>OY812998.1:66203351-66922517 GCA_963681545.1 Germaria angustata | reverse complement strand
AGTACTGGCCTTTCAGTTAAGAGGTGGAAAATTCAAAAGGTAACGGAATTATTGAATCACCCTGAAATTTATCTAATTGCTTATTTCTTAATTTTTTTACAATATGAGCACCAGATTCTATGAAAACTTTTTTACAAATACTTAATATTGAAATTTATTATTTGGGATATTCTCCCCAACTAATCGTTAGAAACAATTAGAGCTTTTGCTAAATGCATACTAAAATCAAAAATGTTTGTTGTGGCTTTAGCTCTTCATATGCCGACATTTCATTGGTTGCTAAAACCAAATCGTCAGTGAAGTTTAAGCAGTTTGATAGTTAAAATTATTTTCATAATGCAAATTAAAAATTAATAAAGATTTTTCCCCATAACACAAGCTTTACTTTTAAAATAAAAATCTCTGAATTATCTGTGTATTAATCTGACACTGACACTAGGTATTACTCTGACACTGACCCACTGTGCAAAAACCGGCGAAAAGCAGAAAATGTTACAAAACTCCTATAAACGGAATTTATTAATCCAATGAATCTATTTTCTCTAACTTTTTTTTAATTTTTATTAAGTTTAATATCTTCTTCTACCTATTCAGGCCTAAAATATTATTATCCCGTTGAATGCTTCAAATGCTGCCTTTATCAATTTTCCTACTTTGCTGGCTGTTATAAAGTCCAGGGTTATCACTGTAACAACGTGAATCACCGGTACGGCTAACACAAATGATAACGATTTTTTCTTTTCCAAAAACCATAAGCTGCGTTATTATTTTTTAATATTAATTTATTTTAATCAGTTTTCATGTTTATATGAATCGAAATAGAAAAATATTAAAAAATTTGCATATTTAGTTTTAATTGTTATATCATTATAGAAAATTATTTAAACGAAAATCATTTATTAATAAAAAATTTATATATAATGAATAATTATCTAAAAAGATATGTTTCAATTATTTTTATTACTTAAACAAGGTTACATAAACAGGTCAAATTTTGGACTGGAGCAATGGAAATTATTTTTATGTAATTTGGGGGAGCTGTACTCATTGATACTAGTTTTCGTTATATATCGTTATGTCGAAAAGAAAACAGCTGCATACCTGCTGATTGCGGTTTTTCTTATTAAACTCAAAAAAAATCAAAAACTCGACAAAAATATTATCTTTAAATCCGTTCGGTATTTCTAGAAATACTTGTATTTTAGAATTAATGTAAAAAAATTATAATTTTCTTAATTCATAAAAAAACCATGTACTATTTTTTCGCTTTGAAAACATTTTCTTTTATTCCCAGTTAAGTGACGATAACGATAATTTTAACGATAGTTGCGATATGCATACATATAAAAGTAGCATCGCATGCTATGGATTTTGTTAAAACAATAATTACACAATGCAGAGAAATTTTATTGTGATTATTCGTTAGGTTAGGTATACACTTAAGCCAGTGAAGGCTTGTTGTGCGCTCCCTTTTAATTATCAAACACAAACTGCCAGAGTTTTACGGCAGGATTCGAACCTGGACCTTCGCACTACGACTCTAGTACACTACCTACTAGTCTACGAAGGTCAGTAGATTATTCGTTACTTTGCACCTTTTTAGACTTGCTTTTTTAAAACTCTAAGTAATAAATACTCCAATTATACCATTAAAGCATAAGTAAGGAGACCAAGTAGGAAAAAAAAATCACAGAATTGCTTCGATTAACAACAGCAAAGATATTTTTAAAAACATTATTTTTAAAGGTACAGGTCATAATAAATCTCAGAATACACATCCATCAAGCTTTCACTGAAACAAAATATTTTTAGATATGCCTTTGCTTAGGAGTACAATATGTATATCTATTGCAACGGGAGATTTTTTTAGCAACTTTCTTATTGGCAACAGTGTTTTTGGCAGCTCAGCTGTGTTCGTGTAATATGTTACTGTTCAGTTTGGTCTATAATTTAACCATGAATGGACTTACAAACGAACAAAGCTTGCAGATTTTTGAATTTTGTTATCAAAATTTATGCTCGTTTAAGAAAGTACATCGCCCACTTTTTTATCGGAGAATTGTGTTCAGCAACGATTCTCACTTCTGGTTGAATGGATACGTGAACAAGCAAAATTGCCGTGAGAAGAACAGCCAGAAGCATTGCATCCAGAAAAATGCACTGTTTGATGTGGATTATGGGCCGGTGGCATCACTGAACCGTACTTTTCCAAAGACGAGGAAGGTAGGAACGCTACTGTGAATGGAGAACACAAGCGTGCGATGATTACAAATTTTTTTTTGTGCAATATACAAGAGCTGGACTAGGCTGACATGTGGTTTCATAAAAACGGTGCCACATGCCACACAGCACGTGAAACAATGTTCCATTTGAGAGGCGAGTTTGGACCCAGTTCCGACCCAGCGTATAAATCATTTGTGGCGTAGCCGCGATCAACATTTACATGAAATCATCTTTAAATATTGAATTATATAAGTAGATCGTCCTATCGACTCAAATAAAAATTACGTACATTTCTCTAAATTTTATGTTTTTTTATCAAATCCAAATCCAAAATCCAAAAAATCACCTTTTATGTAAAGGCCAAATGATATTGACTATGACGCTGTTATCGATGCCAAATCAGTATGGCAAATTATAAAACTGATCAGCATCAGCATTATACAGCGATAGATAAATTAACATTATTATTCTCAGACATAAACGGCTGCATTCCAAAAATTAAAATATTTTATGAAAATTTTCAGAAAATTAAAATAATCAGAACTGATTCTGAGGAAATGGCTATTAAAAATAATTGACAAAATAATAATATGTAATAATAAAAATAATAAATAATAATCGACAAAAGAATGGCATCTAATCAAGCCTGGAAAATATTAATAAATTATACAATTGAATCAAATAAAAATATAAATAGTAAAAAATCTATTAGTAATGTACATAAAAAATATTAAATTTTTCTCCTCATTAGAATTAAAACTATTCACAATTTTCTTTATTCATTAAGGTGGATTCACCCAGAACATTTGTTCGAAGTGGGTGAATCGTTTGCGAACAAACTCTCAATAAACTAAAATTGTCTCACAACAAAAATTTTGTTCCATAGGAATGGATGAATCCATCTTTACACTTTGATTTTATTTATTTTATAAAAAAAAAAATTATATGATTTCATATCATAATATAAAGTCATAATTTTTCCAAATAATTTACGGACGTGGGCAAAAAAGTCTTAAAACCATTTTTACATAATATTATATAAAATTTTTTTTTATTAATATCTCTATATATTTTTACCTTTTTATAACAATTTCTTTAAAATATTATTTAAGCTCGAAGTCTTATTTAGTGGTTAAACAATTTTATTTGAAATGATCGATATTTCGAATTTTCCTGAAGATGATACCCAATGAGTAACGAAATAGCGATAATTTCAAATAAAATTGTTTAACCACTAAATGATACCTCCAGCTTAAATATTTTAATCAAAAAATTTTATTTTATGAAAATATTTATCAAATTTGTTATTTGTGTGCTGTTGAAATGCAAACATATACTCAGATAAGAGTATGTCTGCATTTCGTTGGCGCTAGCCATACCATAAGTACTCTTTAGCCGAATCAAGTTTGAAAAGCATTCAAAATCAAAATTAATAGAAAAAAAATTAAATACTTATTTTGGAGAATATCTCGCGTAATGAATTTAATAAATATTTGTTCACTTCTTTAAAATATTAAACTTTTCGAAAAAAAATTGTTTTATCTTAATATAATTTTAGAAAATATGTTTAAATCTACTCTGATTGTTACAAATGATTCAACTGCAGTTAAAGTGACTGACATCTGACACTTTCAACTTCAGTTTGTATCTTTTATTTTATTTGGGAAATGGTATCCTTTTCTCTTTTTCAATGACATTTATGCTGTTCAAAAAGAGTTGTTGTTTTTTGTCTATATATGTATTTATTTTTTATATTTTGCGTTACTCGTTTGGTATTCTTACCAAAATAGTGTATATGGCAAACAAAATCGGCTTATCAGAACACGAGGGTTAGTATTTATCCTTGAGAGCCTTGACAGCTTGGATACTTGGATACTTGTTGAGTGACAAGTAATATTTACACACACGTCATAAAATAACTCGCTTTAATATTTATTCTTTTTATAACAAATCAAAGGTTCTTAGCCAGAAAAAATTGGGTTAATATGGGAAAATTTTTTAGTATTTACGATGCATGAATGACACTATAAAGTGCGAAGTTTAATCTTGGGAAATTATTTATTTTCGTTTTCAGACTGGAGCTTGCGCTCATTTTTTTAGTATAAAAGCAGTGTTTTTTTACATTGATGAACTTTTTGAAGTTTCTTCTCAAAATTTGATGATTGTAATTATTGCAACAGGTTAAAGCTTCATTACGGGCAGGTAAGAAACAAATTTATTTTATCGCTTATATTTAACTAACAATAAATTTTTGGTTATAGAAACGATAAGTTTATGCTGTAGTTGTTTTCAACTCTCCCGTGCTCGGTTCAGAACGAGAGAACTCGTATCTCTCTTTTTCAGCCGATAGTGGTCTCTAAGGCCTAGTGGGATTGAGCAGTATTTAAATTTTGTTAGATATTTTGTTAAGTGTTTTGACCTTCTAGCCCATCATGAATGCTCGAATTTTTTACATACCAGGGAGCTGCTGTCATCGTACGGAACATATTATATTGGATGTCGAACCGGTGCCCCATAACTGAATCTCATAGCACTATATTCGTATAATAGAAGTTACCATTAACTTTGCTTCTATGTGACTCTTTCATGTTAAACGACCATCAACATCTATACGAAAGTTTCGCAGTATAATCTGGTTATTGATATAAATGGGCGGACAAGTTTCCTTGTTCAATGTAAAAGTTAGACATATGTACGCACACATTTTCATTTATTTTGTGCATAGACCTTTATTTTATATACTTTTAAACGCTCTTTACGTAAATTGCGAAATGCTTTTAGCGGATTAGAATAGTTGTATCACAAGCGAATGGTGAGATGTGTGAATATCATTATCGGAAACATCTGTATGAATATAAAATATAATATAGGACAAGATAAATTAAGAGTAAATGGTCATTGAAATGTTGTTATTGGAAAATTGTTTTTAGACTGAAAAGAACAATGAGATCAGCATGAATCATATGCCCCGATTATTGTTTACAACACTCAAATGTTGTGTTGTTTGGGCTACAACACAATATTAATTTATTTTTTGATTTTTGATTTTCTTTGTTGAACCTTCGTAGTGAACAGACGTATTAGCGGTTTTTTTTTTACAAACAAAAATACAAAAAAAAATCGTAATAAGTACTGATTCGTAATAAGTATTGATTTTGTGAAATTTGCTTAACTTGCACTAATAATATTTTTCATATAATCTGAAACAACAAAAACAAAACAAAAAAAAAAACAACCGCAAAAAAGTGACTGAGGAATACTCTGCATGAGTACCTCAAAAACAAACAATTGTGAAGTGAGTTCTAACGGCAGAAATGCCTATTTTACTGTGAGTTCTGATATTAATGCACACAATAAAAATAAAAAATCGGATGACAGTCTTTTTCTAACGGCAAAGCCAATTTTTCGCGAGCGATCAACTTCGCTTACTCCAATGCCAAGTAGTGACTCGGTAACATTACCATTGCCTAGTTCATCTCTATTTAAGTCAGCGCCATTATCCGCTCCGGGCTCGTGTTCATCACTTAACCAAGTTATCACTACAGACAACAGTAGTCTGAAACCTAAGGTGCCTGTCGGAATGGACAGATATATCACAGTGGTAAAGCGCGGGCGAAGCCCAAATTCTTCAAAGATCTCTTCGGTCCCCAAGATATCCAGGGATATCGACGCCGCCTCAGCTAACCGTCAAAACCGTTTCAAAATATTGCAAGTTGACAGCGACAGACCCGAAGAATCCTCGAAGAAAACCTCAAAACCACCACCAATATATCTGAGACAAAAAAATTCAAACACTCTTATTAAAAAGCTAATCTCTGTTATTGGTGAAAAGGCATTTCACATTGTCCCAATAAAACGTGGTAATATTGACGAAACAAAGATCCAAATATACGAAGAAAAAGATTTCCGCAAAATGGTTAACGAATTCGAAAAGAATAAAACAAGTTTCTACACATTCCAGCTGAAGAGTGCTAAAGGCCTACAGATCGTATTGAAGGGCATAGATTCTTATGTTGTTCCTGAGGAAATAAAAGATGCTCTCACCCTCCAAGGCTTTAAGGTAAAAAATGTCTCTAACATTATAAACAGGGAGAAGATCCCCCAACCCTTATTTCGCGTTGAACTGGAACCAAATGATATTAAACTGAAGAAAAATGAGACACATCCTATTTATAATTTAAAATATCTGAAGAACCACACAAGCGCTCAGGACCCGTACAGTGCCATAACTGTCAAGAATATGGCCACACAAAAACTTACTGCAAATTACCTACTGTTTGTGTTGTGTGCGGTGAATTACACAGTACTGCTATTTGCAATAAGTCGAAGGACCAGAAGGAAAAAAAGTGCAGTAATTGTGGAGGTAATCACACTGCTAACTACAGAGGTTGTCCTGTATACTCCTTCGTTAAACAGGCTATGATTCAAAAGCCTAAAGTAGTCCCAGCGCAAACAGGAAATACATACTCCGCCACTTATCCTGTAATGGCCCAACCTATCTCTACACAAGTATCGTATGCTGACGCTGTGAAGATCAACTCCGTTCCCATGCAAAAAGTGTCACCACCAACTAATACAACAAATGCAAATGCAAGCTTTAATTTCAGTCGCCTTGAAAATACTATTGATAATTTGGTGCAAACTATAAATAACTTTACAACAAATATGACTAGCATGATGCAAGAAATGCTGCGAATGCAGAACACACTGCTTCAAGCATTAGTTAACAAGCCATGAACACGTTAAAGTTATGTTTCTGGAACGCAAACGGCATTCGCCAACATAGAAACGAACTTGAGCACTTCCTCACGGTGAAGAATATTGATATAATGTTGGTATCTGAGACTCATTTGACTTCGAGAAGCCTATTTAAAATGAGCGGCTATACCTTATACGATACAAAGGATCCGAGAGGAAGAGCATGCGGAGGATCAGCAATTCTAATAAAGTCAAGACTCAAACACTATATTCTTGAGAACACTTGTGAAGACCATCTACAAGCAACAAATATTTGCATAGAAAATTTTTGTTCAAATCTCGTAATATCATCAGTTTACTCCCCTCCCAGATTTTCAATCAGTGAGGATCAATACGAGGATTTTTACAAAACTCTTGGCCCTTGTTTCGAAGCAGCTGGAGACTACAATGCAAAACATACGTTCTGGGGATCGCGTCTTATTACACCTAGAGGTCGAGCATTGTTCAACACAATTTCAAAAATGGGTTTGGATGTCATTTCTAGCGGGGAGCCTACTTACTGGCCTACTGACATACAAAAAATTCCGGATGTTATAGATTTTGGTGTCATGAAAAATATCTCTAGGGATTTAATTCATGTTGAAGCTTCACATGATCTCTCCTCCGATCACACTCCCACGATCGTTACAATTTGCAGCCCACTAAGAAGTGACTTACCTCACCCATATGTGAAGGTGATAAATCGTGTTAACTGGCTGGGGTTCAAAAAATATCTCAGTAGTCATTGTGCGGAAAACATCAGGCTTAGAACTCCCGATGATATTGAACTTAACATTGCCAATCTTACCGAGAATATTAAAGAGGCTGCTAAACATGCCACTACCTCCCATCCGCAGACTGGGTTTAATAAAATTTATTCTGCGGATATTGAACGTCTCGTATGTGAAAAAAGAAGAGCTAGAAGGGAATGGCAACAGCACAGATCACCACAACATAAAATCAGACTTAGAGAATGCACTAAACGACTCCAAGAGTTGCTTGCATCTGAAAAATCTGCTTCTCTTAAGAACTATCTGGAAGGTCTCGATGTCACAGCAGCATCTAATTACTCCTTGTGGCGCGCTGCTAAAAAACTTAAAACACCCGTTGAGTCTAAACCACCCTTGCGCACTTCTACCGGAGGTTGGGCAAGAACCAATACTGAAAAAGGTAACATATTTGCTGAGCATTTAAAACACGTATTTACCCCAAATTCATGTACTGGTGCTGTTGATTTGCCGAGTGTAGTTGCTCTACCCCCTCGACCCATAAAGTTTAAGATGCGTGATGTGCAAAAACTAATTGCTGAAACCAACCCAAAGAAGGCCCCGGGTATTGATGGAATTAGTAACAAGATGCTAATGAATTTGCCTCGTATTGCTATTAGAATCCTGTTATTTATTTTTAATGGCATTTTACGATTGCAGTATTATCCACACAGCTGGAAACTTGCCATGGTCAAAATGATTCCAAAGGCGGGCAAAGATCTTACTAAGGCTGCGTCATATAGGCCAATAAGTTTGCTGTCAACAATTTCAAAGCTCTTCGAAAAACTGCTCATGACAAAATTGTCCCCAATTCTAATTGATAATGGGTGCATTCCGGACCATCAGTTTGGGTTTAGAAGTCAGCATAGCACCATTGAACAAACTCATAGATTGGTTCATTTCATAAGAAGAGCATTTGAAGAAAAAAAGTATTGTTCTTCCCTCTTTATTGATGTCTCTCAGGCATTTGATAAAGTGTGGCATGAAGGCCTAATTGTAAAATTGAAGACGTATCTGCCAATAAACATTGTAAATCTATTGGAAAGTTACATTCTTGCCCGGAAGTTCACTGTCGTGGAAGGAGACTTCACGAGTGTGCCCGAAACTATCTCATCTGGGGTGCCACAGGGAAGTATACTGGGGCCAGTTTTGTACTTGATTTTTACCTGTGATATGCCTCTGAGCAGTAATATCTTCACTTCTACATTTGCCGATGATACAGCCTGCCTTAGTATGCATGAAAACCCTCACGAGGCATCCCGATATCTTCAGGAACATATTAACTTGTTGGAGCTGTGGTTGAACTTATGGAGAATAAAAGTAAATGAACAAAAGTGTGTTCATGTCACATTTACCCTACGAAGAGATACTTGTTCCCCCATTCGAATCAACAATCAAGTTGTTCCTCAACATTCACAGGTGAAATATCTTGGTATACACCTCGACCGACGCCTCACATGGAAAAACCACATTGACTCTAAGCTGACACAAATAAAACTCAAATTGACTCAGATACATTGGCTGATTGGTAGAAATTCTACCCTCAGTCTAGATTGTAAACTTTTAATATACAAGTCGCTTTTGATACCCATATGGTGTTACGGAATTCAGCTATGGGGCACTGCTTCAGCTTCCAATGTAGAGAGAATCCAACGAATGCAAAACAAAATTTTAAGGTTAATAACATCGGCTCCATGGTACATGAAAAATTCAATTTTACATCGTGATTTAAATATGCCACTTGTGACCGCTGAAATTGCAAAATATGCAGGCAAATATTTAACAAAACTCGAGTCCCATCCTAATCCGCTTGCTCGTAACATCTTGAACTTTCCTGGACACATCCGCTTAAAAAAGAGGGATACTACGGCTTTAGTACGCTACACTGCAGATGAAATTTTTTGAAAATATTCTTGTACTTAATGCGACATTTATTTATTTTTAATTACTATCACTAAGTTTATGTCCGACACTGGTTGGGCCTAATTATTATATTTATATTTAAGATTTGAATACTTATTGTTAGTTCAGTTTAATGAAGATACAATAAAAAAAAAAATTAGTGGAAAAAAAAAAAAAAATTTTTTTGATTAAGTTTTACAACATCTAGGTGTTGTTTATGCCACGTAGTTGTATTTCATTTGTAGTAGATATTTCCGTAAAAATGCACACCTGCATGCTAAAGTGTTAAAAAAAAGATTAAAGAAGCCCACATCATGTTAGAAATAAACAAAAGAACAACAAAAAACACACACAAATGGCACGTACCCGGAAAAGAATTCGAGACAAATCAAATCCATTGGAACTACTATATATAGAAAAAGTGTGTTTGTATAATTTTTATAAAACCAAAAGTTATTACAATGCTTTAATTACAATAACATAATTTATAGTTTTTAAAAATTTTCTGCATAAAAAAGGATGGTTTCTTGTTTTTGATACAAAAACTGAACACTTTTTTAAAAACTAACTCTTTCCCATTTTTTAATATTTCTAATTGGCTGTCCCAAGCCATTTCAGTAAAATGATCCCATTTGTCCTTGAGCTGTATTTTATTATATCCAAATGGCAGCTTGCCTCGGCCAATATCTGGATTAATTTTCATCAGCTCCACCGAAATATTTATTTTATTATTTTATATTTCTTTATTTTATTTTTATTTTTTACAGTTCTGTACGTTTTGCAAAACAAAGTTTATATACTTAAATCTTTATCTATTTTCGATTCTCAACTTGTAATGTTAATCAAACAACACCTAATGAGCTGTTGTAGATTATTGACAGTGCGAACAACACATAAATACACATGTTTTAAACGAAAATAGATGTTAACGAACACAGACAACTCAATGTACTGACAACAGTTGTAAACAATAATCCCATTTTAAAAAGTTCAACATCAAAATAACAAACTGTTGTATACAATAATCGGGGCAATAGTTTTAATAGCAGAAATTAGAAAATATAAACTCATGCTTTCGCCAGTCCTCTATATATTTCTTTATTGACATTATACTTTTGAAAGAACTTATTTACTTCATCTTTCATATCCGTCCAATTCCTTTTTGGCACACACAAACACAACAGACATCTAGAGGCCACAACAACGTGTGACAAAGAAAAAGTCCTTCAAACGCGTTTTTAGCAGTTAGTTTTGATGCTTTTTTATGAAGTTGTCTGTTGGCAACAACAACAACAACCAGATAAGAAAACACCAAGAAAGATTTTTCTCTAGGACACTTAGTTGAAAAATGAAAAGTAAAATAAACAAAGATGACTATAATTTTTAATTTGTGTCTAAGTGTAAAAAAAGAATGTCCTTTTTCTCTGTAAATTTATATTTTGCTTTTTCCACTTTCCTACATTTAGTTGACATTTTCATATAAATTTGTTTTTCACCATTTATTTTTAAGCTTGGGATCTTTACTTTTTTTTGTTGTTGTTTAAGACCATCATAAATTTCGTTTAAATTATTGTATTGTCCCCCCTCTCTTAATAACTATTTGGTTGCAGTGGGAAGGTTAGTCGCATGTGTTAAATGGTAATAAAGTAATTTCACAAATAATGGCTGTTTTCTGGTTTTAAGGCCATTATCATTACTTGTTTGCTTCAATAAATTTATATTTTTTTTTTCTAAGGGCTACACCACTTTTGACTCTTCCATTTCTGTTCTTGTTTTCTTAAGAGCTTAAGGAGATGGGATATTTAGTCCTTCTTGGCCATAAACAGTTATTTGCTTATTGGCTTTATGATTTTGTTTCCGGTAAAAAAGGATTTTATTCTATTTGACATTAATTGTTTAGAACATAATAGAGTTTGAGGATTATTGAAGAAGTCTTAAGCTAATTTTTGAACATATGAAATTGGGGTGACCTTCCAATTTGTATAGACAACCCTTAATAAATTGTATACAAATATATATTTTTTTCTTTCGTATTTAATAGAATTCATATAGAAAAAAAATGTTTTTAACAAGGGTGGAACAAATTCGCTACTTTAATTGAAATTTCCTAAAACTTTTAAGGGATTTTTCGATGGCGGGTTAATAAATTGAATTTCTTATAATTAGCTTTGATCAAAATATATGTGAAAAGTGTTTTGAATTTGAGTGTAGAAGATTTGTAATTTCCATAACGACTCATAAGTGAGACATAAAAATATTTTGGAAAACAAGTATGTATATATATGTATGTACCGATCGCTGTAGTCGAACGACTAGCAAAAAAACAGTGCCTTCGTAGGGTAGTCTGACGGTCGTAGGTTCGATTCCCGCCGAAGACACTGGGTGTTCCTGCAGACAAGCTAAATGTCTTCGCAGTTTATGTTTGTTTATAAAGAAAAAAAAACGCCCCATACTACGCATAAAGATACTCATTGAAGCCAGTACCAATAAAGAATTGTACTACCAAAGAGTATTAAAACCCTAAACTCGTCTCAGTGATTTGGGTACTCAATTTTATGGCTTCTAAAGAATTCTGAAAACCAGTGGGCCCCTTAAAAGCAGGTGGCATTAGCTAATTCATATTTGATGATACCGCATAACTATATTTAGCCATAATACAGCTCATAATCCGTCCAAAATATTTTGTTAATATTAGTTAAATTTTTGGACAAAACCATAAGAAAAAATATTAATTTTATCTTTTATATAACATCAATAAAAATAATTTTTTCCTCATTCGAGTACAAACTTTCATCGAGTGCACATTGAAATTTTAATTAATAAAAATTAAATTTTTTCTGTCTATTTGAAGAAATTATTTTTGTGGCTATATTTCTTTTAATAAATAAAAGACAATAAAACTCAACCACAACATTTATAAATAAAATATATATTAAATAGGAAATTACTTCATCTATTAAGTGAATATTAAATATAATAAAACGTGGTAATAATTACATAATTAAAAAAGAGTAAATTCAGAAGAAAAATTAAACAATGAATAAACCTCCAGACGACACATCAAAAAACAAATTATCTCCCACTCTCAATTGGGATAAAACAAAATCACTAAATTTCTCTCAACCTGGCCCCATTTACTTATTAATGAAGAGAACCAACAGTAATGATACTCTAGCTAATATATCTCCCTTCTTATTAAAAAAAGCTATTGACTATACTTGTAACGGCGAAGTAGAAGAATGCAAAAAACTACTAAGTGGTGATATTTTAATTAAAGCAAAAAACTATGTACAAGCAAATAAATTATCAACGCTTACAGCACTCTCTGACTTAATAACAGTGGAAGTAATAGAGCTCAAAAAACTCAATCAATCAAAAGGTGTTATTTACAGCAACGACTTAAGAGGTATACCAGAAAACGAAATTACTATAGAATTACGTGATCAAAACGTATGTGAAGTTAAAAAAATTATGAAATATATGAACAACCAAAACATTGAAACCGGTCTCCATATTCTCACGTTCACGTCGTCTACCTTGCCCAGTGATATCAAAGTCGGTTATCAAAAAATTAACACTCGGCCATATATTCCTCTCCCAATTAAATGTAATAATTGTCAAGTATTTGGTCATATTGCAAGATTTTGCAAAAATCAAAAAGTCTGTTTTCACTGTGCAAAAGAATTTCATCTTAATCCAGACGTCGAAGAAGATTGTACAAACGTAGCTAACTGTATAAACTGTATAAATAACAAAATGGACGATACAAAGCACTCTTCCAAAGATAAAAAATGTCCAATATTTATTAAACATAAAGAGCTCCAAGCTATTAAAACAATTGAAAAGGTAGACAACAAAACCGCTCACAAAATTTACAACGAACGACATCAACACGACGGTTCTCTATACTCCTCAGTAGCAAACATGAATAAAAACATACCTCTTAACAACCACAGTACCCCGGTACAAAACAAAAAATCTTCATCAACGCCAATATTTTTGCAAGCAGCATCAACAGTTCAAACGATAACTCCAAAATTGATAACCTACGATTCTTTGACCGACTCCGAACTAGATTTGATATCACTACCCACCCCTTCATCAGCCAGCAATAAATCAAAGATAAAAATCCTACCAAGAACAGCTTCTAAAAGGCTACAAGATAAACTCAAAGCTACGGCAAAAGTTCCCAAAAATACATCTAAGAGCAGACAAAAAAAAAGTGATACTGCGGATGAAGAAGACAAAATGGAATTCTGATAAGTTTTATCATATTATATATATAATATAATGAATTTATTAAAATTTATACTAACATTCTTCTCTCTTATCAAATATTTTATCCTACTCTTCTTTCTTAACATAGAAAAACTTTTAAAAACTCTTAAAATGCAAAAAATAGTTTATTTTCTAATTGTTATTTTAAATAGCAGCTACTCTCAGCAAACACAAAAATTTAATAACATATTACTCAGTATAAGATGTACACTTAAGCTAGAATTTATATACATATGTGGCTCTCATATCATTTTCCAAACCCAATACAACAAAACCTCATTTCATTTATTATATTTTAAATAACTTATGGCACTGACTATTATACAATGGAACATAAATGGTTATTTCAATAATTACAGTGAGCTACAAATTTTAATAAAACAGCATACCCCAAAGATTATATCATTACAAGAAACCCACATTCATACCTATCCCAATATTCCCGTACCAATCAATTATTCACTTTACCATACTAACTCGTCTACCACTAGATACGGAGGAGTAGCCTTCTTAATCCATAACTCACTTAATTATAGCCAGGTTAATATAAGCAATGATTTTGACGCCCTTTGTTTTTCTATTACATCCAAAATGAAATTTAATATCATAAACGCCTACATACCCCCAAATAAAGACTTTAGTATTAGCAATCTGAGAAACATGTTTGATTATACTAATCTACCTACACTCATAACTGGAGATTTAAATGGTTCTCATAATAGTTGGGGGTCTCATTCGAACAATAGAAAAGGTAATACAATATTTAAATATATAACTGATTCCAACTATGTTCTTCTGAATGACAAGTCTCCTACCCACTTGAACACACATGGCACATTCTCTTATTTAGATATATCATTTTGCTGCCCAGTTTTAGCACCACATATTTTTTGGAAAACCGACTGCAGTCTCCGCGGCAGTGATCATTTTCCTATTTTAATTTCTCTATTTCCATCTGCTGTACAACCCAACAACTCCAAACGAAAATTTATAGTAAAAGGAGCCAATTGGGATAAATATCAAAATAACTGTCTTAAGTATGACATCTCTCGACCAATTAGCTCCAATATTAATAAAGAGAGCGCAAATATATCAAAAATTATTCTGCAATCAGCTAATTCATCTATACCACAGACAGGACCAATAAAAAATCATATAGTACCGTGGTGGAATAACAATTTGGAAGCCTTAAAGAAAGTAAAGAATAAAGCCTGGCATTCTTTCAAGAGAAATATGAGTCAGTTCAATCTTATACAATATAAGAAGGCAAATGCAGTTTACAAACGAGAAATAAAAATTTCGAAAAAACTGGCTATAAGAAGTTTCACTTCCTCTATTAGTCCTTCATCACCAGTAGATAAAATTTGGAGTAATATCCGTTCATTAACTGGATATAAAACGAGTCACAAAATACATAGTATCAGTTCTATCGATGACCCCAATATCAATATAATACAAGAAAATAAAATAGCATACGAATTTGCCAAATTTTGGACCAATAACTCCGCTGATAGCAACTTTAACAGTGATTTTCGTTTAAATAAAGATAGATATAAAGCAGGTCCACCAACATCAGTGGCAAACCTAGGTGCAGCCAGAATTGAAGAAGACATTACACTATTTGAATTGAATACAGTTTTATATAAACTAAAAGGTAAAACACCTGGAATTGGCAGAATTTCCTATCCAATGATTAAGATGCTTCCAATAAACACAAAAAAGAGACTTCTAAAACATTATAACGATATTTTTTCAAGCTTCATTCCACAAAAATATAAAACCAGCGTCGTTATACCTATCCTCAAGCCAAATTCTGACAAATCATCGATTATATCCTACAGACCCATATCTCTCAACTCTTGTATTTCAAAAGTCCTTGACAAGATTATAGCCAACAGGTTATGGTGGTTTGTAACATCTCACAAACTACTCAATAACCACCAATTTGGCTTCAAGAGGGGAAAATCGACAATCGATAGTCTACTTTATGTAGACTATCAAATTGCGAATGCCCTATCTTTGAGAAAGCATGTTACGATCATATCACTTGATTTTTTACAAGCGTTCGATAAAGTGGGTATTCATTCCGTTTTGGACCAATTAGTTGAGTGGAATATAGGACCTAAAGTTATAAATTACATATATAATTTTATGACCAATAGGAAAATAATGGTAAGGATATCAAATCAGTACAGCTTACCACTTTCTATACAGAATGGAATACCACAGGGCTCTCCCATTTCGGTGATTTTATTCTTAATTGCGTTTAACAAACTTTACGGCTTAGTCCCTTTACATAAGAACATTGGCATTTCTGCATATGCAGATGATATCAATATCTTAATTAAATCGGATAAAAAAAATCCAGTCTTAAATCTTAATAGTATTTTTAATGATATTAAAAACTGGTGCCAGTTTTCTGGAGCCACATTATCGCAAACAAAATGCAAATATTTACATATCTGCAGAAAGAAAAACTGTCATTGTACAGTTCAATGTAGCACTTTCAATATAACCGAAGTCAATACTTTAAAAATACTAGGTCTTTATTTTAATCGGCGATACAACTGGAAAGATCACATTTCTTTTCTAAGTACTGCCTTATCTAGCAGACTCAATATTATTAAATGCTTATCCAGCTTTAAGCTCAACTGTAATTCAAGAACACTAATATCAATTGTTAAATCAATACTTTTATCCAAGATAAATTATCTTTTACCTATTTATGGTCATTCGCCTAAATCCTCTTTAAGAAAAATAGAATCCATCATTAATTCCGCGATACGAAGTGCTTTAGGAGCTTTTCGAACAACGCCAACAAATAATCTTCTATTTGAATCTAACATCTTACCACTCATAACTCAGAGAGATATTTTAACAACGAAATTATTCACAACATTTGCATATGATGACTTGTCCCCTCTTAGACAAATAGTTACAAAACTAAATCGAACAAAGAAAATTCCGAGAATTCAATCAACAATTTTCCGTATAATTCAGAAATGCACATCGTTAAACATACCACTAAAAGTGGTATTACCAAAAACGGCAAACCATCCACCATGGACATTGCAAACAGATATATTTGACGTCTCTATGACCAAATACACAAGATCACGCACCAACTCTTTTCAATATATTTCCCTCTTTAACGAAATAAAAAACAAATTTAGTTCATATAAATTTATTTTTACAGACGGTTCTAAAACCCAAGACTCAGTATCATTTAGCATCACCACGGAGAGTGAAGTTATATCAAAATTGTTACTACCTCCATATAGCTCTATTTATACAGCTGAATTAATTGCTATATATAAAGCCATGCAATTCATAAAAACATGTACCGGAAAATTTGTTATCTGCTCCGATTCCTTATCAACAATAAAATCCATTATTAATATCAACAACAACAATATATATACAACACATATAAGAAATATTTTATTACATAAATACCCGAATATTTTACTCCTGTGGGTACCAGGTCACAATAGTATAGTTGGAAATGAATTTGCAGACCAGGAAGCCAAGAGCGCTATAAGTTCTCCTCTGTACACTTGCGCAAACGTTGACCGCAAGGATTTAAACAAATACATTTACACACACTACAATACCATAGACAGAGATCAAATATTTGAAAGGACTTCTTCATGGTATAAAAGTATCAACAACAGTCGCACAACAATAAATGATCTAACGTCATCTGATATTAATAGACTAGATACAATTAAGTTTACCCGTCTCAGACTAGGTCACACTAGACTGACACACGGACATTTACTTAAAATTGATAACACGATCACTTGTAACTGTTACATACCTCAACCAAACCTCCTTCATCTCCTTATAGAATGTCCAGAACTTAATACCATAAGAATTCAACATTTTCTAAACACTGATCCAAAACTATGCCTATCCAATCCTACCCCAAACAATATAACATTAATATCTCAATTTTTAAAGAAATCAAATCTCTTCCATAAAATCTAAGAAAAATACTTTGTACAAAAAACATATAAAAATATTTTAATGTAGAGCTGTAGGCCTATGTTGCCATTGCTCCTTATATATTAACATATAATTTGTAATTATATTGTTAATAAAATATAAATAAATAAATAATAAATAATTTTTTCCTAGAAGATTTCATTTAGTTTTGGTAAAATTTTTACAGAATTTTTAGAATGTTTCAATTACGACTAAAAGAGATGTCGCTGCTATATCACCTCTGAGAATCGTGTTTGTCGGTGGGAGGTCCAGAGAAGTTTTCGGAAATTGAGGCGGCAGTTCTGACGACTCTTTTTTACATCTTCCTTCCCATTGTATTCTCGTCATGTTATGTATGAGCGGTGTTGCCAGTTCGGCTTATTTTTTTAATCGATCAACAATTTCTTCAACATGAATTCATCTCTCATAAAAGCTAATTATTGAACTTTTAATTAAATCATTTGCAAGAGTATTTTCATCAAATTTAATAATTCCCTTAAGTTCAATAACAGTAGCTTTAATAATCTCTTTTATAGCCCCGTCCAATGATTGTAAGATTTTACTTAAGTTAAGATCGATATAGAAATCGGCCAGAATATGATTCATGCATTTATATAAGTATATGATACAGCTTATAACGTTTTAACCACCGAATGCCCGCCCTGTTATCATCATATTGAAAAGTTATTTTTTAGAAGTCCATGAGCAAATGAAACATTCCATTTCACGCTTAAGAAATATTTAAAAAGTGTTCTTAACATCAATATTAAACGTAAAGTCGCAGTGTTTTTTCAGGCCTTCAAGTCTTAAAATCCTATGTTTTCTTTTATTCTGATTCCAACTACTTCTAATATAATCTACTTGAAAGTGTATTGCATACGTGCACTCGATGTTCATGATTTTCTTTATATTAAAATTGAAAATTACAATTTTACCTTAAAAGTGAGTTCAAGTGACTGCTGTAACACTTATTTTATCATTCGATGGTGATGTATTCGAACAACTTAAATGTGTTACGTTTATTTACCTTTGAGGTTGTAGGTATACATGTACATACATACATCCTTACATACATACACATTTACAGATTCGCTTTCTATATTGTGGCTATTTTGTAGAATATAATCGCATGCAGATACCGTCGCATACATGACCAACTGATGTAACTGACATTTAGTAAATTTTAACAGACTATCCAACTTCTTTTTTTGATATTTAATTGTTCTTATCTTCTAGTCAAAATAGTTTGTTTTCTGGTCTATTGATAATTTTTTTTTCTAAATTTAAAATATGAGTGAAAAATTTTAAAGTGACACAATATTCAAAATGCATTGTTTGTTGTGGCTTTAGCTCTACATATGCCGACATTTCATTGGTCACTAAACCAAATCGTCAGTGAAGTTTAAGCATTTTGCCAAAAGCTCTAATTGTTTTTACAATTTGTTGGGGAGAATATTCCAAATAATAAATTTCAATATTAAGTATGTGACACAATATTTTTTATACACACTTATTTATAAGATTTATGAAAATTATTCCAGATATTTTGTCCAATTAACCATAAGAATTTTTTTTTGCTTTTTCTGAAGTCTTAAGGCCCTTCCAAATAGAAGTATATTTTTAAAAATTATATGAGTCGTGATGACACGGTGATGGGCTGTGTGATAAGGTGCGCTTTCCAGCTGAAGCCAAGGATTATCTAAGTTCTTGTCTTCCATTTCAGTCCATAATCATGACTCTGGAGCACTCGCCGTTCACTGAAATGTCATTTCCAGCATTAAAAAAAATGTGCCAATCATGCCCCCACCAAAATCCACAAAAAAAACTGTCACTCCGTGTGGATGCATTGCCTTTTCCACAGTGATGTGCGGGTTTTCCAATCTCCGTAAAGCGCCTCAATATTTTAAACAAATCTATCTGTATGCCAAAATAACATATAATTCAAAAAGAGACTTCCACACTTTTCACTTACTATTGAAACCATGTAAGTAAACTGAAGTAAAACAAAACCCTTATTCGTATAAACGAAGTATTTGACACAACCCTGAAATAAAGTTGAATACAAAACGTGTTACATATTTACATGTTTCATGTGCAACATATTTTAAAAAAACACACGTTCTTCTTTGCATATCGGTATTATTTGAAAGCGTAATATTTTCCACAAAATGTTTATGCTTTTTTATTAACCCTCAGTAAAAATATCATTTATGTCAGTTGCCCATATAAGCGAAGACATATATACCATATTGAAAATATAGCCAAACTCAAAAACTAGGATTTTTCTCTTCTTGTTCTTCGAGTGGATTTCAAGTGGAAACAACTTGTTTCATAAGTGGTTTACTTTGTGGCTATTTCCAATATTATGTAGTTTATTATTTTTCCATTTTCAAGTTTTCTTTTTTTAATTTTCTATGTCAACAGGTCTTTTGATGTGAAAACTAAGCCAGAGAAGGTGGGGCTTAAGAAGTATTTAAAAATCGAATTTTAAATGATGTACAGATGTTTATGATTATTAGAAAAAAAAGAACAACGAGGATCTATTGGAAATTAATAAGGGAACATCCTGCAGGCATCAGATTCTGAAATTTGAATGAAAAAATATAAGAACTTTATTTATATGAGTTTAACCTGACAGAGTAAAATCGCAGACAAGATTTTTTTTTTTCATTCATGGATATATTTGATATAAATATTATCAATAAAACTATTTGTGATATTCCCCCAACCAATTATTTAAAAAGTTGTTATTTGTCGTGGGTCCCAACTCATTAGCAGACTTCAACAAGGATGTTTGAAAATCGCTAAACGTAGTGTGTTTATTTCGTGTCTTCCAATAGGGACTTCTAAACCTTGCCAGTTGACAACGGCTATATTGTTAAAGCTACATCTGTCGAATTGGCTGTCATTTATTTAATCTGTTTTGTCAAATCACCATAGACGGACATGGCGTTCAACAACAAGTGCAAATGATAAAATTATTTTATCGAAATGGGTGTTCTAATCAGGCAACGTTCCCTGCGACGAATAGGTACGTCAACAAGTACAATTGTTCAATTGGGAGAATACTAAAGCACATGAAATCCATTAAAAAATTGCTAAAGTGAATAGAGGATTTACCCCCCATTTTTGATAATTTTTTGAGAATTTTTGAATTGTTTATTAGAAACAAGTTTTTTGTCCTAGTAAAGGGTTACTTTTTTAAGCAAATTTCTTTTTGGCAACACGAAGCTCATTTCTACTTGAATGGATACGTTAACAAGCGAAATTGTAAGAACTGCCAATGCAACCCGAAAAATGCACTGTTTGGAGTGGATTTTGGGCCGGTGCCATCATTGGACCGTACTTTTTTAAAGACGACGGAGGCATCAACGTTACTGTGAATGGCGTGCGCTACCGTGCGATGATTACAATTTTTTTTGCCCAAAATAGAAGATCTGCACTTGGCTGATACGTGGTTTTAACAAAACGATGACACATGCCACACAAAACGCGAAAAAATTACCCAATTGAGAGGCGAGTTCGGTGAACAGTTTATATTACGTTTAAATCCGGTCAATTGGCCGCCTAAATTGTGCGATTTAACTCCTTTAATATATGTTAAGGCTCATGTTTACAAGGACAACTCCGCAACGGTTGACGCACTGGAAGCCAATATTGAAAAATTTATTCGTGAGATACCGATATGTTGGAGAGAGTATGCCAAAATTGTACCCAGCGTTTGAGGCGTAGCCGCGATCAACATTTACATGAAATTATCTTTAAACATTGAATTATATATATAGATCGTCCAATCGACTCAAATAAAGATTTCATGCATTTCTCTAAATTTTATGTTTTTATTTAATCAAATCCAAAGACTTTTAAAAAACCACCTTTTATGTAAAGGCCAAATGTTATTGACTATGTCGCTGTTATCGATGCCAAATCAGTATGGCAAATTTTAAAACAGATCAGCATCAGCATTATACAGCATTAGATAAATTAACATTATTATTCTCAGACATACTCAATGAGTATCGAAATATCGATTTTTTTAAATAAAATTGTTTAACGATAAAATAAGACCTCAAGCTTGACTATTATATTAACCAAATTATTACAAAAAAAGGTAAAAAAAATATAGATATATTATTAAAATTTAAAATATTTAATGAAAATTTTCAAAAAATTAAAATAATTAGAACTGATTCTGAGGAAATAACTATTACAAATAATTGCGTCGACAAAAGTATGAAATCGAATCAAGCCTGAAAAATATTAATAAATTATACAATTGAATCAAAGTGCATGGCAAAATTCATTAGCAATATTAAAATAAAAATATAAATAGTAAAAAATGTATTGGTGATGTATATAAAAAAACTATATAAATCGATATTTAATTACTCTTTTCATTCGAATAAAAAGCATATTGTGAAACTTTTATATTATATTTGAAATGATTATTTACCACTAGAAAAACCTTTACATCGGAAATGGCTACAAATATGCCAGTAATCACGATTTCGTTATCCGTATGTAAAAGTAATTTTATCACTGATTGATCAAAGAAAAATTATTTTTATATAGATTTATGAAGTAATTTTTTTTTATAAAAAAAATCTTTTCAAATCGAGCCTCACAGATTTTTAGAATTAATTCATATTTCTAGTTCTTTTTCACCAGACATTAATTTAATGGTGCATACATGTGCAGTTTCCATGGCAAAATTCCATGAATTAGGCTACGAATTGCTCTCTCATCCGCCCTATTCTCCGGATTTAGCCGCGAGTGACTATAGTGGAGAGACGTTGAACAAAGTGTATATATAGACTTCCAAGGAGACTATTTTAAAAAATAAAATTATTTTTTATCCAAAAACATGTACTTCATTCAACAAATCACGGAATTATTGAGTCGCCCTCGTAATAAAAATGTTGTTAAATTGACTTCCCAGGAAGTTGAAAAAGTGCACTATTCTACTTTTGGAAGCAAAGGTGTCGTTCCTTGAAATTGATTTTAATTTTTATCACTTGGGTACTTTAAATATGATTTTCTCTAAATATGCTCTTCGGAATGCACTTCAATATAAGACTCGTTGTACTTGTTTTAATTCAGTTATTTTTATAAAAATATTTTCGTAAAAGAATAGTTACATAAAAATATTCTTGTATATGAAGTGAAACTATTATATAAGAAGATATTTTTATGTAAAATTGACTTTTATATTTAACGTTAAAAAGTCCTTTTACATCAAAAGCACTTTTCACACAAAAAGTACTATTAAGCCAAAACGTACTTTTAAGCCAAAAGATCCTTTTAAGTCTAAAAGTACTTTTATGTCAATAAGTATTTTTAAGTCAATAAACATTTTTAAGACAAAAAGTACTTTTATGTCAAAAAGTATTTTTAATTATAAAAGAACTTTTAAGCCAAAAAGTATTATTTCGTTATTCTATTTTTTTATTTTTTATTTTTTTTATTTATTTCGTACTTTTGTGGCAAAATATACGCATTGGTATCTCAAAAACTATTTTTTATTCGAAATAACTATTTTATTTCAAAAGTTACATTTTCGTAAAAATGTTCTTTAATAGCAATATATTATTTTATGTAAGAAGTTATTTTATATAAAAGGGTACTTTTGTGTAAAAACTTGCTGATAGAAAGAAGTTGTTGAGAGATAAAATAATACCAATATATTCCGATCATATTGGTGAAATATATTATTCTGCCAATTACCGGTGAAGGATTAAAATTATTTTCACAATAAAATTAACTAATTGGAAAATTAAGGGGAAAGTTAAACATTTTGTTTATCTGGTTCAAGTTTGAGTTGCTGAATTTGACACTTTAGGTTTAAATTTTCATTAAACTAAATTAGAAAATTAAGGAAAAATTTTCTTTTAAAAAACTGGAATGTTTTTTTTTTCATGACATTTTTTTAACTACAAAAGAAACAATTATTTAATCGAGCAAAAGTTTCTTCAATAATAAAACATATCTGGAATTTAAATATTTATTGATGAAAATCTCTTTATTACAACACTTTTCTTTAATTTTCTTCGTTATCACTTGCAGTTGTGGCATTATAACCGCATATGAAAAATATTTAAATAAAAACTGGAAAAGTATATATTTAAAAAAAGCAAATGACCAAAATCGAGTGTTTGTTGAATATTTAATGTCATTTTGTTGTGTCATTTTTGCTTTTTTTTTTTTTCTTCGAAAGCATCACCCGGTCATTCGCTTTCAATCCCAGCACATTCATTTGGTGACCCAATGAGGAACCAGTGCATTGTGGTTTTTGTATTGTTATTGTTGTTTGTCGTTCGCTGCTTGCGTTAATACGAGCTGCTTCTTGTTATTGTTATAGTATATCCTTTTTTTACCATGTTGCATTCCAACAGTTCTCTGTGGTTCGGCAACTTATTTAATAACGCCAGGGACAATGACAGACAGTTTCCTCTCTGTTATTCTTGTTTTATTTTCGATTTTTTTCCATTTCTTTTTTGCGAAAATAAAACCACAAAAATTGTGAGAAAAACAATTGTGACAATAAAGTTGTAAAAATGTTGGTTGGATTTAAAAGAACAGCTTTTATTTTAAATGACTTTTCCGTTTCATTTTTTTTTTTCATTTATAAGGGGTTGATGTTCAAATCGGTTTTTTGTGTTTTTATTTGAGCACTGGAAAGTATTTATTGTATGTATTAGATTTGAATCTTTATTAAATTGTATGGGATGTAGAAATTGAAGCTATCGGCTTCCAAATATATGCAAAGTTGTTCCACTCCCCAGCTGTTTATGATTTGTGTTCCTTATTTATTATTAAATACATTTACATATATGTCATACTAGCTGACCCGGGAAAACCTTGTTTTGCCTTCAAATTTGCACTAAATCGACATAGCAATTATTGTTCAAATAAAGGTATCGGGCTAATTAACCCCACTACACGCTGGTTAAGGACCCAACGCTTTCAGCAAAACGCAGCATAGGCTTATCGCGCTAATTTCTATTGGGCAAAACACAAAAAACAAAATATTGGACCATCTGTCGGACGAACTTCTAACTACACAGAAACACTCCTCACGTCCCATAGAACATGTATATAAAGTTTGGTCAAAATCGGTGCAGTAATTCTTGAGTTACGGGGCAAAAACACACACACAAAACTAAGTATCGCGCCATCTGTCGGACGAACTTCTAACTACACAGAAACACTCCTCACGTCCCATAGAGCATGCATATAAAATTTGGTCAAAATCGGTCCAGTAGTTTTTGAGTTTAGCGATCACGAACATACACGTAATTTTTATGTACATATAGCTGACACCGTCAGCTCAAAATATCTTCGGAACTACATAACCGATTTAAGAGTTTGATATCTCGTTTAGAAGAACATGACAACGGCTTTCCAAAAAAAGTAAAATAAAATAAAAAAAAGCACAAAAAATAAATATATGTATATGTCATTGGTGGTGCAATATGAAAATTGGAATTTGCCACGCCCCTCCGCCCACAGACCGAAAATAAAAAATCGAACTTCACAGTGTCACCTGCCCGAGTATTTCGTCAAAATCGGCCCAACCGTTTTGGAGCCATTACGTTACATACATACATACATACATACATACATACATACAAGTTAATAATTCTGTGAGTTCCTAACCGCTTACACGGTTTTATAAATGAAACTCGCAGTTCAATTGTCTAAATGTGACTAACTTTTTATTTTTTTCCTTTTTTTTTAAATGTTTGACAAAAAAATAATTAAATAATTTAAAAAAAATTATATAAATTTACAAAGGTAGAAATTTATAATTACAAGATAACAAGTATGAAAATTCTTATGAAGTAGTTAGATGTGTGCTGTTTTAGTTTGTTTTAGTTTTGTGTTAGTAGTATGTGTTAACTTCCCCCCTTCTCAAGAGTGGAACGTCCTCGTTTCAATGTACACTAGTAGCTTAGAGTATTAATGTAGAATATTAATGTAAGAATTGTGTAGAAAATTATTTGAAAAATTTATTTTTTTAAATGTATCTGTGCAAAAGAGAGAAAAATTTATAACAAAATGAAAAAGAAAATTTGAAGATTATTATCTAATATTATTTTTGTGTACTTGTTTGCCGTCTATTATAACCTTTGTACCTAAGTCTTTTTCAACAACCTTTTCCAAATATAACTTATCCGTTTTATTGCCCAATCTTTTATTTTGTCGAACAAATACAATATCACCTGTGTTAAATTTCCGATTTTTATTAACTACTTTTGTTTCAACCTTTGTTTGTGCTGCTTCTATTTTTTTCCGTACGCTTTCTAAGTTTTCAGTATGAAAATATTGCAGAATATCAATTGGCTTTTCCTTTGTAATTGAGTGTATTGTGTTATTATATCTTTGAGTGGCAAAAAGTATTAAGTCTAATGTATCACTGACATCATGCTGCGCTCTTAGACATCTTGCAATTTCAAGCAAAGTCGAATGGAACCTTTCCACTTGACCATTGCTTTCACTGTGTAAAGGTTGTATGAAAAATTGTTCAATCCCAAAAAAATTTCGTAGCATATTTTTAATAGTATTCGACTGAAACGACTTTTCGTTATCAGAAACTATAAGCTTAGTGTTTTTAAAACAGTTAAGGATTTGTAAAATACCACTTTTAACATCTATAAGAGCTCTAGAATTTATTGGTATGGAAACTGCAAATTTTGAAAACTTGTCGAGGCAAGTAAGAAAATGAACTTTATTAGTTGAAAAAATATCTATGTGAAGAATATGGCCAGGAAAATCTGGTATTGGTGATAAACCGATTACTGGTTTTAGTGGTTTTCTATTGTATTTATTTTCCAAACATATTTTGCAGTTTTTAATGATTGTATGAAGCATTTTCTTTATTTTAGGAAAAAAATATTCTGATGTAATTTGTTTGTAATTTTCATGTACAGATCGGTGAGCGCGGTTATGCTCTAAGTTTAATGTTTCTAGTTGATCTTCTTTATTAGTTAAATCTATTACAAATTTTTGTGAGTGAACGAATTTTATAGATGGAAAATGATCAAGTACTTCATCTTGAATTTCTGCTAACGTGCTTAAATCGCAATATATTGCGTTTACTGATCGATGGTTAACGCAACTTTGCAAATTTAATAAAAGTTTTTGAACATTACTGTAGTTTATAATATGTCTTTTATATTGCTTAAATAAAATTTTTGTTATTTTGTTATCATCAGAAGCTTTTGAAATAATTAATTGATTTGGAAATTGATTAATGGGTGCAGCTATTAATTTAATTGTCTTTGAAAATGATTTTTCACTATGTACTGTTTCTGATTCTGTACTATTGAAATTGTGCATATACTGTCGTGATAGTGCATCAGCTACAACGTTTTCTTTGCCAGGTTTATAATAGAATTTTGGGCAAAAATCAGCAATAAATGCTTGCCATCTTTTAATTATAGAATTTGGATTTTTATCAGAAGTTGCGAACGTTAATGGCTGGTGGTCTGTAAAAATGTTAATATTTTTAACTCCGTAAAGAAAATGTCGTAACTTTTGTAATGACCAAACGATACATAGCAGTTCCCGCTCATTTGTAGCATAATTTTGCTCGGTAGGCGAAAGTGTGCGAGATATCATGGTAATTGGTTTATCATTTTGCGACAGTACAGCTCCAATTGCGTTGGAGCTGGCGTCAGTCGTCAACTCAAATGGCTTATTGAAATCCGGATGTTGAAGCAATACATCCTCCGATGCTAATATACGCTTTACCTTTTCAAATGCCGTAAGTGCTTCTGGAGATAAACTAATTTTAACATTTTTTGACATATTTGCTTTAATATTGCCGTTTTTTCCGCGAAGGTATGTTGTTAGTGGTTTTACTACGTCAGCATAATTTTTAACAAACCTTCTATAGTATCCGGCTAGGCCAATAAAAGATCTTAACGACCTAAGGGTTTTTGGTGTTTGGAAATTAAGAATGTCTTTTACTTTATCTGGAGAAGTCTTGATTCCATTTTGTGCAACAACAAATCCAAGAAACTCAACCTCGTGTCTAAAGAATTTAGATTTTTCTATTGATATTCGCATTCCAGCATTTGAAAATTTTTTTAATATTTTATCAACATGAGAGATATGATCATATGCGTTTTCCGAAAAAATTATTACATCGTCCATATAGACAAAACATGTTTTTCCGATCTCATCTCGTAAAATATCGTCAATTGCTCGTTGAAAAATGCTTGGAGCATTTCTTAGCCCAAAAGGTAAGCGACAAAATTCATATTTTCCGTTGTTTACACTAAAGGCAGTTTTACATCTATCTTTCTCTGCTAACAAGATTTGATGAAACCCAGATTTTAAATCAAGAGTTGTAAAAACTTTTGATTTGCCTAAATTTGATAAGATTACTGCAATGTCTGGCATGGGATATTTATCAGGAACTGTAAAATCATTTATTTTTCGAAAATCTATTACCATTCGTAATTTTTGTTTACCGTCAGAATCAACTCCCTTTTTATTGACAACATGTATGGGTGAGTTATACGGTGATGATGATTTTCTTATAATCCCATCTTTAAGCAGATTTTCTATTTCTGTATTTATAAATGTTGATGCTGAAATAGGATACGGATAGCTCCGAGAATAAATTGGTTCTTTTTTAGTTAAATTTATTGTAGCTACAACTTGTGTATTGGCTGGTAGCGCTCTGTCTGGGTCAGTAAATGCTACTTCATTGCTTCTAATAAGGTTTTCAAAATCACCATGTAATTCGAGAGGAACATATTTGTTATCAATATCTATTGAATTTACTTGTTCGCATAACAAATGGTTAATTTTTTCTTTTCCGGTTTTATGAAAAAGTACACCAGACTTAGCATCAATAACAGCCTCAATTTCTTTCAAGAAGTCATAGCCTAAAATACCGTCAAAAGAAGATAAACATGGCAATACAAAAAAGGTTGTGGTATGGTTCAAAATATTTATAGTACATTTTTCTTTGATAACCGTAGATCCGTTTATTGATTTGATCTGAAAAGGTTCAGTTACTGGCATAATAGCTTTAATAAAACTGAAATTTCTAATATAATTTTTGGAAGTGCCCGTATCTACTAAAATATTTAGCTCTTGACCATTTATTGCTTTTTTGACAATATATGGCAAGAGCGATTTTACACTAAAAAATTCAAGGTATCAATTGCATCGCCTTCAGATTCGTTGCAAGATAAATCTTCTTCATACATATCATCAATTTCCTCATCATTTTCAGCGTAATTTATTCTTTGAATTTTTTGAAATGGAGACTGACCGGAATTATTACCTAAAAATTTACGTTTAGGCCTATTATCGTAAGAAATCCCTTTTTGTATATTAGTATCTAAATTCGAGTTTTGAGGTTGATGCTCTAATCCACTTAAATGTGCAGTTGGTTTTTTTAAGTACGACGTGTTTTTATCAATATCCATTGGAACAGGCGGTACATATTGCGAGAATCGTTTGTCAATTGATATTTGTTGAAAAGCTTTGGCTGAATTATTATTCGAATAAGGGCAATTTATTTGGGATAAATTTTTTGAATTAGCAAAAGCATTTGCAAATTTATAGCGTTCATGGTTTTGCTCAAGTTCTTGAGCAGTTGCTAAGGCTGATGGCAAATCTGGTGGATTTGCAGAAAAACAAATATCACATAAAGGTTTACGAAGACCCGATATAAATACTCGTAGCGCGTTCATTCTTGCTCGCTCGTTTAGAGCTTCGATAACCTCATGTTTACCCGTATTCGTCATGAGAATTTTATTTACGATAAGACTAAGTTGTTTGTTAACTTTATCATAATACTCACTTATTGACAATTTACCTTGTCTTAAAACACTGAGCTCATTTTCTAACAAGTACAATGGTCTTTTATCAGAGTAAGACTGATCTAATCTCGATATTATAGCATCAAAATTAAAAATTGTATTAAACGAACTTAAAGTGGAATTTGCTTCACCTATTATCTTATTTCGTAAAATACCCATGGCAACATAATATGATTCAGATCCCTTTGTATAATAATTTATGCCAAACTTTGCGGATTCTCTCCATGCTGGATATTCGCAGGCATTTCCGCTAAACTGTGGAAGTGATTTTATGAGATCTAAATTTATATTGCCAGCGGCAGCACCAGGTTGAATAGTCACTGGAATTAAAGGTTCTACTCGACTTGGCTTTAATTGTTCGACAGCATGTGTTAAACTCTGAATCTGCTCTAAAATCTCTGCTCTAGCTGTATCTACTACAGATTCAACCAGATTAACTACTTCATTTCTATTCATTTTGTTTGTTTCTCTCAGTTTTTAAATTATGCAAAAAAAAATCGTGGATTTCAAACAAGTTTCTTAATAACAAAATTTTAAGATTTAAGATATGTATGTGTAAAATAAAGAATAATAATAAGTAAACAATAAATAATAAAATCTCAAACAAATAAACAATAGAATATTTGTAATGTTAAGTTTTAATATTAAAACTAGTGAATATATAAGTTGGTTTAATTCTCTTTTCTTACTCTGCGATAAAAATTATGAATATCAATCTTGAAGTTATGAACGTCAGTCTCTCGAGCTTTCTTTCTCAGCTTGTGTCTTGAAAATTCTCTGTGATGAAAATGATGAAAATCAATTCTTGAAGTTACGCCAATCCTCTCGAGCTTTCTGTGTTTCTTATAGTTGTTTAGGTTAATCAGATACTAGGAGCTTGTTTCTTGAAAATTCCTTTTTCCAACGCAAAATAGTTATCTTTACACGTATACAAATGTGTATTGTTTCTTCCTCCGTTTTTTTTTATCTTTTTAAATTTTTTCGATTGTTTATTTCATAAAATTTTTTAATTATTATTTTTATAACTTTTCATACAAAAATTTTCTCATTAATTTGCAATTAAAGAAACGCCTTTATTATTTGCTGTTCCTTTATTAAATTTAAAAAAAAAATTATATCTTTTAAACGTTGGGCGCCAGTTAATAATTCTGTGAGTTCCTAACCGCTTACACGGTTTTATAAATGAAACTCGCAGTTCAATTGTCTAAATGTGACTAACTTTTTATTTTTTTCCTTTTTTTTTAAATGTTTGACAAAAAAATAATTAAATAATTTAAAAAAAATTATATAAATTTACAAAGGTAGAAATTTATAATTACAAGATAACAAGTATGAAAATTCTTATGAAGTAGTTAGATGTGTGCTGTTTTAGTTTGTTTTAGTTTTGTGTTAGTAGTATGTGTTAACTTACACACATCCAATTTTGTATATATAGAAGATATATGTATATCACATAACTACGAGGTGGCCCAAAAGTAATGTCATAAATTGAAGTGGCTACAATTTTATTATAAATGGAAAAGGAGCTCTCTTATACTTAATTTGAAAAAATTAAATCGTTGAAATTACCACCTACCAAGTTGATTCATAATTGCGCTGGTTTGACGGCATTTTGAATTGTTCCTCGCAAAACATCTGGTTCCAAATTGGCGATTTCATGCAAGGTTCGTGGTTTGCAGTGGTAAACGTAAGATTCTTCCTCACAGGAAGAAGTCTTATCCAAAACGGGATATCACTAATTTTGCAACTAAATAGTTTAACAGAGTATGGCAGTAAGTTAACCTTGTCCGACGGTCAGTAGATAGCAATTCGGGAAGAGTTTGCACTTTGTAGGGGAATATCTTCAAATTTTTAACGAAATTCGCCGCAACGAACATCTGCTGATGCCTAATTGTGTACATTGTCATCTCGTTGTTGTTTGCACAATCTCTCCGACGTGGTCGGCAACAGCAGCAATATTTTCAGTCGAACGAGCAATACGAAGCTGGCCACTTCTTGTGATATCTGTAGTGGTTCCAGTTTGCTTAATTCTTCGATCACATGGAACACGCCATTTCATTCCCAGGCAACATGCTAACTTGACAACCACTTTTCAATTCGTTTTTGAAACTTTCTTACTGAATCTCGCTCATTTCTGTGCTATAAACTCCTATATTCATATTTCATTTTATTTCAAAGTCAGACCTTATCGAATCATTTTATTCAACCTTAAACAAAACTTTCCAATTTTAAAATTTTTCTTTCTAGAAAGTTATCCAATGCTAAGCTTTTAAATCAACAAATTCCCGATTTTCTAATTCTATTTTAATAAGCTTAGAAATCCTTTACCGTCAGTCAACAGTTTATACAAATTGTTTATGCGGCATAAATATTTATTTATAAAAGAACAACTCTATTCTTGTATAATTATGTTAAACATTTTATCAGAGTTGTCAAGTTCCACTCAGGTCAAGTTTCACTTAAATATTCCCTAGAATATTTAAATGAAGAGCCAGAGATTAAATAAAGAAAGGCACAAGCCGGACAGCAATTAATCAACTGAAAGTAAAATATGGTTTATGATAATATGCTTGTACGTATATAAAATGTTTGTTGGTATGTATGTACACACTCGTATGTACTTTGATTTGTGAGACTTTATCTATATTTTCAGCCCTTCCGTTATAATACCATTTATTTTCTTTGTTTATTTTTGCATGACATTTGGGGAAACCATTTATAATCTGCTGTTTTAGCAAATATTTAACACCATAAAAACGGCTCGACCTGAACTAAATAAAAAAATGTAACAAAGTAAGAGACGGGTTGTTTGAACTTGGAGGAGAAATATTTGTTCAAACGTCTATTTATTAGGACGTGGATTGTATACGAATAAAAATGTTATTATTAAAATATTACTAAAATGTTGATTTATAAAACGCAAAATCTGTCATGACAATGGATTAGCGACCCTTTTCAAAAATATTTACACACTCTCACTTCGCTTTAGTTACATAAAAATATGCCAAGCAAACACCTGCGCTTGATTTAAAATTGGTAATGGGTTTTAATCTTCTTCTTTTGGAATACATATTCGAAAAAAATTATTAATCCTGAATTTTATTCTTGAAAAAAAAAGGTTGTTTATACTTCAAAATTATGCTTTAAAGTGATTTTCTTTCTAGAACCTACATTAAGTTCACTCCAATAGTTGACATAAGATTTTCGTTTCACAAGTTAAGAGTCCACTTTCAAATTCTTAACTTAATTACGCACTATAAAATTTTTTTTGTTATTTTTTGAATTATGTGTTTTTGCTGCTTCTTATAGCAATCAATGGACCGGCAGTCGTTATCAGAAAGAAAGCAAGATTTGATTTTATGCGTTTCTCGAAAATCTCTCCCAAACCTTTTATCAGGCCTGTTTTAAAATTAAACCACTAATGAATTGAAACTTTTAAACATTTTTTTTCCTATTAATAAAAGTCTGATGTTTTGAATGAATTATATACATATATATTCACATGTACATATGTTTAAGTTGTTTTATTAATGCATGTGGCGTCAAACATTTTCAAGCCTGCAGATCAAGAGGAAACTTAACAAGTTCAATAAAATTACTAGCATTGATTTTCATTAGTTCATGTTACTGAGAGTTCACTGTATAAGGTAAATAAATAAACAAATAAAGGATAAGTATTAGTACCAACTAAATGCTGAAATATGGATTAAGTACTAGTACCAACTAAATGCTAACATATGGCCTAGCGCAACCCGCAGTCATGACAGCAAATAGAACATTTTCTAGGGGGATATGCAGCCCCAGCGGATTTTCTAGATGGGGGCTACCGAAGAATATGATTTCATTTATTAGAAATTACACACAAACTCACTTCAGTTTAGTTACATACAGATATGCCAATCAAACACCTGATTTAAAATTAGTCGAAACTTGAAATTAAAAAAAAAAACGAATTGAAAAGTGGTTTCCAAGTCAACACGTTACATGGGAATAAGATGTCACCCTAATGTTGTTAAAAGATAATTTAATATATTGGGTGGGGTGTATGGTTGGTTCTAGATATTTCCCAGTCAATATCAAGTCAAAGCTTCACTTATAGAAATTAGCAAGCAATTGATAGCATTGAGATTTTTTTAGATATAAGTATATTATTTATAAAGTGGATCAAAAGTAATGTCATAATTTGAATTGATTGCCATTTTTGCAGATGAGCTTTGACATTTATGCTGTAGTTATATAGAGAATTAGTTGTCAAAAAGCCATGCAGCAATACACACCTCAAAAACGTGTAATTATTGTTACAGCTTATTTGACAAGTTATCAATTTGTTGTTTTAACGCAGCGTCAATTTCGTCATCGTTTTCTTCGTCGTCGTTATCCAAGCGCTCGAACAATTAATCGTTTGGTTGAGTACCTCGTGCAAACTGGCTCCACTACAGATATCGCAAGAAGTGATCAGCTTCGTGTTGTTCGGTCGAGCGAGGATATCGCTGCAGTTGCCGAAGACGCCAGAGAGATTCTATAAACATCAATGAAATGATGATGTAAACAATGAGGCATCAGCAGACGTTCGTTGCAACTATTTTTAGTGAAAGATTTGAAAATATTTACCTACAAAGTGGAAACTCTTCACCAATTGCTACCTTCTCACCGTCGGACAAAGTTAGATTACTGGCCCACTCTGTTAAACATAGTACTACAAGAGGATGATTTCGTATCAAAAATCATAATGAGCGACGAAGCCAATTTACAATTAGGTGGTTATGTTATCAAACAACATTTGCATCCCCACAAAGTGGCTGTTTGGTGCTGCATTTGCAGTCAAAAAGTTACTGCCATAATCTGTTAAACTGGGTGCAAAAAGAGTGCTGTCCCGTTTTGGAGATTTAAACTGGATGTCCAGATCGCCAAATCTACTTTGAGAAAGAATCTTACGTTTACCACAATAAACCACACGTCTTGAAAGCAAACATTGAAGAAGAAATTGCCAATTCGGTGTCAGATATTTGGCGACCAACAGTACCGTAAAACGAGCGCAATTTTCATACTGTCGGAAGGTGAGCGATATAATTTTATGCAATTAATGTCATCCATTTAACACTTTTTGTTTTTCTTTATACGCCTTCATACAATTAATCATAAAATTTTTTCAGAAAAATTTTTTATGTATAAAACAAATCCAGAAAGAAAGGAGTATCAAGAATTTTAGTTATAAAGGACCCTACAATGAGGAGCGGATATGAAGAAATTTCGAAATTTCTTTGCTTATTTATATAAAGAAATATCCAATAAATAAATTGATCTACATGTATGGCAGGGGAACAAGGCGACCAACTGTTAGGCAATGACGCTATTCACAAACGTCGATATAGAATTGTCAAATAACCGAAAAATTTCCCCTCTATTAGTTTCTTCCATCTTAGTTTTCAAGATTTTTTTTATTATTCGATAAGCTTATGAACATCATTAGTAAGATATCCGGTGCATCAAGGTCACGTAATTTAAATTGTACGTGAATTACTTAAAAATGGCATGATCTTGGTAACTAGTTTAAGTTGTCCGCGAAATAATTAGTCAAACACTTAAATCATACATGAGTTACATAAAAATTATTTTAAAACATTTTTGTTGTACGTGGTCTGTTCAAGAGAAAAGGGGAATTTTGAAATTTTCTCCGGCTACGTGCATTCGATTAGTGATTTCTTTTTACATATATGTTGGCGCACTTGTCTCGAACATATGTTCTTAATTGAGTTTGTTTGTGTTTAGTTTAATTTATTTAGGAGAGGCATAACTGTTAGACGTGTTATGCGGCGATTTTGGTCTTGACTCTCCTTGGCTCTTCCATTGGGATGATTAGTTTCGATGTCATAACTATATATGATTCGTCACCAGTTATTACCCTTTTAAGCAAATCTAGATCATCGTTAACGTCATTTAACATTTCCTGAGCGATTCCCAAACGACGGTTATTTTTTTAAAATGCAGCATTTTTGAACGAGCTTTGCTGCCACACGCTTCATGACCAAAATTTGAAGAAAATGAGTCAACCGATATGCCGACATTTTCTTCAACTTCCCTGATTGTGATTCGACAATTCTCCATAACAATTTTCGTCATTTTCTCAATATTTTCATCGGTTTTCGATGCGCTGGAGCTTCCAGGACGAGCGTCGTCATTCTCGACCTTCTTTGAAAAGCGTGTAGCACTTGTAAACATATTTCTGACTCAGAGTACAATCACCATATGGCACTGTCAACATTTCAAGTGCTTTTGTGCACTTAATTTGATGCAAACTCTTTGATCAATTTTTTCCTCAGCAGAAAATCGCCGAACAAGACCACGTACAGGTGAGATTAGGAAAATGTACTTTTTTAATTGTATCATTCAGCCACCTAATATCAATGATAATGCGAACGATGTCTTCGGATTTTTAATAGCATTCATGCTATACCTATTCCTAATATCCTTTAAGAGTCTGCAATCCTTTCCACCCCTATACAAGACACAATTTCTTAATTTCCATAGTATTTGTAGACAGTGATGTTTTTTTATATGTTTTACATTATCAAATCAAAAATTCAAATTGAGACAAATTTGTCGAAAGTCCGCAAACCTAACATGGTTTGAGGCCTTGAATTTTTTATATTGTATAAGACCTAAAATAGAAAAATATTTGCTAAAAAATTTTAATCATCAGAGGTGGCCTTCTACAATATTAGTTCCGAATCCACGATTTAAGCTCATCTACATTAAGTTACATGAAAATCTAACTGATTATTCAATTTTTTTTTAATTTCCTACAGTGGAATTTTAAGTAACACTTAGATCACATTTCAGTCAAGGTGTATCAAGTTTAAAAGGTGGCCTTATTAGGGAAACAGTACACTTTCAATACTCTTTCCAAGTTTGTTTTTGCGTTTGTTTCATCCTTTTTTTTTTTTTTTGTAAGGGCAACCAACGTTTACAAGTGCTAATATTTTTTTTGGTCACCATGAGAAATCTGATAGCTTCTTCTCTGTCATTGCTGCGTCCTTGTTGAGATAATATAAAAAATATTAGGAAATGTTTTTCAAATAAAAATACTTTCGTGTGACTTTAAATACGTAAATATATGTACTCGTATGTGTTTGTGTATGCATGTCAGTGAAAGATATTTACATATGAATTCAAAATATTTCTGGTGTTTTGATTCCATCCCTCTTCTAGAGAAACAAACAAAAGAAAGTATCAAGCAAAAGGACAAACATTTTTTTTAGCTTCTTACAAGAAGAAGTGCGAAAAAAATAAGTCCTTATATGCCATTCTCTGGAGGACAACAATATCAAATAAATAATCTATTGTAAATGTCAAAACTATTTTTTAATAAAGCATTTTTGCTCCTCTATCTGTCACAAGTTCTTTAGTGTTTAGTTTTTTTTTAATATTTCTTTATCTGTTGAGGATAAAAATGTCAGGTTTGGGTAAAAAAAATCATTTGATTTCATTTATAAGATTTTAGTTGAAGAATATATTATGCTGCCCCAAATTTGTTTATAAAAATACTAATACTAATAATAAATGAAATATATAATAAATGTCTCGTATGTATACTTTCAAGCATCCTAAGTAAACAAAATGTTAAATTGATATTGGATATACTAATCCTTTGGTGTTTGCATCCTTTTTTATTTAATATTTATTTTTCATAGCTAAGTGAGTTGGAATAATATAAAAAATACAACTTAGGGAATTTAATACGTAAGTATGTAGTTTCCAGAATTTGTATGCATGAAATACAAATAAGCAGAAAAATACTTAAATGATTTTCTCCTTAGTTGAAATGTAGATATTTTCTAATCCTATAGCATTTATTTTCCCCGCTTGCTAATCGGATCTTCTTATTTAACCCTCATACGTTCCTCAAATTATGCTACAGTAGAGTCCCTCGGGTGAAAAATCACCCATGTGTAATATTTACTGATTTTGTTATGAAAATATTTGTTTTTTTCATTTAACTCAACTTATTTTTATTTACATATATTTTTAATTTTCAGTTTTCAATAAAATAATTAATTAAAGAATAAAACAATTTAAATAATCCATTAAATTTAACCAGGTTTTAATATCACAAACAAAAATTTAGCTTGATATAGTAAAAATAAAAAATAACTAAAAAAATAAAAATAACTAACTAATTTTTATCGTTGCAATTGCTGCATACAAAATTTGCAATTTTGGGTTGCGCGCAAATAAATTTTTGGCAGGTTGCACATGACGAATAAGGCTTCCCTTCATTTTTCGGGCAAATCTCACATCGGGAACCCGAACTTCTTCTTCTATTCCCATTTGATGACGTAGAAGGCTCATCACAAGTTTGATGTATGATGTTCACCAACGTAATTGCAGAATCTGACCTTGGTAAATGAGGACGCCGATGAATTTCCGCTTTGACTAATTCCATTCCTAGTTCATGAAGAAACATCCTCTTTTTGTGTAGTTTTATTTTATTCCAATCGTTTTTCATTTCTTGCCACAAAACGTACGCATTTACTGCTGATATATCAATCATATTCCAAGACAATGCTTGGGGCCATCGATTAGTTTTTCTTTTTACCGTATAAGTACCCACCAGCTGATCTAAGGTGTCTACCCCGGCTTTAGTTTTATTATAAAATGATATAATCTCGGCAACTTATTTCCTTCATTCAATACAGGTTTGTCATGATGAAGAGTACTAAGGGCGTTGGCAATTTTGTAATTTTTTGGAACGTATTGCACCAGTGAAATGTTGTCTTTGAAAAAGAAAATGCTGGAGAAAACTGCTTGCTTACGAAGTTCTTGTTCCGTTGATTGCGGCAAAATCGTTTTATTGGACTGTACTATGTCCACAATAGTGTTTTTTTTTCTTTTTAGCAACTCAAGTGCAAGATCATATGACTAAATTATCACACTGATTTTTTTTCGGTTGCTGCATCAGGAACTGACTTACCAATGTATATTTGCAAATTCTATGCAAAATTTGACACACTGTCCAACAGAACTCACACCTTTATGCCATATTTAGCGGGTTTTGACGGCATATATTGCTTAAATGAACATCTGCCTCGGAATACCAATAGTTGCTCATCAACTGTAACGCTTTCATGTGGCATACAAATATGTTGTTGGTTATCCCATAGCTCTCTGATTGGAGCTAATTTATCACGAGCTCTGCGTTCACTTCTGCTGTTCTTATCATCAAATCAAATAACTCGACACAGTTTTTTGAATTATTTCAATGAATTATTTCAATTAATCGTTAATCGGATTAATTTCTGTCATAAAGGTTACCATTATAAAATAATTATTACACAATTTTCTTAATGGGTGAAATTTCACCCGAGGGACTTTAACGTAATTTTTCAAATACTTTCGAAATTATTTATTATGTAAAGAAAATTTTTCGTTTTTTTAATGCAAAATACTAATTTAGAAAATTAGAAAAAGTTTCATTTGTATTAAGTAAAATTTGTAAAAGATATATGGCTTTAAAATTGAAAATGGGTGAAATTTCACCCGAAGACCGTATGAGGATTAAAAAAAACAATCATGCGAAATTTTTATTGTGTACGATTTGTATAGCCTATGAAAACTTAATGAAATTTTTTTGTGCCACTTCATATCAACTTTCGACTCTTTGAATGTTAAAAAGATGTTGCGAAAATTTGGTGGGACCCATTCCCGATGAAACATTTATAAGCCTTGTTTGAAAAAATTTAACAGAATCGTATAAAAAACAATGTCGGTACTTGACGTTTACTGCAAATGGTCTTGCAAAAATGTAAGTGCAAAATATCGGAGCTTTTTTGCAAAATACTCTAGTTTATTTTTTGTTTTATTTATTACTTTTGTAATAACTTCATAATATATACTCGTATAATAACTTAATATCAACATAACTCATAATACATATATTTACTATTTAGAATATTCTCCCCAGATACTCGTTTAATTAATTAGAATTTCAAAAATTATGATTGTTTGTTGTGGCTTTAGCGACATTTCATTGGTCGCTAAATCAATCATCAACACCCAAAGGGCGTATGCATGTTGCAAGGAAATTTAAATAGACTCGTGTGACATGTGACATATGATTATGTATTTTGTAATAATCATATACTATAGAAAATTCCCCTATTGTAATTGATTTGGTTTAAATATATGATGTTGAATGTTTACAAACTGCTTAAAATTCACTGACGATTTGATTTAGCGTCCAATGGAATATTGGCATATGAACAGCTAAGCCGAAACAAAATAATAAATTTTTGACATCCCAATTTATAATAAAAATATTATTTTATTTTCAGTATAAACTTTCACACTCACACTTTCACACTCTCTGACTGAATCAGTGTGATATTTCAAAATTTTACAAGACTAGTTTAAATAGTTTTTAGTCTTTCTTTGAAAATCCATAATGTAACACATTAGTAACACTTACAAGACCTGCAAATTTCATACAGACATATTGCAAAAATATTAATCGCTCTTGCAAAACTATTAAATCGTACCACAATCCATAGAACAGCGTGCATTTAAGAGATAGACCGAGTTATTTTTCCAAATGAAATTGCACATCAAAGAAGAAAAGCAGAACTTCATTACGCTATGAATTTCTGAAAACTTGAAAAATAGAGTGAAATTTTGCTGAGGAGTATTTTTAAAGTGGAAAATTACATCGACAAAAAGTCGACTTAAGTGCTTATTCCTTGTTGCCACAGATATATTTTTAAACGAATGAATATAATAATTATTTATGGCCTCGAGTTCAAATCTCATCAGACTCCATTATTAGAATATTTTCAATGTATTCAATGATTACAAATGACAGGAAGTGTAACTGTTCCCCCAGCTAGTAGTCAAGCATGGTACAATGAACAAGGTAAAATCGTCCGCCCAGCTGTAGTCGTGTGCAGATGAAAAACACGAAAAATGTCAGCGTTGCCTTTCTTTTTTATATATTTACCAAAATTGGTTACACTTATTTCCAATGAGAAGATTTAATCTTTTTTTAATTTTTGTTACTTTTTTAACAAAACATAATTTTGCTTTTGTTTTATAATTTTTAAACTTCTGCAACTCTTAACAAATTGAAAACTAAAAAAAATCACTTACGAGTTTTTTGAAACTTATGGAGCAAAAAAAATTATAAAATCGCAAAAAAAAGAATTAATCAAAACATCCAAAAATATCAAAAATATAGCCACACATTGTAAAATAGTGAAATATAGTATAGAGTGGAATGAACAACCCTAATCAATAGGTTGGAATATCTTAAAGCGAAGAGGTAGTAAAAACTCGACTAAAACATTATATTGTAAAAAAAATTAATCGAAGAAATTAATGAAAAATTAATTCATAAAAATTCACATTGATTTCAAAATCCAAAAAAAAACAATCCGAATCATCCGATCGACACAAAAGTCTAATGAATTGAAAGTGTAGAATCAGAATCAGTAGAATCAGAAAACACCACTCATATAATACAAAAATCATTACTTGAAATGCATAATGTGCAACAAAAAAAAAATAGAATGCAACCAATAAAAAAATTATAAATGGAAGAAAAGGCACAAAAATTCATTCGTCGCGAAAAGACTTCAAAGTGTAATAAAATGTTTACCTTCGAGAAAAACGTATTATCTTAAACTTATTAAAAAACAATTTATTGAATTATGAGAGAGAGATCATAGTACTAGGTAGTTTTTACTCGCCGTTTGTGATTTTTTATTGTGTTTAGAGTGATTTCATTTTATGTCAAGTTCTCTTTTCAGGAAAACTTTTGTTAAAAAAATTTTATTTTAGTCAGCTGTTTTTGATTGACAGATCAATACATCCATGACTTTTATAAATAAAACTGAGTTTTTTAGATAAAAAAAAATTTTTCTTTCCAATTTTTTATCCCTTCCAAAATATGAGATTCGTCGAGGTTTGGGGGATTAATTTATTTTTGAATTCAAATATCTTTCCGCCGAGCCATTTCTTCAGGGCTGGAAACAAGATATAATAACTTTTTTAAATTTTCTTTTCACATCACGCCGTAGTCTCCCAAACACAAATTTAATGACGCAGCTGGTTTAAATTTTTACAGGAGTCAACTGACTAATGCTCGTTCAGTTAAGATGCGGGAAATTCAAAGTCACGGAATTATTGAGCCATCCTCGTACACTTCAACAATCAGCTGATTTGTTTCCAAATCATAATCCAAATTAAGGATTTTAGTTTCAAAAATTGCAGAATGACCGTTACTGACTCTTTCTTCCTCCGACAACTCAATACATCTGACTTTATAAAATATTTTAAAATATATATATATATATATTTTAAAATATATATATATATATATATATATATATATATATATATATATATATATATATAAATATATATATATATATATATATATATATATATATATATATATATTTATTCATCTTAACTCCTATAAGAAGCATAGGGCCATAACAAAGTTTCTAAATCTAGGTCTATCTAATGCAATATTTTTCACTTCACTCCAGCTTTTTCTACTTTTTTTAATATCTATTTCCAGCTGTCTTCTCCAAGTGTGCGCGGGACGACCTTTTCTACGACTGCCTTGTGGATTCCAGTCAATGGCCTGCCTAGCGATATCATTCGGGGCCTTTCGCAAGGTGTGTCCTATCCACTTCCATTTCCGTTCCATAATTTTCAAATGAATTGGTATTTGGTTTGTCAACTCCCATAACCTGGCATTCGAGATTATGTTTGGCCAGTAAATTTTCATCAAGCGTCTAAGGCAACGGTTTGTCTGTAGTCGTTGCATAAGATGTGGGGCTGCGTTCCATGTTTCACTCCCGTATAATAGGACTGAGGTCACTGCATTTGTGCAGTGTAAATATTCATTAAGGAAGTCAGGATCTTTTAATAAAATAAATACTTTTGGACTTTTGTATTGCATTTCCTTATTGAGATCGTAAAAATAACACAGCGTTTTGCACGTTGCTTGCACGCATTTGAAAAATTTATTTTTATTGAACTACAGGATTAGTTAAAAAACATCGTTTACTATAGCATTATTTTTGAAAAACTATGAGGGGTCGATTTTTGTTTCCTGAAAGCAGTAGGTTCAGAATAAGAAACAGAAAAGAAGTTGATCCGTATATCACATTTCAAGGCAACTTTTAACCAAAGCAAAAAGTTGAAAAGCAAAAAGTAATCGGATTTTAATCGGATATTATGGTCGGGCTGCTTTTAATTGTAAAATGAATAGCTTTTTCGTTAGTTTCAAGATCTTTTTATGAGAATTAAAAATTGCTTTTTGTTTTTATTAATGTAAAAACTTCTTCAAGAAATCAGAGAGCCACTGTATATATTATTATTTAAAAAATTGTTAGCGCAGTGCCGAAAACGTTTCTTACCATTGTAAGAAATATTGGTGAACTTTAATCATTTTATGATCTCCATAATCAATTGATCAAGCTATTCAAGGATGATTTCCTAAACTTTTTATGACATTAAAAAAATACGCATGTACATCTAAAAAAATATTATACCACAAACTATATAACTTTTGGATAATAATCTCATAAACTTCGAAAAAAAACAAATTCTAAATAAAAGCAACAGTGTATTATAACAAGTTACTGATAGCAGAAGTAACAATGACAGCAACAAAAAGGAACTTTTCTAAGGACTCCTTATAGTCGTATAATGTACATCTTACACTCGAAGAAAATTATTTTACAAAGAAAAGAACCGACGTACATTTTCAGTTGTACATCGCAAACGATAATTCACCATCGTTAAAATTAGTTCTGAATTGTTTAACCAATAAAAGTAGAATCAGAGACGACTTGGTGCAAATGCAGTTAATACGAGTAAAGAAGATTTTACGTGCTTCTTACTTACGTCTCTTTCGCAATTAAGGTTCGATATATTTATGGTTTAACTCGATCCTTCAAATACTTACAGTGGCTCACATCGAAAGTCGGGCAGCTAATTAAAAAAATGTTCAACAGCTTTAAAGTAAATAATACTTAAAGTTTAGGAAAATATTTCGTCCGAATATTTATTCTGCATATTAGTAAATATAAAAAAACAAAAATTAACTACTTCAGCCTTATAACAATAGAAAAACGCCAAAAAAAATAAATCTGTGATCACACTGAAAGTAGGGCAGTCTTTAAATGCGATTGTTTATGCATTAATTAATATTTCGTTGCAATCTTTTTGATTTTCTACAGCTATTATCTTCCTAAAATAAATTCTGCTAATTTTTTCAAACATTAGGCGTTACTTGGCTCCATTTCTCCTGTAATGCGGCCTAAAGCTGGTTTTTCATACGACGTCTAAGTCTCATAAGTGCTCGAGTACTTTTATATCTGGGCTTTGTGCAGGTGCTTTGATGACTTTAGGGAAATTGCAAAGCAACCAGTTCCTTGCTGTCAGCGATGTGTGCTTAGGGTCGTTGTCTTAATAAAACTTAAAATTAACAGCAACGCCTTAAACAACGCCTTTTTAAAATGTCAAGATACATGTCCTTGTCCATCATACCTTCTATAAAGTGACCACCATTGATAAGCCTCCATGCTTTATTGTTTTCTTTTAGTGTTTTTGTGCAAAAATTATTCATTGTGTTTACGCCACACATAGCGCTGGCCATCGGGACCAAACAAATTAAATTTGCTTTCATCCGAAAAAAGAACCTGTGAGATGTTAAAATGTTGATAGGAAAAGCCAACATAACGTGCCATATAAATTTTCCGTGCTCCAAAACGAGTTTTCTTTTTGCTATGTGCTCCCGTGCAAATTCCAAGGTGTCCTTTCTATTTTTGAAACTGACTCATGGTTTCTTTTAAGCCACTCAGCCATGCAATTTGTCCTGTCTTAAAACTCTTGTTTTTGTTTCTTTAAGTTCTTGGTAATGTTTTTACTATAAAATTTTATTGTGTATTAAATGCTTAAGTAACTGCAGTCAAAAGTTTCACAAAAATAATAAGTACCAATGATTTGCCCGACTTTCAATGTGAGCCACTGTACATGAGCATAAATGCATAGTCATTCAGCGACCCATGCTATTGCTATTGTTTAACCAAAGACTATAAATCTATATAAATATGTACATATATAAAATTATAATATTTGGTTTTACAATTTTTTCGAGCGTAAGAAAACTTAGATTGCAATACATACATACATACATGTTTTTAGATATTAGAACAGCAAAATTTTCATAGACATGAAGTGACTGAAATGGAATGGATATGTATGAGTTTTGTAGCGCAGGCATTAGTAGTACTTATAGCACTAGTGGGAGTGGTGGTTTTAATACAAAATTATAGTATAAAACCATAAAAACCAATTTAGTAGCAAAGTACTTTCAACTCTTCAGTAACTGATAAAAAAAACTTTCTATGGTTTGCGAGTATGTATCCTTTTTTTTTTTGTTATTTTGCTTTTTGCATATAGGCGAGTGTTGTTGTAATAGTTGAAGGTGTTTGTGGACAATAGTTTCAGGAAAGCTAAAAAATGTTGAAGAAAAAAATTCAACAAAAAGCGACAACCCATAAACCACTTATCAAACCGCCGCACAAGCACACGAACAAAGATTTACATTCAACAACTCATATGCTATATACAACAACAAGCATTGCTTAACTTAATATTAAAAAAAAATTATTTGTTGCAATACAAAATAATAACACAACAACGTATATATTAAGCTCCAGAGGCCAAAGGCAAACAAAAAGTTCAAGTTAAACCGCACGCACCATAATATAATGTTGCGGCAAGTGGAGAAGATCGGGGCAGGTAATGTAGCGATAGGTAAAAATAGGCATAGTCATACTTTTATATTCAGTGAAGGACAAGATGGATATGTTTGCAAGCATCGTGAAAAGTTTATTGTCAGTTCGTTTTGTCTACTTCACGCTCTATAATTTTTGTTTTTGCCAGTAACAATGGTGAGCAGTAGGGTGGCTCGAAAAACGTTGATGTAGTCACCCCATAGGATCAGACATTACTTGAAGACAGCTCATGATATCTTTTTTGTCATGCTTCTGGATACCGCTCTTTTAGTGTCTTCTACAATTTCTTATAATTTTTGACTCTGACGTCAAATTCTAGTGGTGGCTTTCGTTATAAAAAATTAAAATTCGTCTAAACGAGTTCGATATAACGTAGAAATTTTGTATGAAAATGGCAACAAGCGTCGGGAAAACGCTTGTATATAAGTATTTATCAGTTTCATACCAAAATATTACTATTTGTTTTGGGTTAATCAAGTCTATATGAATAAATTTCCTTGATTATAATACTCACTATTATTATGTTTTCGTAATTTTCTCATTTGTTATATGAAAGTTTTTTTATATACGCACTAACAGCGACTTCACCCACGTCGAGATGCATCAAGCTAGTCTTGTGAGAAGAACGAAATTTCCACATGAATTCCAGCCACTTAATTTCAGGGTTTAGTTTTGGGACTTATTATTGGTCATTTTAAATGCCAACTTTAGGCGAAATTGCAGCTTTTCAAATAAAAATGGCAAATTTTTAGGATAACTAAGATTCGGGCAATCTATACGCCCTCTTCCCTACCTTCCCTTCTAAGAATAATATCCTATATGATTTCACCTCTCAATATTTTTTTATTGATATTAAAACTATGTCTTTCGAATGGTCTTCTTAACTGGGATTGTATACCTATAACAATTATGCACTAAAATCAATCTGGGAATGGAATTTTATTGTTTCTGCGTAACTGAGTAGCAAATATACAAATATAATAATTATGGTATTAACTCATAGGAGGTTAAACCAAGCCTTTTGCCAAATTAAAATGTATCCTATTTGCCAATCCAGACGTTTTTGCATAATTGGGTAACAAAGATTTAAACATACAAACTTTCTCATTTATAATATTAGTGGGATGCGAGGTTGAACGCTTTTTAAACATGATAGTTGAAGGTCTACTTAAAAGTTAGTATTAGCACCAACATATACAGGTTTAACTTTCGAAATGCATAACCCACAATATACACATATTTTTTTTATATTGAAATATTATAGACCAAATATATTTGCAGAATTTTTTGTATTAAAATTTCATTACAAATTGAAGTGAAAAATCTTATTTGAAGCTTCTTGCAACAAGTAAGAACGACTGGGCTAAACTGTTGTGTTGTTAGGGTCACCAAAATACAACAAAATTGCGTTCTAATGGGATTCTGAACCATTTCATTATTTTCTTATTTTTCGTTATTGATTGAACAGAGAATAGTTTACAAATGCTTACAGGCAAACAAAAAAGTCTTTGAAGTAATTGCTTGAGAAACACAACATCATTAGGTGAGTAATAATAGCTTTTTCGAAAACATCACAAAAATTTTTTATTCACAATATCTTACAACTGTTAATACATACAAAAATATGTATGTATATACCTAAGTCCACATGTAAGTAGATCAAATATTAATGTACACATCTTAATGACGGTCCAACCACAAATGTACATGTTAAATAATATTTCTATGTTCTTTGTTGATTATTTTCGCATATACTATAGATACGTATGCATATGTATGTATGTATATATATTACATTAAGTTTCAACAACAATTGCTAGTTAACAAGCAAAATAAGGCTGAAATGAGCATCAGTAATGATAATAATAACGAAAACACAATACAATCACAGTTTGTGATCCAAAAATTTTACCACAAAATCAAAAATATGTACAAAATTGTTAGCTTTTTGTGTCATGTACACTCCCACGCACGTAACCATTGCAAAATATAACAAGATTATTGTTCAGAATATTAGCATACATATGTATATAAAAATTTTTATAGAATTATAAGTTGACAACGCTGCTTGATATGTATGTATGCCATTTTGACTGCTATTATTTTTTTGTGTTTGTTCTCAAAATACAAGTTTTATTATTCAAGTTTTAATTCAGTTCTCTCAAATTATAATTCAACTCTCTAAAGTTTTAATAATCTCACCCTCTCTCTCTCTCTTTCACCCAGCTGAATCGGAACTTGAGCAAGAAAAGTTGATGTGTGTGAACCAGACATTATTTGTGAACAATGACTGCAAAATGTGCAGAATTTTTATGGAAAACATGTTTCAGTTCGAGAAGGTAATCGCGCTCGTCGTCCATTTTACGGTCGACATAATCGTTTCAATGTTCGGCAACCATGGATCGTTTTAGGACCACTTATACTCTGCAGAACAATAAGCATGTGCTAAAATGCATTGTAGTGCGTAGTATCAAGGAAGAACCAAATAAATATTTCAACATCGTGCTCTACAATTGGAGCTGTGTCCTTCCATTTAACGGGAAGACTTTGTACCAAAATGTGAATATGCTGTGGTTTCAAAAAGACGATGTAACATAATACACAACACGTGCCACAATTGAATTATTGAAAGAAACGTTTGGTGATAATTTTGCTTAATGGACTTGTAATTTGGCTTACATGCGATTTAACACCTTTGAACCACTTTATTCGGGTTATCTGAAGCCTCTGGTCTATGCTGTTAAACCACAAATGGTTGACGACTTGGAAGACAACAACTGACAAGTAATCACTGACTTGCAACCTTCATAGCTGCAAAAAATAGTCGAAAATCGGACCTCCCGATTTAACTTCCACCGAAGTGTACCGGACATCATATTCAAATGAAAATTACCAAGAATTTTCTTTCGAATAAAGTCAAATTCTGAGTGATAAGTAGAATGATGGATGTAAAAAAGTTTCTCAGATATAATAAGATTTGCTTTTGTCCATTACAACACCAGAGGCTACAATAATCCAAAGCTTGTCTCAAAACTATTTCTTGTTGTCAGTACAAAATATTTTGGGCAATATTTCCAGAGATGGAGGGAAACAGCTCAAACAGCTAAAGATTAATAGCCGGCAATAATTTTCTTTGTTATCCTCACTTTGCAGTCCTTTTAGCAAAAACTGCCTGAAAAAGCTATTTACACATTGTATTATTTATTTATTTTGAACATTATATGTTAACTCGATTTAATATTGCAATTATTTAATAAAGACCTTTACTCGATATGGAAATGGAACTGAGAACTTAGTGCTTGCATGTATACTGGCACACTACCGACTAACAAGGCATATAACCAGCGCTATCTCCAGCGAGAGAGCAAGGCAGTGACAGAGGTTGTGTTTAACACTCTCCACCACCATCTAATTCCGACAGCTTCTACAGAAGTCATTGTACTCGTAAGGGAGCCCTAAACTCTGGACATGAAAACCTATAAAGCAATGACCATTAAAAACAGCAATGAGTATTCGCAATCGGGGTCGAGAAAAACCGTCCTTCACTCATATGGGCACCATGTTCCCGGGCACCACCCCTGCACCCAGACTAGCTCCAAGTTTGAACGCCTAGCTATCTTATTCAGAGACACCCGGCATTCATATACTAGATCAGATGTCGTGTAGGCACCCGATAGAGATCTTACCACAACTTTTCTGTCGATACATATATGGATATCGTCACCGTATACCCCATGATATCTGAACCAACCCCGCTGCTCTCCTAATTACCGACACCTCATCCTGCAGAACACTGAATTTGTCGCGACTTCTCGAACACCCACATACAATGTGGTAATGGATATAATAATGTGTGCCCACTACGACATGACCCACGGCCGCACTTTTCGATATGTCTGTAGCTTATCACGGTAACATAGATATTACAGGTTCGATTTTTAGTAGCACTTTCGTATGAGTCCAGCTAACTTTGTGCGATGGTCTGTCGTAAATCATATACACAGCGAAAAGTTGGACGGGTTCAAATCGGCTTACTTTGTTGGTCAATTAATTCAATCTCCACTTGAAGTTCTGTCTGTGAGTTGCATAATCATCACATGTCGCCCACATTCGTATGAACAATTAACTCCTATTGCAAAATAGTGTACTTAAGACGATGCCCTTAAAAAATTGTTTTACCATAAAAATTATATTTGTTTCTGAACATCATCAGCATGGATTCGGATCTATTGAATATATGTAATAGAGAACATCTTAGAAAGTCAAACATTTATTAAATCTACTGGAAAGTGATCAAAAACTCGGTTATTGAATTTATCTCATGTGAATATTATTTTGCCCAGTACTGTAGGTAATACTTAATGCTGCGTTTTGTAGTATTTTGGAATAGTTTTCAAAATTGAAATGTAAATTAATTACTTCATAGAGATGCAATCGAAATAAAGAAATATAATAATATAAAACACATTCTCATGTTCGACCTTTTACATCAATTTGCAACAAAATAGTCAAATAATAGTAAAGGCAATGATGAATCTTCGTTTTAAATGCTAGTATGATATATAGTATCTAAGGACATACGAGGCATGTTCAATGGAAAAGGTGAATTTTGATTTTTCTCAAAAAATATTTATTTATTCATCAATTTCTATTTTGTCCCCTTCAATGAATTCTTCCTTAGATATAATACACTTGTGACAGCGTTTTTTTCCAATCCTCGAAGCAATTCTGATATTAATTTTTTGGTATGGGCTGGAGCTCTTTCGGCTATTCGGTTTTTATCTCCTCAATCGTCGCAAAACATAGTGATTTCATGAATTTCTTCAATTTTGAGAACAGGAAAAAGTCGCAAGCTGCCTATTCTGGTGATTACTATGGCTGAGGACTGATTACGGTATTCTTTTCGACCAAAAAATTAGGAACAAGCTTTGAAATTTTTTCCTATTGCTTCTCGCAAGCGGCGCATAACTTCAACATAACACTCCTTATTAACCGTAAGACATGTGGCAAGAACTCATGATGCACTACGCCACGGTAATCGATGAAAACAGTGAGCAAAACCTTGACATTTGATCGAATTTGATCTTGGGTTTTTAATTGGGACGATTGGACATTGGTTTCTATGTCATAACCATATACCCATGATTCGTCACCACTTATTACCATTTTAAGCAAATCTGGATCGTCGTTAATGTCATTCAATATTTCTTGAGCGATTCCCATGCGACGGTTTTTTTGTTCAAAATTCAGCAATTTCGGAACGAGCTTCGCTCTCCATGCCCAAAATTTGCGAAAAAAAAACTTATGGCATAAGCCAACCCATATGCTGATGTGATGGAGCTTCCAGGACGAGCGTCGTCATTCCCATCTCCTCGACCTTCTTTGAATAGCTTGTACCACTTGTAAACATTTTTCTGAACCAAAATACAATCACCATATGCTACTTTCCTCATTTCAAGTGCTTTTGAGCAGTAGGTACTGTACCATACTCGTAGTGCGAAGGTCCCAGGTTCGAATCCTGTCGCAGAACTCTGGCAGTTTGTATTTGGTAATTAAAGGGAGCGCACAAGCCTTCACTGGCTTAAGTGTATGTCGTATGCCATGGGCTATCACACCCCTCCAATCAACCTCACCTAACCTAACCTACAAAAAATGTTAGGCAAATTCCATTTTTTTCACAGCAGAAAATCACCGCACAAGCAAACCACGTCTAACTCTTATTCCTCTCCCAAACAAATTAAACCAAACACAAACAAACTCAACTGAGAACATACTTATATTCGAGACAAGTGTGCCAACATAAAAAAAATCGCTAACCGAATGCACGTAGCTCGAGAAAATGTCAAAATTCACCTTTTCTATTAAGCAGACCTCGTATTTATGTGCATATGTACGAGTACATATGTATACATATAATATAATATTTATTTATCATATTTTGATGCAAAATAAGAACAATAAGTGATTTGTGAACATTTTTTCTTTAGTTTCTTAAATGTATATATTTAGTAGTGGGGTTTTGCTTAAGAATATATAAGTGATGAATATGTATTTATGTTTACTCAAATATTTTGTACACGTTACTGTACACTTGGCACTTCTTAGTTTCTAGGCAAGGAGGCAACTCGAAAAGATATTAGTGCACGTTTAATTGTATTCACTCCATTTTTATTCTCTCATTCGTACCTATTTCTTCATATAAATATGCACCAGTAAAAGAGTATAAGAGAAAAGTTTCTTCAACAAAAATTATAGAGTGTGTACGTAAATTCAGCCTCAAACAAGGAAAAGAAAAATTACATCAACAAAAAATTATAAGTGAAAAGTCGACCTAAGAAAGCTACTCATAAATATTGTATTGCGGGATTTATTTATGTATGAAGTAGAGGAGGGGAACAAAATATAATTCATGGCCTACATTTTCGAACAAACAGTAAGCAACAGAATAAAACCAATTAAATCATGCGCAGCGTGAACAAATCATAACTAGGCACTTCAAAATTAAATTAAAAGAGCAACTATACCGAGTTAAGTATCTTATACAAGTTGGCGCAAAATTAATTTGAATTTTCTGCTATTTTTGCAGATAGCGCCACTGTGCTTTGACATTTATGATGTACATATATAGAGAATTAGTTGTCAACAAGCCACGGAGCGATACACACCTCAAGAACGTGTAACTATATTTATTGCTTAAACTTTTTATGAAAACAGCGTCTTTTTTCATTTATAACAAAATGGCATCCACTTTAAATTGACATTACTTTTGCACCACCTTGTAGTTTTAAGGATACAATAGAAACTCGATTCTTGCACGTAATGAAAACCGGACTCGGTGCAAGTTTCGAGGTTGTCGCAAGTACCGAGTTTTAATACAAAATAAAAGGCACATACATCTGTTTAGAATCTAAGCATTCGTATAACAGTAGATACATATTATATGTGGAATTAAAGAAATTTAAGATTTTTGTTTGTTTTGTACAAAGTCGCTTGTTCAGTACTACACTGCTTCTTAGTCTTTGGAGCATCATAATATTGTCTGATGAAGCATTGTTTTGCTCCGCCCATTCTAAGCAAATATTGAACGCTGATATAATCTCCTCCCATGTAAATTGCCTCCTATTGAGTACCACGTCACCGGTTTCTTCAGCATCAGTGCGTAATAATCGAGGTATGCAAGTATCAAGTATGTGCAAGAATCGAGTTACTACTGTAGTTGGTTTTAAAATTTGTTTTTTTACCTAATTGCTGTGAGGTTAACTATTCTTAATTGTAACTATCAAGTTGATACACATACTATTATAAAATATTTTGCAACTATAATTTTAGTATACATACATACTTACATATGTATGTACTTATGTATACATATACAAATTAATCAGTGTTTGTTTATATGAGCACGTTTTTTTCCAGTTTAGAATGTCTTTAAGACATACATAAAGGCGTCCACAAGACCATGTTAAATCCTCAATAAAAAGCGGAGGACAGCCAGAGCAAGGAGTTTTTCGCTCATTTCGTCGTTCATACGATCCGACGGCGACAAACTCATTTCAGACTTCAAACACGATTTTATAAAAGACCTCTTTTCTCAGTCAATCGTCGTTTATTGAAAAAAATACCCTTCCCATTGTTAAATGCTCGATAATTTATGTACAGGTGTGAGCTGTTGAGGTGTGAGCTCTACTGGGCATTGAAGTAAGACTCTTCCTAAGCTCCCCAGCAGAAAGCAAACTTAATGTGTTTAAGTACAAAAAGACAAGACTTTGTCAGTTATCTTGTTGTAAACAAAATTTAAAATCAGACAACACTTAATGCCATCAAGTGTTTGACGGCATGGGAGGCAACACGAAGAGACACTGATGCACGTACATAAGTATGCATGTACGTTCATTCTGTTTTCATCTCTAATTCGTACATAATCACACGTACGCACACACCAATCAAAAAATATTGCAAGCTCTAAGCATAAGAAAATTTTCATTAACAAAATTTTACGTTGTAAACGTATGCAACTTCAAATATGATATTGTAGAATCAATTTCAACATTTAGAATATTTTCATTGAAATTTTTTTACATATGACAATACTAGACATTCTTGCTTATATTATCGTAGACCTTGATTTTCTTTTAGCATTCAAGACCTTACCCCTCGCTTTGTCATCAATAAGTCATCCCAGATCAACATTCACGAGTGTGTCGTTAACTGGGACAACATATAAGACGCCGTCGTTCACCTTGTCGGTTATTGTCTTTAACAGCGTCACTCACCTCATCATTTATGAAAATTTCTTATGTAGTATCATTGAGAAACCATACTTAATGGGTAAAATTTTTTAAATGTTTTACAGAAATCGTAGAAAATATTGTCATGTAAGAGGATTTTACCAACTGGGTTTGCTTCTTCCTTAAAGGAAGCCAAGCGACAGACCGAATGTGTTTGAACTTATGCAAGGCTTATTATTATTATCTGTTCAAGGCAACAAAGCCGAGAATGCAATTGTTCATCTCTTTATGAAAAAATTTACGAAAATTTAGTATTTGTAAACTCAAGAGTTTGGCGATCGTCTTACTTATCACCTTGGCTGTTGCATAGACCTTATTAATTGGCCTTGGAACTTAACCAAAGAAAAATTTCGTGCTACTTTGGACGAGACGAGAAGTAAATTTACTGTTTCATGAACTCTCTCCGTCTCACTTGTACAAATTTTGTCATCATGAACGCTTTTCAGGCAAGTTCGGACAATTTTTGATATGCTTTGATGTCGTCGTTATTGAATTTATATAGGGCTAATACAAAATCTTATATTACCATTAGCTTAGCACATAGAGCAAGATGGCCGAAGGAAATACCGCAATTCTGGTTACCGCTTTATTACAACTCCACCTAATAATGTCTGCTGGTAGCGTTAAATTTTCCATTATGATAATAATTCAAATCGCATTGCTCAACTGATTACAGATTCGCTGTTACAGCACGCCTCAAGACACGCGTATGGAATTTTCCATATCAGAAAACATGATGAATGAATTTCACGTAGAACACATTAGAGGGAGACTTTGATATTCACATTTCGCTTTTTTAAAAGAGAAGTGGTATACATATATTTTAAATAACTATTGCAAAAATTATAACCTTTAACGTTTTTTTTTTGTCATGTCATTTGGGACATACATACATACATACATACATGCAGGCTACTTTTACATATTTTACATACACTTGTAAATTCTATAAAAGATCATCTGAAATTGCATTTACATATGTATATACATACTCTGCTTGAAGTGTGGCTTTTATATCCGTAAAATTAATCAATTATTTTCAGCAACATTTTATTTAATGAATTAACACCCTTTGTTGCAACTTAACATGTTTTGAACTATTCAAATGTTACTTACATACTTATATACTTACATACATACATATTTATACACATGCATATACTACAAATTAACTTACAAGATTCTGATGAATAAAATATAGTATTCCGGGATCATAATTAAATTTTTACGTAGCACTAGAAAAGAAGAGGTAATTATTATAAGCAAAATTAAAGTTAACTGTCTTACCTTTTGCTTATTATTTAAACTAAGTATATATAAATTCACTAAATATAAGTATTTATGTACTTATATATAGATACACACTTTTTCACGTATAATTAATATTACACAGATAACTTTATTTCAATTATAACCAAATTTAATATTATTTTCTACACAAACTTCAAAAATCACATTTCATTCTCCAAGCGTAATAAAAACCATAAACTATTCTGTGATAAAACTAAAAGTCATAAACTTTAAGCGTCTTTTTGGACTCTGTTTTGATTACTATTGTTCTGTCATACGGAAAAAACATGATTATATACAAAGGTAACGGTATATTTACAATTATTAATATATATAAGCTACACCCTGTCTAACTTTTTTAAAACAAGGTTGGCATGTTGATATAAATAAACATTGAACATACTCCTCAAATTTCTGCATTTAACAGATTTGTGGCGCTGCAAAGGGAAGATAGTAAAAACTACATAAAGGAGAAGAAAAAGAATAGGCCATAAGAAATTTTTTTGCTTATATATTTTTATACAACAACAAAATAAATTAATAAGAAAAGAATATTAGTTTAATCGAAAAAAGTGAAAAGCGGAAGAAAGATAGGACTAGGAGCAAAAGAAGAACTCTCTTCTGCTGGAAAACTTTGGGTGAATCTTTTGCTTGGAAAAAAGAAAAAGGGAAGTGAAGTAAAATCAAGCAAGGTCGTCACCGTTGTGGAAAAAAGTAAAAGATCAACAAAAGCAACATGGTACGTTTTGTTAAAAGATTAAAAAAATTATGGAATTTTAGTTCACACAAAGTCTTTTGCACATAATTGAAAGTGTGTACAGTAATTTGGGGCAGTTCGATTTCAATAAATATACTTATAAACGTTTATAAAAACTTTGTGGCTTCTTATATTACTAATTTTGGAATCTTGGTGTTATTCTAAATTGAACTTTGACCAAAACTAAAAAATCACCTCAATTGTTGTCTATCGTAGAAATTTGTATTAATCATAATTTCATTAATCTGCTTTAGGATGTATTTTTAATGATTAGAAGACAAAAAACAACAATATTTACGGATGCTAAAGAAAATACTTCAGTGGCCGAATTGAAACGTATGCTGGAAGGTATGTTTTATCATAAACTTAATTTTTTGGTAGCAATTTTTAAAGAACAAAACGTATTTTGATACGCAAACGGAACAAGAATATCAAAAAACAAAACGATAATTATATTTTTAGGAATTTTAAAAGTCAAACCTGCAGATCAGCGCTTATACAATCAGGACAACGATGTTATGGAAGATGAAAATACCTTGCAGGACTATGGTATCACAATGTCGACAGCAAAAGCGCAAGCACCCGCTCAATTAGGTCTGGCTCTAAGGTAAGGGTTTTCCTCTTTCTTTATGTTATATGTACTATGACTATCAAGAAATGGTAATAAGAGATCAACATCAAGAAAAAAATTTGATTTGTTATTTTTTTATTTGAGCGGGTCGTGGTTGATTAATAATTAAAACAATGTGCGAGCTTCATGTGTGATTATATAAACATAAAAAATCACTCATAAATATGTACACAAGTTGTTGTTTTTTACGCACACACTTAAGTATATATATATATATATATATATATATATATATATATATATATATATATATATATATATATATATATATATATATATATATATATATATATATATATATATATATATATATATATATATATATATATATATATATATATATATATATATATATATATATATATATATATATATATATATATATATATATATATATATATATATATATATATATATATATATATATATATATATATATATATATATATATATATATACATATATATATATATATATATACATATATATATATATATATATACATATATATATATATATATATATATATATATATATATATATATATATATAAATATATACATACATATACTTATAGAATATTTTGAAATTGTATATAAGAAGCAATTCTTGATTCATTGTTTTCAAATGTTGATAACAAATATAACATTAAAAAAGTGACTTCGTCATTATTGGTTAAAGAAAGTCTGTACAACTCTTTGTTCTGACCAGAGCTTTATAGGATGATTCATATTTGCTTTTAAATTCACCACGACCATGAATTGCACACGTTTGAATGCATTCATCCTTCCCAATGGAATTGAATTAAATTATGAGTGCTTTCATAATGAACTACCATTAATAATTAAGATTTGAATTAATTCATCATGAATTAAAATTTTTTGAATCATTCGTTTTACCAAAAATATAAATTGAATAAAAATTTTAATTCATTTATTACACAACAAAAAATTCTAAATGCATTAACAAAATTTCAATTGAAGTTTTTTTGTTTCCCATACAAATTAGAAAAACTTTGAGGGACAAAACAACGCCTGAAAAACGAATTTTTCAAATTTCGTTTTGTTGAAATAATTTTGAAGTATAATTTTAATTCAATTCATTTTCTTCACAAGATGAATTCATTCATTTAGATTACAAATTGCTAAATGTCTAGGCCATTATACCCAATTTTTTAAATTATGTAGAAAATTATTAATTTCACTATGTCATTGTAAGGACGTTTACGATATTCGCGGATGTCAATAATAAAATTTGCAACTGTACATATATGCATATATTAACGCAGCGCCAACTGCGTTTCATAGCATGAAATTAAGTAAGTGAAATAGAATCCCCAATGTTCTCAATACTATAAAAATCGTGGAGAAATAATCAGGATAGAATTATGTCTATAGGTGGAATTTCTGAATCACATACGATGTGTCGATACTTGGTTAACATTTTCTTGCTAAGCTTATAATTCTATCGATCAAGACTCTAAAACAGCGTTAAATTTGGATGAAAGGTCAGTGACTTAAACTAAATATGAAACAGGCTCTTGCAGTTTGAACTTTTTTCCGCATGGGGAAAAAGACAGTAAAAATCAGCATAACTTTAAGGATAAATAATAATCTGACTAACTGAATGAGAGCCTGCGGCGGAAGTGTTTTATTAAAATTTTTATGAATAACTAGACTATTGATATGACATTAATGCGTTGAGTGCAACGGTACAACGATATGAATCAAATTGAAATAAAATACTTAGCTTGACATAGGAAAGTTTTACTTAAAATCCACGATTTGCGTGGATTCATGGGTAAAAAATAAAGTATTTCCCATTCATGCGATCTCATGACAGTAGGGTAAAAAATATTAATCACGAACAAGTAAACCCAAGCTTACGAATAAAAAAATAACTGAAATTAACAAAATCATTACTTTATTTTTTCCATCAAAATTTATTGAAAATGTTTTTTAATGACTTTGTGCAAATAATGAATGCACCTCTTTGGATTTGTTTTGAGAGGCTTATTTTATATTGCATGTTAGGACTTTCTAATCACGAATCAGTCATGCAAAAATTCCACTTATGCACGCTCACTCATTCTGAAACTTAATTACACGTACATTATTGAAGGAAGAAATTATTTAAGATTAATCGGCCATTTGAATTGTCTTTCGCGTCCCTTATACAGGCTACAGGCATTGCGACCGTTGGTACAACTCGGCTATTAATCCAGTTATCGTTTTGCCTAAATAATGTTATTTTTATTGTTATATTTATAGAGGTTTGAATCATACAAATTAAGGACTCGAAATTTCTGAATAATTTTAAATATGTAATAGAGTACAAAAAATAACCATTGAAAATTAAAAAAAAATTGTTTCTTACAGCATATGTATTTCTTAGGTCATAATTATTATATAGCCTTTAGAGAAGTTTATTTTCAATCTTCTATAAAAGTTATGATTATTAGTTACAATGTTCTAAATTAAAAAAAAAAAAGTTTTGTCTTTGATTTAAACAAATTTATGACAATATGACTAATAGCATAGCTTTCGAATTCGCCAATTGTATTAAGTTATGAATCATATCTTAATCTTTTTGGTTATTCATAATGGCAATAAAAAGTATTTTTTTTTATTTTTATTTTCAATGAACACAAAAATAGATAAAAAACTTTATAATGGTTATAGAAATATAAAATCGTTTGTTATCGGCGAATAAAACATAATTAACATAATTTTGATAGTTATTAAGTATCAAAATAAAAATGTTCACTCAATGGTAACTGTTAGAGATCATATTTTTTATAAATAATTTTTTATGATTTTTTTTCTAATCTCGATTATAACACTTCTTATGTATAAAAATTTTCAAAGTTAATTGTTATTTTCTGAGTAACGAGAATTTTGTTAATTATTGTAAGTGACATTAAATAATTATCGCATTAGCTATTACGTAGTTAAATATATGATATTAAATAAAATCAACTTAAATTACGCATTCCGGCTGAACTTTCCATTTTTCTTATTAATGTATGTATTTGCTTATTTTCGTCAAACTCGAGCACAATGTTTCTTGCTTTGTGGCCGTCCCAACAATGAAGCAAAAAATGTAATAGTGTGCGACATGTACAACCAGCCTGCAATCGCGCGTAAAACATCATTGCGTTGTACCAACGGCCACAATCTCTTGGCTGTATTTAAAACTAAATTTTAAGCAAAAATTACATTTCTTATTAAATCCCTTTTTTCAAAAATGTTTCTCGTTGCCATTAATTAGTATAAACGTGTGTACAAACATATATAATTTTTTGCACAGCTCTTGGCTTTAATTCCAATCGTTAATTAGCGAATTTTCTCACAACTCCATAATGCATACTGGGCTTGCCCGTTTCGATCTATGTAAGTGTTTTAGTTCCTTATCGTGGAAATCCTCGTATAAACAAAATTACTTTAATACCAGGCAGATTGGTCCAACTTCTTTTGCAAAATGATTAAATAATGTATGGTTATGTTTTTGCCAAAAAAGATAATCAACTTGCATTTCATTTGATATCAAACAACACGCACACACATAACACGCACTCATCAAGCATTATAATTATTAGTTTAATTTTTGTTTTACAGAAAGCAAAGCGGTGATATGGAATCCCTCGAAATTACACCATATTCACCACCACATAGTATACCCGATATTTTTTAAATTATTGACAGTTGACTCTATTTAAAAATAAATGGTAATTAAAAATTATGTTGATTTTTTTTAATAGAAGTCTTTCTAAAAGATTCTTTCTTACTCGTATAAAATGTCGTATAAAGTTAAATAAATTGAGCGGTGTTTTCTTTTTTCCATAATAAGTCTCAAATACATACAGATTTCAACTAACGAACATACATAAATATGTATAACAAAAAAAGGGTCTCATTTTTTATTTCACCAAGGAGAAGAACCGTTGCGTTTCATGAATAAAATAAACAATTCACATTAAAATAACGCAACGATTCATCTAGGTGAAATACATTTTTTATTAAAGCCAAATGTAAATATTCCTTTCTACCTGGTCTAGCAGTTGTTAAGAGAATTTATGTTGAATTTTTTGTTAAAGTTTATATACATGCTTTTCGTCTACAATTGATAAATATTCATATTGTTCTTTGGTTCTTAATAATATATGTAAATTATTATTTTTTTCTATTTAGAAGTCTGCACATCTCTTATACTTTATTCAGACATAGAGAAGTACATTAAATACTGTCAAAATTTATTTATACACATATTTATTATCATTTATTAATTTACTATATATTTTTTCTGAAGTATTCATACTTAATTATTAATACATAGATCAAATATTTAGTTCTCCTTTGATCAGGGGCCACCTATTTCACTGAAATATGTTTTCGTTCTCTTATAAAAGGACATGGTTTTAAATGTGGACATGCCGATGACATGGAAATTGTGCAATGTATGTTATGTCATCTTTGATTTGGCCACCACATTATTATTTCTCGAATTTGTATTTGGCACTTTCCGTAAGAAAAACGGTTGGCGATATTCTTTCATTATATCTTCATAAAATACAATACGGTGTTTTTATTTAGGAATTAAGCCTTTAAGATTTAATATGATTTATATTCTACTCAAAATTAATTGTGATATTTTCTAAAGTGTTTTCGATATACATAATTCGATTTAAAAGCCACAGCAAATATAAAATTAAAATTTTTTATTAAACTATATTATCCATATCTTAACAGAACTGGAATAAAAATCAATATTCCGACAATTAGTGGAATAAATAAGTATATATAGTTCCGCAATCAGCTTTATTTTTATTTTCTTGTTGCAAGTAAAAAATAATGATTTGGTTTCTCTATATAAATCAAGCCTATAGAAGTTTTTTTTGGTGCTGAAAAATGCAATACCATAGTAATAGAAATAAGAAATCATTTCTATTCAATCCAATTGTCATTATGTACTGAAATCGATTATTCAGCTGGTAGAAACGATTTAACTTCGAAATATCATAAAAATATTAAAATTATTGTACTCGCTTTTGCTCCAAACTTTTTTATACGAATAATTAGTTTTATAATTAATATGGTTATAACAAATTATTTATAATAATAAAATGAAATTGAAATGCTTTTGTTTTAGCTGTAAACTTTATTTAAATTAAATATCCTAAAAGAAATCAGACTTATGATGTTTTCGTTTCTGAAAAAAGTGTAACATTTAGAAAAAATCTATATCGTTCTAATTTAAGAAATTTAACCTTCTTACAGCATTAAGTACTCTTTCCTAATAAGATTACGCTTATTAAAGAACGTTAAATTCCTTTTTCTCTTTCTTGAAAATGCACAGAAAATACACATATATTTTTAGAAACGAAAACGCATGTTGCCTTGCAGTAATTAATTGCAACCGATTCTTAAATGTACTGCTGAAAATGTTGACAATGTACATATACTGATGCCATCGATGGGCAGAAAAATCCAAAAGCAAAATTAGTGCAAAGCAAGTTACATAAAACATGTAAACTCCCGCTGGTTTTGCTTTTCTCGTTTTTTATTTTCCTGTACTTCTCTGCAATTGCTCGTTTCCTTTTTTTTTTGTAAATTGTAATTTATGTAATAAATGTGATGTGATGTGATGTATTGGCAGAATATAAATCAGGCATTATATTTCTACTGCTCTGCTCTAGTAATGATGGAGGGAAAATCAAAATTTTAGCCTTTTTACTTGCTTGACGATAGCGAATGTACAGGACCAAGCACACGTACAGGATTTCACTGACTGTCCCATGATGTCGAAAGAAAGAATTCTTACGACATGGCGAGCCGGGGACTATTAATGTTAAGCATTTTGATCGTGAAATTTTAAAATAACTGATAAGATATTAATATAAATACACATCGCTCCTTTAGTGCAACAAAGTCATATCTGAAAAGGGAAGAAAAAAACTAAACTTGGCAAAATGCGCTTAAAGTCTTTTAATTACATTACTTTTTGGTACAGCTGCGGATTAGCTTCAAATCTAATTTTGATTTGTTTTTTCTACATATAAAAAGGATAATGAGGAATAATTTGTACTCAAAGTGTTGAAAACATAGGTTTTTTTAAGTTATGACTATGTTGTATTAAAGGACCGACATGTGCATATGTACATACATAAATTTTTCGTGTTGATAACTATCTACTACGGCTATAAATTGTCAACAATTCTTTAAATTCTTATTTACTACCTCTATATAAATAAATTTAACAAGAAGCATCAAAGTTTTTCATATTGTCTATGTAACAAAATAAAAATAAATTCTATATATCGAATTGTTTTCAGCTTTAAAAAATGCATGCAAAAAATAATAAGGCAGCTAAGCACCATAATTTGAAACAGGAAATATATGTTTGTTCAATATTACTTACATGTCATTAAATCCTAATATTGTAATATTTGGGAGAAGGTTCTTTAATTCTTATAACCTTTTAACGTCCCCAATAATATCGCCATTTTTACTAACGCAAAATCATCACTTAAAAAAAAAATCCATCTTCACAATATTTTATGTTAATATTTTCCTCTGAAAATTCCTAGTTTTCCAATTCACTTGATCTCAAAGAACACACACACATCACATAATTATTTTACTATTTGTTTTACAGAAACGAAAACGGTGATATAGAATCCCTCGAAATTACACCCTATGCATCACCACTTGACTTTGTCGATGTTTTTCAAATGACTAATTGTATTGAAAAATAGATGGTAACTAAAAATTATGTTGAATTTTTTGTATTAAACTTTTTATAAATGTTTCTCGTCTACAGTTGATACATATGTATGTATAGTATATTGTTTTTTAGTTCTCAAAAATTATACACTTCAAATAAAAATGTAACAAAAATATAAAATTTTGTGGCGTCTTTTTACTTTCCTAAGAACTTGAAAGTCGGTTAGGCACCAAACAAACCTATTTCCTAGTACAAGTTGCAAGAACTTTAATGCAATTGTATCCACTATCTACTACAACTGGTTAATTCCCCGTTGATCTAAAATTTTTACATTCGGTCGCCATATTTTGCAACTACAAAAATTTTGATTTTAGTTTATGCTCAGGTTCCACAATGCATAGCTTTTGTATAATGCATACCTCTTTAATATTATTCATTATTCATTCCTTATGGCCTGTTTGTTTGCATTTCAAACAAACAGGAATTCAAGCTTAAACAACATTTTTCAAGCGGTTTTCCGTTTCATGATATACAGTCGAAAAAAAGTCTGCTGAATATTTGATATACATGCATATATTAATACAGGAAAGTAATATTATGTGGAGGCCGTCTTCGTCAATTGATTGGCAGAAATGTTTGATATTTCGTTTTGGAATTAATTTTTACTTCTCAAACAGTCGAATGAAATGAAATAATTTTTTTTTTCTTTTTGCAATAAATTTTAGACTTATAATTTTGTATTTAATTTATTTATTAATCATGTAAGATAAATTTTATCTAGGATAACACAACCGTGGCGTAATGAATAATCATAAATAGCTATTCCAACATTGGAACAAAGGAAAGCTTTTACGATTTTAACTCAGAACTTTTGTACGAATTACAATGTTTATAACGAACAAAAATTTATAATGAGCAAATCTATTTAACCTCTTCGGAAGTGTTTTTGTGAATGTTGGAAAAAGTTGATTTTACAATGTTTTCTTGGTGTAATTATAATTATAAGCGAGGTAACTATATATTCAGTCCAATTGGTTGTATACATTTTATTGAAATTTTATTAAAAAGAATAATGCAAAACTTTTAACATTTTAATATAAATGTAGAAACCATTTTATACGTATATATTTTAATGGTTATTTTATTAAAACGGTCCATTTACAACGAACTAGAACTATTGTTCCTTTCGGCATCGTTACAACCGGATTATGCTGCAATTAAATTTAAAATATTTTTTGCTCCGTAATAATTTATAAAATGTTTTGATTTGATGTATTGATTTTGTATATTATTATAACCAATATTAAGCCAGCTTTGTTGTAATAAGATTGATTTTGGGGTCCGATTAAAAAATTTTAAAATGTTAAGTCTGTCTTAAAATAGAAAATACATTTTTTAAATTTATTTTTACAATTCTCTACACCAGACACGGCCTTCATGTTTTTAGCCGAATTTTTCAGCTCATTATAATATTTATTGTTATCATTTAGCTTTCCATTCTATTTGATCTCAAATCTCAGAACTTGCACAATCATTAGAACATTACAACTATTTGATTTTTTGTTTTACAGAAAGGAAAACGGTGATATAGAATCCCTCGAAATTACATCATACTCAGCACCACCTGACTTACCAGATGTCATGAAAAGCATGGAGCCAAATGGTAAGGACCCGTTGATCTAGGCAACAGTCAATTGAGGCGGCTACTATCATCAAAAATAATAATAACAATAGCAAAGGCAAGCAGCAAATTGTTTAGCAACACTTACCAAACAACAGAAATCGATGAATGAACATTCATTTAAATTACATAAAAAATCACATAAAATAAATAATTTTTTAAGTCGATAAAATACCGATATTTGCTTGAAACAATTAGAACTACATTTTATAATATAAATAAACTTTTTCAGCGAACTTACTAACTTGAAATATTATTTCTTAAATCTAAATAATAAAATTTAAAGAAGTAAAAACAGAAGTGTTGCATGTACTAAATGCTAAGATTTACTGCTGTAATTTCACAGAAGAAATTGGAAACTCTCTTAAACACATTTTTTAGTTTTTAAGTTAATTTATTTAAAACAAATTAAAAGGGGGCTCAATATTTTCGATTTCTCGCTCTAGTTTTTGTTCTTATATGATTTACTGTCTCTCTTGATAAGAAATTATTGAACAGAAAATGGACACATTTTTAAATTTATTGTTCCAGAAATCAGAGAATTAAATTTAACAAATTTTAATTTTAGCAGGATAAAGCAAACATAATTATTTAAATAAAATATACAAATTCTATAACAATATGAACTCAAACATTTGATTTAATTGTATTTTTAATTACATTTCGAACTACACCAATCTTAAGATACAAAAAAACTCATGATTTATAAAGAGTAATAAATAAGAAAAACTATTTATTTAAGCTTATAGCAAAAAAAATAATAAATGGAAAAGCCTTGTTAAAATCTCGTTAAAAAGAATTTGTATAAAAAAATTAGAATTAACGAACGAAATTTAATACATAATGGGGTATGTGATGGAAATTATTGATTTCAAAACAATCATTCTGCAGTGATGTAATGAATTTCTATAGATTTTGAGAATAATTTGTCATTAAGCTTCAAGTTATTATCATTCTAAATAGAAATAACTAGTATACATTTTGGAAAACAATAATTGGAAATAAGCTAAAAAAAATTATATTTTCTCAAAATCGAACATAGTTCATCTCACGACTTCAAAACCATCTATTTCCATCACATACCTGAATGAAATACACATTATTTTTAGTTCATAATAGAGATGGGATCATAACGTGAATAATTTTCCATATGAGTGTAATAAAACTAGTCATGAAAGTTATAGCTCAAGATCATGAAACACTCACGAAAACTATTGACTAATAATACATATTATTAAAAACTTTTTCGTCAACTCTCGGAGAAAAAAACACCATACTTAATTGAAGTTCAAAATGTATAAATCGTTTTTACGAAAATTCAGATTTTTTTTAAATTGTATATCGGAACTATCCACAATTCACGTTTAAAAATCTGAAATTCAAAATTCACGTTAATGCGCGATTGAAAGCTTCAGCTGATCACATATATATATATATATATATATATATATATATATATATATATATATATATATATATATATATATATATATATATATATCTAATTCGTAATTATATTAATAAATAAAACTAAATAAGAGCTAATATTCATTAACTTTCTCTGAAAAAATTAAAAATACAATATGTTAAATGCATACATACATACATATGTACATATTTATGTATGTGTACAAAAGTAAAGTAAAAAAATACGATTTCCTTTTTTAGTTACTATTTTCTTTTATTTAATTTAAATTATAATTATGATCTGATTTAATTGAAACTTGAAAAATACAAATAAAACATTAAAAACTAATAATAAAACTAAATTTTATAAACTTAAAAAGATGAGTATGAACTATCTCTTCACGCACTATTCTCTGAATCGGATGTTGTTTGTATATCATCCTGACTGCCTTCCTGCTGTTCCTCGACAAAGGCTACATTCGAAGTTTGTTGTAATTCTAAATTTTCCAAATATTCTTGCAAACGATCTTGAAAGAAATTAATATACGCTTGTTTTTGCTGCGATGTAGCTGGAAAATAATGACCGCCATTGTGTTCTAATATTTCAACATTTTTAAAATGATTAGCCAAATCTTGACTCATTTCCTTCGGTATAATTTCATCAGACAAGCCATAAACGTGTAGCGTAGGAATGATAATGGATTCTTCATAAGCACTTTTATGCACCAAACTTCCAGAGAGAAAGCCGGAAGAGAGTATGGCAAACTCTGGTCTAATGGATGTCACTGAAACAAAAATCATTACTGCAATCAGATTTCAATTTGCATTTATGTTATCTGACCATTTTTTACGAAATACTACTTACTCCGCATACTAACGGAATATTTTTGATATGTTCGATTGGAAAATAAAACTGTTCGAATTTCCTGTTTTAACATTAACATTAAAATTCAAAAACATTTTTCTTTTTTTTTCATTTTTTTCTATCATTGCGAATTAGAGTAACCGCGCTGTAGCTTACTAATAGGAGTGCAGCGTTATCGATGGAATTAAAATTTGTCTGTTGTTTTAAAAAGTGCTTTCAAGTCATTGAACAAAATTGTAACTCAATTTTTGCAAAATTGATATTTGAACTTGTTAGCGGAACACTAAAACCTTTTTTCTTCAGTATGTACATTTAGTCACTAAGCATGATGCATTCTGCCATCCCCTCCGTATAAACTTGAATATTATTAGTTATTTAATTTATAACGTATATACCCTTTGGCCAGTTTAATTTATATTACTAATCTGAGTAAATAAAAAATAATGTCCCGACGAGTCCTTCATTAACATTTATAACAAGAACATGTAGAAATAAAAGGCATAATGTATAAAAGAAACTAATTCAAAATATTGGTTGACTTTACAAGATAACCTTGTAACTTCATTCTGAATTCAAAATCGATTTGAGAAGAATTTTCAGTTAATAAGAAAAACAATGTTTTCGAAATTTCTACAGCGATATACACAGTCCTAACCAACAAACTGATTTAGACAAGTTTATATAGCAAGCAACACAGTTTCAAAAGTCCCAATTTAGAAAACCGATCCAACAATATTATTCGTTATTTAGAAAAACCACTGCAATCGAATAAACTATTTGGTATCCTATCACTTTTCTGCTGGACTGAACACTTTGGTTATAAGGAAATTCAATTCATATATATCTATTTATTGAAGGTACTTTTCACTCGCTGCTATCCCGTTCTTTTCATCTGCACTATGCACACGGAGTAACTCAGATCAATATTGTAAACTTTCACGAACATAAGTATATATTGGATAATTATTTATCATGATAACTTGCCCTTCCAAGCTGCCTCTAAGTGTGAAGACTCTCACAACACGTTTCAAAATGTATCTTTTTGGTAAATCAGTTGTACCCGCAACATTGTTCTTATGAGATATCGATACAAGTTAAAATAATTGCTTCTATTCTAGAATTGCCAGAGGTCGTTTACTCTACATTTTAAACATTAACCAAATCACTTTTAAATTATATGTATGTATGTATGTATGTATGTGATAAGTATGAAAGAATAATATATGTATGTATTTTAGTTTCGACTTACATTTCTTTTTTGCTAGGCCACATATCAAACCTACAAAACAAGCTCCTTGAGAGAAACCTAGTAAACCTTGAAAAGGACCTTGTACCTTCCAAGCGTTCTCTACAACTTTTAAACTCTCTTGAAAGCCAAATGCTGGTCCATTCTTATTAGTACCTTTAAACGAGTTATCGTTCTTATTGAACCACCAGCTTAGCTGATCTTGCTGAGGTTCCACGCCTTCGTCCATCGGTTTAGCCTTATGTGGAGCATCGATGAACACAAACTCCGCATATTTATTTACTTGTTTGCGAAATGACCCTAATTTGCTTTTAAAACTCTCTGCATTTTGCCGATAGCCGTGCAAGCACAAAACACGCACTTTGTCTTTTATTTCTAGTTGGGAAGAGGAACACTTTCGTTTGTTTGACGATGAAGCGGATGAAGACCCAGCCTCGTTATTGGTCATATTATTATTAAGGATCAAAAACCCTAAGCAGTTAAAGTGGTTGAGGTTAGATACAATAACGAGTTGTCACTAAGAGGTATGTTCACCGTGTGTTGGATACAATCTTTTGTATATTATAATATATTGTGTAATATTTAAGAACATTTTAAGAATTTATAATATGAGAATTATACTACAATATAAACTGTATATCCTGCTTGTATACATGTAGAAAACGTTTTTTCTTCACTAGATGGTATGCCGAGACACCATTCGATACAAGCAAAAGTCTATATTCTTATGATTTTTGAAGGAAAAAGTTTATGTATAGACTTTGACATTTAACTTCACAAGTTGCAGAAGACACATTTTCTAGTATATGACAAAAATAACTAAACTGTTCCAAATAACCACCACTTTTATTCATAATAAACTTTCACTGAACATACAGTCAGAAAAGAAACTTTTGCGTATGTTTTATGACATTTACTTCAACTGATTGCGCGTTTTCTTATGTAAAATTAAAATTTTTCCTGCATACTTGCTTTATTTTGCAGACATATATTTCCTAATATTGTATTTGTATCTCTCCTTTTATCGAGTGTTTATCTTTCATACAACACAGTGAGATTGGCATACACGCTTTAAAAAAATGCTATTGACTGTTCCTCTTTTAAACAAGGGTTCCTTTTTGGGATCTTTGATTAACAAATGCAGGCAAGTTTTACGAATTAAACCAGTAAAAAAACTAGAAACTAATATCACACCCAACATCTCCACTTCTATAACAACAACTTTAAATCCACCAACAAATGCTATACTAAAATCGCCTGCATCGTCGTTAACTTTCGACCAAAAAACAAGTAGACCAGCTGCCATTGCAAACCTTAGTTTGAGTAGCACTTCACATGTGTCAAAAACTTTGGAGGAACAAGCTGGGCTGCCACCAAGACCTAAAAAACCTTTAACACCCTACTTTCGTTATATGATCGAACAAAGACCTAAATTACAAGCTGCGAATCCTAACCTATCCCTTATTCAAATTGTGAAACAAATCACGAAAGAGTGGGAAACTGTAGATGCCTCTGTGAAGCAGCGTCTGCAAGATGAATACAAGAAGGACCAGCAAAAATATATCGAGACACGAACCAAATATGATTCCAAAATTACAGATGAACAACGTTCACAACTAAAAGAGTTGAAACAGGAGCGAATTGATGCCAAAGAAAGGCGTATAATGCGTAAACGCATTAAAGAATTGGGCAGACCTAAAAAGCCCGCCTCGGCCTTTTTGCGGTTTATTTCTAAGGAACGTACATTAACACCTCAAATGCCGAAAGAGACTTTCCGAGAGTGGCACCAAAACGCCACTGCCAGATGGGGTAAAATGTCGGATGATGAAAAAAGTGTATATATAAATGAATCACGCAAAGAACTTGAAAAATACAAGTGAGTTGGTAAAGCATTTTATTATTTAACAATTTTATTACCAATTATTTTATTTGACTTTACAGAGAAGAAATTTCTTTGTGGGAGGAAAAGATGATACGTTTGGGCTATATGGATCTTATACGTCATAAAAATTTGATTGATCCACCTGAGCCCAAGTCAAAGAAACCTTAAGATTTTAAGCACCAACATAGGCAGATAATGTGTTCATACATGTGTATATACATTTATTACTCGCTCCACTTTTAATACTTAAATTTTAGTGTTCCAATTAATTTTTAATCTAAGAATGAAATGTTTGTGTTGAAAATATAAGATTATACGCACTACATTCAAAAGAACTTGAATTATTTTAAATATAAAAAATGTAGTTTTAATTTTTATTGATTTTTAGAACTAAGAATATTTTAGCATGAATAAAACTAGTCGCGTACATAGAAATAGGGCACGTCAGTGAAATAGAATGTTCTTAACTGGAATAGTGTAACAGATGGTGTCCAAAAATAAGTCAGGATGAAAACAAACAGCTTTCGCTCATTTCAAATTTGGTCGCTCTGTATTAAATGCGATTCATACACAATTGTCATAAGAGAGATTCGTGTTTAACTAAACTTACTTGCGCCACTTGGTATTACTAAAGAACTGTGTCCTAATATGTATATCGTAATTTTATTCATTGTACTTGTGATATGTATAAAATATTGGAATTATAATTTCGTTCGTGATGTACATATGCTATTTAAATTTACAACTAAGGGCGGAATATGGACTTAAAATAACAATTATTTAAAAAATTCACAACGAACTTAGAATTAATAAGACACATTTTTTGTTACAAAGATTCATAAATACTTCGAATTTCTATAGAAATGGTACAGAAAAAATTTGTTACTAAATTATTTCACTTTTCAAAAAATCTCCAATACCGGTTAAATATAAAAATGAAATAACTTGAAAATAATGAAGCATAGTGTTACAGACAAACCAGTATTCACATTTTTTAATGCTTCAATACGACTAGCCCCGGCCTTGTAAAAGTCCCAATCAAATATAATATTTGATGCATCGGATTGGCGCCAGGGATTTTCGCCATCATCAAAGTACATAGGACAATCGTCACGTTCACGTTCGTATTCTATAGCATCAATGGCTACTGCAGCTCCTTCGCTGTGGTTCCAAGATGTAACATCTTGATTGAGCTTACAAAATGCGCCCACAGCTTTAAAAATTAATACAAACCATTCACATATGTTAATTTATTTCTATATTTTCGATTACCTTGGGACATTAAAACTCTGTTCAAATCAGCTCTTTGATATACCCAACATCTGTATTTGGATAAAGGGTCCAAGTCATCATAAGTTATTAGGTAAGACTTCAAATTTTCTTTCCAGAAACCAATGCATTTCATACGATTGTCGGGATCACCTAAATTCGTGCAGAAAATGAGCCTTAGCAAATTCATTTTTAAATAACATTTCAAACTTACTGTAAATATCTACCGGTCTGCCTAAATGATCCACAGATAAACAATAGTTTTCATCGACCGCCATTTCTTTTTGATCTGTATCGCAAACCGATAAATCGGAAATATTTTGTTTACAGTGTATGTCTGGTCGTGGACTCAAAGTCACACCACCCAAAATTCTTAAAATATAAAAAAATAAGTTAGATTGATTAATAATGTTCTACATTTTACTTACCTCGTTTTAAAGGGGTGTTCACCACGTTGGGTGAAATTAAATTTACCCGCTACTGGACACCTCACTGGAACTGGATTTTTCGCTAGAAACAAATCATATTTCCAAGCATCGTCATTTTTGAATTGAACCCATGAACATACGGTACTGAAGTCATCTTTTATAACGGCCAAACCCTTACGATAACGAATGATGTTGTGATGGCGAGGCATAAAGTCAAAACAAACATAATCTTTCTGACATCCATCGACGGTAAGACGAGCCATCATAATGCGATTGCCACGACGTTCTCGGCATATATAAATTGTACGTCTATATCTCGCCTTATCCGGATAATAAGTCTCATTTATGTGAGTCTCACTTATAATAATATCAGCATCAATGTTTGCAGTATTAACCCATTCACCAGAAAAGTTTTGTGGCAAAGTACAACCAGGCTCGACATATTCTGCTTTAACGGGTGTAAGTTTCAACCGTTCCGGAGATTTTTCTGGAGTCTTAAGAGTATTACACTCAGCGGTAATTGAAACACCCACATACAAATCATCATCACGGTTTTTGAGAAAACAACGATATTTTTCATCTTTACGTGACTCCTTTGTGTTGGCCACCGCGAAATAATGGTTTTTACCCACAAACCAATCGCCCAGACAACTGTATTCTACAATACCACTAAATGTACCATCCATACCTTCGCACTGTTGGTAAGTTATGTTGAACTTTTGATTTTGTATCAAAAATTGGGTTCCTGCCGTTTGACAGGATTGAATTCTAGCATCAGGTTTATCACATACACCCGTAAAACGGAAGCGATTTTGATAAGTAAAGTGCCACACACCTTCCAGAGAGCTGCGGCAGTTGATTGGTATAAAGTTTTCATTGAACAATGTAATCAATTGCTGGTCTTCTTTAATGCCTCGACATACATTTTGTACGGAAGGTTTGGAGCCTTCTGGTATAGTAACACAAGGACCTAAAAATTATATAGGTATGTATATTTCTTTGTTTAAAGCGCCTTGATAATTTATCCAATATAAAACTTGGCTTACTTTCATATTTCTCAAATACATTTAGGGTTCTAATAAAGGTTTTAACACAGTGATAGCAACCTTTTCCGCGCTCTTCGAATACAAAAGAATATTCATCACCGTGATGTTTCTCCATTGTTATACAGTAACCTCGCTTACTCATCTGTCTAGCATCGATTATAGTTTGTGTAGGTAAGCCAGATTCCCATGAAAACCATGATCCTTGTAAGATTTTTGGCATAATGCAACGCTGCTCATCCAATTGATTGTATTGTCCTTTAACTGTATTATGATTATATTAGTGCAACGTATTGTTAAATAAATTTTTGATTCAACAAGCTTAGCTTTTAGCCAGGGGTGTGGCTTGAGACTTGATCAAGCTTCGTTCTCAATTACTTGATACTTTACCTGTTAGAAAAATACCCAAAAGGGTATACAAAATATATATTTCCATAGTAAATTTATGGCATAAGTGTTAATATATGTATATATAATCAAAAATTAAAAATTTACAAAACAATTGCACAAAATTAAAATACATAACTATGTATATATGAGTTGCCAACTAAATATATAGAAGATTTGTTTGGTTAATATTTCGGGTTGCCAGAGTAAAAAGGAAGTACAACAAAATATCTCCCGAAAATTATTTTAAAAAATCTATTACATATTTTGCTTTTACACACATCAGTTTTTCTTGAAGTAACTTTCTTCTCTTTTAAAACTGCCCGCCTGTTTACATTCATAAAGTCGGTATTAAATTTTTTATTCAATCTAATATGCCGCCATAATAAGAATGAAGTAACAAAAGAGAATTGAAGTAACTTTTCGGTTCAATCACGTATGTACCCCTCGTCTTTCTTATTTCCTCTTTCTCCGATAAACTCGTGGCTTGCTTTCAGAATAACTGGTTTCCGTTGTTAGCTCATAATATACTAATAATATAAATTTGGTTAATATATTAGTCAAGCTTGAGGTCTTATTTTATCGTTAAACAATTTTATTCAAAACAATCAATATTTCGATACTCATTGAGTATCATCTTCAGGACAATTCTGTTTTTTTTTTGTAAATAATAAAATTAAATAATAAAATTAAAATAAAAACAGAATTGTCCTGAAGATGATACTCAATGAGTATCGAAATATGGATTGTTTTGAATAAAATTATATTAACCATATTATTGTAAAAAAAGGTCAAAAGATATAGACATATTAATAATATAAATTAATATATTCTGTGCGGAAAGCTAATTATTAGACTAGCAGAACTGTAGGGTACTATATTCGATCGTACCCACACCATTATCACATGCTTTCATGTGTCAATTTATTAACAGTTATTAGGCGGCTGCTAAAGTTGGCGAGATATTAGCTATTTAACACTTTTTTTGTATGCTTTTTATGCTTGTATTTTTACTAATAAATATTAGTTCGAAATTCTCATGTTTATTTTATAGCTTTTTCTCTCCTATTATTTCTTATAGAGTGGCGACCATCCAAAACAGTAATATTTTGTTTCGCTAAGGCTTTTGTCCCTTCCTTATAAAATTAGTTTGAAAAATTTATTAATTTGAATTGGGAAATTCAGCAATCGAACTCGAGCAAGACAAATAAATTTAAATTTTTGCAAAAAAAGGAACATAAAATTTTACTTTCCTCAATATAATGAAGATAGCTTCTAAGTCTGTGAATAGAAATAAAAACAGAGAACGTCCTGCAATGGCAATCCTATCTATGTATGTTGGAAATAATCCAAATTCGTGATTTTTTGGAAGTTCCTTTTTTACTGAGTTAAAGAAAATACAAAAGTTTTATATAGCATAAGAAGTCGGATAATAAAAATAAAATGGTTAACTGGACAATATGGCTCCAACTTATTGATAATAAAGAAATTTTACGTTTTATAGTTAATTAATGCGAATATGTAAGCAAAAATAAAATTCGATAATTAGAAACAAAAATACGACTGCTATAAAAAACTCTATTTCTCAGTAGACGCCATTTATATTGTTGTGCGAGGAAGGAGTATTATTTTCCTGAGCTATCAAACGTCTTCTTGCAGAGGATGTTGTGGAGAATGATGAGCCAGATGTGCGATTACCACTTACTTTTTCGGCTTCTATGCGACCAGATAAAAAGGTAGCCAGTCGTTCCTATTCAAAGGAAAAATAAAAAAAAATTATTTCACATATTTAACAATACATCACACACTTAATTACCAAGTAGGAGTTAGAGAGACTTTGTAGGCTACCGTAAAAGTTTACCATACGTTTAATTAGTGTCTCGGCCTCTTCCTTTGACAAATTCTTTACTTTATCCAATTTTGTTATGCTTATCAAGCGATTGTTAATATAAATTATATGGTGGACAACTTCCGTTTTGGCATGAGATACAGTTCTATGAAATTAAGATAATATAAATATGTAAGTATATGTAAGTAAATAGTTAAGTATTAAACCAGAATATAATGAAAGAAAAAGTACTTGGGTAAATTGGCTGCCATATTTGCACCAAAATTGACAACATGGACCAATCTTCTGGCCGATTCACGTGTTAACAGCACCATTAACTGTTCCAATGTTGCTGGTCTGGCTTGATTTTCTGGCTCATCTTGACTTAAGTAAGTCCACAGTTCTTTGGCTTTTTGTAAGGCCAACTTTGGATCTGTTGCAATCTGTATTTTTTTTTAATTAATTATTTGTCTTTTTGAGGCATGAAATAACAACTCAGGAAATAACCCTCCCAAATATATATGAAATTAGTCACAAAAGACACGACAAAAACAACGATTTTTGGGATTAATTGAAATAATACAACAACAAAAATTATAGAAAAAACTAAACAAATTTGTAGGCTTATTTTATTTTTCGATTAAATTAAAAGTTTCTCCTCTAAGGTATGTCAAAAACTGGCTTCGCTTGGGCAAGAATTTTCTTCTCAATGGTATGCCAAACATTTTTTTCGCCTTCCAAAGCATTTCTGCCGATGGTCGGCGACGCGAAGCCAAAAATAATTGCTCCAAGCCCAGTGCCGATAACGCAGAAATGCTTTCGCATTTTTTACATACCATATAGGAGAGGATTTCATAATTTAAAGTGTTTTTTGGGGGCTTGTTTAATTTCTACAATTGGGGCTTTATTATATTATATATGTATGATAAATCTCTAATAATGGATTGTTATTTTATATCGTTGGGCATTTAATTCATAATAAGAATTGGAGTTTCATATGAAATAATGCCCGGTTTTTGGGGACTTGTTTAATTTTGTTGAAGTTTTTCCTGAGAAGTTATTTCATGCCGTATATACAAAAAAAACATTACCAATTCAGCAGCATATATTAATATATGTATGGCTTCTTTACTTTGTTTCTTTAAAGCTCTGGCTTCCGCTAGAGTCCTCTGAGTAAGACGGCGCTTGAGTTTGCGCGAAAAACGTTGACCATGGTGGATTGCTTTGATTGCGCTTTTTTCGTCCGGTGCGTCTGCATTGATATCTTCATCATTTGGTGCTGAAAAAAATTAAAAGGTAAGTAATTTGATTTCATAACTTTTTGCATTTAGCAAAATATGGATAACGAATAAAAACTCCTTAAGCTAAAACAAATAATTAAGATCTTAGTTAAGACATCAAAAATAACATTTAGTAATTACAATTTGATTTTTATAATAACTTTTCTCATAAACTTTTTATTCAAATTGAGTTCTAATGTGATGATTTAACTCTTTTACAAATTATAATTGAACCCATATCATAGGTTTGTGTCTAAGGTTAGGTTCAAGAGGCAGCTTTCGCTCACTTAGACACATGATTTGGTACCTTTATGATACCTGTGATAGAGAATGCGAGATTGGAAACAAACGAGTAAAGAACACAAAAAGGGGAAGCACCTAGAGTCTATGGCAGCACTCTGGCTACTAGTGTAGTACTCGTACACTATCCTCTAGTTTACGACGGCATCCAGGTTTGTGTCTAAACTGAATTAATGAATGATAACAAATTTTGGTAAACGACATTAAGAATGCAGATCTATTTATAGTTTTTATTCTTCCAAAAATCGGCCGAGAGAATTTTAAAATATATTATTTTCAACTTGCGAAAAACATCTGAGCTTTTGAAACATCATTCCTTTTACCAAAAGTTGTGCCAGTAAAATTTTAAAAATCACCGAAACTGAATACTCTGGAAGACCGTCAGGCACATTATGATGCACAAAGGGCCATTTCCCTACTTTTGAAGTTCTAGAAATTCTCCTTTTTCAAAAAAGAATTCGGTGACTCAACCCTGATATGGTTTAAATTCAGAAAGAAGCGATTGCCTAGATATCTAGGCTAGTTTTTTTAATTAGAGCAGTACTTAAGTGATGACCCCTACTTATCCAACGCTTTTTACTGATACTAGGAAAATAGGTTGTGGGAGGGAGTTTTTTTAATAATAGACCCCTTGTTACTCCTTGTTCGGCACTCAGTCCTTAGCATTAATGAACAACTAAATTTGCCATGTCCAAGAACAATCCCGCTCCCGTGGTCTGGAGCAGTGTCTGCCTGACTGTACTATTTTCTAATCAAGGGCAGTGTTTACATCTACACTACGGACATAATCGATAGTCCTGAATGAGCCTTTCGACTATGAACTGTCTGTAATACGGTGCATATATCGGTCAAACTAGCTTAGAGCTAGAATTCAAGATCTCCATGCCTCCATCTCCATGGTGTACTACGATTCCAGCTGTAAAAACTGAAAATAAACTATTTAAAGTTACTTTCTTTACTGAGAAGGTTTTGGCCACACATATTGTTTGCAGGACACGTGTGGTTCATTTTCCATAATTTTGCACTTGTTTACATTAATCCCTCGATAATTTCTTGGCCCCTTATGTTATAGAAATTAGACTATACAATTTTATGAATAATTTTAATGGGATTGCGTTTGTGCTAAATACATAATTAGAATATCAGATTTTAATCAACCTGTTATTGATTTGAACTTTTTCTCCAGTCCCTTGAGTTACAAATTATCTGATATAGAGTGGTTGATAAGAAATATGAATCATTGTTACAAATCTGTTAAAAACGATGTAAGAATACTTTTTATAAAAACTAATACTTATTTCTTCAAATCTAAGTTAAATCATTATTTTTCTTGAATCAATAACTGATAAAATTACATTTACTTAAGGAAAGAAAAATAAATAAATGATAAATATTATTGTTATAAATTTTGTTTTTCATTTTGCCTTATAAATATGTACTTATATCCATTATCGCCCAAAGGGCGATTACTTGTATAAAGGCAAAAGAAAATTAAAAAAGAGACAAGTCGATTATAATTATTTGTTGTGTTGTGTTTGTATAAAAGTTTTTTAAAACTATTACACCTATATTTTTTTTGTTGACAAGTAGAAAAATATGAGGGATTTCTATAGAATTCTCGTATAATATTTGTTGATTTTTGTATAAGTATATGAGTTTGAATGCTTTCAAATAGCCAGCCTGCCTTTTCTCATTTAATTTATAGAAAAGCCAATAAAATTATGCGATTCAAAAAAATTATATTGAGGTTAATGCACTCCCCAGAATGGCCTTTTTATGCCAATTGTAATATCTTGAAATATGTATTTGACCTTTCTCTTTATTTTATCAATACTTTTTATTTTTTGTTTATTATTATTTTTTGTGTGAAGAAGAAGCAAGCAGTTGACTCTGTGTTTATTCTTAATTTCAGTAATTTAAAGATTAAAATATTAATTATTGTTTTCTTTTCTGTCAATTTTTCTCCAAAAAATGATAACCTCAAGAGAACTTCAACGATTTTTTCTTTTCTTATTAATATGAACCAAAAAAAAAAGAAAAAAAAAACAGATAAACAAAGAATATATGTATATATGTACATGTGTACATATTTAAATACATACTTATGTACATACATATGTATGTACATAGATATACTTATGTATATGGTATAATTTAATAATTCTAAGCATTTGTCTGCAACTTACCATCAATTTGATCACCTTCAATTCCAATAGGCACCAAATACTTGTCTACGAATTTGTCACCGGCGGTTAGAGCGCCATCTAAACGTTCCGCGGCGTAAGCGGTTAAGGGGCTATCCAGCACTGCATTGCCGATTTGTTTCATCGAATCGGCACGTTTCAAAACGGGTTTAACTAAATGATCAGTCATGTATTCCTTTGTATTCCAATACATCTTCAATAGTCTAATAGTCATAATATGCATTTAGGCTGAAAGCTAAACTATCTTAACTTACCAATTCGGGTGGTAAATATACCAAGGGAGCACGTTGCTCTAGAATGTCCAAACTTTTACACATAATCGTGTCCAGACGCTTAAGGGGTACTTCGAACAGTTTCACTGCAGGTTGCACTGATTCATAAGCAGATATAATTGTGTATTCAGCAGTTTCGAAGTACCAGTTCAATAGACGGTTACTTTTCTTGACGTTTTCATACATAAGTTCTACCTGCTTTAGACTCGTTTCAATTAATGGTATACTGCCAATTCGATCGATTGTCTCCAAATGTAATTTAATACTTGGTGTATTGGCTTAAAATAAAAATATTTTTATTTAATTTTTTTTTTGTATATATATATATATATATATATATATATATATATATATATATATATATATATATATATATATATATTTTTGTATTATTTTGTTAACTAACCCATATTTTAAGTGTATTTTATCACTGATTTAATGGTAAAAACAACAACACTATATTTTTCAGTTTACCGTTCTGACGCGCTTTCTTCCATGAACCTTCTCGCTTAAACTGTCTACAAAAACTAAATCTCATTGACTTTGAAGCGTACTTTTAAAAATAATGTTTTTATTATTTTCCTTTGAGAACCGAGTGTGTGCTCGTTGATATGCTCAATTAATCATCGTATCGGCTTTATGCAACAATATATTTTTGTGCGACGAACGATGGAAACCACTCAATTGAGTTCAAGAAAAATTATACTCTGAATAGATGATTGTTTTGAAATCTTTAAAATGTTGCCTTAATTATGGGCGATGAATGCTTAAGGCAAAGATTATAGTTGTGACATGTAAATTGTTTTCACCAAATATATTGAAAATTACTGCTTCTCTATTCAAATATCTATAATAGGGAAATGTTTGAATTTACAGGCCGTCAGCGGAACTTTGCGCTGATATCAACTTCGATGTGAGAAGAAATTTCGGAGTAATTGAAAGTGATGTTTTCGAATATTTTCGACAACTATATTTCTTGAAACAATTAACCTATTTGGAAAAATTTATGGCATTCTACGCAGTTTTAGAAATCTAAACTGTGAAGTGTCTAAGTTCAGAAAGCCGATCGAATAAGAAATGGTGTAATTTCAAGGAACACTGTTTTCGAGCGAGTAAGTAACTTTGGGGAATTCGAATCAGTTTTCAAATAGCAAATGGCTGAATCTGTAAAATCGGTTTGACAAGCATTTTGGGAGTTTTTAAGAAATCCCATTTTTCAGTCAACGAATCAATCGTGTTTAATGAGGATTGTGGCAAATAACAATTTTCGTTCCAATAGAAGTGATAGCTTAAAAATTATTTCAAAATTACACATTTTCGAAAAGTGTAAAATTGTATCAAAATCAAATTCAATTTCCTAAAAATGATACGCAGAGTATGGAAATATCAATATAATTATAAATACAACAAAAACTTTACAAGATGACCTTGTGCTAGATTATTACACAAATTAGAATCTACTAAAACCAATTTATATTCACAGAACATCTAATTGAATCTAGAATGATGCAAGTTTTATTCCGTCTTAAAAGTTATCATCTCATAAGACAATATTTTATCTTTTTTTATTACATACTTATGTTGTGTGTAAATTGAAAACTTTCATCTCACCAGTAAAAAAAGAGCTTCTAGAAAAGTCATGCAAATTCGGAGACAGTAATCCGAAGTAGTAATCCGGAAGTAGTACATAAATGGATCATTTCCAATGATTTGAACATAAGATATTCTCTTTTTTAATGCTTATTCACCGAATCGGATAATGCCTTCAATATGATGGACAAAATACATATATGTATATTTTATAGTATTTGCAAAGAAAACAATTTTACTATGAAAAGGGTACTACAAACTTTCCATTCGCCCAGTTTACTTTCCATCAATTATAGATTGATGGAAAGTAAGGCTTTCCTCTAAATTCAAGTAAATATTTAATTTTTTAATTTTGTCATAACTAATATTTTTTTCGTTTGATCTTTTTCTGAAAGATAGCTTCTATTTTGAGCCATGATATTTGGAAAACAGAAATTTTATTTGAAGCATAAATAAAATATTACTCGTATTCAATATTGAAAAAAAATTATATAAATATAAAAACAATATTCATAAGGCTCCACATTAATATTCTCATAGTATATAAGTACATACATTAATCTACTCATAAAATACACATGAATTATTGAAAATATAATGTAATTTAATTTTACTCTCATTATAAGTTATAAAATATGGAAAGCATAACCTTTAGAAGACTTCCATAGATAAGCAATAGGAATAGTACAAATTGATAATAAAACAAGCATGTATAAAAATAGCAAAAATATAAATAAAAAATGTTCGATTTACATTACATATGTACGTATTTACGTTACATATATATAAAGCATACATACTCGTGATGCAACGAATATTTGTATTCGTATTCCCGAATATTCGCCTATTTAAAGACAATCGGATTCGTATTCGTATTCGATAAATTCAGGCGAATATTTTCGTCATAAAAAATACGTAAAGTGTAAAAAACATTAAATTAGAGTAAATGACATAAAAAAGTATTAATTTACAAAATATTTTATTAAAAGAAAGTTTTTGTGCAAAAGTTGGAATCTACCTTGAACCTACGCAATATATTTAGGTTATTAAAGATCAAATGACCACAAAGGATGTCGATTATTATAGATTAATTATGGGTATGTGTTAATATGGAATTTTTTTTGCTAGTTATTGCTATTATGTGAATTTGAGTGCTTACCCGGTAATAATAATCCAGTAACTTTATGATAGAAATTTTGTAGTAATCTACTGATATCTATAAAAATTTTGCGATAATTTTTACAAATTATAATGTACGCAAAATAGAGAATTAATGTGAGAATATTTCTTAAATACAATTTTAAATATGTATATATTTCATTTTGCAGGCATATAAGTATGTAAGTCGAGCCATGTTTAAATTTTATTCGTATTGTAGAATATGTAAAAAGTGGCGTTCGTTACATCACTAACACATATACTACATACATATGTATGTACATATTTGTGTATGGATGTGTATACGTATTTGGAAATGTATCAAGGTTTCGGGTAGATTATGTAAATTGGTTCCTATTTTAACAAACTCAAAATGAGTTACAGCAATATTTCTGATGAATAATTGAATCTGTCTGTCAAAAAAATATTTTGATACATGAAAGAAACCACTTTTGAAATAGAAAATAAATTGTGCGTATCAGATCCGCCGCACGACTGGACTTTACACTTCAAAGAATATGACAAATGGTATCATATCGTTATGAACAGATATGTAACCCCATTTTCTAGGGATTTTTAAATTTTCAATATCAGATGTACTGATAATATGTAAGGTGGAAAATTTGCGATATCAGATGCACAAATATGTAGCATCTTATTGAAGGGTTGCAGGGAAGGAAATTTCTAATTTCCTAATTTTTCCATAGTTTATATTCAGTTGCTAGCTTACATAACGAATTTCAGCCTATTAGGACTTCAAGAAGAACCTTCTCTATATGCACAGACTATACATTTTATAGTATACTAGCTGACCCGGGTAAACGTTGTTTTGTCTTCAAATTTTATTTTCACTGCAAGTCTGGTTTCGTTGCAAAGTCATGGCGGATCGCTATTTCGAAGAAGAATGAAAGGTGCACTAAATCGACATAGCAATTATTGTTCAAATACCGGTATCGGGCTAATTAACGCCACTAGACGCTGATAACGCATAGGCTGATTAACGCCTTCAGCGAAACACAGCATAGGCTTATCGCGCTAATCTCTATCGCGCAAAACACAAAAAAATAAATATTGCGCCATCTGTCGGACGAACTTCAAACTACACAGAAACCCTCCTCACGCCCCATAGAGCATGTATATAAAGTTTGGTCAAAATCAATGCAGTAGTTTTTGAGTTTAGCGATCACGAACATACATGTAATTTTTATATATGTAGAGATATTCAACCGGTTTAGGAAGATTTAACTTTTCCATGTTTTTTTTTATTTTATATGCATTTTATTTTATATGCAAATTTCAGTTTTCTAAGGCTTCATCAGGAAGTGGCCTAGAAGTCCGATTACATTTTTAATTTTTTATAATTAAATTTTTAATTGGTTAAATTAAAATTTATTTGTCTGGATCGAGTTCAATTACTGAATTTTTCAATTCAGATTGATATTATTTGTCTAGATCGAGTTCAATTACTGAATTTTTCAATTCAGATTGATAATATTATCAAATCGTTTTTATTAGGGGAGAGAAGGTGAAGCTAATTATTAATTATACAAGGAGAACGGTACAGTCCTTTTTTCGATGGTCGCCACGCCATCGTCATCAGCATTCCACTTATTAGATGGCTGTTGGTATTGAGGAATATCAACTTTTTAACACACTTTTGTATAAAGAAATAATACAAGAAGTCAAAGTTTCTTTTATTTTTAACAAGAATACCAGCACTAGTACGAAATTCCCGTGAATTTGTTACTTTGTGTTCCGTTTTGCTAGTGTAAAATTGGCTTCTTCTTCTTCTTGAATGCAAAATGATTTCAAAAAATTTATTAATAAAACTCGTGCAAATTCAATTCAATTTTAATATATCATTTTTGAATTCATGATTTTACTCCTAATATAAAATCGAATATTAAGGACTAAACTCCAAAAATTTGTTCCGCACGTCGTTTAATTGAAAAAATCAATCAATTACGAAGAAGTTTGTTCAAATCAAAATCCGCTTTACCGAAAAGCCGTTCAAATGGAACATCTTTTATTTGTTTATATGAAATAAAAATCGCTTGAAAAAAATATTATCACCTTAATATTATTTTCTTTACTTCGAATTTAATATAAAGAAGTGGGACCAAAGAATACAATTGGTTACAGTTTTTTTTTGGTTTAACGGACATTCGTTGCTGCGAAAATCGTATTTATCGAACGAACGTCCTATTTTTTCTATTGAGTTCCTTCTATAGCGAACAAAAGATATATTTTGTACTCAGTTTAACGAACAAATAATACGCAAATGACGCCAATGACGTCGGCGAAGTGTTGAATACAATAAATTTATTTGTTTTTTATAAAAAAGCTCGATTATTGAATAACATACATACATATATGTATATTAAAACAAAATGGTCGAAAAAATAGTACTAGTTAAGAAATTGTATATATTTTTGAAAAATTAGTGGAGAACACAGGGATATAAAAAACAATTAACGCTTTTTAAAGATTTATTTTAATAAAATGTTTTGTTTGTTGTGGCTTTAGCTGTTCATATGGCGACATTTCATTGGTCACTAAACCAAATCGTCAGTGAACTTTAATCAGTTTGAAAACATTCAACCACGTACATATGTTTATACCAAAAGAATATAATACAATATGAGAATTTGGTATTGTATATAATCATTACAAAATACATAATCATAATCCCCCTTATTCTATTTGTCGTTATGGACATCACACGAAGTCGACACCAATATTACGGCAACTGTAGAATCGACGTCGACAACACTTATATATATTTACAAGCTGTTACTATTAGTAAGACTTACAAAATGGCAAATGGCCGTCTATAACACTCAATTCTTGTCATCAATGTACACAGAACTGACATTTATTTTAACGTCGACTTGATGTGATGACGATGACGACAATTAGAATAAGGGAGAATAGGTTTTATATAAACAACACAAAAAAACAATTACACTAAATATGAGTCTACTTTATTTCTCTTGGGAGAATATCTCGAAATAATAAATTTCAATATTACGGATTTATTGAAATTTTTGTGCTCTTGTTTAAAATTTTCGAGCAAAAACTAAATCATTAATGTCTTTTTCTAGGTTAAGAGCTGAATATATCTTAGATTTGATTGAAGCAGTAGGTTGAAGGTATTTCAAAAGTACAATTTTTATACTAAAAAATTTACACAATTTCAAAAAAAAAAAAATGCATATAAAAACTTCTTACTGTTATCAATACCAGATACAAACGATACACCAAATCTGACCGTTTAATTTCAGTTGCTGGATGAACTTTTTTAAAACTTGCAAAACATGCATGACAAACACATAATTTGACAGAAGTTTTTTTATTAATTACTTTTGCGATAAGTTGTAAGAGTACTGTAAATTTAACTTCGCTGTAAATTTCTGATTATACTTTAATGGTATACAAATTTTCAAAATTAATTTTAATGATGGTAAATTATCGATTGCGATGCAGAAGTGGAAATCAAAAATTATGATGGTCACGTTTTTTGACGGTAAAGGCGTATGTAATACATGTATTACGGATACGTTAAAAATTCGTAGAATTAAAAAAAAACATGTCTCTAATGTAATGTATAAAGATATTTAAACATAATTTGGTATTTTCTCCATTTATTCAATCGTTGGTAAGTAGATGATGAGTTTGCTATACTATAAAACCATTGTTTTAATTTTCCATTTTTTAATCTGCTATAGACATATTTTATTGTTAATATTTGTATTATTTTAATTAAAAGAGGATGCTAATAAAAAGCATTAATAGTTCAATATGTAAACGTTATCAAGAGTACAAAAGATGGTGGAAAAAATTTCTGTCTGACCACAGTCTAGAATTTCTGATGTTATTAATTCTTTGCAAAAGTCAATAACCCATTTTTTCTTTATTTGTTATTAAATTTATATTTGAATATTGACACATACAAAGCAAAATTTTACTGCACATGTAAGAAGAAAATTTTACTGCACATGTAAGCGGTTGAAGGGATATCAAAGTTTAGATTTGATTTAATATTTTTTTTCCATATATAATAAGTGTATTTAAACTTTTTAGAAAATGTTTATAAATTTTCAAAAATAATAAAAATCTATTTAAATTTAAATAAAAGGATTAAAATCTATGACGTTCTAACTTTTAAAATACTCTTGAAATGTGAGTCGGACAAGCAAATTTTTATCCCGAAAGAATCGTAAAAGTTTTCAAAGCGTTTTCGATCAAATGAATAGGCGCATTCCATTGAAAATGTCTTCTTATTAAGAATTAGAAACCCTTAAGTAGTTATATTTACTAGTAACACTTATTATGACTTCAAATAATAAAATTGTGACTAAGTTACCTTATACCAATACGATTTATCATTTAGATACTAAAACTCATTCAAAGACTTATGGTAATTATTTTAAATTCGATCATTTTTTATTATATTATAGTAATTACCAGGGCCACTCTCATGAACATTCATGTATTTTTTATAATAACAAGGCATCGTCTAATTATCTATCCGAATCATCAAATTTAGGTGATATGGCATCGCTTTATAGCGAATATTTTTATGGTGAATGCATATTTTTTATATAAAAGGCTCTGCATGCATAAAATGTCATGTGCACGAGTACAATATTAAGGTGAATGACATCTGAATATTATATAATCGTTATCGACTGGAAAGTCAAACTGAATACACAAATATATGTATGTATGCAAAAATTTGACGGTTGCTTTAGTTGGCTTTTTAATTTCGAAAATGTTTCTTAGTGAAAGTATTGCGCTGCTGAAGGGATTTAATATCATATATGTACATATGTATACACAAATAAATTCAATTGAAGAGAGTATTGAAACAATTTACAATATAGAAACATTAAATAATTTCATAGGAAAAAACATTCGCTACAACACTATGAAAAATTTTCTGAGACTGTTGAATCGGGTTTAAGTAATTCAGAAAGTCATCTATCACCGATTGAAATATCGACATTGGAATACCCCATTTTTAAATTTTCGGGGTACGACTGTGATTTTTATTTTTGAAAATTAAACAATTATGGCAGTATTTTTGTTAATTAGATGAAAATCCACACGCTGATCTTCACCATGAAAATGATATTCGACACAAAATCATCGTTTAACTATTTTTTACCAAATTTAATTTTTATTGTAAACAAATAGCAGCCAGAAAATAATTTTTTTATTTAACTAAAATTAAGTTTTTGTATATGATTTGAATTAATTCTAGAATACATTAATAGTTTTTCCCTTGATGAGTAGCACTTAATATAATTAGCTCTGTTCATTATCTAAAAATTTTTACTAATTGTTACTAGAACCGGTGTTTGAAAGTTTTCTAAAATATTTACTTAATACAAGTTAGTAAAAAATATATACTATTAATAAAGAAATCTATGTAATTGTTAATATTTAAGAACAATATATTTTGCTACAATAAAATATTATTAATTATAGAGGAAACGGCAAACAACAAATTTCCAACACATGTTTAATTTGTGCCAGTATGTTCGAATTAAGCTATGCAGAATGTAGTACGTCGAGGACTGATACTTTGTATATACTTTTTTATTTTTTTTAATAAGACAATTTTTTAACTTAATTTACATACAACACACGAAAGTTAATTTTAAAACATCTGAATCGAGTAGCAGTGCAGCTACTATAGCTAAAAATTGTGCCTAGTAAAGGTTTCACTTACTATTTTCTATTTTCGAAAATCTGGGGAAAGTTTGTAAACATTTACCCTCTCGTTACATGCTTTTATATTACTCAAATTTTTTCATCATACAATTAATTCAGATATCTGCAATATGTCATTTTCATTTTTCTATTTCGGAGTTAAAAACAACAAATGTTAATTTTATTTTCTAAATCTAAAAAGTTTTAAATTTCACTTTCGCTCGAATTTGTATTCTGCGACACTCCTAACACAACTATAAGTTTTAATAGTAGATTGTAATAAATATTGCCTTATGACTCCTAGCAATTCTCGTATGTTTTTCTATGTATCTACTATAGTCTTAAACGCTCTATCAGGTAGTGTCATCGTCTGTTAACGCTTTAAAAAAGTTCCGTCTATAAAATTTCAACTCGTCTATACTATCATAAATGTCTTCTAAACTACGATGAGTGCATCTCTTTTTTGGCGCCGCATGTAAAACACTTGGATTCCATCGTCTAGCCAATTCTTTTACAGAGGAAACATCAATAATGCGATAGTGCAAGTAGTCGTTTACAGATGGCATACACTTTCGTAAAAATATCCTGAGGTTATAAAAATTAATTCAATTACGTACATATGTACATATGTATGTACAAATTTAAATGATTGTTTACCTGTCTATATAAACTGAGCTACCAGCCAAAGGGCATTTGTTCTTAGGTACATGTTGCTTTAGGAAATCCACTATCAATTGTTCACCCTTTTCATTTGTTATTTGAGATTTCAAACACTTTTCTACTAGTCCAGATTCATAATGATGTTTCATACACCACTCATCCATTTGCTGAAAAACATTTTCGGGATGGTTGATGGCAAAACATGGACCTTCAGCCATAACATTCAAATTTTTGTCTGTTATTATACATGATATTTCTAAAATCTTGTCTTTCCTTTCATCTAGACCCGTTAATTCTAAATCCATCCATACGATGTCTGTGCAAAAGTCTTGATTAGAACCCATTTTTTGAGTTTCTTGCGACGAAGTGTTTCTATTTCTTGTGGTCAATGTTGTGCAAGGGAGTGTGAAAAGCGATCTCTTGGGCACAAAAATTTTGTTTAAGATAGAAATCATTGAAAATTTATTAATTTATGAAACACGTTTTGACGAAATTCTACTTTTTGTTACACGTTAAGATAATGATCATTAAAAATAGATGTCAGAACTTATTTGACGTTAACGCTATGTTGAGTGAGGGATACCAAGTCTATTCGATTTTATAAACCTCGCTTGTACAACACATGCAATTTTTTCTAAATTTGTTCGTTGCTTATGTCAAACTTTCTTAATTTGCTTATATGTTTTTATATTTTTTGAATATTTTCCTTTTCTTTCTCATTTCAATATGCTGTTTTTGACAATGAGCAGATAATTGCTGTAATAGTGAGTTTACCTGGTGTTTTATAGCATTGCTCTTGTGTGAAGTTGTCAATTATATATTATCATAACGTAATATCGTGCAAGATATAACACAGAGTTAACGTTAATTTATAAATGTCAACAATTTATGTGAATTTATACAGCTCAAGTATCGGTTTTTGTTTATACTTTATATATGTCACGACGAACGTTTTAATTTTTTATGCTTAAGATTCCATCAGTTGGGACAACTGATATATTTTAGTGATTAATCGAGTACAATCTGAAAATTCTTGTGCTTTAGCGGAGGGGATAAAATTTAAAAAGCGATCCAACAGTAATAGTTTAAAATATGCGTACATTAATCAGAGACAATCATTTGGACAACTATTAAACACTTTTGGTATGTTTGTTTATTATCTTTTTGGTGCATATTTCCAGATTTTGTACTTTTTTGTTGACGTCCATGAACTCTTGCGATGACCTGTTTAAGTAGGATTTGGGAGCAGCCAGCTGAATTTATGTACATTGCTAAAAACCATTTTTCGAATCATTGTAAAAATTGAAAAAAGGTAAACAACAAAACAACTCATATAAAAACTCAAATAATACACAATTAATTAATGCATTGAAAAAAATGTTTGTTGTGGCTTTAGCTCTTCATATGCCGACATTTCATTGGTTGCTAAAACCAAATCGTCAGTGAAGTTTAAGCAGTTTGATAACATTCAACCTCGTATGTTTATGCAACATAAAACAAATACAATATGAGAATTTCGATATTGCATATAAATTACAACAAATACATAATCATAGTAGGCTTAGAATGTTTTTATACAAACATAAACATACGAGGTTGAATGTTATCAAACTGCTTAAACTTCACTGACGATTTGGTTTTAGCAACCAATGAAATGTCGGCATATGAAGAGCTAAAGCCACAACAAACATTTTTTTCAATGCATTTTGCAAAAAAACTAATTGTTTCTAACGATTGGTCGGGATATTCTCCCGAATAATAAATTTCAATATTAAGTATTTACAATTAATTAATTTTAACCCAACGGGATGGGAGTGGTAACCCTCTTATATACTCTCTGCACAATAGTACTATTTTGATCAACTGTGTGCTACAGCCTCCTACCAATGTAGATATTTTTGGTTTAGACAAATAAAATATACTTTTTGTTAAAATTTATGTCACAACAATTGTGCAAAGTCTGTACAATTACGGATAATAAAAATATAACAATCGTTTATAGTTAAGGAGTATACGCCAATTACTATACACCGTGGATTCAAAATACATTCAAACTTTCTAATAAACATTTTTTCCATTATTTTGATACAGAAAAAAGAACAAAATGAGTTCAGATCAACCCAGTACATCGAAGGAATCTTTTGATGATTTTTACACAGAAGTAAGTAATGGGGTGGAATCAAAAGTTAGCTCAGCTCTTTTTCAATGTCGTTGTTTATGTAAAGAGCCAAACCCATATGTAAACAAACAAGCGAAAACTAAAAAAGAGACACATTGTGTGATCATAATTAGGTTTAGAATTGAATTTGTTGTAAATTAAAAGATATTTTGCCATATTCACAGGTTAAAGAAATTGAAAAACGTGATTCCGTACTAACATCTACTCAACAAATTGATCGTTTACTTCGTCCAGGTTCAACGTACTTTAATCTCAACCCATTTGAAGTGCTACAAATTGAACCAGAGGCAACAGTCGAACAAATCAAGAAACGTTATCGTCAACTGTCAATACTAGTGCACCCGGATAAAAATCAAGATGATAAGGATCGCGCCCAAAAAGCATTTGATATTATAAATCGTGCTTGGAAGACTTTAGAAAACGATTTGGGTCGCAAGAAATGCTTGGACGTATATGAAGAAGCTAAAGAGAGAACAGACCATATGGTACGATCGAAAAAGCGAAAATGTAAATATGCTAAATTTTATTTCCGTTGCAGATAGCGGAAAAGCGCAAAAAGATAAAAAAGGAGAATCGATGCTTTGAAACAATACCCGAAGATGATCCTGTCAAATATAAACATGCAATTTATGTTATGGTAATGAAACTATTTGCAGACATGGAACGAAGACGTCAGCAGTTGGACCAACGCGACCAAGAGGAACGGAAACGCAAAAGAGAGTCTGAAATCGAGGAAGAAGAAAAGCGCAAAGCAGACAAAGAGTGGCAGAAAAATTTTGAAGAATCCCGCCAAAGTCGCGTTAACAGTTGGCATGATTTCCAATCCGGCAAATCAGCAAAAAAAGCCAAAAAACAAAAACGTATGCATGGCATGATGATGCCACCGAAATTTAAACCAGAATCTCGATAAATTGCAGTACTATTATATTTAAATAAGTTCGTTATAAAAACACCATTCTTTTCATAACATCTCTAATGTTCTTTTTTTTACCTTATAGTAGCTGATTCATGAACAGGAAGATCAATATTATGTTCATAAGTAAATTTGATATTTTAAAATATACATATAAGAAATACAAACTAACCATACAATTTGTTTCATAACTAGACAAGTTTTTTTGTTCTTCTTTTTATATAATTTCTCGTTAAATCTGTCCGTTTTTCCAAAAAGTCTTTCGTCGACATTATACCGCTATTGTGAATTTTCTTCCTTTTAATCTCGATAAATGTAAAAATTATATAAATAAACTTTATATATACATAACTAAAAAGCCTTGAAATTTCTATCCCATACTTTAACAAGTCGTTAAAGTTTTTAATAATTGTAAAAAATGAAACTTTTCTAACAGTTTTAATAGTATAATAACGAGCTCCAAAAATCTGGAGCGATTAAATTTATGTATAATAAAAAAATATATTTTTTACAAACATAAAATGCAATTTATTTGTCAGCCTTTGATCGATCGTATATCAATTATTGTTGCACAAAATAACTTACCCCATTATTTAGAATGGATTTTAAAATGTTGTATACAAACTGGCCGTGAATACAATATCACGTTTAATCGCAGTTGAGGCCTCTTCCATTTTGAATTGCAAATCTGGATTACCAATGCGTATAGCAGCTGTTTTTACATCACGTAACGTTTCATCTAATTGTTGAATACAACGAACGATAATGCCTTCCTGAACCTCGGTAAGTTTCATTATTTCAGCAAACGGCTAATGACGTTTATTATTTTTGATGTTATGTATTTATTTGTAAGTAAAAAACATGTAATGCGTACCTTATTACGGGCCCACTCGTAAACGACCTCAAGAAGACCAAAATTTAAGCGATCTTCAGATTCAGCCACAGCTTGATGTCTTAACTCTTCGGCTAAAATATTGTCATTGATTTCTTCAAATTCTTTAACACACTATATGGAAGTAACGAAAGTACAAAATTGTATTTTTTGACATTTTATTGCCATTGATTTAAAAACCTTTTTTAGTTTTTCGGGTATAACGGCTTCACCTTGAATTTTAGCTTGGAATACTAGACCAGACAATAACGCAGCTATTTCAGCTGGTTCAAGATCGTTGAATATATTGCAAAGTATTAATTCGGTTATTAGCAGTTCGTTTTGTCCCATTTCACACGCCACCTTACCCTTAAGAGTTACTTAAAATAAAAATATATAATTTATTGTCTTTAATGTGACTTAAAATATTTAAAAACCACCTTCATCCAATTCATCTATGTATTTTAATGCTCTTAAAACTTCCAACTTGTTGCAATAGTCCGGGTATAAAGACAGATTTTTCGCCGAGTTTTTGAACTTTAATTCTTCAATACGTTGCTCTAATATTTTGCGCTCATAAACTGTAGCGAATTCTTGTTCGAATCCTGCAATATTCGTATGTGGCAATAGCTCTTGCAATTGTCGCCATACATGCTCTAAATAACGTATTTGAGTCATTTCCGTATCGGCATTTACATTGATTTCTTTAGACATATTGATAAATTTTAAACTATGCGGATTTTGAATATATGCCTCATTAATTTGATGTAGTTCTGAAACTACTTTTACCACTGTTGCACTTGGGGCAGAGTCTTTAAAGCGCTCAATTTGACGTTGTTCCCAGTTGCGTATAACAATGTCAGCTTCTATTTTCATTGAGGATTTTGTAATTTCAACAAAGTCCGCAGCTTTTATATCTAATATTGTGTGACCTCCAATGCCTTCAGGGTGATAAAATTTATGTTGAGGAGTAAGAGAAACCATTTTACAGTACATATCACCACGTTGAATTTCATCCTATATGTAGATCATTATGCAAAAGATAGTCTGTTATTCGGTTATTGGTAAAATTTATTTTTTTTATTTAATGTATTTATTTTTTGATAATCAGCCATGTTAAGTAAATCGGCACGCTTTTGGAAGCGAATAATTTACAAAAATGAAAAATTTACAAAATTTTAAAGTTTTCTGTAAATCGTTTTAATTAGTGCATTCAAAGTTAAATTGGAATTAAATATGTTAAACAAGATAAATGACAATAAATCAATTACAAGTAATAAAAAATATATATAAAAAATTTTTTAAATGCGATTTTTGTTATGATGTCTCTAAAACATTGACAAAAATGATTTTAATTATCCATGTAATTTTTCTTCAAAAACATGAAGAAACTGTAGTATTTTAGACTCATTTTTTACGAATACGAATTCAAACATCAAATACCAATTCTTGATTTCATGCCTGTTTACCACCAATTATGCATGATTTATAAGTACTTTAAGCAAAGCCGATACCTAATGCGTAACAATGAAGGCTTGAGTTATAGAGCATATCTCTAATGGGCGTAGAAAAATAATTTTGGAACAAAATGTGAAAATAAAGAATGATACTTCTACGCATTTGTTGTAAAGTGCAATAGAGCAATCATAATTATATATTTTTGAATTTCGAAATTAATGCGTGTTTTCAAATAAACTTATATTTTTGATAATTTTCGAAACTTTTTAAATATTCAATAGTTTCCCTCAAGCTACATTGACTTGAATTCAACTCGAGTTACGTAGTAGGATAAACGAAACAAATGCAAACAACTTATCTATAGCACCTCACCTACATTGACTCTAATGCAAAAAAATATAATAAAATAAAGTTTATAAAAAATTGTGCTCAACTATTATTTCTTTTTTTTTTTGGAGTTTAAAATTACCTTATTTTCCGTTTTAAATTGATGATCTAATACCAACACACGGTAGATAGCATCGTTGCCAACAACGGATTTAATGAATAATACTACTCCCAATTTGTTATAATGTTTGCCTTTTGTCACAACCACAATACGGCCCACTTTCAGTTCCTTTACAATTTTAGGTTGAGCTAATAAAAATTTCTATAAAAAATTTTTTAATTAAACAAAAATAGACAGACCTAATTAAATGCTTGCCATAAGTCTCTGCTTCTCCGTTATATATTCCCAAGCTAAATCGTAAAACTTTGATAACGGCTGCAAATGTTCTCCAAATTCAGGCAACTGAGAAAACTTATGCTGAGCCACTTCCAATTGTTTCTGTTGCGCTGGCAATTGCAATTTTTGATTGAACTCTTTAAAGGAATATTTCATAATGTCCTCCACCTTAATGCTTTCGATTCGTAGACAAGTCAATATTACGGCATAACGCAAAATAAACTGCGATTCTAATTTTTCCGGTTTACCCAAAATCATTGAACGTAAATCTTGTACTGGAGGTATGGTTGATTTGCACAACAAAATAACACAGCCATTTTTATCATGACCTCTGCGACCGGCCCTACCAGCCATTTGTATGTATTCACCTGGTTTAAGATTTCGAGCTTCTAAACCATCAAATTTACGATGAGAATCGAATACAACTGTTCGGGCAGGCATATTTATCCCCATAGCGAAAGTTTCCGTAGCAAAGAGGAGTTTTACAAGACCAGACTGAAAAAGCATTTCTACAATTTCTTTCAGTATAGGTAATATTCCACTATGATGTACTCCTATGCCCCGACTAAGAGAGTCTTTCATTGTTAAAACTTGAGGTAAAACGCGATCAGGAGGTTTTAGTTTGGACAAACATTGTTGGAAGAATATTTCAATGGACCCTTTTTCTCGAGCAGTATTTAAATCAACGGATTGAAGAGCCTAGAATAATAGCAAATGTATTAGAGAGTAGGAAAAAGAATACTTTTAAATTCATAAGCTTACCAAAGCATTTCTATCACATCGAACTCTAGATAAGGTAAATGCAACAACCGGTAATTTATCATTTCGTTTGAGGAAATCGATTAAACCAATCCAAGTGTTCTGATCCTGTTTTGGTGTAGTGTATTGATTTTTAGAACCTAATCTACCATCCGTTCTTTTTGTTTTACTTTTCGCAGCTTCTTTCCTTTCGACAGCTTTTTCATAGCCCTCCTGTATAAAATTACCATTTTCGTCCACCAACAGAAAAATGTCATCTTTGCTCTTTCCTCCAGATCCCGTATATAAATAATGCATTAATGGCACCGGACGCTTCAAAGTGCTTATCACATATACTTTACGCTTTTTTGTACTGCCTACCCAATCCGCCAACTCCATTGTATTTGGCACAGTTGCTGACAACATAATAATGTTAACGTGATCTGGTAAAAGTATAATAACCTCTTCCCATACATGCCCTCGATATGGATCATTAATGTAGTGAACTTCATCAAAAATTACATACTCAAGATCACGTGTAATATCACTACCACAATAAAGTAAAGATCTCAAAATTTCTGTAGTCATTATTAAACAAGTTGCAGTAGGATCTATTTGCAGATCTCCTGTAATGAGACCTACATCCTTAAAAGTTTTCTTAAAGTCTCGGTATTTTTGATTAGATAGAGCCTTAATAGGTGATGTGTATATGGTACGTGTTAAGTCTCTTTGCGACAATGCTATCGCATATTCCGCCACAACAGTTTTACCAGCGGATGTATGCGCAGCAACAAAAACATATTGACGTTCTTCTAATTTCAAAATGGCTTGCTTTTGGAAGGTATCTAACTCAAAGGGATATGTCATGGCAGGACAAGGAATTCTTTTATTAAAATCCTTAATGGGTTGAGATATATCTACCATTTCAGCCCATTCAGTACGCGAACTTATATTCTTAGTATTCGAGATTTCTAAAACAGGTCTCATTTCAATATCCATTATATGCTCATCGACATCCTTAAATTCGTCAGCCTGTTGATTTAGCGCACATACTGGCTGCTTCTTATCTTCAGCTTCTTCATTCTGGGTCATTCTTAACCATTCTTGGACATCTAAATCTTCTTCCAAATTCTTAAGTAAATTTACATTTTCATCACGGTTAGGTTTAAAAATGTCATTTTTGTAATTCAATGTTTCTTCAAAACTGTAACCAGTTTTGAAGCCTGGCGGTACTGTCAGCAAATCACCCTCAATTTCAAAAGCTCGTATATCTAGGCGTTTTATTTCTTTATCTGGCTCATCTAGACCTCCAGGCCAAAATGGATAATTCATGGCTGAACCCCTGGTTATTTCATCCAACAAGCCAGGTTCTCGTTTCAAAGACGTGGAGTTATTAGCATTCGCCCCTACATCTTCAACATCTACCTCCACGAAAGCAGTAATTTTACCGGTAATTAAGTCCCTTTTCGGAACTAGTTTTGTACTTGCCAATCCTGGTGGCAAATTCAACAAACGCATTTCATTGTATTGCCGAGGTATAATGTCTGGTATCGGATCGTGTATAGATAACTCCGGCGAGAGTATATAATTTTGTAATTTTTTAAAGTCTTCACCTTCTATTGTAGCCATTATGCTTCCCAACTTCCATCAACAATTATTTTCTTTATTATTTATCTGCTTTATTAGTTGCAAGTTCTACATATTATACATCCACAAGGGCTGCCAAGTTCTTAAAATCGTATATAACCTGATGGGCAATATTGACAAAAAGCAAACCGACATTTTGGGTTTTATCCTGATCTTACACATCCAAGGATATACTTGCAGATTGTGTATACTTTTTATTAAGGTAGTTGTCGAAAAATAGTGGAATGTCTTGTAACATGCTTGAATGTTTGAAGTCAAATAAGAAAATTTTTTAAAGATGTTTTCGAAGAGACATGAACATATTGTTGTGTTCCTGTCATGATCAAGTCGATGGCTCGTGAAAACTTGGTGGTCAAAGAATACATACTTTCCCCCAGCTGAATTAAAATTCGACGTATGTGAATATCCGATATATATATAACTGAGGCATGCCAAATGTGTCAAGCTGCAGGTTCCATATAATTATATGCCCTAAATTTTTTTTATCAATGGCACCAAGGCCTATTATATATGGTCTAAGGAAATCAGGGAAGTGACTACATGTGCGCTATCGTTACACTGTCAAACTTGGATTAAGTCATTTCTATATGGCATCACTACCATTTTTAAACATATTGACATTTCTCTTTCGAGTTCTCATTCGTTTTATTCGCATAGTAGATGTTTTATTATTGCCTACAATTAAATATATAGTCCATTACACCCACAGCTCTTTTTGTGTTGAATTATAAAACTTACATCATATCCTGGATAGCTAAAAAATTCAGAAATGGCCTTAAATATTATGCTACGTAATGCTACAAAATTCAATAGTATGTAAAGTAACTACGGAAACCTTTAGAATAGAGCTTTTAAAATTTTCTTATATAACTTACATATGTATATGATATCTGCAATTTGTTTATTTAGCAGCGGCTTCTGCTTATTTGATAAAATCCGCAAGAATATCACCCATAAAAAGCTATGCCACAATAGCTGCTGCCCAACGTAATGCTTTCGTTAAGCCATTGAGCATCGTCAGAATTGCTGCAGTAAGTATCTGGATATTTATTAGTATTATGTATACAAAAACTTCTATTAGAAGCCTGTTACACGTAACATTGCGTTGAGTGCCCAACGCATGTCAGCTGAGGGTGGAAGTCACACAGCCTTGTGGACCATCGAAAGAGGTGTTGCAGTAGCTCTTTTGGCTGTTATTCCGGCAGCATTTTTATTGCCTTCCCAAACAATGGATGCTTTGTTAGCAGTATCCTTAGTTTTGCATACTCATTGGTAAAGAAAAATTTCGTTATACGTAAGTGAAAAACTATTTTGATATTTAATTTTATTTTAGGGGTATTGAAGCTATGGTTACCGATTATGTTCGTCCCTCTGTGGTAGGCAATGTTTTACCTAAAGTTGCTCATGCTTCTTTGTTATTGCTGTCTATGGCTAGTTTGGGAGGGCTCTTCTATATGATCTACAATGACATTGGTATTGCCAATTCTGTAAAAAAATTGTGGACTGTAAAGGGTGTTTAAGCGGTGATGGTCCGTAGATGCCTAATGTTTTGAAATGAAATTTTTACTTAAAGGCACTAAAATACATACATAGATATGTTTGAAGCAAGAAGTACATCAATATATTTTTTTTAATTATAAGTTAACAAGTCTGTAAAACATAAATATATTTGATTTAGAGAAAATAAAATTAATGAACATAAATCTTAATGGGTTGGTTAATTTATTTAAAAGGCGCCCTAAGTTTTTCATATCTCAATTCACAACTTGTAATATAATATGTTCATATGATTGAGATTTAAAAATTTATTTCGCAACAGCAAACTTCGATCAGAATTTGTTGCTTTACAAAAGACATTTATAATGATATACACTTGGTATAACAATACATCAAAAATTTAACTTAAAAGTTAACAGCAGACAAGCAAATTTGTTTCAGAAGCAGCCCAAATTGCAGAGCCTAAAAGTGTTGGAAAAAGGGCTTAAAATATCACCTATGCTGTTTCACACGAATTTTAAAAAGAAACTCTTTTTTATAAAAATAAGTTATATCCAACCTAAATCAAATCAGCACAAACGAGTTAAAGGTGCGCTTTGATTTGTATTCTTTATTATTTCCTCCTAATGTGCATTTAAAGTTGGTTCATAGCATTCCCAATAAAATTAAAAACAACGAAACATTGAACTGTAGATTATGAGTAACTAACTTTTCGTAATAGGTTAAAAATTATAGCTCCATGAGTAAAAACCTATGTATATAAAAGGAATTGCAGTTTTATTCTACATAGTCTTAAGGAGTTAAAGACTGCATTCTCCTTGTTACAAAGCAAGCTAACCCAAATCATTATTTCAAGTACCCAAAGGGTTTCTTACCTACATAATTTTTTATATTTATTTCCGGGCGGCTACTAAATATTGGGAACTACTTGTTTTTATTAAAAAAATATTTGCAACTGTCAATGGATTATAATAAATATTTTTTTATCAAATATAAATTTATAAATTATTTATTAATAAATACGCCATGTCTGTATTAATCTGGAGAAATAAATTAAATAAAATTCATTGTAAGGTTCTAATTTTTTAAAAGCTATATTTACTACATTTTCAACTAGTTTTTACAGTTAAATCTTGCCATCAATTTGCTAAAAACTTAAAACTATTGAATAAAAATGGCTGTATAACTATCAATCCCAAATTTTTATTGCAACCACCACAAAAGCCTTCGAAACGTATTCTACGTGATGCATCATCTAATACTCTAACAATTAAACAATATGAAAGCAGACGGAAATATGTTACTGTATGGAAATTGGAACGTTTAATGGGATGGCTGTTGGTCGTTTTGATACCAACGGCTTTTGTCATGGAATCGAAGGAACTAGAAATGACATTAAGCACTGTTGCTCTATTGCATACTTATTGGTAGGTAGATACTTGTGTCTTAATTTCTTTTTGGTTACTTAACGGAGTTTCTTTAAATAGGGGTTGCCAGTCTGTGTGCAGTGATTACTTACGTTCATCCGTTGTGGGTAAATTACTTCCAAGAATCGTGCGACTTTCTATAGTACTATTTTCTCTAACATCCTTGGTAGGAGCATATCAATTGATTTATGAAGATGTTGGGCTCATACATATGATCAAAAAATTTTGGTCTATAAGAGGCCGTGACTATATATCGCCTAAACAGTTGCGGAAAGTTGAAGAGAAACCAAGAAATATATTTAATATGTTTCTAAAAAATAAGTCGAAATAAATTTTATTATGTTCAGTAAACTTCAGTACGCTCGATGATGTTTAAGAATGATATACATACATACATACATATGTATGTATCAATAACTATAAAAACAAATAATATTTAACATATTAATAATTTACAACTCTCAACATAACATTTAGTCATAAATTGTAACATTTTCACTGTAGTTTTCATGTCATGATTTTTGTTGTAAGTGATTTTTGTAGAATAATCTCAGGGCATCCCATTGTTTAGTATGTAATAATACGTGAGGCCTGCAGTTTCTCATGTGTTCAACAGCTTGTTCAGGTGACCATCCATTTTTCTTAAAATAAAAATAAAACGTCATTATTTAATTTAAATATTTTAATAAATATTTCGTAAGGAGTGTCCTGAAAAAGGCGTGATAAATTTCGAATGATTTGGAGTATAGTTTTTTTTTTATTATTATTAATATTAAAATTCTTTGTATGTTTACAAAGAAATGTATGCTATGCTTACAATACTATTGTTTGCTCTTCTGGGTATCAAAATTTAATGAATTAACATTAATACATTTTCTTATAAATACGTTATTGCTTATTTCATTTTTCATATTGTTTGGTTATGAATTGTACAGTTGAAATCCTTTATAAAATAATGTTCTTTGCATTATTGTTGTTGTAGCCCTCTTCCACCTACACATTTTATTTGTGCAGAAATAAATAATCCCCCTTATTATGATTGTCGACGTTGACGTCACATCAAGTCGACAGTAAAAAAGACAGCAGTTCTGAACTCCTTGTAGGCAATAATTATCTAATATTGATGGCCAATTGTAATTTTATAAGCCATAGTAGTAGTAATATCCTATCAATAATATTTAACAGTTTTCGATAACGATACCACAATTGCCAATATATTAATGTCGACTTGGTGTAACGTCGACGTCGACAATCATAATAAGGGGGAATATGAAAATATCTTGCAAAATACAGATCAGAAAGTGAAAAACAAAACATACATATGTAAGAATTTATTAAAAAACTACATTTTGTGGAAAAGTATTATGAGTTTAAAAAAAGGCAAATTGACAATAATATTTTATATAAATTTCTCACTATAAAATCTCTTACAAGTCAGCTTCCGTTGATGTACTTATTTTAATTTAAATCAGCAAGATCTGAAACAAACTACTAGTGGTCGCCCAATGGACGAATTTCGGTCAAGCTAAAGTGAAACTATTTGCATTTTGAAATTTTCAACATTTAATTTCAAACTAGTGGTAGCCTACTTGTAAAAATTAAAAAAAAAAAAAAAAATGCAATTAACCGTAGTTTGAGCAAAAGAGGTAACCATTGATTTCATTTTTGTCGAAGATGAAAAAATTTTTTCCAATTGGGAAGACAATAAAACTTTAAGGCGACGCTAAAATGGCCTAAATATTATTAAAATTATAAATTAAATTCCATATCGCTCTAATAAATGTTTTTGTATTTCTTCCATCGAACATAATCTAGAAAATAAAGTGTTGTTGTTCTAGCAGTATGGTATAACCAAAGAACCACATAAAAATTATTGAAAATTTTTATTTGCCTTGGTAGTTAGAATAGTGTTTGTAAGATTTTTTAAACAGAATACAACATATGTCCGATACGCTCAATTCAGAGAGAATATATGTACTCGTATATGAAACTACTCACCATCATTAAATAACAACCAACTAGCGTAGCACTACGAGTGCGTCCAGCCTTACAATGAACATAAACGGTTCCAACATTTTCTGGATTTGAAGTTGTCGACAAGCCTCCAATACGATTATTTTTAGGAAGAAATTTATTTATAAACTCTACACCCTTAATGAGCTTATCCTGACAAGGTGACTCAAAAATATCGGTAGTGGCTAATTGTAAAAATTCTACACCCAACAAATTCCATTTGGGGGCATCATTTGAAAATACAGTCAGTTCATAATCCTCATTCATGGAAACAACAGCTTTAATGTTTTCATTTTTAATGAGCTGTGATGTGTATATAAAATAAGTAAGCCTTTTTCATTTGTAAGAGAAATACTTACATTATCTGCTTGAGAGCGAAATGGCAAAGCGCCCAATATGACATTATCATCGATGCGATCATACCAATTGCGGGAAGTGGCCTTTTCCATTAAAACATTGTAAACTAGAGTGGGATAAAAGCTGATACGAGCAAACATAGCAGCCTAATATTACAAAGAAAACAATTTTAATACCAGCATTACGTAAAAATTTAATTCTAAGCAAGACTTTCACTTTACGCACTTTTAAACAAAATAATGTCCAACTTTATTTTTGAAATTTTTAGTAATTAAAACCGAAGAGTTTCATAGTGCGATAAGATAAAATACAAAAACGAGCTATTACCACTGAAAGTTTCACAAATAAACTGGTTTCAAAGTTTTCCGTGAGCTTAAAGATAGTGCTTTGGTTCAAAGCTTATAAGCTAAATATAAAATACCTATCTTTTCATAACTTACGCTCATTTCCATGTCTTTATTTTCATCTATTATTATCAGCAAAAGCAGCAACAACTGTAGTTGGATATGAATATATATTTATGTAAATTTCAGATTTTCTATAAAATTTTATGATAACATTTGTAGTGTATTTATTATTTACATATGTTAATCACAGAATGTTTAGTTTATGATGTTAATTTGTCAATGGCCGAGTACTTTCAATTTTACTTAATACAAAAATAAAAGGCTTGACCCCAAGTAAACGTCATTTGTATTTGTAGGGAAAAAAATAAAAACAATGAGGGTTTTCACACAAGACTATTTTTTAATCCGCACAACTTTTGTTCTTTCGTATTCACACTAGACTAATTATGCTAGCATAATATTGTGTACGTATACAAATCTTTGTGTGTGTTAGTATTTTCTTTGTTTATTTCGCAGAACCTGTTTTCATAAGTGTGTATGTGTTAGTTTTTTTCTGCTTGTGCCGGGTTGAAGCTGGTTGAAAAAATTGTGCCAACCAAAAACCACTCTCTTCCCCGCAAATGCCAACAAACTGTGATTTTATGCCAGCACAATTAGTCTTGTGTGAAAAGGCTCAATGGAAAATGTTTTTGACGTTAATCAGTTGTTGGAATGACTTAGGATAAGTGCAGTGATGACAACGTAACAAATTGCAATTTATTATAGCCCTTGATGAATACAATGACAAGTTTGCAGGGAGACTTATTCTGAAATATATACAATAAGGATTATATATTATTATTTCATAAACAAAAAATAGGAGAGAATAGTGTACAAATTTTGAAGATGATTGTTGCATATCTAACACTAGCACTGCACCAAGATTGCGACCACTTATAGGGTCTGTGCAAGTGGAATTGAATTCAGCAAACACGGAAAATGTAAAAGTCTATGCAACCATCAAAGTTATTATTAAAATTCGTAAAAAGATTTTATTACTTCAACCAGCTTTGTACCGACTATCAAGGACTAATTTACCATTTGTGAAATTTCATATAAAAAATATCAGTTTATTCTATGCAAAGTTAGATGGTTGTACATGGATGGAAAAATTATATACCCACCTTGTGTGAAAGGATCTTTATTGTTTCTTTCCATATTGTTTCTATTTTTTAATAAAATATTTGGTTGGCAGCATTGCATGATATTTCGTTGACAGTTCTGCACATAAACTAGAGTACTCTGTGGTTCTGCAGCTCCACGTCAAATATTTTGGGAGAGAAAACAAACTTTTTTTAGCCGCTAATCAATCCATTTTTTTTTACCAACTTTTATATATTAGTTTTCTACAGATATGGTCAGTTTAATTAATACTATTGACACTGGCCATGAAGACATGATACATAATGCCATATTGGATTATTACGGCCTACATTTGGCTACTTGCTCTTCGGATGGTTCTGTTAAAATATTCGATGTCAAGAACGGGAACCAAGTGTTAGTAGCTGATTTAAAGGGTCACCAGGGACCAGTATGGCAAGTTGCATGGGCTCATCCAAAGTTTGGCAATATATTGGCATCATGCTCTTATGATCGTAAAGTAATCGTGTGGAAAGAAGGTGGATCCAATGATTGGGCAAAAATGTATGTTAAATAAATGATGTGAAATTATGTCATTAATACTTAAGTTCTAAATAAATTTCAGCCATGAATATAGCAATCATGATTCCTCGGTGAATTCAGTTGCCTTTGCACCGTCTGAGTACGGTTTGATGTTGGCCTGTGGCAGTTCTGATGGTTCTATATCGGTTTTGACATGCAACACAGAGTATGGAGTTTGGGATTGCAAGAAAATTCCTAATGCTCACACTATTGGTTGTAATGCTGTGTCCTGGTGTCCGTCGACAGTGCCAGAGCCTGCATTTGATCAGAAGTCGTCGGCTCGCTCTTCTGGCATAAAGCGTTTGGTTAGTGGTGGTTGTGACAACTGTGTTAAGATTTGGCGTGAAGATAACGACCGTTGGGTGGAAGAAAATCGTTTAGAAGCGCATTCGGATTGGGTACGAGATGTAGCTTGGGCACCATCCATTGGCCTGCCACGTTCCCAAATTGCTTCTGCTTCGCAAGATCGTCATGTTATAATATGGAATAGCACAGATTTCACTACATGGTCGCCAACAATATTACATACATTCGATGATGTGGTATGGTCTGTAAGTTGGTCAATGACTGGCAACATTTTGGCCGTAACAGGTGGGGACAATAAAGTTACCCTGTGGAAGGAAAATAATGAAAATCAGTGGACTTGTATAAATGATGATGCTTCAACAGGCGGTGCACAACAGTCAGAGCAAAGAACTCTTTGAACTCATGTATATTTCTTTTATGTCCAAATTTATATTTAAAATTCGACTGTTAAATATTAAACTAAACATTTATGCATCTGTTTTTGCAAGCCTTATAAGATTCCGCTCTTGAAACAAGAACAAATTGGTTATAGATAAGAAATGTTTGTTCGAAAGTGTTTTGTCTAGTTAATTGATAAGTATAATTCCAATTATAAAAAAAACCTTCATACATATATCCTTATCATCCATTGTTGTCGAAGCAATTTTTAATTATTTTATATGTCTTCTATATTACTGCATATGTAATTATTGCATACAAATTAAAACTATTCTTAAAACTGTGGTCAGGCAACTAATTACTAATAATAAACACGCTTTATGTACTTTTTGTTCTTAAGTTTGAAAATTTTCAGATTTGACTCATACATCATATTCATTTAGAGTGCTTAATATGTATTTATGTATGTACATGCATACATATAAATAAGTGTAACCTTTACGATATATGTATAGAAGCGAATGCTATCTAACATGTAAAAAATCATTTTCGACGACAAATTTAGTTGTAGTTTATTTTCTTATCACGACATATAAAAAGAGTGATGGTATATTTACAGTATGACATATATGTGGCAAAATAAATAAAAAAATTTTATATTTTTTATATACAATAACAAATAATACATATGGTATACTATTAAAAGTAAATATTCGTGCATGTCTGACAACCGGTTCTAAATCGTTTTGATATTGTACTCTCATGTGCATCTACTATCAAATTTGTTATGCTTTGTACAGTTTTCGATAAATTTTATTTATTGCTATTTTTCAATTTAATATAATATGAATAAACGATTGTAACGGTAGATAGAATACAACGTTTTATTGCTGGGATATGTGCTTTGCAGCAGTTTGTAATCTAGTACTAATTTTATGTTTAAGTTAGTAATGTAAAAGTCAACTCTGTGCTAACTGCACTTAACGCAACTGTGTTTTGTATATGTTTTACTGGCGGAAATTAAAAGTGAAGCTATAAATTTAGTTTTGTATAAAATAGAAATTGTTAAAATATAGTTTTAAATCAAAATTATTGCTTGTGAGATCATATTAATGTGAATAATGAAAATGGGGCCGTTTATTATTATATTGTTTATTGTTTATACAATATCTATAAAAGATCAAATAATTATTCTTTTATGTAAAAGCTTTTTGCATAACTATTGGAACGACCGTAGTTTTGGTGCTTTCAGGTAAGGTTTTATTATTAAAACTGATTAAAATGAATTCGTACAAACATATGTGTGTACACACATATCGGTCCTTAACTGCAAAAATAAATGTTTTAACCAACATGATTTCCAATTTTTGATTAAAGTCGACTTGCATCATTTGTTAAACTTTCAGGATGGTATTGTTTACCGTTACGGAAATACAGCCAATGTTTTATCTTATCTTAAGTGCACTTTGCCCGTAAATTTATAAAAAATAGACCCTGAATTTTCAATAATTAAGCTTCCATTTAAATCAAGGACAACTAAGAAATAATTCTGTAAAGAAATAATTCTGTAAGGCTTTTTGTGGATGAATTGGTAGTTGTGTTTGTTTACATTTATTGTGACTTTTTGAACAAAATGCTTTTTATTTATTTTAGAATTCGAGGTTGGATTTATATACAAAAACTAAAGTTCAACTGAGCCCTTAAAATTGGGCGTTTCAAGATTAGTAAATAATTTTTATAAATGTATTTGTGTCGTTCTTTAATTAGCACGAACCAAAACCAACAATATGAATTTTATCGGAAAGTATGGTAAATTTTGAAATAACCAAAATAAGCCCCAGTCAAAAATTCAAGCAAACCTAGTCGAAAGAAAGACCCGTACAAAAGTTGAAAATTACATATTAAATAAAAGAAATTTAATGCTTCATTATCTATCTCGTTGGCATAGGTTGACCGTCTATAATAAGTTGGAGTATATGTTACATGGATAGTACTCTAATCCCACATCTAAAAAACGATATTTGTGAAAAGACCTTACAAGTATACACAGCACTTCTCAAATTTATACTTTATCAAATACCAAAAATATGCAATAAGAGTAAATTTGATGGGGTGGAGCATACAATGCTGCAATTCATTCACTGTATCAGCGATAAGATTGGAATGATAATTTAGTTTAAAGATTTGGAGAGCTCCTAGACGCAAGTCGTTTACTAAACACTGTGTTTAGTATCGCAAACAATTTTTTATTTTGATGTTGACAATTGCATAATCAAAAAAATTAAAATTTTAAACAAGATTTGCGGCTTTTGCTGCACTAATTGATTTGTGAGACACCATGGTGTTAGTGTAGTGGTTTGGGAAGTTGTAGACACAAGAGGCGTTTGTTTGCTTTTTTTCGTTCAAAATTTTGCGTTACGTTCAAGGGCGTAGCCAGGAAATGAAATAGGGTGGTGCCACGAAAATTATGGTTTTTTATGATTATGATTTTTTATAATTATTACAATTTTGATCTCTCAAATAGATAGATAAATAGTAATGTGCGTGGATCTTCTGACAATTTTGCTAGAATTTTTTCCAAAAATTCGTCCTTCTCGATTACCAATCTTCGGTGGACGCTTAGCATACATAGTCCTGCAATATACAATACACTTATTTTTTGATAATAAGTAAAATTGCATATTATTTTACCGTTTGAACGAGCTTCAGGCATTGTGGAGCGCAACCATGTTTTTACTCGCCTTAAAGTGCTAAATGACCGCTCAACAGTTGCAGTAGTGCACGGCTGTGACAATGAAATTAATAACGCCTTCCTTATATTTGGATAAAATAATCCAGCGTCTTTCAAAATACTCGCCAGCTCTAAGTCGGCTAATTCGTCTTTACCCATTTTTTTTTATACCGAAGCTCAATTTGTCCTTCCAAATCATCCAACTTATAAAAATGCTCAAACGTTTTTGTGGCATCTTTAAGCTCTTCCAGCTTTAAAGAAAGCATGTTTGACGGGTGCAAACAATGAATTGCAACCGCTGGTCTATTCTCTTCATTAAATCTTTTGTCCAGTGATGAAATTAAAGAATCTATATAAGGAATGTATATAGATCGCTTCCAGTATTCAGAAGGTGATGAAAATGGGGGATTTGAACGGTGCGTTTGACGAGAGACTATCCTTGGAACAGACATCTCTATTCCTAAATTGGCTGTGTTTTCTTGAATAGAAAAAAGCAATCCGTCCACAATACCCTGTGCATTTTTTAATAATTTTATATTGTATGCATGTAAAAAAAATTTATTATAGAATTAGGTGGGTGCCACGGCCCTCTGGGCCCATACCTAGCTACGCCCATGGTTACGTTTGCGATAAAGTTCATATTTTAGTTTTTCATTCTAATTTATAAATTTGAAAAAAACTACAGCATTAGAATTTTTAAGAAATATATTTTCTTTAAACTCGAAAAACTCTTGATTGTCTGACCGTGTTAATAAAAATCTATTAAAGGATATATTTTCTTGAAATAAAACTTTTGTTTTTCTCATTTTCATTTTGCATGGATATTTGGATTAAAAATGTTACCCGCGTGATGGGTGCCGTGACTGCTCGCACTCGACCATAAACGCAACCGTGTGACCACTTCAAAGGAGTGTCTGGTGATGTTCAGGAGCAATGCGAACGCCTTTTTTGCGTTGTGTAGTAAAATAAATCATGGATCCATCATAGCATATCAGAGACCAGAGTACAGAACAATCAAAACATTAGGTTTCTTCATATGAACGTGCTTACCTTAAAAAGGATAGAATGATTACCAGTGAATATTATTCAGATCTTTAGGGCAGATTGAAGATTGATATGAAGCAAAAACTATCTCATCTGGCGAAGAAAAACTTCCGTTTCACCAACCTACGAACTGCTACCCCATTTCGCCTACTCTTAAGATGTAGGCCCTGTTTCCAAATTTGAAGAAATGGCTGGGTGGTAAAATATTTGGGTCAAACGATTGGGTCTTCATTAAAACAAATGCCTATTTTGAGGACTTTGAGATATTTTGCTATTTGGAGAGAATAAAAAAAACTAGAAAGACGTTGTACTAAATGTATCGACATTAAAGAAAATTTTGTTGGGAAATATCACGATTTTTGCGAGAAAAAAATACTTTCATCCCAAAAGTCACGGAAGTAATGGCTGAGTGTACTGGCCTTCGTAGACTAGTAGGTAGTGTACAAGACTAGTAGTGCGAAGGTCCCAGGTTCGAATCCTGCCGCAGAACTCTAGCAGTTTGTGTTTGATAATTAAAGGGAGCGCATAACAAGCGTTCACTGGCTTAAGTGTATGTCGTATGACATGGGCTATCACACCCCTCCAATCAACCCAACCTAACCTAATGGTGGCTGAGTGTTATGATGAGATTTGGGTTAAACGAGGAGCTCATCATTGTAAAATACTCCCATTTTGAGGACCTTGAAATATTTTATTATATCAATCTTAAAGGATATATTTTCTTGAAATAAAACTTTTGTTTTTCCCACAACCAATATCTTTTATCCTAAAAGTCAGGAAGATATTAAACTCCCCTCGCACAGTATGTACTTATGTATGTAGCTAAATGTAACAAGCGAATTGTACTAAAATATATGTACGTATATGCATGTGTGTAAATATATGTACATACATATGTATTATTTGAATTAATCTTCATTAAACCGCTCATAACGGCGAATTAATGATTGTACAGTCCAGAGTTTTCGAAAAATTATACATGCATATATATACTATATATATATATATATATATATATATATATATATATATATATATATATATATATATATATATATATATATATATATATATATATATATATATATATATGTGTGTGTGTGTATATACATATATATGCATGTATGTACGTGTGTATGTGCGTCCAAATAATGAATAAAATATTAAGTCTCCTTGAAATATTCATGACGTTGTTTTAACACGCAACCTATGACTTCATCAACATCACTGATATTTGGCTTTCGGCCTTTTGCACAGTTTTTACCCACATTTACTTTTACTGCATATAAGACTCAACTAAATATGTATGTGTACATTTATACATATGTATGTATGTACATAGTTCGACGTATTCTTATACACAATATTATAAATATTTACAAATTATGTACGTAGGTTTGTTTTTTTGTACGTACGTATACATATATATATATATATATATATATATATATATATATATATATATATATATATATATATATATATATATATATATATATATATATATATATATATATATGTATACATATATATATACTCGTATATGTACACAAATATGTACACAAACTTAACTTGTTTGCGCAAAATTATAAATACAAAGCAGAAGTAAAGTAAAACGATTAACTCGCACAATGTTCTTGCTGCAAATAACTCAAAAATGCTGTTAACTTAAGTGCACCTATCTGCTTAAATGTGCAAGTATGAGAATATGATTGGCTTCCTAAAAGTGCAGTTAAAATAAAAATTTACACACTAAATGCCATAAGTCTAAGCTCTACAAAAACATAATTTTTTTGTACTTATTCCGTGCTTATCTGTAGCATTTGGTTCAAATACAAGTACATACATATATTTTTTAAATGAAATTAGCTGTGTAGCATGGTGAGCCATCCTGCTGAAAGCTCATTCAAGTTCAACACTCCAAAGTCCACAACAAACTGTCACTCTTTTCTCGACAGTGACGTGCAGCTTTTCGCTATAACTCCCTTCTACCCTAATATGATTCCAACTACACTAGAATATTTCCGCTATCTTCTCTTCATCACCTACCTCAGTTTTGGAATTTTTCTAATTGTTTTTCTTATTCTCTAAATACACTAACATTCCACATCTTCTTAGGTTCACAAAGTAGTTGAATCTTGGACTCAAATAGTAAATATCTATTATTTTACATGGACTTTAAAAATATACGAACTGGCTTTGACAGCAATAATATGATAGAATAAGCTTGGTTATAACCAGATCCATTAAAATTTGATTATGTACATTTAAGATTTCATTGTTTGTTGTTGACTTAGCTTAGTATATGCCTGCATTGCATTGTCGCTAACCAAATAATCAGTACCCTTTAGCCAATTCATGTTTGAAAAACATTCAGACTCATATACTTTTACAAAAATTACAAGTACAATATGACAATCCAACAAAACTCAATCATATATTCAGCTAAGCCAAAAAAAAAAATGTTAAATAGTTATTTTGGAGAATATCTCTCGAATAGCGAATTTATTAAATATTAATTATGTACTTAATTTTCAAATATTTTAGATAATTTAACATAAGAGATACGATATAATGGCAACTCGTTACAACAATTTTCAGGCACTTCAGTCATACCTGCTTCACGCACGTGAGGTTACCTTGCTCAAGTTTAATGCAGCTGGGAGAAATATAAAGCAAGTGTGTATCACCCAGCTGAATTGAAACTGAAGCAAAAGAACTTGGAGTATGTGATCCAGGTATTGGAGATATTTAACTTTTGCATTAAGATTGATGTAATAAAATATTTCAAGGTCCTCAAAATGGGAGTATTTTACAATGATAAGCTCTTCGTTTAACCCAAATCTCATAACACACAGCCATTAGGTTAGGTTAGGTTGATTGGAGTGGTGTGATAGCCCATGTCATACGACATACACTTAAGCCAGTTAAGGCTTGTTGTGCGCTCCCTTTAATTATCAAACACAAACTGCCAGAGTTCTGCGGCAGGATTCGAACCTGGGACCTTCGCACTACGAGTATTGTACACTACCTACTATAGTCTACGAAGGTACCCGATCGATTGAAATGTCTTTAGTTTCAAACACTTTACATTTTATCGACTATTTCTGGGGGGCCGATCTCTTTTGGGGACTTAATCGCTTGGTGTCCTTTGTGCTGGTACGATAGCAACGGAGCGGTATTATCAAGCTGCTCTCGTATGTGTACACACATATATAAAATGCAGTAAATTTTTGTAAAAACTTGCGGGAGTGCTGGTGCTGTGCTACTGCTAAACATCTCTGTAAGATGCGACCGAACAAAGAGAAATAAAAAATTATTACATTTCCCTCCTCATATCTGTGTCAGGGCTGAATTAAAAAAACTGACGTAAAAAGTGCCGTCAAGTTTCTTGTTTGCAGATTTTGTATTTACGAGAGGACAACTTTGAAAATGCGGCAGTTTTGCACAACTACTACACTTACGAGCGTAGCTGCAGTTTTGATTGCCTTTTCGTTTCTGACGAAAAGTGTAACATTTTTTGCCCTTCGATAAGAAAAAAGTGAACTTAGTGTTCTTTAGTAAGCGAACACTTATGAGGAAAGCGCATGCTTTCCTGTAAGTGCAATAAATATACATACAAATATATTTTTTTATAAGTTATTCAAAAAATGTTACACTTTTTTCAGAAACGAAAACGTCACAGTTCCACAGATGCTGTTGTACCAGCTGCCAGGGCAACATACGAGTATAGTGCATATATTTGGTATTTTAGTCAGCTTTTTGAACCTTATAAACCTATCAAAATGGATATAGAAAAAATGCTCCTAAGACTTTGTAGATTTTATAAGTTCCCAAAGTTGGAATCGCGCTATTGTAGCAAAAAACATACTTGTGTGTCGTATTTGTAGAGGACGCAGTAACAGCTTTAAGGTGATCTGCATTATCTCCTTCGGGTGATTTTTGTTTGAAAAATTTATGAAGATCAGGAATTCAACCGATGTCAATGACGAAGTGCTACGTATGTTAACTTCTGCGGAAGAGCTTTTTAAGCTTTTAATTCGCCATTCTACTGCTTTGGATGACATTAAAAGGTATGAATTTGTACACCTCGAGTTCTCCGTTTGGATGGCACACGAATTTAAAAACGACAAAACTTTTTCTTACACCTAATATAAAGATTAATTAGGCGCATCTGACCATTCCTTAATTAAAACAGTTTTGCATAGTTTTTTTTTTGCGTAGATTAATAGAAGTTCTTTTTTCGAATTAAAACTTCACTCCTCTATTAAAGAACACATATACATATATGTGTGTTGGTGTATGTGTGGTTGTGTGGTACTAGACTGGAAGTAATTATACTGAAGGAAAATAGGATTTTGCCTAAATTGCGGGAAGTTAATTTTTATGTAATTAATTCATACACGCATTTTTTGTTATTTAACATTTGGTCATATACGATTATGTTTCAACTAATTTTTCGGTTGGTCGTGCAATCAATAATTGTATAGTTTGTTGAAATTGAATTTTCTCTTATTTGGGGAACACTTTTGATATGTTTGTGATTTTAATTTTGTATTCATAATGAAATATTAAAACAAATAGCAGTTGTTTACTTTTTTGTCCAGCGAAAACATTGTTTTATTATGCAGGATGTTGCAATTGTTGTCTGAACACGGTTAATGCAGCAAAGAAGCAATAATTTGTTTCTCTTATTAGTATTATTTTTAGTGGTAATCAAATGCAAATATTCGAAACTCCTCTCAACACTTTGTGATCCTTTTTATTGTTGCAACGTAGATAAGGCTACTTTTATTAATATTAATTATAACGGATATAAAAAATGGTAGATGAGTATTCCTGGTTATGTTGAAACACAGTTGGAGCTTTCGCGGCCTGCAAAGTTTTTATTCTATTTTACACGATATTAAATAATTATTACTATAATTTTGTGACTGAATATAAGTTAGAATGGAGCTAAAGAACTCTTAACCTTCGGCAAGAAGTGATACTACTCACCGTATAATAGGTCCGATGGGTAGATGAAGACTACTGCAGAAGCTGTTTGGATGAGAAGAGTATAAATTAATGGAGCAATTTTTAATTAATTGTCCTGGATTCGCCTCTTAGGGAATCTCATCGGATTCATAGACAAAAAGCAAGTGGTATAAAGATTTAAAGAGTTCCAGAAAGAGCTTGTAAAGCATGAAACTCATAGTTTTTAGACGATTTTAGATTTCTCATTTCATCTTGAATTTTAGTGATTTTTTTAATGTGCGGTGGAGCTAAGGTAACTGTAGTTTATTTCCAAAATTCTTGTGCATAGAACATGCAGCTATGTACAAGAATTCGTACCTGTGTTACAGTTCTAATTGGCATGCAGGATAGTGGTGGATGCATTAAAATCATGTAGTCGTTAGGCTATGGTAAAATAAGGGCTTAAATCGAGTGTTCAAAATAATCTTGGTTTCAGTTGTGGCATGCGCATATTTCAGATCCTTTCTCGAAGATCGAGTGTGTATTTTGTCCAATTAGTAAAATTTTTATCACAGTCGTCAATGTTTGGTAACCCCAATGATAAGATCTTATCGAGATTCAAGAAATCCTTAGAAATTCTAAGGAAGCTTAAAGGACCCTGTACCATTTTAAGTCAATCGACTCTTCTAGCTGACTTTACTAGCTGCAATCCCCAAAAGAAACCAACATTAACCGGCTGAGGAGCTCTAACATTGCACTTATCCGGAGTTCAAAATTGTTATATCTACTCTTACTTGTAGTTGTTTCCCTAAAACGATTGTTCTCTATTACGTAAGTATTTGGCAATGCATATCTATTATGTTATATAAGTAAAGTTACAACAGTATTATGAAGGTTAAGCATCTCCTTAATATTAAAATAGCCTTTTTTAATTTCTTTCCTTTAAGTCATTTGCTTTAAAATGTCTATAACTTAATATTAAGTTTTTACCCATTTGCCTTTCTGAAGGTTTTTCTGTTAAGTAAAAACGAAATTTCATATAATTGAATGCAATTAAATTTATCTGATTTCATTGAACTTTAAAATTTGTGACATGAAAGATTAGAAAAGCAAGGACATTCTTTACAAGGTGCAAGAATTCCACAAGCGAATGCTTTAAATCCACGTGAAACTGCACTTCAAAGAAAAATTAAAACTATGTACAATTATTTATATAAATTATTACTTTAACTAAACAGAAAGTAAAGGAATGATATCATTGGTGAAAGAACAATACATTCTGTCCCTTCTGGAAAAAGAATAATATATGTTTTGTTTCTTGCGGCTTTAGCTGTTCATATGCCGACATTTGATTGGTCGCTAAACCAAATCGTCAGTGAACTTCAAGCAGTTTATGATTAGGCATTTCGTAATGATTATATACAATATTGAATTCTCATATTCTATTTTATTCTTTTGACATAAACATACGAATTTGAATGTTTTCAAACTGATTGAAGTTCACTGACGATTTGGTTTAGCGACCAATTAAATGTCGGCATATGAACAGCTTAAGACACAACAAACAAACCATTTTGCAAAAACTCTAATTATTTTAACAATTTCTTGGGGAGAATATCCCGAAATAATAAATTTCAATACCTATTAAGTATTTAAAAAAGAATAATCTTTGAAAGAAAATGTATACAATAGAAAATGACAGAAGTTATGTAGAAACCAAAAATACAATAATTACTTCGAAAATTGTAATCCATACGCCGACTACATCTGCTAAAGAGAATAGTAAATATAATAGTCTTAAATGACCTGTAGAAGATCCAATAAACATGTCAATGGCCTTAAGAGTTTGTGTAATCGTGTGTTCAGTGATTGATGGAATTCAAAAGATTTTAATGTTCCCATTTGACGAGTCGCAAAGAGAAAAGAAATCAGTATGAAATATTCTTAGAAGTATATAAAAATAGCATCCTGGTTGATGTAAAAAAGAAAATTAATATTTTGCCCAATAATTTTCGGCGTGTATAGCAAATATTGACCAAGTGCAGCAAAAGTAGAGTTTGTGCTGACGATTGATAAACTCCTGGCCCTATTAGAATTCGTATTCCAAGCTTCTGCTTAGTGAACAATTTGCCAATACATGATGCAAACATGCTGGAGCCAACGAATGACTTTTCTTATATCGCGTCAGCAACACGTACTCAATACATATAAAGTCAAAAAGGCTAAGTACATGATCAATCGACCGATGCCATGATTTGATTGCGCGTTTATGCTGGTATCATGTAGGGGCTTTATAAAAACTATTGTCGTGAATGCTAAAGTTATGATTACAAATAAGTTGTCAGTTCGGGTCGTAACAGAGTTTGTAATATACAAATATATTCCAGCAATAGGGAGGTCTTCGCTGTACACTTAAGCAGAATCCTTGCTTTATATTCTATTTAGGTTTCACTGAAACCCAAACATACACCATCATAAGATCCAGAAATTATTAACGTATGTCTCATATTTCTATACTATAGTTTTGTAGCAGACGATTTAATAGAAAATAGAAAAATAGAAAAAATATAAAGGCCAAAATATTGAATCGTTGTTCCTCCAATTGTTACAGTGTGTGTACTGTAAAATTTTGAATAACAAAGCATGGAAAAACGGGAGGTTCCTTAAATATATATTTCGTGTTTTTTGTGCATGAACTAAGCAATTAAGTTTCGTCCTTTTTAATTATGGATGTCGTTGTTAAAGCTCATCACAAGTGCAAGGAAACAATTAGACCTTAATATAATATGAACATATAAGATGTACAGCCACATACATACATACATACATATGTACATACTTACATACGTGTACATACAAAAACAATCTTATCGAAGCAATTTCTTTTACACAATATTAAATATGTAATTGCACGAAACCACTAAAAAGGCAAAAATCCAGCAGTTTGGTATGAGTACGTACACTAAATCATTTAATATTTAAGCTGCTATTTTCTATGCATGAGAACGACATACAGAGCGGTTGTTTACGAGCAGAAAGAATACAAATTCTTAACCCGATTTTAAACCAAAAAAGCGAAAAATATTTGTAATGTACATGTTCAAATATCATATTGCCTTGTATATTTATTGCTGCAGACCCAATTAATCAAAACATTACTGGTATATTTTATTTGCTTTTTTTTTAAACATTTAACAAATTATAAATACTTTCAAAAAATTTGCTAAAAATTAACTTTGCCCAACAAAACTAAAGAAAAGGAAATGAGTAAACTCATATTGTTAAATGTCGTGAGAATTTGATATAATAATTGTTGTTTATAAAGCTTTGGTTTGATTATAATATGATTTTACCCTACACCATCATTATACGAAGCGCAAAATAGTACTTGGTAAAGAAATGTATAAATGTCCTTGACACCTTCTGCGTATTCAAGATGGGTTTGCAACACGGTATCAAATTTGACCACCTCGCAAAATATTGTGTTCCCATTTGACTAACTGGCAAAATTAGAAATTTTATTCCTTGATATCAAGAATAATAAAAGCAAAATAATAAAAGTCTTAAGCAAAATCGGTGCAAGGACATGCCTACCTCTAACCATCCTCAATTTTAAAAATTAAATTTCAGCTTTAAATGCAATCAGTTATTTTTTCTAAAATATACATTTAAGCTCATATACATATATCAAGGCTACCTGCATTATATCCTTAATATAAAACAGTTAAACTCTCTGTCATATTTCATTTAAATAGGTGCAATTACATACGTACCTCCCATATGTCCTTAATATAAAAAAGAAAGTAATTTCAATTATGATCACAATACAGCGAAAGCTTATAACTATTTCTTAAAATATAAAGTTGATTTCTTTGGTGAAATACATACCATACGCCACTTACCAAAAAAATTGGTTTCAGCTCATGGCACGATCAGTAAGTTTGCAGTGGAAGCAGTGAAAGTACGTAACAAATTTTTTGAGTTGCACAGCTATTTAATTTTTAAGTATAATTTAATTTGATTTCTTAATTCTATAGTCTATTAAATTTAGACATGCCCACCTCCCACATAACCTTATTTAAAAGAAAGAGTTTCAGCTACATTAAGCTCCATGATAAATATAATTTCAATCGATGCAAGGATATCCGCACATTCATATGTCTTTAACACTAAAAAATAATAATTTCAGTTATGATCAAAATGCAGTAAAAGCTCGTAAAGTAGATTTCTCTGGAGAATTTCATGGCATTCTTAACATTAAAAATTAGGATTACAATCAATTGTACGATCAGAAAGTTTGTTGTGAAGGTTTGTAACAATATTTAAAATTGCGTGTACATACACTGTTAAACTCGAAGTTTTTCTTTGGCACACGTTCCACGATACTTTTGAAATTACTGAGCGGATTAAAAAACAATGTTGACACAGATCAAATATAATATACATATTTTCCGAGTTTCGAATTATTTATTTGGCGGCATAGAACAAATCGATATTTAGTTGTGCTAATAATGGTCGTTTTCGAAACAATTTTATATCTCGAAAACTCCAATCAATTTAAAGAAACCAAGTGAAAATTCGAGTTTAGCATTCCAAATTGCATCAGAAATATTTTTAAGCTGCTCCAGTTCAAAACTGTGTATATTTGTGCTATTTTAACGGCTTAGAAAATGAGTAAAAAAATTTTGTTTTCTTCATTACAAGAATTTTTGTATTTAATACTTAAAATAATGATTCGTTATTAGCGAATGTTCGCCATAACTGTAGTTCTAAATATTTTCTATTTGTACAAATTCGTTATAAACGGCTTACGTTATAACAAAAATTCCACTGTGGTTTTTGATTCCCCCGGGGGGCACGAATTCGCATCTTGTCTTGGTGGCTTGGTGTTGTGCTTCCTGGGGTATAGGGTTATCAGGTTTCCGGACCTAGGCCTTTTTTCTGATAACCCCTAATAACTTGTATGTTGCTACCCAATCCCTGAAACCAGGGCAACGGACGTGCATATAAGTAATTAAGAAAGTAGCTTTGCTATGCTTGTCTGGGTAGAGATGCTACCGACCTAAAATAGGAGGTGTTTCTAACACAAGGCCGACCAGAGATCCTATCTGGTACCACGGGAACTAGTAGTCCCTAGGACTTGTCCTAGACTGGTTATTGGTGAGGCCCCTTAGGGGATCACGTGGTGGCTGTGGTTAAAACCCAAAGATACGCAGGAAGAGTTATGGTTCGAATGAGTGTGTCTGCAATATGGTGCTAGTGACCGGTTGTAAATGCTCTCTTCAAGCCATATATCTCTATGTGCTGTTGCTATTCGACAGAGCTGCCCTGGTGGTTGCGGTTGGTGAGTGCCCATTAAGATAGGGGACATCTTACTGGTGGGCCATTGGGTTGGTAGGAGGTTAGATAGCTCCAGCACTTTAGCAAGGTGTCTGCACATGGTACTGCAGCCTGTACAGAATTTGCTACCATGTCGTCCCTATTAGGGGCACACGTAGAACGACACCCTGTATGTGCCTCTGGAAGGGGTGACGGGGACGGTAGTGAACGGCTTTATTCACCCAGTGCGAAGAGCACCGTCAGGTTAGGTTTATGACAGGTACTGACGTAAAATCTTTGACATATTTGTGGTTTTTGATACATCGGCATATAAAGATATTATAGGATGCCTAATGTACGATGTGTGATCCAAAAGATCAAATGATTTTGAAAATTAGAAAAAAATATAATGATTATTTTAATTAATAAATAGTTATTATAATACATTTCTAAAGTAAGTTCTTTATTAAACTTTTTTGCCGAGCTTAATGATAAAAAATACTAGTCCTTGTCAAAGAAGGCTTAACATTTCAATCTTGAGTAGGGTGCTCAATCGTATTAATTTCATCAGTGATACGAATATTAACACTTGTTTAATTTTACCACTATTCAGAATTTTCTGGTTGATTTTTCTTTTCGAGAATTACGTCCACTTTAATGAATGTTCATGTTCTTGTTTGAGTAAAATGGTGTCTAGAAACTTAATGGTTATTACTTTTTGTTTCAGTACAAAGAATTTATTTTGCTTGGGAGTTTATGCTTATTACCTAAATGAGTGATTAAATATAAATGACAAGTGCTTGATTTAAATAAATAATGCTTTAATTCATTTAATTTATTTACCTAGATTGTACACTAAGCAAATTTTAATTGTCAAGGCTTACGACATTATTAATAAATTATAATAATGAAAAGTAATGGGGTTTTCAACAAGAACTTTGCTTTCCAACAGGGGTATATTGGCATGACAGTTTGGACACTTCTTGACATATCAGTAGTAGAAGCATTGGCAATTGTTACGATAAATTCAATTTCGCTTGAATATCGCATTGAAATATTAAAAATCCACTACGAAAAATAAAATTCGTGATATTTTCGGTCAACATAATCGTCCTTCTGAAACCGCTCGCTATTAAGAATTGGGTCGATTGGGTCAGTTCATAATGTACCAGAGAACCGACGCTTGTTTGGTCGGGTCCTTGAAGTGAATACCTCACAGAATTGAGACGCAGTGTTGAAGAACGTCCGAATTTTTCAATATCTCGACATTCTCAGCAATTGGGCTATTTACAATAACGACCACAAGGCGAATTTCGCGTAAGAATTTGACTTTGATACCTTACAAGTTGCAATTAGTGCATGAATTGAATTCGGCCGACTGTTCATTTCACTATAAATTCGCTGAATTCATTCAAGATCAATCCACTGGCATTTTATCATTTTTACAGTTAAAGACCATTTTCATTTCTCTAAATACGAAACAAGTAAACTTGTCGCATTTCATCTGTTGAAAAACCAAGTGAAATTGTTGAGAACTCTTTGCAGGCTGAACATGTTACTTTATGGTGCGCTATGTGGTTGGTCTGGAGGCGTGATTGTGCCATTTTGATAAAAGAGTCGACGTTTGTATGAGTGGTCGTGGTGTACATCTGTCCGATATCATTTTTCATTTATAATTGCCAAACCTTATATTTTCCAATACAGTACAAATTTGAATGATTTCCATATAAATTCTTTGGTTTATTTTATTTTCAATAGCTAAGTTCTTCTTGAAATACCCTATTGTTTAATAGAAATAAAATAAAATGTTAATGTTTATTTTATATATTGTTCAGACGAATTAACCGATTAACCGATTTAATTTTATTTTATGCTTTGGAAAATTTTGGGAGAATGTACAATTTTCACATTCCTTTATGAAACGCTGAATATTATTGAAAGACAGAGGTTAATTCTATTTTGTTTGAACATTTAATATCACATCCAGGTATTTAGAAGAGCCATTGGTGTCAAATGGGGATTCAATCCAAAATGTCACATTGGCTCAACAGAAGTGTAATTAAAGCAATACTATCCTAATACTACATAGGATATTGGAGAGGGTTCAGCGCTCTTGCCACCTTGGTGTTAGCGATACATATAAAATATTAAGTAGATCTCGTGATAGGTGAATAATGGATTGAACGGGTATACATATAACACTAGGTTGACATATTGGAAACTATAAACGAGTATACGCCTGACCAAATACCTAAAAAGAGGGTTAAAACTAACTGTGAAACACTGATACCGGAAAAGCACTATTGAATCTTTAGGAGATGTTGTTACAAGGATGGTTCTAAGCTAGAGGAAAGGAGGATTATTTATAAAAGAACTAGAGACCAAAATTAACTTCCATCTGCCTGACCACATGTGATTACGGCGGATGGTTAGATGGTTTAGATGGTTCAATGGATGGAAATCAACTTTTTTACGGACAGCTATTTGCCAATTAAGTCAATTGGGTCTGAGAGTGTAAGTTCAGTCTATATTAAAAAAAATATGATCAACGTTTGCGTGTGATATCTGAGGAAACTCCATACAAGCCGATAGAATCCATCACCGATACCAAAAGCAATACGTTTTGCCAGAGGCGCCTTGGAAGTATCTACAGCCACCACCTTACTTTTACCGAAATGGTGGATAGAACGACACCACTTCTCCATTAGGAGTGCTAAGTCACCTATAGTGCAGCCCTTCGAAAATAATACTGGCGGTCGCTAGATAATCTGTTGGACTCTAGGTGCCATATGAGGTAGGAGTTAAGCATACTTTCCATTACTTTGAAAAGTGCAGTAATTGTTAAATGTAGTGGCTACAATTTTGACAATGTTTTCTTTTTATAAAACGCATTCTGCCGTCATCGCTACGCAGAGAAAAGCTAATTGTATTACATTAAACATATAACCTCGCCGCAGGTCTTTTTAAAAATTTTAATTTTTTATCAATGTGGGTGCTTCACAATTGTGAACCATTTCCAAATCTTCTTTTAAACACATAAGTGAAAGCTATTTACGTATGGACAGTGGGATGAAATGAATATAAAGAGCGCATAAACATTAAATATTAAAATGACAAAAATTGTGGTTACAGCACATATAACGTTTTTCGTTTCACTTACAGCGTTAAACGGTTTGAAATTAAGTCGTATTATACATATTTCAATATTGTAATACATCCCTCACACACATAATGAAACCAAGAATGTATTAAAACATTCTAAGGCAAATCTAATTACGAAATCGCAGCAAAATGATTTCAAATCGTTTTCGCTAAATGTAATGAAAGTAAAGATTCAAGTTGAGAAAAATGAATTTGTCATGCAAAAGGGAACAGAAGGTAATAAAACAATGCAGAACAAAGTGTTACGAAAAAATTAATATTTATGCAAAAATTGTGTGCGTGAAAACAATTAATTATACAAGAGAAACTAAGAGGAAAGAAATACAGGGCAAAAAAGAAAACCTAAATGAATATACTATACAATAAACGTTTTAGATTTGAGTGTTGAATTGTGTAAATAATTCAGAGTATTTTTAAACGAATCTGACAAATTATTAAAATATAAATTTTAAAAAATTTACATAAATACTTACACTCAAAAGAAAAATCAAGTCATCAGTACTAGAATCAAGCCAAAGCGGTGTCAAAAGTACGGAAAATGTGGATTTTTTATATCGAACGCTTTACTATTTGCAGCAAAATAAGACGGATTTGACATAACAATTTTTAATGTTTAAATTTCCATATTCTTTGTTAATATTTTAATTTTAAGTTTTTTTTTTTAATACTAGTCCACAATGCAGCTCAGCCCTATTCATCACATGATCATAATCAAAAGACCTCACTACCTCAGCTATAAAAACATTTCAAATATTGGCAGAAAAAAACAATAAACAAATATAATATTTGAAACTTTTCGTAATTGATTTAAGAACTCCAGGATAGATTTCGAGCTATTCGTACCTAAATATTTCGAAACTAAATTGTCTCTTGTGACCATCAGGGTGATGCCATCTCATTTATAGGGAACTTGCTAACTTGGTAATGTTTTTCCCCTTAATTCCTTTCGTATTAGAAGGGTAAAAAATATACATAGTTCCTTCCCATATTAGAGGGGTAAAAAATGTTACCCAGTCAAAAGATTGGCTATAAATAACATGCCACCCTTATAGTGACTAACGAAAAGTTAGCAACTCATTATCTATGGTAGAACAAGCCAAAGTTTCACTTATGTTGTTTGTGAAGCAAATGTGTGGCTTTTGAAAGAAAAAAAGAATATTTCACTCTCGATAGTAATGAAATATACATATGTATATGTATGATATATTTATAGGAAATTATAGATATTGTTCTAAGCAAGTGCTTGGTGCTTAATTTCACATTTAAAAGCCGAATTTTTTGGTTGCAAACTTGGCGTTATTTTCACATTTATGATTTCTGGGATGTTACAATTTACTATTTACAAAAGAATATATTCTTATTAATAATTAAGAGTAAATTACAAGTACATATATTTTGTATTGTATATAAATGATTTATCATTTATTTTTCGATCATAAAAAATATTATAACAAAATTCTGTAATCCTGGGATCCGGTAATTCGACATTTTAAAATTTCAAATCCCGATCTACTTTGACATCCTTAGGATGTACACAAGTAGTTTGAACATTTTTCTAATTCATTTGCCGTGTAAAATAAAAAAAATGTTATTTGCAAACAAAATAAACGTCATGTATGAAATGACACTTAAAATGATAATCGATATTAAAATGAGTTTTAGTCGCAGCTCGTGAATTTTTGTATCGTTTGTGAACTCGAAGATTATTTAGACTTCTTATTTTAGAAAATCCTTTCATTCGATACACATGTCATGTGGGCGAATGAATAAAGTCAGCTTCGATTTGGGTGCGTTCTTCATAATGGGTATAACCCATTATGGTGCATAAAAAATAATGATCCACCACAATTTTCCATTTTTAATTTGGAATAATTCCATTTAATTTTGAGGTCTTCTTAAGAAACTCTTTCGCTCTATACCCATGTCATGGGGCTGCTAAAAAATTGTTAAGTACACAGAAAATGGATTCTTCCGGAAATTTGATCAAGCTGTATTAATTTTTGTCTGAAGGGGCTTCGCCCTGTCTAGAAAAAATTTAGCAGCCAGGATTCTTTTACTGAGTAACAGTAAATAAATGGCCTTGGCATCATACACTAAAATTTTTAACTGAATTTATATAAAAAAATTCACTTCGGTCCTATAAAGGTTAACAGGCGTCAGACCAATAATAGTGTATAAAAAGAACCACCCAAATGTACAACAAGTACAAAGTGTATATATACACATACATACATTCATACATTAAATAGTCATTTTGCATTTCATATCAAAATAATTACAACATTTAGTTTTGATATTTGGAAAGTATATACTTGCTTAAGTAAAGCAATATATCGTTCAAGCAATTATTGTTGCTTTTTTACGACGTAGTTATTTTTTAGGAGAAATCAAACTAGTACAAATGAAATTTGTCTTTGAGTGAAAGTATTTTTCTTTTGGCAAAATGTTCAAATTACATGTTTATTGTTGATATATAATGCCAAAAATTTGACATTTATTTACTTATTGGTGGTGTTGCCACAACTGAATGACCTCTTGTTTTCTTGCTAGACTATAGAGTCTAGAGTAGGAAGTTTGGAGAAATTCGGCATAAATTATTGTCTTACTATCAAAATAAAAAAAAAAATAAATAAATAAATAAATATGGAACGTATTGTATGTAAATAATATATTAATCTAGAAACAAAAGTAAGAAGTGGAAAGTTCGTTGAATACACTGTAGCCTCGCTTAAGACAATCATTAGAAATTGAGACAGTTACTAAAGTGGAAATCGAATGGCAAATTTCTTGGGGTAGGAATATGTATGAAATATTATTTTCTTTCTCTTAATATTACATGAATATGTGTACCAAATTCAAGTTTTATATAAAAGGCCTGATAAATATTAGCTCCATCCACAAGCTGGTGGAAATGGTCTTGCAAAACGGTATAACATATTTTTACTTACAAAAAAATCATCCCAATTCATAGTCTGGTGCAAATGGTCTTCCATAATGGCATTTGCAAAATGTTTTTATTCTACAAGAACAATATACATGTGTATGAAAATAGCAAATAGCAAATATAAAAACAAATCTATCAATTAAATTGAAGAAATTAAAGCATTAAAACTTTTAATATAAACTTGTTTAAAGAAGCTTCAAATATAAGGGTAAAAAATTTGCAAGGGGAATATAAGCAACAAGTATTGCAAACTAAACCGGAAAATCTATTTTTTTCTTCATACTCACGATAGGGGTGATATGGATTAAATTAATTCAATTATTGCGTCAGTGGGTGGTACATAAATATATTTTGTGGCAAATAAAGAACGACAATTTTTTTTGTCTGAACACTGAAATGTAAAATTCATAACGTTCTAGAGAAACGTACATACTTACATAGATTTAAAAGAAGTCAGTTGTTTTTGCTTGTTTCTAATCTCAAAGAAAATTTTTTGCATAATACAGATACACGAAGCTCCCGAAGAAGTAAAATCTCTTTTGAAAAGAATGGACATCTTCGTTCGATTTTACTTTACGAAGGACACATTCAACTTCTACAAGATCGTTTTCATTATCTTCTGAACCCCGATTTTATCTTTTATTTGCAAAATTAGTAGAATTTTTAAATTTTTTCTTCTAAAATTCAAGCATTGACTTCTTTTTCGGATATTTCAGACGTTGTTTCATGAAGATAAGCGGAGATCAATAACGAAAGGTTGCGATAACAACGGAGTCACAAAATTTTTTAATGTTGCACAAATAAAGTCTGCAATGCAAAAACTTGTATTGTTGCAGTTGGTGAGGCGAGGGGTTTTGGATTAATTAAGGGTTGCGCAATGCGAGGACAAACTGCATGTATGTACTTATGTATGTATAACTGATGAAAATGTTCAAATAACGGCATTCGTGTTTATGTTGCAAAGAGAAATTCTAGAGAATTGCCAAATTTCAAAACTGAAATACGAGTATGTATTCTTTATACCTCATAGGCATAGAAAAAAAAGTTCAAACATTTTGAGAATCTAGTATATTCGTTTTCGAAATTCATATTTTAGTTCCTCCGAATTCGTAGAATTTTACACTGTCTCATGAATGACTGACTGTCTTTGGTAGATTTTTTTCTCGTAATTAGATTTCTAATTTGCACGAAAGTGTGTAATTACTAAAACCATTTTCATGTTATTAAACCAAAATACCAAAATAAGGGATCTTTAGTTTGTCACACTCTGCAAATTATTTTAAAATAACATCTAATTTCACACAAATTGCTTGAGAACATTATATGAGAGAGAGAGAGAGCAAAAAATAAACGAAAAGGTGTTTCATCGGAGAAAATTAATTTTCTGTAAGATTAAACGAGTGATTTTGAAATTGCATGTTGATTAGCTGCTATTTAACTAATACACACACAATATGCTGTTTACGTACACATTTCTAAGCAAAGTGTATGGGTGTAAGTAGCTCATAAAGGTGTAATTACCAAAAAAAATATGTAAGGTTATTCAAATTATTTTACTCATTTGTTGTTTATGTTTCTGTAAGGAAAAAGAGAATGTATAACAACAAATAAAACAATAACAAATACAACAATAATGCTAGTAACACTAAAAATACAACATGGTACTCAAGTTGTTCTTGCTTTGTTTACATTTTACCTTAGCTTAAGAGATTGTTGTTGTTGTTATTGTTGTTGCCTTTGTTTTTATTTTTTAATATTAGCATAGCATTTAAGTTCTATTCTGAAAATTACCGTAAATATTGTGCTCCTTGTGTGCATAGTTGCCAAATAAACTGGGGGTAAAATCGTTAAATTTTGGAGAAAAAATTCTCAAAATCGTCATAAAGATTCATCGTTATCGTCCTAGAATACTCATTGAAAATACAACATATTTTACACAAAGTTTTTATTGTATTTAAGGAAAACATAAATCAATTTAATTCAAAGGATTTATATGTGTTAATAACGAATTTTAATAGTTAAAGGACTAGAAAACAATTCAAGCAAAAATGCGATGTGTTCAACATTTTACATTTACAAAAAAGAACATAGAACATATTTATTTACACGGCAAATGGCAGTAATTGGTTAAAATTCTTGAAAAAGGACTTTGTCATTGTTCACCTGTGTTATTTAAAAAGTGTGGCGAATTTTCGATTTTAATAAACCGCACAAGTCGAGAGTTTTCTTAATCAAACATAAATATGATAAATAATCATGCGTTGGTTCATTTTGTACATGCCATTGTTTATAAAATGTAACTTCGTAGAAATGTCCTCCTTGGCTTTGCTGGGTGGCATGCATACGAAATGACCTATGGCATAGATTATGTTAACTTTGAGGGCCGCTGTAGTTTGTGGCATATTCGTATAGACAAGAAAAAGTATAATGCGGTCAAATCGCACGTTCCCGGTGACCATGCTCCAAAAACTGTCGTTTAGAACGACTAATAGTACATGTAGTATGTAGCGCCGTCCTGTTGAAATCACATGTCTTTGGTGTCCATACCACCCAATTCAGGCCAAAATAAGTTGGTAATCATGGCCAACGTCGTTTTCAAAGAAATATGAACCCGAACGGAATATCGATTTTTATAGAACAATTTTATCATTGTGTTGTTGAATGTTGTTGAACGCTACATCTGTCCGATTTAGCAAAAATAGACTGAAGAAATGTAGCTTCAACAATATGCTCTCTATTAACTGCCAAAGTTTGAAAATCAATTATAGGGAACCAGAATATATACTTTATGAGGTCGCAAATGAATATTATAGAAATTACAAACAGAATGACGAACCTATTTATATCCTTTCCACCTAGGATGGAGAGCACTTCACTAGCTACTTTCACTAGTATGCGATAGAATCATACATTATCACATATCTGGTTTCAAAGTTGATATGGATTACTATGCAGCCAATATGGGTAGTGAAAAGAAAAAGACAGAATAGGAGCGAGGGCAGTAATACCTCCAATACAATGCAATACCTAATTATATCTTATATATATCTGGCTGACTTACTATTGAGAGTCTTTAAAACTTACTTGCAATTACTGAACGTAGAATCAAGGTTCGCACTACCTCCCATTCAAAGTATTACTTAACATATATCTGGCTGACTATACTAGTGTTGTGGGCTAGTATGCAGTCAGTATACACAGTCAAATTGAAAATCCAGTGGACAGCAACAAGAGAAGTTGTACTTCTCTTGTGGGAGTCTGAAAACGTGATGGGGATTACTATGCGGCCAAGATGCATAATCAAACGAATAACTGACTAGAATGAAGCTGTGGGAGGGTGAATTCTTATAAAAAATCATTATTAATTATTTCGTATCAAATCAACACAGCCACCTTCGTCCTGAAAAATACTATTGGGATAGGAGTGAGTAAAGGGGTATCTTCCATTAAATATAAAAGTTAATTATTGTATATGTATGTATATGCATATATGGATGTGTTTGTTACTGGTGAATTAAATTAAACTATAGAAGTATGTAGGTATACTTATTTCGTTGAAAGAAATTATTCATTATGGCATATTAGAACAGTACCCAAGGGAAGGCCCATTCTTGTTCCGTGCGGAAATAGGTAATGTGAGAAAAGATAGAGGAAATAGTGCTTGTGGAGATTCGACTTTACCCTCTCCACGCCGGGAGTGGCAGGAAAGACCTCTACATGGAGTTTATTTTACATCGAACTGTCCGACTAAAGAATGCGCATTACGATTTACAGGATGCGCTCTTAGTGGAGAACGCGTCGTCGTACTAACGACAAAATAACAAAACTTCACGTTGTGTCGATGCTCCAGTGAGTCAATAGTTGGCTACGCTACTGTCTGCGAGAGCTTTTTCGCCCTCTCCTGCACGCGGTCGATTAACCTCAAAATAGACTTTGAATAGAAACTTAAGAATTGAATGTACATTCTTGTAAACACAAAGGAGCTTTAAACATTGCTTATCTACTTATTATTTTAATTACTCTGACAAGTTTTATTTTAGGACAATAACGAAGTCGCAGCTACATGCTAGTTTAACATAAAATTATTTAATTTCCAGAGAAAAACACGACAAATGTACTTTCCTCAACATATTGAAGATAGCATCTAAATCGATTGATAAATAAACATCAAGGAAGAAAACATCCACCATCCACAAGCCTATGCCATAATTATCGGATATTATCAAAATTTGTACAACTTTCGGATCACAATCATAAGTAGGCCTTTTATGACTTTTTTGGAAGTTAGTTTTTTGTGGTATTACTTCTATATTCGCATTTGGAAAATAAGCTTTTTGTACTAGTTTTATAAAATTTCTTTAGTTCAATATTACATTAATTACATAATTTTTTGTGCGCTTAGCCGTCTACATACATGTTCCATATTTCGTTGGAATTGACCCACACATCAGTAGACATTATCAGAGAATTTCAAAAAATTCAATCACAATTGAAAATTACAAAAATATAGCAGGCCTAGAAAACTTTTATACAATAAACACAAAAAACATATTAAACAACTCATATTCGTCATATGCGTCTTTATATTTTTCTTACAACCCGGCCAGAAAGGCAACTAACCCGACAACAAATAACGAAATAACTTAAGCACTCTAAGTAATTCTGGCAACTCCACTTACTTTTTGGAAAAAAAATTCTAGAATTCAAGATTTAACTTAAAATCATGGACTTTTTGCTTTCGTCATAGTTTACGTTTCAACCTTAAAATTATAGTTTCGTTTGGAAGGCAAAATATTTCATACGTACATACATATGTATATATACAATATATATATTCGTATGTATATAAAAAACAACTAAGAATAAAACGAGGACGTAGTTAAGGACTTAGTACGTTAAATTATTATTTAGTTCACAGTGCAAAGGTAACTTTTTCAAATCAAACGCTCGTCGTGTGTGTCAAAAAAAATATATCGCCATTATACTGGACAAGAAGGCTCGTTACAACAATATGGGCCTGTGAATATAAACGAAAATTTAGATTTTATTATTATTGTTGTTGTTGTTAAGCAAGTCTTAAGGTGTTCGTTTATATGTAAGTGTTTGATTTGCTCTTGTTCATTTCTCTCCCTATCGCACTAACTCTCAATTGCGACTTGTGCTGTTGTTAGTGATGTCAACTAGTTTGTATAACCTTTAATGCTAATTTTTATACTTGTTTATTCGTATTAAACATAAAAAATTAACTAGCCTGTCCTACTTCTTTCATTTTAATTTAAGCAAATTTCTTTAACGGTTGAAGTGATATAAGATAATTTTACAAGTTTTTTTTTCTATTTCGTTATTAGCATGCTTTTCACACCAACTTCATTATTGGTTTAAGTAAAAAAAAAATTCATACAGTTTTTCTGCTTTCCCAATATGTTGTTATATTATCGATTTTAACAATTTCTTACGAACTCTATGCTTCGTCTTTTATTGACAGAAGTAATTTTTCTTATACATATCAGATATTCTTCTTATCTCTGCTTCAACTGTGGGCAATTTCGAAGATTTTCTTAATTCTATAATTCTCTGCAATAAGACCGACATATTTAATTGCAGTAATTTTTTACGTCAACTAGAGCAATTCCACATATTTGTAGGTTTTTTGTTTGTTGGAGTACAGAAATTTTTGTGTTTTAACTGTAGGAGCCCTTTCTCTTCTTACTGTTTTTATAACCAAAATAAAGCCTTAACAATATGGTTTTCTCCTAGTGTGAATGTCCTAAAAACTCGCTGAATTAGCCTTACTAATTATACAAAACTTTATATTTTGCATACTTTTGGGCCCTAAGCATACGTTTTTTGTGTGTTATTTTCTTGATTTTTATTATTGTTGTGTTCAACTACCCAACAAACACAAAAGTGGATGTTTGGAAAATCGTATATTTTCCATATCGCCCCTCTAAAACAACATAGGCATATCTCCATACTAATTTTGCTTTTCGGGTAGCTTCAGCTATAATTCTAATGTTTTTCTATATATAAAGAGGATATTGAAATACTTTTTCATCAATAAGTAAAATAATGATTTGAAAAATTATTTCTAGAAATGTTTAATTATTTTTTTAATTGATTATTACAATATTACGAGTATATTTTAAAATATTGTATTATATTTGAAAATATTTGGAGTATTCACAAGGTATGCTATCAATCATATTGTCATAATGTTGTTTTAATTGTTTTGTTTTTACTTTAAAAAAATATATTTTAATATTTTAAGACATTATGCCAATGTGACTCATAGCTTATATTGTGAATATCCCAACTATATATTATATATAAGTATTTTTCGGAACGATGCCACTTAATGTGGTGGTGAAATATGGAAAAAAATAAATTAAAATAAACAATTCCTTATAGAATCAAACTAGTGTTAATTTTTGATTAATACAATATAAATGCGAATTATAAAATAATTTAATTAGATTCTTTGGAAGATATTGAGTCTAAGAAAGTAAAGAGTGACAGGCCAACTAAAGCTCTAGCCTATGAAAGCCATTAGGGCAGTTATTGAAATCTATTGAGAGCTATATAAATAATGTGTGAATATCATAAATATTGCTATTGTTGCTTTTGTTTATTGCATCTTAAGTAGATCTCTATTTGAATAGAGACGTTTTCTATACCACTACGTACTTTATACGCATTACTTCAAACTCCATCGGTAAATAAATTGGCAGGAATAGTAAATTAGATTATCAGCTAAGAATTTTTGCAGGTTTATATATATATATATATATATATATATATATATATATATATATTGATTAAATTTTGATTTGATTTGATCGGTATGACGTGTCATAATTTGTTACTGGTTATATTTCCGGCACTACAACAGATGGGGCTCTTTGTTAGCCACTGTTATAGTTAAATTAATTTGTTATATACTTATAAAATTTGAAATACATTTTATGTTTAGCATTATGTGTTCTGTATTATATGTACATATGTAAATATTAGTATGTATTTGTTTCAAATCTTAAAATTACTTATCAAATAGTTGCTGTAAAATAATAAATACTTGGAAAAATATTTTTTTTCACAATTTTTCAAACTATATTGGTTAAATTGAAATATATTTGTCTGGTTCGAGTTCCATTACTATAATTTGTCAATTCAGATTCATAATTTTTTTAAATAATTTTTATTGAGGAAGAAGGTGTAAGAAATTATTACACTAGCGGAACGGAACAGAAAGAATGGAAGAGAAAAAAGTTGAATAACAAATATATACATGAAAATAATCTCCTCTATTTATTAAAAAAGCCTATATATTAAAGCCTTACATTTGTATTAATGCCATGTGTTTGCTGGGTAAGACTTCTTGGAAAAGGAATTATTTGAAAAAAAGCTAAAACAACTCGCGCAGCAAATGTAATAAAACGGAATGGAAAACTAAACTTAAGCTTTGAAATGATTGAAATATTATTCACTTTCTAATCGAGCGTTCAAGCAGGAAGGTCCTCGTCGTTGTTAATATTGCTTTTGTTGTTACAAAAACAAAAATATAATCAAACACATACATACGCACATCTAACAAATTGAAATTGTGACAAAAATTATTCCAAGAAATAAACTAACTCTAATTAAAGTTCTAAACATCAAAAAGCTAAAAAAAGCAAATCAGCAAAGTATATAAACAAAAAAGTAAACAAATCTGAAAGAAAAATATATAAATCTAGAAAACAAGTGTTACAATATTTAATCCCCATTTAAAATGCAGCCCCTTAAACGTTTTACACAATGTGGCAGTTTGACCATGTTGTTTGGAGTTTTCATCATTTTATTTGGCGTCAGTTCAACAGCCTTAACAACATTTGGCAAACCTAACACTAATCCGCAACCCACACCCGGACCAATTGGTAAGTTTAAGTCTAACTTCCGGCGCATGAAATAGTTATATTTTTTACCTTCGCTATTATTGATGTTTTTTTTTTTTTTTGAGAAAATTTAAGCAAAAAATTAGGTGTTTGTTTTACGAATAAATAAAAACTGATCGAAATATTCAAAAAAGGGGATAAACTCCTTAACATTTTACATGAATTTGTTTAATTTGAACATAGAGAAAACTGTATGATGAATTTTATTTAATTATGCAGTAATTATTTCCTAATGAAAATATCTTAGTGTTTAATGCAATAAATAAGCAAAAAAAGTCGAATTTCGCAAAAGAAATTAATTTAAGGCAGCAATGTTGTCACTTAATCCCCTATAATCAATTTTTTTAACGTAGGCTAGTTAATACTAAGCCGAGAAACTAGCAGTTGCAAATTTTCTCTATAAATTATGGAAGCATTGATAAGTTGTTTATATGTTGCACACATTTTTTAAATTTGTAACAGATTTCGTAGTACATACATATTTTATCCATCTAAGCATATTTTTGCATACTTTAACCTAAGTGGAATATTTTTGCATATAAGATCATAAATTAGGAAGCATTTCGAGCTTTTGGAGCATATTTGACAGTTTCTATTGTTTTTTATTTTAAAATACATATTCATATGCAAATATACATACATATACATATATTCACCAAAAATATTAAAGCGTACTTTTCTCTTACAAAAATTTTAAGAGGACGAATATTCGTACTAGCAGAAGTAGTTGAAAAAGGTAATAATAAAAAAATATTTAAGTACAGTTTTCGAATAGGTTTTTTCTCGATTTTATTTTCATCTTTTATCACATTGTTAAGGCAAAAGTAGCACTTTTACATTTTTCAAATCACCGATTTTTTTATTTCCTATTTCCGAATTTATAATTTTTTTTCATTTAAAGCGTGGTCCAACCAAAACGCATGGTATTAATTGTAAATAAAACAAAGTTTTCAGAGAATTTTCTTAATTTTTTTTATTATGATAGAATTAACTATGACAATTATGTGTAAAAAAATATCATCCAAAATGCTCACCACGGCTTCGGTGGTATACCTCTATATGATGGCCCATATTTTCTATGACTCTGACACATAATTGAAGTTCAATGAAGTTAATGTGTCGAATCATCTGATCATTTAGCTCTTTACTTTTTTCTCTTTTAAATATCGCCAAAGAAAGAAGTCCAACGGTGTCAAATCCCATGATCGTGGTGGCCAATTAATATCGCCGCGACGTAACATAACACGGCCATTGAATTACTTTTGAAAAATAGCCATTATTTCCTTAGTACTATCCTGTTGGAACCTCATATCGTCCAGGTCCATATCCTCAATTTCTGACCACAAGAAGTCGGTTATCATATCGCGATAGCGAACAACATTCACGGTAACTGCTAAGCTAACCTCGTAAACCGCACCAAACAGTCACTCTTTGTAGATGCAACGGCTTTTCAACAATCAATCGTGGATTCTCATTTGCCCAAATGTGGCAATTCTGTTTGTTAACGAATCCACTGAGGTGAAAGTGTACCTCGACGCAGATCTCGAAGTGCACCAAATGCATTTTTATTTAAACCCCCATTTTCGTAAAAGACTTCAACAATCTTAACGCGCTGTTCAATTGTGTACCTTTCCATGGTTGAATTTGTCAAACACTGAAACAATTAAATGTCAAATTAAGTTTGGCAAAAAACTCGACGTTAAGGTGTGACTCATAATTAACATCGTGCATTATAGTTGGACGCATTTTATCTTTGCAAAATAAAGTCGTTCGTAGGTCATTAAAAAGTTATTTTAACCAAAAATTATCAGTTAGTTAAGCCGTTTTCGTTTAAAATTACACACTTTTTTAGAAACCCATTTTCGATTTTTTCGTTTAAAACCAAAATATAACATATAAAATCGTTTTTTTGCTTTTTATTTTTATTAAATAATTTTAAACTATTATTATTAACTGTTATCAAAATTTAATTTGTTATTAAAAGGTACATACATATATAAAATACATATTAAAAAATAATTGTTAAAGATCAGTATTATTGTTTGTTAAAATAAGAACAGGATGTAAAATTAAGATGAATTACAACTTTGAAATTTTGTTTTTGAAAATAACACGTTCACTCTTTCTAGGAATTTGGCTAATTGTTAATACAGTTTGATGCATTTGATTTAATTTCTAACACCTTTTGGAAGTTTTATAAAAATAATCAAAGTTTTCTTATAAATCTTTATTTATTAATGACTATTGATCTCATATAAAAAAGAGTGTTACATACAAAATTTAGACTTGGTAGTGAAAAAAAGTTTTAAATGTTATGTAGGTTAAATAAAAAATATTCGAAAATGTCGAATGCATCGACACTAAAAAATTTTTCTTCTAAATAAAAAACCGAAAACGTTAAATTTTTAAGAACCCAGAACTGTTTGCGACCAATCTATGCGATTTTTAATCGAAATGGAAATTGATTGTGAAAGGTGTTTATCAGAATTTGGCAAGAGATTCAGGACACGCTTTTCTGATATCGAAAAAGTTTTTCCTTTCAATATACTTCTAATGATACGCATCAATTGATAATAAAATATTATTTCAATTCCATATTAATAATAGGTGGCACAAAAGTAATAACATAATTTGAACTTGCTGCCATTTTGTTATAAATGAAAAAATAAGAAATAATATTCATAGGAAGTGTATTCATGACTTGTTGACAACTAATTCCCTATATTCCTACATTATAAATATCGAATGAAAGATCTGGGTCAATATTTTTTTCTTTATTATAGTAAAAATTTGTTAAGAAAAAGATTGTCACATAGTAATATAAAGCACCGCCGTAAAATGCTGGTACTTTCGTCGAGATCGTTCCTGAAAATTACATTCAATTCCTGCCTTTATTCTTCTAATTTAGTATTTACGAGTATTCAGTTTATTTTATATTTATGTTACTCATAAATATCTCTTATGAAAATATTATTGAAGATGAAGGTATAGAACACGCGCGAACGCGTGGCAAGCTCTGGAAACTTTTTACGACTTAAAAACAGCAAGTTACACACAATATCTTGGATTCGAGCTCAAATCTCTTCTCTTTTGAATGTGTCTCATGATTAGAAAGGACAGAGGAAGCAAATTTGTCTATTAGCTTTGCGAATGACGTTTTTATACTCTGCCAAAGCTTCCTCTACTGATTGACTCATTTCTATTTTTCATATATTACCACATGAAAGCAACTATTGTGTGTATATACATACATATGTAAAGATAAAAATAAACCATTTGTATTATTATTTAAATAAGTATGTAGATAATATGCATTAGATATGTATTTATGTATTAAGTGAATATTGTTAAAATAAGTTTCAAACATTTTGCTTGAATCATGTTTATGTTGCTCAAATTGAATAAGGATGTTACAAAAGGACTCGTCAAGAGGCTCAATGGTCTAGGGGTATGATTCTCGCTTTGGGTGCGAGAGGTCCCGGGTTCAAATCCCGGTTGAGCCCAATTTTTTCTTTTATTTTTTTTTTAAATATGTGGCTTCCATTAACAAATTGAAAAACTTAATAAATCCGAGGTTGTATATACGAGTAACATATTTTTTTATCATTTATTATTTATTATATCTTCAGTATGAATTGAACTAACAATAGGCGTTAAAATCTCAACTCTAAAAATATAAATTTTTTAAGTCAAGCCAATGCCAGGCAAAAAAACTTCTTCTGTGTTATAGCGTACAGCATCTTCGGACAAGAGCGAATGGGTCATTTATAATTTGGAATGGTACTCAAGCTTCTTTATGGAAAACACTGTTTTCACCAATGGAAAGTTTAGATCTTTGCGATTGTACAAGTTCTTTAGATAACAGCCCATGGGCGTAGCTAGGTATGGACCTAGAGGGCCGTGGCACCCACCTAATTCTATAACACTTTTTTTTTACATGCATACAATATAAAATTATTAAAAAATGCACAGGGTATTGTAGACGGATTACTTTTTTCTATTCAAGAAAACACAGCCAATTTAGGAATAGAGATGTCTGTTCCAAGGATAGTCTCTCGTCAAACGCACCGTTCAAATCCCCCATTTTCATCACCTTCTGAATACTGGAAGCGATCTATATACATTCCTTATTTAGATTCTTTAATTTCATCACTGGACAGAAGATTTAATGAAGGCCAGCGTTTGCAATTCATTGTTTGTACCCGTCAAACATGCTTTCTTTGAAGCTGGAAGAGCTTAAAGATGCCACAAAAACGTTTGAGCATTTTTATGAGTTGGATGATTTGGAAGGAGAAATAGAGCTTTGGTATAATTCTTGGCAACAAAAAAAATGGGTAAAGACGAAATAGCTGACATAGTGCTGGCGAGTATTTTGAAATACGCTGGATTATTTTATCCAAATATAAGGAAGGCGTTATTAATTTAATTGTCACAGCCGTGCACTACTGCAACTGTTGAGCGGTCATTTAGCACTTTAAAGCGAGTAAAAACATGGTTGCGCTCCACAATGACTGAAGCTCGTTTAAACGGTAAGATAATATGCAATTTTGCTTATTATCAAAAAATAAGCATATTGTATATTGCAGGACTATGTATGCTAAGCGTCCACCGAAGATTGGTAACCGAGAAGGAGGACGAATTTTTGAAAAAAATTCTAGCAAAATTTTCAGAAGATCCACGCCGATTACTCCTCAAATAGATCGAAATTGTAATAATCATAAAAAATCATAATCATAAAAAAATCATAATTTTCGTGGCACCACCCTATTTCATATCCTGGCTACGCCCTTGTAACAGCCAGCGGCTGCGATAGTCCGAAGAATTTTATTTTGTAGTCAAGTTACAAAAATTTGACTAAAAGTGTTAATTACTTCCAAAAATTCCCATTTTTTGAAAAAAAGTTCTTTATTAAAAGAAAAAAACTTCCTTAATTATGAATGAAAACATTTTTTTCCTTAAACTTACAACTGACAAATCACAGCAAACAGTACATCTTTCATGTTGCATGGCAGCTCTTCAACTGCCTCTGGATGCTTTTTACACCAAATTCGGAAATTCTGTTTGTTGACGTACCCATTGAGCCGAAAAAGAGCTTCGACGCTGAAGACAAACCTTTTTGAGCATTTTTGACATTGCCACATGTCTCATAATTCCTTTTTTTTACAGTGTAAAAATTTGAACTGAGATAATAAATAGCAACAAAAAAATCACCCGATGTAATTGCTTTTAAAACCAATATGCAGTTCTGTCTGAGCATTACGCTTCCTAAGAAATTTGTTGTACTATTTTATTAATATATCGTCTCATAAAATCCAGCAAATCGGGACTAACAAAAAACTAAAAAGCGTCTTTTTAACGTATGTGTTAAAAAATACCAGTTTTATTTCGGAAAGTCCAAAAGCTATCATGAACTAAATTTATAATATTTTGTGGGTAGTACGACCAGAGTCCTATGGGACAAATCAGACGAGTATGAGACGAGGGGTTTGCTAAGGCTAAGAAGGTCTGAATTAGGTAAGTTCATTGGCATCTTGATGGAGTATTCCAACTTACGAGCACATGTGCATCGGATAAGTGATGCGGAGGAGGATATTGAGTCAGTGGAGCACTTCCTGATTTTTCCAGATGACAACTTACTTAGTTCGGGTGAAAGAATAGAGGAAATATCGTCACAGAACGCAGTTTCTGTAGGGTATGGGTTGTTGTTTCTTCCACGTGGGAGCCCAGAATATCCCTCACTGGTTTATATGTATGCCTTTTTATATGAGATGAATAATCTCCTCTCTTCATCCTAACCTGCCCTACCCTAACCTAAATTATATTTTTATTTATTTTCCTGTAAAAAACTAAAAGATGAACTTAGCATGCTAACCAGAATTTTTTAGGTGTATTATAAATAAGCCCCATGCTAAGTTAAGGCCAACTATTCATTATGCATAAGCCTGTTAAAGCACAACTTTCTGTTGTAACAAAGGAACTATCATTAACAAATCAATGTCATATCGTGATTACTTTCAAAATTTGAACAAATATTTTTCTTAGTTTAATTAGATTCATATTATAGTCCCAACAAAGGCCTATTTGTACAAAAGTACATACATACATATAATCAATTTTTATTTATGTATTTTAGATTTCATCATAGGATGAAAATAACATTATTAATTGTTATAATAAAATGACAGCAAAGTGACACTTTCGTCAATTTCATATTAATTTTTAACGTGATGACCAGTAGTTTTCTTTCACTTGTAACATTTAATTTGGAAGTTCTTTTATTTATTTACTGTAAGCAAACTTCTTTGATTATTTATAAGCAAAGTAAACTAAAGTTTGTTATTGATAATAAAACAATATTAAATATGAATCAATAATTTGTATTTGACAACAACTGCACCGCGCCATCGTGTTTGTAAAAGGTGCGAGTAGGATGTTCTTGCGTATAAAAAAATTAATAAATAATAAGAATAAAGCAAATCGTGTATTTCCTAAAAGAAGAAAATATCAAGTTGATCATAAACTACTGTCGAAATTTCGGCCATTATTGAAAAATTCTAAATTCCATTATTGACAAATTCTAAAAATAAAATTTCAAAAAAGGTGATGGCAATTAAAGGAAATGAGGAGAAATTGGATGATGACACAAAAGTATTGTAAATTATAAATTAACTGCATACGAAGCGGATGATTTATCAGAACTTGGCAATACTGGTTTCATTGCACATATCGTCAGCTAAGCTGCGAAACAACATATCTTCGAAAAAATTGAAATGGAGTTTTTTATTGCTTACGATTCACTACATCATATTACACAAGTCCAGAATAGTTTAAATATCCGGTATGAAAAATAAACATGTTGTAAGCAAAATTCAAAATAACGTATCATCAAGTGTATGATGATTTTAAACAAAATAATGAGTCGTCATTCATGCTAAAGAAAAAATAAGAGAATAGTTTTTTTGAAGTAAATTAGTTAAGAGTAATATTGGATAAATGATTTCTTAATGATTTCATAAAGTTAATACGAAAGGTTTAATAAACCTTCGGGACCCGTCTTGAAATACGGACCAAGAAGTCTCAGTCTATAATTAGAAGTTATTGGAAATAAAATATAATAGGGAAGTCAATATAACTTTATAATGGGACTAATTTTTAACCTATTTTATAGTCTTAATTCAATCTTAGGACGTTCTATATGTTTATGTAGAGTTATTCTTATTTTATTTAAAATTAAAAAAAAAGTATGTAACTTATTATTAAATATTACATTGTCTGCTGCGGTTTTGTTGCGTGCCGCATGCTCGAAATATCCAATTTTCCACGACTCTGTCGCATAAGTCAGGCTAAATTTGACCAATGGCATGGTTTACATTGGTTTTTAGGTCCGCTATGGCCTTTGCCTTATTAGCGTAGATATACCGAAGAAGTCCAACGGTTCCAAATAACACGATATTTGAAACCAGTTCAAATCAACTCCTCTAATCGCTCGCGCAGAATCTTCAGTGTGACATGAGCTGTGTGACATATAACGTCGTCCTGTTGAAACCATTACTGTCGTTGCTGTCCATATCATTCAATTCAGTCCAAAAAAGGTTGGTAATCATCGACCTATAAAGCTCACTGTTGACGGTGATGGCCTGGCCAATGTCGTTCTAAAAGAATATGGACAAGTGACGCCGCTACTCCAAAATCCACACCAAAGAATGACTTTTTCGGGATGCATTGGATGCCCTTGCAGGAGCATAGGACCTCTCATTCATATTATTTAAAGTTTCCTTAATCGGATATTTTCAGATAAGCAGTTGATTAGCCTATTGTAACCTATTCTGATTATGGGGCTGCCATCTAAGCCAACAGAGTGGGTGAGTGTAAAACATATTTATATAGAGAACTCCTTAATATAAGAAGAGACGTCCGCTTGCACCCGGCCCAACTAGGGGAACAGACGCCTCTCACAATTCGCCAATGTTTGACGGATGTGAAGAACATCGAGAATAGACTGAATAAATGACGAAGTATATTTTTTATTAACTGGTAAATTAAATGATTACAGGTTTTAAGGTCGAAATTATCTCAACTTATTCTTAATTTTCAAATGGGTGAAAATCTCATCTTTCTTACCATACGGTTGAGGTTGTGATATAATGTGCCCAGTGTTAAACAGAACAAAAAACGCAAAATAAACAAATCATGCAGATAGCACGAAATGTATTAGTTGCTTAAGAGTTTTATAAAATTATTTTTAAAATTTTTTTTACTTGTAATACAAAATGACTTAAGACATAAATACAGCATAATATCTACTTCAAAACACAATTTTGTTTTATCTAAAATATATTTCTGGTTTCATGTTGATCCAGATTTAAAAATTTTGTTTCAATATCTCAGGTACTTTCCATTTCATAACGTTTGTTTTTTCTTCTGCTGCAAACTTGTGAAAACTATTTCACATTATTTTGCCTTTTAGGTTGGCGAAATAGAAAACGTGTTGCTAACTTTTCAATCGCTAAAACTGTGCACCTTCTTTTTTTTCTATGCAAATGATATACTTTTTACGCCGTAGAAACCATTCTAATAAATATTTACACACCCATGTACGAGAGAATGATCAGGAGTGAACGCTTTGGCATTCCTGTCACGAAATAAAAAATATCTCTACACATAAATCATACTAATGGATATAATCATGATACAAGTATTTTTATTGTAGTTTTATTGTGAAATTCTTATGAAAATGTTGGGTTTAAATAAATTGTAATGCAAACGCACACAGAAAAAACGCATAGAAAAAAATTTTCAGTAACATTTGAATCAGTGAATATTTTGTGTAAATACGGACCTACAAGGAATTTTATAAATTCAGACAACTTTAAAAAAATGTAATTGAATAAAATTCTTTGCTCGTGTTCTAAAAACTCCAAATTAATAATTAACAGGGGAATAAAAATGTTCGATTCAAAATAATTTTTTTCCATTATCCCTCTATCTTACACGAGTTGTTGGAGTTGTTTTTGCATTGTTATTTTTGCCTTTTATCAGTTTCCTTAATCGGTTTACGAAAATATTTGTTTAAATAATTGGCAATATTTTTTTTCTGTGCATTCATAAATGTTTGCATTTGTTGACTGTATTAATTAGGATTAGTTTTAATCCTTTTTCTAGCCACTAAATAGTGTCTTTACGTTGAATTTTAATAAAATGAATCCAGTAGTTTTTTTAATTTTTTTTAATAACGATTTAAGACATAGAGACAGGGGCAGATAGACAGACAGATGATAGTCCCATTCATTTGTGTTTTATATTCTAAATAAGTAAACATTTAAGCCACTATAAAATAAAAAAATACCTCATTTGCCGACACAGCAGAAGCGGATCTCGTTTGAGCTTTTCAGAGGGGGAATTTAAAGTTAAAATTAAAAAAGGAAATAATTTCATTTATTCATTTGTTACATCTAGATAAAAATAAATAAATTTCAAATACACATATTTTTATACTTCAATAAACTGATTGCATACGAGCATATGCATGTGTTTTCATTTAAGTGCAGCTTTGTCCCTTTTGGTTAGGGGCTACTAAAAGGAAAACTTCATCTCAATGGGGCATGTTTAACACATAAAATCGTTTTTTTTTCTGGAGGGACCAGAACGTGCACCCCAACGTTCCGTGTACGTCACTGATTATCTTTCAATGGATTTTTTTTATATATTTCTTTGTAAAAATTTATTCTAGTACAATAACATTTCAAGATAAAAAGTCCCAGTGCCCTAAAGGCGCATCTGTTGCTGCAGTTGTATACACAAATCAAACATATTGTTGAATGCGATTTACATTTCCAAGATAAGATCTACATAATTTGTTACAATATAAAAAGTGTTTATTGTTTTCAATTGAAAAAAGATAAAATTATGAAAATAGCGTGCATTTCAATTTATTTATAACGAATAAGAATATTCAAACTTTTTTATTAAGTGTAGTTTGAAAAGAAAGAAAATTGTTTCTAAAAATTAAATAAATGTTTACGGTCTGGATTGAGACTCATTTCATGGCAGTGACTGTATTTACAGTGAATTATTTTTATCACAGGTGGAAATAAGGGTTTACATAATGAGCCCTATTTTAAGGAACACCCATCATGGCGAACATTTTGCATAACAAATAAATAATTTTCATTAAAAAATTTTTCGCTTAAAGGAAGAAGTTTCGTATAAGATTTATCTTTAGATTGCCAATTTTACAATTGAGAATTTTAAAATTTTTAAAAAGTGGAAACCAACAAAAGAGGGAAATATTAAATTGTCCATAAAATGTATGTCTGTATTTGACTTTTGTTTCAGTAGCGTCAGAGTATCACGTGTGTTCGTAGAGTTAAGAAGTTGTGTATTAATTTCTTTTTTAGGCTTAATTTAACAAACAAAGATCGTTTCAAAAAAATGATTTGCAAGAAAAGAACAATGAAAGTGCTAAAGTGTTGGAGTGGTTTTTCTAGGACATACATTCAAAATTAATATTAAGCACTATCCTCAGGAATAAAGACAAGGTTAAGGTTGTAAATGGTTCAAAGGGAATTTCTAGAATATCTTCATAATGATGACGTATCCTCGATGACGTTGAAAGATTAACCTCTTTTATGGGTTATTTTCTTCTACTTTAGACTGCTTTCTTCCCACCTATAGAGTGTAATCAATTTAGCTTTTTTCTTGGATTTGAGCCGTGTTTACAATGTTAAGAAAAATCTATTTTATGGAAGTACTTCAAATGTTAATTCGTCTGGGAATGTATTATACGTTTTAATTCATTTGATAGGCTTGTGTATTATATTATTATATTTAAATTATTTTTAATTCATATTTTAGTCGATCTTTATATATAAAATAATATTCGTTTGCACAAAGTCGATAATGATCGAAAGTCCTGGACCGATCGTTTTGAAATTTTACTACAATATTTTGTTCGCATACCGTAACGTTTCAGGTTGATTTGTGGCACTTCCCATAGAATATAAATATTAATTGTAGTATACCTTCTTAATAATTCAACATTGAAAAGGCCAGCTGAAATCTCGAAATTTGACATCGGAAAAAAAGACCTGACTAAGGGGCAATACGTACAGTCGCTATGGTTTTTCTAAATAACACAATTTTCTGAGTCTAATACGAAACAACGTTTGCTGTGTTCTGCTTATAGAGTATATGTGTATACATAAATATTTATAACGTACCTAAAATGTTTCCACTTTTTTAATTGCAGTTAAAGGACGTGAGTGTAGCACACATGATGACTGTGCAGCGATAGAAAGATCTAGTTGTGTAAAAGATCCAGATGATTTAAAGTTGCGCTGTCTCTGCGGAGATGACACACCACCAAACAATGGCTTATGCGCAGATGTTTTAAAAGGTGAGTCCTTGTTGCTAGTGCATTTATTTCAACAAGCTTAAATGTTAAAAATAAAACAAACTGCAAGTCCTGACGAGTATTTGCTTAATGTATAACTTATGTATGAGTGTAAAATTAACGTAGTCTTGCAAGACATTGTGTATTTTGCTCTTAAAGAAACGGCTGTTCTAATTATGACAAGCATCTAAATTGTTAAGTGCAACTTGTAGCTGCACTCATGCACTTTGTACGTGCATTTTCCAAAAAACACTTGAATTAAGTGCACTGGAAACATTTTGCATTCAATTATATGTAGACAAAAGGATACGAGGTAAAATCACAGAAAATTTTTTTATTTGACATATCTCGTTGATGTTTTGGCTTTACATTTATTTAGTGTCAATGGATGAACATGAAAGTTATTCTCAAGGAACTACATTTTTATTGCTTCCATAAACCCATTAGTGCATTTTTTGAACTTTCAAATCGGGAAGTTAAGTTGACAAAATTTTAATTAGAAATATGAATCGTTGTCACAAACTCTAGTTTTATAAAAACAAATTCTTGTTTCTTTAAAACCATATGAAAACATTTTTTTCTTGCAATCAATTACTGATGAAACTACTTTCCAGTAAGAAAAGTAAATTTGTATGCTTTTTAAATGAGAAGTTTATTCCCAATGTAACCAATCCTTATTTAATATAAAATTATTTTCTTTGCAAAAAAAAAAAAAAAAAACATGATAGGTTTACTTTTTTTGCATTAGTGAAGACAGATTCCAAATAGGTGTATAGGAATCAAAAAAGAGAACAGTTTGCAATGATAAACCGATGTTGAAATTATTGCAAATGAACCGAATTTGCACTACTTTCGGATCCTAATCTTAGCATTTTCATCGCTTGTTTGGAAGCTCTTTTTTAATGGGTAATTCAACATTCGTGAGGCCTTCTGTTCCTGAAAGGTACGACGGGTGCATATATATATATATTCTTGGATTTTCATTGGATTTGGTAAGAGAGGAATCAAAAGAGAGTTGTAAAGATTGTCAAAAAATCTAGTGTAGTTCAAGTTTAATGAAAAATTTGAGAAGAAAATAAATAGCTGTTCTGAATTGATATAAATACATGAGGATGGGTAAATAATTTCGTGATTTTTTTTTAATTTCCCACCTCTTAACTGAAAGGAAACTCTGGTGCTGTCAACAGGTGTCCGTCTGTTGACTCCATTCGGAATTTGAACAAGCTGCGTCACTTAGTTTGTGCTTGACAGCCATTGATAGCGGAAGAAAAAACCATCATTCAAATCGAGGCGATGATAGATAAATACTCTTACCATGGGAATTCTACACCATCAGCTTCAATGGTAAAAAAGTGTTTTACAGAGTTTCGTTGTAGCCATACAAGCGCGGAATATGCCGAACGTTCTGGATCCCCAGTTGTGGTCTTTACACCCGAAACAATTGAAAAGACTCACGATATGGTGTTGGCTGATCGAAGCTTGTAAGTACGAGAGATTGTGGAAGCCATAGGCATACCACATGCCTCAGTAGTTTAAATTTTGAATGATATTTTCGGTATGAGAAAGCTTTCCGCAAGGTGGATGCCGAGACACAGAACGCAATCGGGTGGTTTTGTCAGCCATTAAAGTTACTGTTACAGTTTTTTGGGACGCATGCGGCATAATCCAATCTTCAAAGGATAAAACAATGAATGGCGAATATTATGCCAACTTAGTGCGTCTATTAAATGACAATAAAAAAAGACTGCATTTTGTCAAGAAAATAGTAATTTTCCACCAGGCAAGGGTGCACGTGCGAGCAGTTTCCATTAAAATTCATTAATTAGGCTACGAGTTGCTCCCTCGTCTGCCTTATTCTCCGGATTTAGCCTTGAGTGATTCTTTCTGGTTTCCAAATCTGAAAAAATAAATGCTCGGTGGAAAGACATTTGACTCCAAGTATGAAATCATCTCACAAACAAATTTTGATGACCTCAACAAAACATATTTTTTGGAAGGGATAAAAACATTGGAGAAATGTTGGATAAAGTTTATTCAACTCAAAGGAGAACATTTTGCAATATAAAATGATTTCTTATCAAAAAACCTGTGCTTCATTAAAAAAAACACGGACTTATTGACCAGTCTTCGTATTTACATATATTTCTTTTGGTATTGTCTTATATGTTTGTTTTTGGTCTGTTTGTTCAATTGTTGTTTTCTTATTTTACTTTTGTAAAAATTAAGACCTGATAAAACGAAAACTCTTTCTTATTGAAAATTAAGTTGACTTATGGGATCTGGAATTTCTTTCCACATTACAATAAATTTTTATAACAAATTGCTTTCATTCTTTCCCTTATTATTTATTATTGTTTTTTTTCATAAATCTTGATACTCTGTAATATAGTGTAAAATGAGCTTTATTGATATCATTAATGGAAAAATAAAAAAAACATGGAGTGTTTAGCATTATCGAAAATTCCAACTCGAACTAATGAAAAAAACAAAGTCCAATAATTTAAATTTGTTACGTTTTGATTTACAAACAAGGTCAATGCAATCGGACATTGTGTTCTTTAGTTGAACTTTTAAAATGCAATTGCAGATTTTCTACAAATGGAAATTCAAACACACATAAATATAATAAAATTTAAATTGTAGTATGTACATTTGCAATTTCAAGAAACCTTGTCTGTGGTCAATGTACAAAAAGTCCTTCCTTGCTGTAGTTAATTTTTTGTGATTTCATGTTTAATAAAATAAATAAATAAATACTACGAGAATTGTTTAACATGGACTGGTATTTTCAATCAACGAAGGACAGCTTTTATTTGTTTATTTCGTAGTTTTATAATCCCTGACTTTAACAATGTACATGCAGGATGTTTTTTATTTTATTTGTTGAAATAGTATTTAAAATGCATCAAAGAAATTCACAAGGCATACTAAAGGCATACGTGGCTACTAAAATAATGTAAGACTTCAAATAGGATATATTTGAACGTCATGCCATACTCGTATACTAAAATATTACAGAACTTATTTAAGATATTAAATTAAATATATTTCATGAAAATATCGGACTTTTCAAGAGCTTTGTTTTCCAACAGGGGCTTATTGTAATAACATAACAGTTTTGACATTTTGGCAGTGGGCAATTGTTGCAATGATTTCAATTTCGCTCGAAAATCGCACTCTAATACTAAAAATCCATTATGAAAATGGTGGATCTGTACATGTAAAATTTTCGGTCAATATAATCGTCCTTCTAAAAACGCTCGCTATTAAGAATTTGGTGGATTGGCTCACTTCATAATGTGCTAGAACCGACCCATGTTTGGTCGGATCATTCAAGTGAAAACATCACAGTCATGAGCCACAGTGTTGAAAAATGTTCGAAAGTGTCAATTCCTCGACGTTCTCAATAATTGGGCATGTTCAAAATAACGACCACAGGACGAATTTCGCATAAGAATTAGGCTTTGAAGCTTTACAAGATGCAACTGGTGCTGAACTCATTCAAGAACAATCCGCCGCCATTTTATGGAAAAATCACTTTAGACACGAAGCCCATATTCGTTTGTCTGGATACGTCAACAAGTTAAATTGCCGCATTTTGGCCTCCTGAAAATTCATGAAAAATTTTTGAAAACTCTTTGCAGGCTGAAACTAACACCGTATAATGATGTGGTTGGTTTGAAGGCGTGATTGATTCATTTTTTTTTTCGAAAATTTTGACCGTTTTAGGTCAACATTTGTATCGCTGTGGCTGATATTACTTTTCATTTATAATTGCCAAATGCTACACTTTACTTTTCCCTTAATTTGTTTTTTGATTAGTTCGGCGACGTACATATACGGACTTATTTTTATATATAGATTGATATTTTTTCCGTATACATATATTTTGTGCTGCTCCAGAGTTACAAAGCTCAAAGTTTTTTAAAATTATAACTTTCACAATTGATTGAATCCTCATTTAGTATTGAAGAGTTTACTAAAGGTCAATGATCATTTGGTTAGCACCAATGAAATATCGATATACGAACAGCTGAACCCACAGCAAACAAACGCTTATTATTCAGATTGTTAGTGGGGAGCGATCCCAAAATAACAAAATTATAAGTATATTATAAGTATTTATATACTTGTTTAAAAAATGCGCTGTTTGTTGTGGCCTAACCTGTTCATAGATTGACATTTAGTTGGTGAACTTAACGCAGTTCGCAAACACTCGACCTCATATATTTATGCCAAACAAAGTAAATACAATATGAGAATTCTCTATCGTATATGATTATTATAAAATACACAATGGTAGTAGGCTTATACTTGTAATGCTTTTATACAAACAGCACAACAAACATTGTATTCAACAAGACTCGTATTATATTTATCTTGCAACATGTATACAATTAGATGCCATTATGGAAGTTTATTATTTCTAGCTCAAACCACAACTAACAATAAATTTTTAAATTATTAAGTATTTATAATATGATATCTTTGGTACACCCTTCTATGGGTACATACATTTTCCAAACCCTTTCGAACACATTAAAATTGTTTCGACGTTGTTGACATCCGTGGCATGTTATAAAGGATATGTCCAATTAAAAATTATAATTTCGTTTGCTCTACCAAACGAATACCTGCGGAAATTCCGTTGGGTGGTGCGCATCCGAAATGTCCAATTTTGCCGTTCTGTTTAAACATGTCGTTGGTTGTCAATTCAGGACAAAAGAAGCTGGGAATCATCGGCCTATAGCGCACGTCGTTTACGTTGACAGCGTAGCCAAAGTTGTTCTCAATATGGATCGATGACGCTGATTTTTTCGGGATGCACTAGACGCCCATGGAAATCATATGTTTTGTTATCGTCCGAAATTCAACAGTTTTGTTTCTTGACATACCAATTTGTTCAGAAATGCAGTACAATTATGGCAAAGCGCATGGAATATTGCCCGAACAGAACACGCGTTTTGATAAAACAATTTTATCATTTGCACGTGGTGGTGTGGAACACCATGTTCATCCATGGTAATTTAGCAAAACAGGCGAAATAAAGGAAAGCCAGGTATACCCTCAACAATAAGGCCGCTATCAAGGGTTTGAAAATTCCTCTTAGAAGACTCATTATATACTATATACTATTTAAGAATGTACTATATAAAAATATATTTTTAAATAAAGAGTGTATTGAAGTATATAATAGAGCAAAAAAATTTAATAATTGCACTAAAAAAACTACAGGTGTTTCAGTTGGACACAAGGATTGCCTTTCTCACAACTTTTTCTTTTTTAACGAATTTCCAATCAAATTCATAACAATTCTCAGATATTGTACACCTCCGAATGAAACTCTCTAGTTGTACCCATGCAGAAAATAGCAATTGATAACTTTCCTTAAAAAAGAAAATAAATTAATTGGATATATAAACAGTTATAGAACTTATTTAACATTTATTAAACTGAAAATTTCGACAATCTTGTGATTCATGGGCTTCTGAGGAAAACTGCTCGATGCGTATATGCGTCCTTCAGTCGCGAATGGGTTAAGCAAGAAAAGAAAAATATAACTTTGTGAAAATAATAAATTTCTTTAGCTGCGAACATAGATCCCAAGAAAAAATTTAAATCTCTTTATAATAAGCGTATGCATCAAATTTTTTCAAATACAGGACACAATCCTCAGAAAAATACACAAGTGAGAATATTTAGTGGTTTTAGAAAAGTAGGCTCATATCACACTCTCATTGGCAGTGTGCTCTCTTTTTGCCCAACAACGCTTTTTAGCCTCTCTAAACAAACGGAAACAAATTTTATAATTTCTTTGTGTTTGGTTTCCTGTTTTCTATTCTGCAGGTCTACGTCACAAGTGTCTCAGTAGCAATGACTGTGAAGATGGTCTGGTGTGTCAATATGAAAATTCGAATCGCACGATTGGTGTGGCAAAGTTTATGTCAACAAAAGCTAAAATTTGTTTATGTGACAATGAAAATGGTTATTTCGAAGATTTGATTCATGATATCTGCAGTGGTGGTGAGTACTAACACAATTAGCTTCAATTGCATTCTAAATTATTAAAGGTGATTTATTCGCTTTTTTTGTTGCAGCGGCAAACATTGTTCTATCACTTTTGACAGCCGTGATGCCGTTTGTTGTTTACGCCAGCTTAAAGAGTTATTTCTAAGCAATTAACTGCACACATAGATTTGATTTTGATTTCTTTTAAGTGTTTTATTTAAATGTAGTATAGCAAAAGCACCAATTTTTTCTCATTAATAAAGTAAATTAAAATTATATATAAAATTATATACATACGATATATATACATAAACTTTTTTTGTCAATTATAAATCATTTGTGTATAAGAAGAAACCTTTTATCAAAAATACGTACCTACATTCATATATACCTGCATAAATTAACTCTTAAATATGTATATTAATTAAAAAAATAAATAAAAAAATTAATTGGAATAATATTCCGAATAATTTGATAAATTTTGTATCAATTTTCACCACAATAAAATAAATTGTTGGCAACTTTTTAATTTTCATTCAAATACTTTCGCTACAGTAATACTACAACGATTATGTCCTAGAAGGCACAATTGGAAAATTATTTTTTGAAATTGTAGAATGTACTGAAATATTTTTTCGCACTGCAAAAGCTTATTAAAATTGGTTTCTCAATAATGCTTTTCAATATAAATTCACTGCAACACTGCTGTATCGAAAGTATTTGGAACAAAACAAATGCCTTATGCCTGTTTTGTTCCTGAAAAGAAGTGTAAAATTTTTGCGCCTTTTAGTAAGTGGAAAATTATGTGGGAAGATCAGGTACTACTGTATATATAACATATTTTTTCTGTAAAATGACCAAAAAAAATTTAAAATTTTTACAGAAACGAAAATGCCCTTAAAAATGTCAAGACGTCTTGTTAGTAAAACATTTATACGAAGCAGACCATTGGCTCTACATCTATTTGCATATTCTGCTTGAAGAAATATGCAATTAGATGTACATATATTTTTTGTATTATATTTATTTTAATAATAAAAGGGAATACAAATTACACGATACAAACTGACACGATACAAACACAAACTGCGAAGCTATCTGGCTAGTCTGCAGAAACACCCGGAGTCTGCGGCAGGAGTCGAACCTGCGACCTTCGGACTACTAGTATATAATACTAGCTACTAGTCTATGAATGCATGAAGGCTTTAAAGCCGGTAATAAATCGGTTAAGATGGCTTTACATTGCAATTTTAATGGTTTGCCCGACTGACTATCGAGGTATAGGTTGCCTAGCAGTTGCCGGAAGAGAAACCCATGCGATTTCATGCTCCGTCGACCACATGCAATTTTAAAATAAAAAAGTGTATGTTAATAACTATTCCATTTTTGGGAAGAAATTTGACGAACCAAGTTTGTTGTTCCTATTCTTGCTATGAAAGAAATTTGTGTCTACTTTTTACCGCAAGTCTTACTTCACAATTAAAAATAACAAAATGCCAAATAGTGATATTATGAGTGAATTAAATAAATAAAATTAATAAAAACTAATATATAAATAATTTTATTTCAACCGATTTCAAATATAGAATCCAGAAAGTGCGCTTTTTAGAGATCAAATAAAACAAAAATTACTTAAGGGAAAGACTTGTTCATATACCGGCGATGTAACAACATCCAGTACCATCTAATTTTAATTATAAAAGTAAACCTGTGTTCAATATCCCCTGATTTTTATTAATTATCATATCAAACGAGCAAATCATGGTTGAAAAGCATTCAAGCACTTATATCTATGCCACAGACTACAAATACTATATGAGAATTCAATATCATAAGTATAATAGCTTTAGAAAGCTTTTGCACAAACAATTAATTAAACATTTTACATTTTTAAGTACAATACGAGTCATATTTGGCCTTCAAGGCTTGATTCTGTATGTAAACGATAAGTTAAAGGTTTTAATTTGATCGTTCGATAAATCCTAGATACGTATACTTGATATTTTTCAGTTTGTAAATAAATATTAATCATACGCCATTTGTCTTATTTCCAGCAAAAATAATTATAACTGAAATAATGTTTTTGCAAAATGCATTCATTGGTCACTAAACCAAACCGTCAGTGAAGTTGTCTTTTTTATTGTAGGGATTTTTATTGGAAAACATATTCTTCTCAAATACATACAGCCGAGTGAAAATGGAAAATTAAATTTATATAATGAATATATTGACGCTTCTTATTTTTTAAAAATACATAAAACAATCTTATTCCCTAAAACAAATTCATTTAATTTACAAAGTCCTTTACAGCAGATAATAGTAAATTGGAAAATACAAAAAGAAAAGTTTTGCAATCTAATAAGAATAAGTTTAATTTTATAAGAAAGGAAATCCAAGCTTTAGTGATTCTAAAGATGCAGCAATTTTCCATAAGTTGATAAAGCAATGCGGTGGCAAACTATCTGATATTATCGAAATTTCTATGAAAGAAAGTTATTAACACTTTGAATTGAATTAATAGGGGTATATTGCTCATTATCGATTTCAGGATGTGAAAATCAAAGAATATAATGATGAAAGAACAAAAAAATATGTAGTTTGATTGAAAAAAGTTTTGATTTATAAAAAATATAAATTATTTTAACGAGGAGAAATTTTGTGTGACAGAAATTTAGTTGTCAGTAAGCCATGGAGCGATGCATCCTTCAAGAACTTGGAATTTTTGTTAAAAATATTTGCAGTCCTTTTTGCGCCAGCCTGTGGAAACGTCTTGCTCATTATCATTAAGCTTAATGGAATAACAATACTTGTTTATATTTTTATATTTATTAATAGATGAAATACTTCTGCCGACGAAGTCTTGGTCTTTACACTTCAATACACCATAAAAATTAAAATTGATGCACCCTCTCTCTCTCTCTCTCTCTCTAAGTCAACTAGTTGCGAGTAATTGAATAAAAAATCGTCGTAGATTATATTTTATCAAAATTTTTGTAGTTGCAATTATATGTAAAAGATTTTTTTCTGAGTGTATTCAGCAGCAATAACATGTAATGATTTTAGTATATAAAAGTTTTGTATATAATTTATGAAGTTAATTTTGGAATATAATTTTGCCAAAACCTTTTTATACGTTGAAAATTTACGACTTGAGAAACAGGTCATGTTGTCAGCCATAATTTGTTTTGCAAAATCAGTTAAACAAATGCATGTATTCCAGCCATAAGACTTCATTTGTCTGCAGAGTTGTTAAGTTAAACGAAATTCTTGAACACAACACGCAATTCAACTAGAACAAATGTCACGGAATACATCCAAGCAAATAGCGGTTAGAGTACAATTATTTTTGTCAAAGAATTATCAATGTGCGATTTCATATTAACGATGCACAGTGGAGCATTTTGAGTTTATTTTTGTTTCGTTATTTTATAAATAACAACTGGAATTAAAAAAAATATTTAAATTTAAAAAGCACTAGAAAGAAAACTACGTTTGCTATCAAAATTTAATTTTAATATGGTTAATCATAATATTGTTTTTGTGAATAAAAAATAAAAGAAAAAATCAAGGTGTATCATTTTCATAGGTTGGCATTATTAAAGCAACAGCTGGCACAAAAATTAGTACAACTAAGTACATTAAGCCGAAACTATTTTTATGCTTTTTGATGTTGTATTTGTTGTCATAATAATCATTTTGTAAAATAAATTCGCAAAACTATTATTTTATTCGACTATTTTTCTAATAGTGTTGTCATTGCAAAAATCAGTTCCCTAGTTATTTTGTCGGTAAAAATTTATGTATGACTTAAGCCTGGTATGAAGATATTATTATTGTCAGCCAATCATCAACAGTTTTCATCACAATAAAACTCACGCACGTATGCGTCTAGAAAATAATTATTACTCATACGTTTTTCATTCAATAAATAATTGCAAATGCAGCGTTATCAACCCAGCGCATTTGGTTTTTTTTGAGTGTTTTTTTCTAGATTTTAAGTGAAGATTTTTCCAATCAGGATTTTTCCTGTGCTCTTTTCCCACTTGAAAATTGACATTTTCCCTTAAGAATTTAACATATTTTATATGAAGAAGGGACGTTTAAACGAATCAATTATAAAAGAAAAAAAATGGCAAACATTTCTCATTCTATTTTTAGTTTTAAAAGTTTTTTTCTTCAGAGTTTACAATGGCAGACTTCGAAACTTCGACACTATGGGTCAAGATCTTGAGCTAATGTCAGAGATGGTTTTCAAATTTTTTTTCTGTTTTAAAATTTACATGAAACAGAATTGAGGCCTAGAAAATAGATGCTTCCTATGCCTGCAACAAAAAGTTGCAAGGAAAGAACCTTTTTGCATTTGTTTATTAAAGTTGAAATGCAACAGAGCAACTTCCAACGATTTTTCCAACGATTTGCTTAATATTGTTTTGAGAAAAATATATATGAAACCTGTTTAATATATTACTGAAAAAGCAGAGAAATGAAAAGAAAAAATAAAAACTAAATAACACTTAATTCCTTTGTTGATTTTTAGTAAAATAAAATAAATAAAAAAATAATCGCGATATCATCTTATTATTTCTTGAATTCTAGTAATAAATTCTAGGATTATATTCTAGTAATTAATAAATGCCTTATTCGTCAATATAAAACTATGTTCTTAAAAAACAAAATACCTACTCTTCTTAGTAAATTGAAGAAAGCTCATGGTTCAGTTAAGGGCACTAAACAATTGTGCAATGAAAACCCTATAAGAAAACTATTTGGAAATGAGCTAGATTTGCGCTTTTTGTTTCCTTAGAAAGCTCTTCCCCAATACATTTTTCCCAAGATTTTTACTCTTCTTTTTACTACCAATGGTATATGTCAACTTAGTGCCAGTGTTATTTTGTATGATGATGTGGCATACATATAATTTTGAAATAATATACCCGAGTTCGAGTTCAAATCCAATCGTCAAAAATATCAGCAAGAAATATACATACATGCCATTCATATACGTTAAAATGGAAATCGTTTTTTTATAACATCTCGAACATGACTTCAGATCCAATGAACAGAACCAAAACACAGAACTTCTTGCAGAGATAAGGCTATGATAAAAATAATTGCGAAATATCGGAATTTCCAGTAATTCAGTATTACAAGTTGTTGATTTAATTGACTTCTTTGAAAGTAACATTTATTGTGATATAGTTCAATACTTTCGAGACGAGTTTGTCTGATTTGCTCCTGGCATATATGTGACATACACAATATTAAAATTTTAAATTCCCATGTAATATCTTTAATACCGTTTCACAGTAAGTCACAGGAAATGTGTGTCATAAGAAAATAACACAAAAAGATATAAAACATCAAGCGGTTTTAATTCGATCGTTAATAAAACCTAGATTCGTATACTTGATATTTTCCTATTTATAAATAAATATTACTCATACGCATTTTTTAACCCATTAATAATCATGATTGAACTTCTTCTTCAAGTGAAATCAATTAAGACTAAATTTAATTTATTTTTAAATATTATAAAACTAGTATGACCAGTGTCAAGATTATGGTAAGTATGGATTTTCCTAAGCCATATATGGAACGAACTTGGTCTGATATTTTTGGTGTTATGATCTAAGTGATACAAGGCGGGCAAGGTGCATTTATTTTACAAAGTGGTATCACCACGAAGGGTGATTATTATGTGCTCTTCTTATGTATTTATATATGACGCCTGTCAAAAATTGTTTTTGGTTACATATCGTCCTGTTTAACACTATGAACAATTAACAAAGAAAAGACAAAAACAAAACTTGTTTATGTGAACGCTATAACGACAAATCATAAAAGTTTGCAATTTTCGTGAAAAAAAACCTCAATAGTTCTTTTCACTATAAAATTTTAATTATTTCGAACATTTAACATATTGAATTAGTTAGGCCCGTTTGTGGTTTGTTTTTGTGAAACAAAAATCCCCATCTACATTGATGTTAAAAAAAAAATGTTAACATTTTATAAGATTCTTTTCCATTGTATTTTTTTTTTATAAATTTAAATCATTAATGAAAATAATAAAAAATTACACCTTTCTAAATTTTTTCATTAAATCTTTTTTTACACGTTTAACTGCAAACTTCCACTAAACTAATAGTTTTATATACTTATACTGCCAAGTTTTGCTTTTGTAAATAAAATTTTAATAAAAAAAGTAAAACCATGCAAATAAGTAAATATTGTAGGAGCATAATATGCCACAAGTAATAAAAAAGCTCTACTATTTACCATCCTTGCCTATAATGCAAACCAGTTACCATAGTTAGGGCCTTTTGGGTTTAGCAAACAATAACATGAAAATAGAGCATTTTTATTGTGTTATTAATGTCAATATTTACTTTTGCTTTGCAAGGAGTCTTATTGGGATATAACAGAGCTGAATTATTAAAAATAAGGATTTTGTAATTTTAGAAAATAGGGCGGTTTATACCTACTGTGACGATATATTTTTGTTCTAATATTAATTACAACTCTCTCTCTCCCTCTCTCTCACATTACACAATGTCGAAAACAGTTTGGACTAAAAAGCAAATCATAAAAAATGGAGAAGCTTTGACATTCATCAACAAATAAAACAAAAAAACGAAGCTATCAGCTGCTCTGCCAATGCTACCTGTTACGATTTTGCCTTCTCTCACTATAAACTTTTAAAATACATACAAGCTACAAAGCGACTGTAGAAACATCTTCGCTTGGAATAGAACCAGCAAGCCAACCAGCCAGTGGGCCGATTAGTCGGGACCATATACTCGTATGATAAATGTAAACTGAATATTCTTATTAAAAAGTAATTTTTTTTAATATTTCGAAGTTCCGTATATACATATTTCGGCTTTTGTAAGCTATTTTTAAATGACATTTCCACATTGTTTTTTGCGCATATTTTATATAGTCGTTTGGAAACATTTTTTCTTAAACAAAATTCCACAATGGTCTCAATAACTTTCCTTGTTTACTTGATTCACGCTGCTAGAAAATGTTTTCATTGTAATAAATTCCAGAAAAAACATGTTTCCTTTCTCAATTAAAGAACAAACAAAAAACTACAATTTTCTAAAGTTCAAGTCGATAAGGAGAAATTAATTATACGAGTGTATGACCAACGAAATCTGAAACACAATTTTTATTAATCACTAATACAGACTGATGATTAATAAAATGTATAATTGTTAATTGTGGTCAAAGTGTCGTACTCTGTTGGCCTTTAAAGCAACGATGACGCAATGACGCATTTACATCAGTTCATTTTTTGATGGCCAAAACTATGACGTCAAAAACTTATGTTTCACACCCTTAATTTATATGGCTCTTATACACGAAATTTAGAGGTTTTTGGTCATAAAATAAATAAGCATTATTTTGTTGTAGAAGGTCTTAGACATATTTACAAACTCATCACTAAAAACACTGAACGCTGCTGGAAATTTCACATGTTGTTGTAATGTCGTATATTAGAAAGTGGGAAAAAAAAAGTAAAATCTCACAGTTCTGCAAAAAAGTGACTAAATAGTAAAAAATACATCGTGCATTAAAATTAATGCGAGTACCATTAACGTGAAGTAAAATTAATTTTGTTGCAATATATAGTTCTGAAGAATATGTACTTAACAACCTGCACAGAGTTCAAAATGGCTGCTGGTCTCAAGTAAAGTCTTGTAAACTTAATTTTAAAAACTCCCCACCGATAATACGATTTGCTTAAAAAAATATATTCAAGGTTACAAGGACCTTACCACCACAAAACGTACTCGATTTTCACTTTTTCATCGCAATCGATAATTCACTATCATTTAAATCAATTCTGAAAATTTTCAAACTTTAAAACTGTAATTAATTTGTTAATTTTTGCATAAGTATATGAGTTTGAATGCTTTTTTTCGGCTAGCGCCAATGAAATGCAGGCCAACAACAAACAATATTTTTTAAATAGTTATTCTGGAGACTGGCCTTCGTAGACTAGTAGGTAGTGTACTAGACTCGTAGTGCGAAGGTCGCAGATTCGAAACCTGCCGCAGAACTCTGGCAGTTTGTGTTTGATAATTAAAGGGAGCGCACAACAAGCCTTCACTGGCTTAAGTGTATGTCGTATGACATGGGCTATCACACCCCTCCAATCAACCTAACCTAACCTCACCTAACCTATTCTGGAGAATATCTTGAATGAATGAATTTAATAAATATGTGGAATTTGAAGCTTGCAGCAAAATAAAATTTACAGTGGCCCTGCCTGCAACTTAACGCAATGGTAGTTAATAAAAAAGCTTCTTCTGTTAAATTATGCATTTGACACTTATGTTTTTATTGGTATTAATGCTCGACCTCACACTTTTTTCCTAGTAATCTTATCAGAGTAGCTTAACACTACTGCCAAAATTTTCGGTCTTCCCGTAAAGTTAACAATATATGATGGTCTTCAGAGGGATACAGTCAAGTTTGAAATAGTATTAAGATAACACAGTACAACACGAAAAAAAAAATAACCATATACGGACACCACTAAAAAAAGACCCGTGTCTCCCAATTTTTCCCAAAGTCATGCACTTATCAAATGCACGGTATCATTTTGGCAAAAAAGTGATCATTTTCTCGGGCTCATATCTTGCAAACCGTTCCTCTCTGAGGCAAACTTGTAGCTCTTGTCATAAAGAACAAACATTGCGAACATATAAAATCAAAAAAACTTCACCTTCCAGATAAAAATCGCAAAAAACTTAAAAAAATTCGATTTTTTTTACCTTTTTCTCTTGTTCAGGTCCATAGGTAGCAAACCGTTCAAAATTCAAGGAAACAATGAACTACAAAAATTTACCTAAGATCTCAATAAACAAATTTCTACAACATATAAACTTCCTGGGAATAAAAAAGTAATTGATAGCATAGTATCTCAATGTTGAAGTAAATAAAAAACAAATGAAATTAAAAAACGGTGTTCAGAATTATTCCCAGGAAGTTTATATGTTCTAGAAATTTGTTTATTGAGATCTTAGGTAAATTTTTGTAGTTAATTGTTTCCTTGAATTTTTTTGAAAAATTGGGAGACACGGGTCTTTTTTTAGTCTTTTATCACGTAGTGGTGTCCGTATATGGTTATTTTGCCACGACTTAAAAAATTACACACAGTGTAAGAAATAAGCAATTAAAACTTCTAATAACTTCAGAAAATAAAAATAGAAACTGTACAGAAATATTTTGGTTGAATAGGATAGGAGTTTCTGGAATATGAGTGGCTCCATCTAATGATTTCGGAACATCAGGTTTTCTGCACAAGAACTAGTATATGATTTTCATTGAAAATATCGAAGAAATATGAATATGCCTTCAGATTTTCCTTTGTTTTTTACTTTTTATTTGTTGTACTGATGAGTTTACTTGGTATGAATTCGCCTTTGCACTAATAAAAAAAAATAAGTAAATAAAATATTAGTTTGTTTTCTTTGGAAACTTTTATAATTCAATAATTTCTAACACTGTGATATAGACACATACATATGTATTTCTATTATTATTTAAATATTTTATGAAGACAAAAAATGTCGTGTATTTGTCAATATTTTGTTCATTCGAAAGATCGGCAGGACCTTGAATATTCTTCCTGTGCTCACAAAGATGGCGCTACAACAGAAACTACTGATCATAAGTACTGATATAAATTATTGCCAAAATTTGCCATTATCTTCTAATTATGTTATGTTATTTATTTGCAGTATTGAGCCTTCATCTAGATCGGATATATCTGCCAGCGAATTGGCAATAGCTCGAGCAGAAAATTGGCTTTTGAATAAAAATCTAACAGAGGCTCGCATAACCATTGAAAATCTTGAGAGTTTAGTGAAGACAATAATGGATAAGCAGAACGTCATGCTCACGGAAATGTATCATTTGAAGCGCTTAAATCAAGAGTTGGAAGAAGAGTGTCGCATCCAAAGAGACTATCATACCATGGAGCGTAATGCCATGATAAGAGAGTTACAAGATGTCAAAGAGTTGCTGCAAAAGCGTTCAAAATTGCTGGTAACATGTTGTTTATGTATACAAAAAATTTAAATTTAAATTTAATTTTATATTTTTCACGTGCCCAGGATGAAACTCTGCAAAAGAACAATGAGTTGGTCAATGATGTGCAAGATGTTAACCAAAAGATTTACTTAATGGGCATGAAATATTTACGTTTGAAAAATGAACGTTCATATCATTCATCGGAACAGTCCGAGGGAAACCAATCAGATGGAGAGCAATCACATTCAGAGCATTCAAATGTTGAGCAATCAAATTTAGAGGAAACGAATGAAGAAAAATCTAATGAAGAAGAATCAAATGGTGAAGAGTCAAATGTGGAGGAATTAGAATAGCCGTTTTATTTTTATATATATTTATTAAATACATAATTTAATTTTATTTCTTTAATGTTATATTTAAATGGTAAATTTTGCGAACAAATACCTTTAAAATTGCAAATGTATTTTTACAGTTTTCATTTATTCACACACGATGTACAATTTTATATCGTCAAATAAAATGTAAAAGGACGTAGTAAACATATTAGAGTTAGAAGGTATCAAAAACATTAAGTCTTCTGCTCAGAACATAGAGTTTATTCAAGAAATTGGGAAGAGAAACTGAACAGATCGTATTCAGAATTCCTAGTAAAGGGGTCTTATTCATGTGCAAATGAAGCAAAACTGAGTTAAGAAACTATGCCATACAACCTCTCCCTTGTGTCAGTTGTTCTCTATTATGTTTTAATTCTTCCTGTAAGATGTTAAAACGTTTTATGTGGCATTTTTAATGAGGATATATTTTCACTTATTACTAATTAAAAGCGAATACATTTTTATGCGAATTATTAAATTCAAAATACCAATAAAATAGCAGAAAAGAAAATTACCGATCGAACATTTTGTGAAAAAAAAAAAAATAAATTTCACATAAAAATTTTATTCGCGATTAGCGCGATTATATTGACCTCTGTTTAGGAGCCGATTCAACAAGCAGTTTTCCAGAAAAATTAAATTAAATTACCTGCCGAGTCTGAAGTTATTCTATCTCTCATTCTCATAATGGAAGTGGATCAAATCGATCACTTTAAATTGTTATGATGAATTGAGATCGAGTTAAAAAAAATTAATTTTCATTCAATTTCAAATTATTTTCCTTCAAAATGAAAAGCAAATATTGAAATTTATAATGTGGTATTAGCAAATATTTTGCATTATATATATATATATATATATATATATATATATATATATATATATATATATATATATATATATATATATATATATATATATATATATATATATATATCAGGCATGTTCTGCAAATCACAAGATTTCAAAATCACTTGTGATTTTAAAATCACAAATGTGATTTTGTGGTGTTCTGAAAATCACAAGAAATTTAACTTTTCGGTGTGATTTTACCTTTTCGAAAACACAAGGAAACGGCTGATGTTTTGCTATGATTTGATGACAATTTTTTATGTATTGAAAATTAATAAAGGTTTAGTCAAAATAATAAGTGAACGTAAACTAAAATTATTTTTTAAAATAAAAATGAAACACAAGTTGATATGCCTGGGGCTTTATTGTCAGTAATATATTTGAAAAGAAATTTATTAATTTAACAAATGAAAGTAGTTTCAAGAATACACACCGAAGTTGCCACCACAAATATAGCTAGTAATCTGTGGTTGCCACTGTTCTTAATATATAATTATTGTTGCCATTTGCTACTACTTTATGCGTAATTATTTTCAAAATTAGGCAAACAATTGATAGTTAATAAATATTTTGAATATAACTTAACAAAAATAATTAAGTTTTATTGGAAATAGCTTGTTTAGTTAAAAAAATTAAATATATTTCTCGTCGAAAGCAATATTTATCCACTCTGGCAAGCATCGGTGTATTTTCGAAGAACAAAAACACCTGACAACTAAAAAGTAAATGCAAATCACAAAAAGAAAATATCAAATCACAAAAGCAAATAACAACATTAGTTACAATAGAAAGTGTTTGCAATTTTTTTATATTTTAGCCAATTTTTTGGTACAAAATCATCAGTTTTACTCTTAAAATAAATAAAAAACAAATAAATGTGTTCAATTAATGAGTTTTTATTGAGTTAAATATAAAAAGCCGTCCAAAATTAAGAAAGTGATTTCAGATCGCCAGCCACATAGCTGACCGGTTTCAAATCACAACAGTTCAAAAAGTTTTGTGCGCAGAACACCTTTTTTGTGATTTCAAATCACTTTCACAAAAAGTGATTTGCAGAACATGCCTGTATATATATATATATATATATATATATATATATATATATATATATATATATATATATATATATATATATTAATTACTAATAATTAATAATTTAAAATAAGAATTACTTCAGAGGATTTGTGAAAATCTATTAGAAAGAACCTCCTTTTTATTAAAAACATATCCTGAAATCTACATCAAAATATTATTTATCATCAACCAATAATGATAAAAGAAAACGCGGGTGAATTTGTATGCCTTACGATAATTGATAGTGGAAAATAAATAATTCAAATTTAAGATAAAATTGATTTCAATGCAAAAGATTTATGAAATAAATTTACTTTCCTCAACATAATATAGATAGGTTCCATGTCAGTGAATAGGAATCGAAAAACAATCATTGGAAATCATAGGAAATTACGCAAGATTTCACTTCGTGTGGATCCTGATCTCAGCATTCGGTTGATTTCTTCGAAAGGTCTTTTTTTACTGGCATTAAATTCTTCAATTATTCATACTACAAGCAGATAAACTATAGTTTAATTTTTTCCATATTTTTATATTTAATAACTTCGAAAAAAAACTTGAATATTGAATATATTTATTAACTAAATTCTTATAAATTAGTAGCTAGTGTTCTAATTGAATTGCTTTTCATTTGTTTGCAATTAAAATTAAAAGCTATAAACTATACAATATTTAACTATGTTTTTTACGGGTTTTAATTACAATTTAATTTAAACAGTTTGTGTTTTTTTAACATTTTAAATTTAAAATTGACTTTTTTTGGTAGAAACAAATTTGTTGTTTACCCCTTGATTTTTTCACTTTTTAACTTTTAATAAATATTGCTTTTATGTAATTAAAATGTTTGTAGATATATTTAAAAGATTATGTTTTAAAATATCCGTTTGAATAAAGTTTTCAGTTGTGGCTAAAAATAGATATTAAGTGCATTTAATTTATACATGAATTTAAAATAGTGGGTGTTGTTTCTATGTCATTAATTTAATTACAATTTATTAAGTTGAGAGCCTTTCTAATGATTGTTTATTTCTAATGAAAATTAAAACATTTTATTCCACATACATTTAGCTGCAGTTTGCTTTTAATACATATATTCCATGGCACGTCTTATGCTTTTGCTGTCATTAGTTTCTGTTTCTTTCCAAAAAAGTTTTAATTGAAATCAATAATAGGCTTGTTTTAAAGCGGCACTAGTGATGAGAAATGCTGAGCCAATTAGTATGAACGTTATTATTTTAAGAGCACTTGGCCTACCGGAAGAGTCTGAAAATAGAAAAAATTTCCAAGTTCAGAGCAAAACTTTCTAGTAAAAAAAGAAAAATAATTAAATAAATAATATTGAAAACTAACTTTTCTTATTGGCTGCCGAACAAGTTCGATGATCGGAACTACTTTTATAACCAAATTTACACTGGCACACAGAGTTGCGGCACTCAACTTTATCTGCACCCTTTTCAACAAAACATTCACTAGCTGTCGAGCAAACTTCATTAAGGCCTTTATCAAGAATGAAAAAATATTGCAAATAAATTAAAAACTTTTAAAGAAGTTGAGAAAAGGATATAATATATACCTTTCTTGTTTTCACAGTGACCATTCTGGAAGTGTTGTTTGTCTCCGCAGGAACATTTGTTGTCAACGCAAGTTGCCAATAAGGGTTTACACTGTTCGCTTTCAACACATTCCTCCTCAATATTTTCGGCTAAAGATAATAAAACATAAACCAAAATTATAGAAATGCACTTTCCGAAAATGAAACCCTTGTTTGAATACCTTCCTTGAGGCATTCGTCTTTAAAGTGTACGAAACCTTTGCGGCATTGACAGGTTTTCGATTGATCCTGAGTGCCATTGGAACCAGAAACTGCGGCACATAACGAATTATCCACCGAGCAGTCATCATTGTGCAAACATTCTGCCCCAAGACCTGTAAAAAATTTATGAAAAACTCAATAGTAAAATTATACACGTAGTATTCTCGGTCATAAAGCTTTACCTGGTAAACATTTATCATCCTTCGTTACATAATTGGGCTGGCATATGCATGTGCGATTCGAACATAGTGAATGATCGACACGACAAGCGTCATCACTATCACACTCCGAACCCAAGCCCGACTTATAAACGCACATTTGCATAATATCATCATATTCGGCATATTCTTTACATGTACAACGTCTGGGTATTTGCGAATGGCAATAAGAGGCGCCGAAAGGACTACATTGATTATCAGCAGTGCAGGATAAATGATATTGTATGGCTGCCATAAATTAAAAATTTTTCAAAAGTTAATTTAAGGGCATCAACTAAGTCTGTTTAAATCATCTCATTTCGGAATTCAAATAAAATCTGTTGAACTTATTTCTCTATTAGGCCAATTTAAATGTATTTTTTTGTTGTGGGTCTTAACTTAGTCAATGATAAATAAATGAACAAGTTAATATTTGAATTTGGAGAATATTCTCAATAGTTCTGGCTGTAAATGTTTACTTAAGAATAGTTCTGTATAATATTTCGATTCAATTAATATAATCTGGGCGAAAGCCTTGGGAGCCATTCGTGAATATTAGATGGACAGGGGAAGGAATCCTTTTGCTTGTGAGTACGACGTACAAAAGTTATTTATTTATATTTTTATAATAAAATATCAGTTATGTCGCAAAAATTCAAGGTCGCCCTTGGAGAGGCGAGCTTTCGTTGAAATTACAATTTTTTAACTTGAAATGCCAAAAAAAGTTTTTAGTTCATAGGACGACGAACATAAAGTAATATAGTTCTGGAAAACATCACAATATGTTTATGAGGACATTTTACATGGTTATGACGGAAGCAATAACATTTTTAAAACCATATGTTTTTCTTTGCGTGTATGAAATAAAGGTCTGCGCAGAGTAGTCCTTGTATGAGATAATTGAAATGGTCGCCCAAACACATTTAATCTCAAACAAAAACAAGAATACTGAATAATTTGTAACAACTACCATCTTTCAGCAATATAATGTTTTTCTCTTCCTGCAGCTGACAACATTTAAAGCAAAAAGGATAATGTAAATGTTACAACATCTCAATATGTTTCAAAACCTACTTATTTTGTTATACATTTGTGAATGATCATCAGCGTTGCTGTTGTGTGAGTAAAAGGACGATTTGCCCTTCTTTATTATACATTTTTAAAATCCTCTTTTTTGTAATTTTTGTTTGTTATTTTGTGCCTCTCCGCCACATACACACGCATATATACATATGACCAGCTAATGAAAAAATATTTGAAAAAAAGAATTTAAAGAAAATTTAATAAAAATTAATGGCATTAGTGATTAAGAAGATTTTAGAAATTCCTTGTATATTCTTAAAAATGTGTACTTTTTTAGGTTAGATAGGTTAGGTTGATTGGAGGGGTGTAATAGCCCATGTCATACGACATACACTTAAGCCAGTGAAGGCTTGTTGTGCGCTCCCTTTAATTATCAAACACAAACTGCCAAAGTTCTGCGGCAGGATTCGAACCTGGGACCTCCGTACTACGAGTCTAGTACACTACCTACTAGTCTACGAAGGTCAGTAGTTTTTTAACTTAGGAAAATAAATTTTATACATAAAATGGATTTTATGCTATCTCTACTTCTTCTCTAAAAGGGGCCAATTTGCTTCGATAACGCATTTAACATTTGCAAGGGATCTTTGGACGTTCAGTATGATAGTATTGGAAGGTGTAAAATACCACAAAAAAAGGATCAAACTCAGTTAATACGAAATTAAATTAATTAAGTTTAAATTCGGATCCAAAAAGATTCCCTGGGAAACTATAGATACATTCCAAATATAGGAGCAGATTAGAAAAACTGCACTGAGAAAGGGGAAGTAAATAAAGTTTGCATTAAAATCAATGCTCAATCAAATTCTTCAATCAAGCGGAGCCGATGTGGAAGAAATGGGTATTTATCAAATTCACTCGAATGCAAAATGCAGTAAGTGTTCTATAATAAAAGAATAATTGACAACAACAATCATGAATCTTATGAGAGAAGAAAATACTCTACCGCTAACATTTGAAGTTCGTGAATTCGGATTTTCAAGATTAGGAATAATGAGCATAATGAAGAAGTCATAATAGAAAAGATATCGCTATAGTTATAGATTCCGGATTTCGTTTACTCGTTATAATTGGAACATATTACAAGATTCAGAGGTGGAAATGTGGAATATAAGCTCACATTCTGAAAACGAATTTAAGGCATTTGCTGCCAGCTATTCATGCAAATTGTTTTGGTTTTTAGTGCCCCAATATAAATAAATACAAATTTATGTATTTGGGATTATACTTACGCTTACGACATCCTCTTAGATTATAGTCATAATAGAAATTCTTTTGGCAAATACATTTTTTCGTTTCAGGCTCAAATTGATTTTCACACTCATCGGAACTTTCTGCTATCTCACCAAGTTCTGAAAAGAAAAAAAAACATATACATACATATATTATCGATAATATTTTTTTAGTCTAATTACCAACATGCATATATATACAAATTGGTATATTTTGTTAGTGTAGGACATAGAATTCTATACTATTTTCCAAATGATATAATACAAGACCGTTTGTACAATATTGTGAACTACCCTATTAACGGACTTAAATTTTACAAACAGTTAAACCTTGACGAAAAATATAAATTTAATTACATTAATCAACAAATATGAGCTTTTTGTAGAATCTCTGTTATCGGTCCATCTTTTCTAAAATTCTTGGGCATGCTGATGCAAAAGTTCCACCTGCACAAATATATCTTTATTTTATTCATAATTACGAGAGATTTTGTTTTAAGATAGTAATACCATAAGGATATAAAGATATTTATATTTTATAAAATTTATTTCATTTTAAGAAAAAACTACATTTATAATAAAGATAGGAAACGTATAAAAAATGATAAAACAAGAGAAAGAAAATTGAAAGTATTTAATAGCCTTAAAATTACGCATCCTGATTTGAAAATTCAAACACAAGGAAATTGAACAATAGTGTATTTGATATGAATCTTTGTGAATAATTAATTGAAAGAAAATCCTTATTAATTTCAATAACGAAAATATATACATATTTTGAAACCATAGTTGCAACCTACGCTGATGATACAGCGGTGTTAGATGCTGACGCAGACTCGGATGTTGCATCACAATATCTTTAAAGAGAGCTTGATGAAATAGGAATTTGGTTAAATAAATGGAAGATAAAAGTCAACACCGAAAAATCTTTACACGTGACGTTTACTTTGCGTCGTGGAAACTGCTCACGTGTTTCAATTAACAACAGTGATATTCCGCAATCTGACACAGTCAAATATTTAGGTCTGCACATCGATCGCAGGCTTACATGGAAAAACCACATTAAAGCTAAGAGGCAACATCTTAACTTGAAATTCAAGCGCCTATTTTGGTTACTAGGTACCAAATCCAAACTAAGTCTCGAGAATAAGATAATTTTATACAAAGTAATGTTAAAACCAGTGTGGACATATTGTATACAGTTGTGGGGAACGGCCAGCAATTCTAACATTGAAATTCTACAGAGGTTTCAGTCGAAAACATTGAGGTCCTTAGTCAACGCTCCATGGTTTGTATCAAACAAAACAATTCATGATGACTTATCAATTCCGATGGTTAAAGAAGAAGTTAAAAAATATAGCGAAAATTACTTGGAGAGGCTGAGTAACCATTGTAATCCATTGGCAATAATGCTATTAGATGACACAAACGAAGTAAGAAGACTGAAAAGGAACCACATATTAGACTTGCCATTTAGAACATAATCAATTATACATAAATAAAATTCTGTGTACATATATGTAAATATTAATATAGATTAAACTTTAAGATTTTTGTATATAATGTATTATAAATTTTTGAAATAACTTTAACAATTTTTGTTCTTGTATATTGTTGTTCTTATTGGAGTTCAACAATGAATGTTATTTTATTACTCCTTATTTTATAAAATTTACTTATTATCCTTGGATAGATTGTAAATAAAATGAGAAAAAAAATATTTTGAAACCACTCTTATAATGTTACATTTTGTAGCAATGTCTAGATAGCACATGGACATGGGACCATTCAAAGTAGTATAATCGCAGTGAGGAGAGGTGCTTGGATATACAGACATCCATTCGGATCAGATGGAATTTGCAGTCAACCTGCAAAAGGGCGAGGATCCTTTGGCATCGCGAAAATAAGTACAACGAAGCACCTGAGCTTTTAAAGAAAGAAATTGCTGGTCATGGGTACGGAGCAGTGAGGATTCGGCACATATGTCCAGAATGTGGGTATCCCCTATAACGACTGTTGTCAACACTGTAAATACGAAGATGAGGATAGCCTTAGCCTTTGTATACTTGGCAATAGGTATATCAATAATTTCTCTAACTAAGGAGTTGCACAAAATTAACTTATTCATTAGTAGTTGCAGATGGCTCCGACGCTAGCTACCCTAAATCGTGAAAAGGCACACAATGTCGGTAAGACTTCTACGTCTTCATTATCTTTCTATTCACACTGCCCTCTTTCTCTTTATTCCTACTTTGCTCATCCCACACTCTATGTCGACTTCTCGCAAACTTTTCTTTTCACCAGAGTTTTCACAAAGGAATCATTTAGCTTTGGACTCAAGTGACCCCTATCAGCAATCTGTCGACTTAAGCCTAACCTAGTGCGATTAATGAAAGTGTTAGACACTCGCTATGGCAAATTTATCCTCTCTAGAAAAATCCCTTTAAAATGTTAAGCATGCTATACTGAAGTGAACTATTTTTGCTATAACTAACTATAGTTAGTCGCTTCCTCTTTCAGAAAATCTAGATGAATATGGATTGGACAAATTTTTCATCAATATTAAGCAAGTGCTTTTAAATAATATGATTATAAAACGTTTTTTTCTTCATAATATAAACATGACTTCCAGTTCAATGATTTGAAATTAAAAGAGATCTCATATTGAAATCATGATTCGAATTTGCACTACTTCTGCATCAGCAGTTTTAAATGTAATTGACTACTTTTGAAGTTTTTTTCTTATCTTTTTACTCACCAGCAAAGCATTTTCCGTATTTATTATAATAACCTTGACGGCATAAGCAAACATTACTGGAACATATGGAATGAGGAAGGCCAGTGCAGGGTAGTCCATTGTGGGTACATTGAAAACCGTCTTAAAGTAATTATGAATAGATTATGAATTTAAATTTTCGTTAAAATAAAATCTTTTATTTGAACTCACATTCTTGTTTCTCAACGTCGTCATCAGTGTTCGACAGAGTTGATATAGTTTTCGCATCATCATTAAAACGAAATGCGGTTGATTGACGTCTTTGTCTTTGTTGGCGTTTTGAGGGTCTCCGACTGATGGAACTATTGGATGTTGTTGTTGTAACATTTTTATACTTTGGAGTAAGTTCTTTCAATTCAAAAGCATCAATACTCGTTTGTACAGCAATTTCCCGACTCTTTTTTGTTGGAGCTGGTAAAGTGAATTCCTCCTTCGGTTCCGTATTTATATCTTCAGCATCTGTATCGCTTAGAATATTATAGTTGTTGTTATTATTATTATTATTAATGCTGTTATCGTTGTTGCCTGTTATTGTGCTCGGACCATTGACTAGCTTGGTAATAACATTGAATTCACTTTCGCTGGGTGTAGATTTTGAAAGATTCGAAGTGGTTTCGGTTGGTGTGGAAGTTTGCCGTCTTGTTCTACTATTTTGAATGTTGTTATTATTGTTATGAGTTTTATCAGTAATGATGTTATTGTTAATATTTGTGTAGTTGTTATTGTTATTCAAAACATTCGATTTGATTTCATTGACAATTTGACATTTAAGACTTTTACATTTCACATTTTCTCCTAGATCACCACAGTCCGTGTCAACGACACAAACGTCACCAATTTCTGCAAAACAAGAAACAAAGAAAATTTATTACATAAATAAGAAATAAACGCATATGAAAAATGAAAACTTTAGATTAAAAAAAAATTTTTACATAAATAATTATCCTTGCTAATTTGTGGTTAAATGCTAATGATCTACTCAGTCTGACTTTATTGCAAATAAGTATAAACATTATTTTCATATATAAATCTTATGATGCATGCACCGATACAATTTGTGATTCATATTTTCTAATCCTGCAAAGTTGTACACGTCACATCAAGAAATTTATACAAGAGTGATGTTGCATTAAATGATTTGGTTTTTGTCCAGCACAAATGGCATATTTTATTGTAGCAGCAGAAGTCCTTTGCCCTAAAATGTCCTGTAAATGGTGAGAATATGTTAAAGTTCAAAATTAGTGGTTTTCACCCGACATAAATTCATTTGGTTTGTTGGTTCTTTCAATATTACGTCATTGTGTATCGATTTAATTAATAAATTGTTTATTTATAACTTTTTTAAGCTATCCCTCCGACTAGGGCCGAAGTTGTTCGTTGTAACCGAATTCCACTGTATATTTTCACGAGAAATTTCATAAAGTTTGCTTACGCAGTTTGATAATTTATATTTTTCTCTATTTTTTAGCTATTAATACTTAAAATTTTTGGTGTAATAAAATCCAAGTACACTAAAAAATTATTGTAATTATTTACAATCGAAAATGTTAAACAAATTTTCTTAACTTTGTATTTGTGCATATATTTTTATTCTATGTACTATATCAGAATAAATTGGAGAATGTCTGTGCGCTAATATATTTGTTGTTATTATTTTTTAAATACTTAATATTGAAATCTATTATTTTGGAATATTCTTCCCCAACTAATTGTTAAAACAATTAAAGTTTTTGCAAAATGCATTTTTGTTGTGGCTTTAGCTGTTCATATGCCGGCATTTCATTGGTCGCTAAACCAAATCGTCAGTGAACTTTATGAATGTTTTCAAACTGCTTAAAGTTTACTGACGATTTGGTTTAGCGACCAAGGAAATGTTGGCATATGAACAGCACTACTATTTCTTATAAAAATTTTATAGTCATGACAGCTGAACACCCGGAATAAATCAACCACATGTAAGAAACTCACATGTACTATAGAATTAATTCTATATTGTCCTTATATCTCTCTAACTTACCCATTGATTTACGTCGACATATATTGCCATGTCTGTGATAATATCCATTGGCACATGTACAAATATTTTCTTTACACTGAACCGAATTGCGATCATAGCCAAAGTAACAATCTAAAGCCGTGTCACAATGTTGATTAAGACCATTTAATGCCCGACAACGTCCACTCACATATGTTTCGCCGTCGGCACAATGACAAACCCCCGATTTACACTTGGCTCCCGTTGGCATAAGATTGCATTGAACACTTTCTTCGCATTGGTCACCAATCTGTGACGTCTTCAGACATGACGAAAAATCACTCGAGAATACAATATTGAAGCTGTTGCAGCTGCATTGGCTGGACGATGGTGAGCATGATGAGTCTTTCGCCGTGCAATCGTCATTAGTATCACATGGCCAGTAAATGGCGCTGCTGGCTAAAAGAAAATTTAGAGCGAAATGTAAAATATGAATATTATTTCGTATAATAATTTTCACACTAATTTATTTAATAAAGTCTTATTTTAACAGAATTCTTAATATATGCTATTCGACCTTTTGCTATTATTACTATTATATGTGCTCGTAATTAGTCCAGCTTGAGGGCAAGTGAATTATAAAAGTATTAGAGCCATTATTTTAACTACCATTATTACAACTCTAGCATAACTTCGATAAGTTAAAGTCAAGTTTATCCTAAATGTAACTTTCATACCGAACTTTAGTATTAGAAATTGCCACATTTTCATGGGTTGCCATACTTTCTATTTTATCAATTACAGCCGTATACTTTTGGGATCGCTTTCCCAGCGATTGACTAAAAGCTTCCTTCTTCTTATATTATGTCTCAATTACTTCTTATGTAAAAAAACTAAATTAACCAATAAAAATTTTTTGTATAAGAATTAAAAAGCTACATATGTACGACGTTGCCACTGCATTTTTAAAGAATTTATTTAAGCGTTCAAAAGTAGTCGGTAAATGCTCTGCTATAAGCATAATTTTTGGAATATGACTTATAAAAGGAAGTTGCAATAATGAATTTTATTAGGAGTACTTTTACCGGCAAGTTGTAATAATGGCACTTATAAATTTATTGATTGCCATATATTTGCATGGCATTTGTGTATCTTTTCCGGGAAGCAAAAAATTTAATTGAAAACAAATACCAAAATTTATAATAGGTTAAAAAATGTTTTTAGTAATTAGGAAAAAATCTCAAATGCAGAAAGGAAAATATTTTTTATATAAATATATTTAGAGGCCGATACCCAGATCAGTTTTTAGCTTTCGCATTTCCTCAAACTGGCCGCTTTGTGGGGCATTTACAGTGAAAAAGTGATAGGCCTTTTTTTTAAGACGAAGAGGTACAACCGTGACCGTTAGCATTACAGGCTAATGGCAAACGAGTTTTTATTTGCCGCAAGTTACTGCATTTGGCATCGATCATTGTTGGTTTCAACAAAACGTAGCAACCGCTCACACAGCTAGAGCAACGATGGAGATTTTGAGACCCCGATTTCCATATCAAAAGATCTTCCGTTTTGGCCGTTATTATTATTATTATTATTATTATTATTATTATTATTACTATTATTATTATTACATATTATTATTGTTATTATTATTATTATTATTATTATTATTATTATTATTATTATTATTATTATTATTATTATTATTTTGAAAACTCCGAGGTACCACCGTAACGTTAAATTGTAAGCGTTACATGCTGATGCTAAATGAGTTCTTTTGCCGCAAGTTACTGCATTGGGTATCGATCATTGTTGGTATCAACAGAATCTCGCATTTAGCTTAGCGAACCTTGCAAGTGTTGAAATCTAACATTGAAGTAAAAATTGTCAATTTGGAGCCAGAGCAACAATTCAAAATGCCTAAATTATGCATCAGTTCGGGAGATGCCCATTTGCCCGATATAATTTTTTTCAACTGATGCCATCAATTTTACACTTTCAAAAAAACTTTTTATGAAAAGAGATCCCTTTTATATTTATAACAAAGTTTAAATTATGACACTACTTTGCGCCACCTTGTACTTATGTTTTTTAGAAAGACTTTTCTTACAAGGACAAAAGAAATATACATATACTTCTTCTTATTATAACAATCAAGTTAGAGCGTAAATAAAGTGCGTTTTGTCAAACTCAATCGACATACATAACTCGGTTATTTTTTTAAGGAGTTTTAAAAATCATTGTTTCAAAAGGTAAGGCTCATAACTTTGAGGAAAAAATTGAAGAATATCTTTAAAGGCAACGAAATTATGATTTTTTAAAGATCACGTAGCGATCGAAAAAAATTAAAAGTGTCTTCTTACTTTATGCACTCATGCAGACCAGAATCGGTATATAAAAACCCCCGAATATTTTTTCACTTCACTTTTGAATCATAGTGCAATTAAATGGTGCATGTAGTGTAAATAAGAGCATTGCAAATAATAATAAATTTTATTAAGAAAAAACATAATTATGATTTAATTTAGATCATTACAAAAAACAAACGTAAGTCAATTTATTGAGTTAAATACCTCGTTACTGACTTTTAGCCGAAAATGAGAGACTTTTAGACAATCACAAAAGAGGCTACAGAAACTATTTTCTTTTTTTATTTCAGTATTGGCTGGAGTTTAGTAATTATAGATTTTAAGGATAAAAATTGGAAAATTATTGTTAGTTCAATCAATTTTTTAAGTTACAATTAGTAATATTCAGCTGTGCTTTGGAAATCGATCGATTTCCAAACATTTGCCTCGAAGTTGTGTAAAGAATTTCTATCGCTATTGAGAGCAATTTTTAAATGATTCTCTTTCAAAATAGAAGCTCAAAGATTATATTCAAAATATAGTAATGTAATTCAAACAATTGGAGGCGTATTAACAAAATTTCAAACAAAATTTCCTTTGCAATGTACTCGTACTAAAATTTCGATCGATATCGAATACTGTAATTTGCCTGCTGATATTTATTTGGAAAATAACAATTTGAAGTTGCTCAAAAATTATTGTAAAAGTCGATCGAAACTCAATTTAAGATCGATAAATTTCCAACACATGACGCTTATTCTTTTTTGTTCATTTCTCCGACTCCAATCATCTCGGTTGTTGCAGTTTTACAAAATGGTTAAAATTACAATTTACATTTTGCTTATGGTGTCTAATAGTTAAATGTTGAGCGGACGTATGGAGCTCCTCGCGTGCTAATCGGATTCATATTTCCTGAAAAATTTTTTATTTAATATTTATTCCCCAAGACAAGACAAGAAAATAAGACTTCTTATGATTTTTTCATGGAAAATAATTTGATATTAAATAAAGTTAATCGACTTAGCTTTGGAAAAGGTACATACATAATTGCCAGTAGCCTAAACTTTCTTCTTCTTATGCGCACTAGTCTCAAATTAATTTCTTCTTTTTTTGCTTAAACTCCAACAACATTTTTATAGCTACATATAAATTTTGACACATTTATAGATTGTGGAATATGTGGGACCGCTCCCATAGCGCACTCTCATTAAATACTTGCAATTAACCCTAATCCTCATACTTGTTTCTTAATAATTTCCTTTTTCTATTTCATTAATTTTTTTTTATATGAAAATTGTTATAAATTTAACCCAGTTTCTACTAGAAGGAAAGGATTTCTATTAAAAGGAAATGAAAATTGTAGCTATTTGCCTCGAAATGACAACGAGGTCTAATTACACACTTTGTCCAACACCTTCACGTTTTTTTTTTCTTTTATGCAAGTTCATGCCCAATTATAAAAGCCCAATTTACAAATATAGGTTATGTCTACAAAGGACTAAATAATTAAAAAGATCAATAATAACAATAACAAAGATACAATAAAGAACAATTTTAATTACTCGTACTCATTAGAATCTACGTATATTGGGATTCAATTACCATTATATTTTCTTCTATTTTCACGCTTTTATTTAATATTATTTCACATAACACACTGATCCCAAACTCAATTATTTCGCCAGCCTGGCATGCTCTTTCCAACTTGAAAGTTTAATTAATCACTTGTCAATAAATCCTTTACGAAGGAGTGTTGAAATAATATTAAATAAAAGCGTAAAAATAGGAGATATAATGGTAATTGAATAACAATAAAAGTAGATTTTAATGAGTACGAGTAATTTAAATTGTTCTTTATTGTATCTTTGTTGTTGTTATTATTGATCTTTTCAATTATTTAATCCTTTGTAGACATAACCCATATTTGTAAATTGGGCTATGAGATAATTATATATTATATATTGAAACAAATTAATGTAATGCAAATTTTAAGAAAATAATATTTCCAATAAATACTATTCAATACTATAAGTAGATTACTATTTATAATTAGAAGCAATTTAAATTTTTAAGACAGGATGTTGTCAATTTAACTTTTTAAGAAGTTAAAAAAACACTGTAATTTATACTATAGAAACAATGAAAATGTAATTCTTAAGCATAATGTGACGAGCGACAAGTTTTGTCAAGCATGACTAATTCACATACTGAATTACATTTTTAACAAAAAAAAAAAAAGAAGCTTTAATGCCATTCAATTAAGTAATATAAATAATGTGAAAAGTATTGATCAAGCAAGTTGGTGTTTTGACAAAGTTCTTACGAGCTCCTCTTTTGTAAGCCCGTGCTCATCGAGAAGACGTCATTTGTAAGCCTTATTGGAAAAAAGTCCTTTGGCTTCTAAAGAATCAATTCGGCACATGTAAGGATAAAAGATGAGTAAGAATTCTTTACAGCAATGAGATTGGAATTGCCTTTACTTTAAAAAAGTCTGCGTTAATAATGTAAAAATATCTGTTAGCTTCTTTATTCCATTTATACATAAGTTTTACAATTCCACGTCAACGTATTCTGCATGAATTGACTGTATTTTGCACTCCAAGTCTATGGTTTTTTCCTCTTTTCCATTTCGATGTGATACTAATAATTTATAAATGTTCTTTACTTCTTCGCTCATTAATCCACTGATATCCACCCGAGCATTAATCATTGACAAATTAAATCAATTTGCATTAATAAATTCAAATTTTGTGTTTTTGTTGATTACAAATAGAAAAATATGATTGAGTTCTGTTTGAATTCTCATATAGTGTTTGTAGTCTGTGGCATAAGTATACGAGCTTTGAATGCTTTCAATCATGATTTGGCTAAAAGGGTACTGATGATTTGGTTAGCGCCAATGAAATGCAGGCATATACCTAGCTAAGCCAACAACAAACAATAGAATATTAAAATAGTTTTTAGAGTTGTTAGGAAAAAAACAAATAAATAAATTGTGTTTATGACTTAAATTTTCTGGTGTATTATGAATGAATTCAAATATAATTTAATATATATTTTTTTTGTAAAATGAATGACTCAAAAAATTTAAATTCATCGTGAATTTATTTAAATTTTAATTCAACGAAAACCTTCAAGAGCTTTTAATTCATAAAGAATGCATTCATATTTTAATGCAATTATTATTATTTTATTTTTTGGAAAAAAAGATGTAATAATTTTGGCCTCCATGGTAAATGAAAAAGCAAAACTGTATGATTCTTTTGCAGCTCTGCCTTATCAAATATATAAGTTCATACATATATATTTAAAAAAAAAATAAACATATTGAAGGAAACGAAATAATAAGAAGAAACGATCCAAAAGAAAATTATGTTACTAAAATTTGAAATTGTTTAACTTATACGCTACAAAAAATAAATAAATAAATAAATTATTTAACAAGACATTAGATTTACAAGTATATGATGAAACATTGGAAAAAAGATAAGAGATTACTTCGGTTACATATATTTACACGTGTTCGTCGTTCGTCGACATTAGAAATATAAATAAAACTATGGTACAGTAGATTTCGTTATATACGACGAATTTCGTCCGAAGTACAATTTATGTGCCCTTCCATGTAAACAAATGTGTTTTATTTCCAATGACGAATATTCACAACGAAAAGTTCGTCGTCCGTCCCAGTTGTGTTGATGGCAATAAGAATAGCTTCCGCTTCTTCCCACGGGGGCTATTTTGAATTAGGGGTGCGATTAAAGGTTAAAAACCCTTTCGAAGGAAAAATTACTTTTCCGAAACTCAATTTTGCACACACACGCACAAAGAAACAAACAAAACAATCATTCGTGTTCTTATTCAAACAAAAGTTTGAAAGAAACACAATTTAATTGTACGAGTATGTACATATGTAAGTACATGCACATGTATGCATGCGTGTTTGTAAATAAATATATTATGTGAGTCCATATAAATTAAATAAAGTATATAAAAAAAACTAAAAAAAAAACAAAACACAACTGAAAATAACAAATAAATAATATTCAAAGTTGTTGGTCAAGGAAAATATTAAAATGAATGTTAAAGCACTTGACCTTGACTACTACAATTTGTGGAGGTTGAGTTTCGTTTAGAATTTTATGAAAAGTTTGTCATTTCTGTTTTTCTGTTTACAGGGTGTTTTATTATGAGCTTATGCTATCAATGACAATTTATAGCTAGGATAAAATTTGAAAAAGAATTAAATTTTGAGCCTTTTGCAATTAAAGGTGCCAACATACGACATGTTTTTTATATGTGTTGTTTAAGCTTTTGATTCGTATGTTTTTCTTTATGTCTGCCAATATTGGTTAATTTACATAAGGTTTATAATTTTTGTTAACATACATAACGTACATGTAGTATCACACTGACATCGGTCATGTTTATTGAGAACAGCTGATTACAAAAATATCCATGTCGTTTGTTTGATAAATTTCTTGCAGCCGTCGAAATATTTTTGGTTCCGTCGCTGAAGTACTGGCGACGCAAATGTGTTTTTTATTTTTTTATTTTTTAAATAAGACGTTGAAGTTGTATCTAAAAATCTATACATTTTTGGACTAATTTTAATAAAACGACAACGTTCAATTAAAAAAAATTATATAGTTTATTTGTCTTGCAAAATACTCATTCAGACGGCTAATGATAGTGCACATAATCAACCGCCGACGAATTTGTTCGCACGACATAGACATTTGGAGCTGTATGTTTATCATAAGAAAATAGAGCACGCTCTATTTCAAATAATGTTTTATGCCTTTTGTCATGTTTTTTACACAAGCAATGTTTTAAAGGTAACACACGACATGTTTCCGTTTACATACTTATGTAAATGTTGACACATACAATGTGAAAAACATGTTCGTCTGTTGGCACCTTAAGTTGTGATCAAGTTCATTCCGGGCTATGCGCACAGTGTGTATATTTATACGAAAGCAAACACCTTGTTTTTAACCCCTAATAAATTTGTTTCGCTTAATTATTAAATGATGAAACTTAAAGATGCAGGAACTGTAGCATCAAATGAATTTCTGAAAGAGCGGCAAATATCTTTTGTCAATTTATAAAAGTAAAGTGTATTTAACACTCTTTATTTATGAGTTTAATATTACTAAAGAACACTAATTTCCCTTATTTTCTCTTTCAAAGGGCAATAAAAGTTGCACTTTTTTCAAAAACTCCATAAGAGTTCTTAAGTTAACTTTAATTAAAAGTATTCTTTTCCTCCATTATAGACAAGAAAAAGTTTAATTTAAACTTGAAAGTCTGTGTTAAAATTAAAACATACTCAAGTTGTTTTTAGTTACTTTAAGACCGATTTAAATCGATCAGCTGCTTACCTCAGATATAAAAAAGCCAGGTGAATTTTGTGAAAAATTAAATTAACGTAACGAATATTATATTCGGAGGCTTTACATAATGACAAAATTCCAAAAATATAATAGATGTCTACAGTAGAAAAAATTGCAACCGATTTTGTAAAATCTCGTTATTGCTCTGAATGTTTATTTCTTTACAACTTCTTTGTCTTTTGCAAAATGAGCAATCAGCTGTTCAAAAGTGCCACTTGCTTATGTTTTCTACCAAATTGCATGCAAATTTATTCCAAATTTTGCTAGTCACTCAATTAAAATTTAAATAATAATTTGTTTTCGATTTAAGGCCAATTTTAAACATACAGGAAAAACTTGAAAGTATTACAAAGAAAGCTTCCTCAGATATGAAAGTTTACATTAGTACACAGTGACTTGCTTCCTCATCAATATTATAGGCCACTTCTACTGTAGCTAGGGAACTCACATATGGTATGCAAATAAGTCTTGGCAAGAGAGCAACCAGAAAAATTCTGAAAACGGAAACTATGGCATGGCAGTGCGTCAGATGATCTTCAGTAGCACACATACATAATTTGAAATGATTTTTGATAAAAAAAGTGTGTGAACAACACAGTTTATATTGCAGCAGCTAAGTCATAGGTGTAGATAGACCTACCGTGAAAGCTTAGCTCCCCAGGAGAAAATTTTCTACCAGAGAATTGTTTCCTTCTTACGGAATTTATACTAAATGGCATAATTTTACTCTTCGTTAGAGTATTACAACCCCCACCGCTCAAAAAAACGTTCAGGGGCTGTAGACTCCCTACAAAGTTCTCCAGCTACGCCCATGGTCTAAGTAAAAAATACGTAACTTGTTAGAAAAATATTAAAAAACAATTACTTTACACCTGACACAGTCATTATCATATGAAGATCTTTAACTTAGAACAAAGGAATCCACACAAAAGCATAAATGTTGGCTTTTAATAGTACTGAGATGAAAATAATGGAAACTGAATGAGATTAATACACCTTGCCGCTACAAGAGGGCGCTAGCACTTTAAATCATTTTCTGCACGTTTATTTTGATTTTAGCAGAGACATTTGTTTGGTAAGCATTAATTAGCAGCCTAATGGCGTTTTCGATCCTGAATTCCCTATCAATTAATAAAAAAATTTATTTATCTCTTAATAATTGAAAAAAAGTTTCGTTGCATGCTCCTTCTAATAAGTTTACGCTTTCTAAAGAAGACTATGGCAGATTCCACTTTTTTCTGTTTAAAAGAGGAAACATTTTTACACTTCTTTTCAGAAGCAAAAATATATACTTAAGTTTTCAAGAAAATCGCATAGTTTCTTATGAGCTATAACGTTTTTATGAAAAGATGCAGTAATTAATATGCAAAATCAAATATACGAAGTTTTGTAAATTATTTTTTTAATTATTAAGCTAATACAACAATTTAGACTCTCGTGATATATGAGAGGTAGGTATCCTTGGTCTAACTGAAAAAACATAGATTTTCCTATTTTAAGGACTCTGAGGATATTTCGTTTATCCATCCTTATTTGTGATCGAAGCACTTGTAGCGCTTAAATTTACAAAGTAATGTTACCAAAATAAATATCTACCAATTAGATCAACGTATGGCTAACGTCAATCCGGATTGCCACTTAGTGATATTAGATGAAAAATCTGGGGATTTTCACACTGTTGGCAAGACAAGAACTTCTTTCAGATTTTTGTGATTATTTCAGGTATTCTTTCGGGATTACTGTTCTAGACTGTAATTCATTAAAATTAATATTAAATGCTTTCCCTTAAGCATTTTAAATTTATAATACTATCAAATAAAACAAATTAGTATCGGTTGGCTGTACACATGATTAGTTTAGTAACATTCTTATACATGAGAAATTTTTTCCAAGTTATAGAGCTTTAAATGTTTAACTAAATTTGTGTTACTATTATAAAAAAGTCCACTAGATTTATAAATGTTTATTTGTTTTAGAAATACAAATGCAAACTTTACCCTCAGTTTGTCGTTTCAAACAAAATGATTACAAATCAATTTATAATGGTTTTATAACATGATAAATTACTAATGTATTTATAAATAAATAATTAGCATACTTTCAGGGTTATTTGAATTTGATTAATACTGTATATGTTTAGGATGCAAACACTGCAGTTGAAATATTTTAATATATTATAAAATATTTATGGAGTGTGATCCATAAGAAGGATATATATATATATATATATATATATATATATATATATATATATATATATATATATATATATATATATATATATATATATATATATATATATATATATATATATATATATATATATATATATATATATATATATATATATATATATATATATATATATATATATATATATATATATATATGGAATAACTTAATTTGCTTATGAACAGCCAAACAGCCGAATCCAAGAGTACGGAAAAACGAATATTTTCCCTATCATATTTTCCCTATCATATATATATAAAGCTACAAAAAAACCTAATATTTCTTGTTTCCTGCTCCAAAATCTTGAGTTAGATCTAAGCCCAACAGACGTATATGGACTCCCTTGTTGAAATTTTCTATAAAAATGTATTAATTCCGTTATATCTCATTAGCTAAAGTAAAAATTCTGATCCCCAAAACGGGAAGTTGTACAACCAAGAAATGTTTCGTGCAGTAATTATAGTGTTTTACTACTTTTGCGACATGCCATTCACATCAATACCAATACTTGTCCATAACGGGATATCGTCCTTATTTCATTCTATAATTGTGTTTGAAAGACACCTTCGACCGGTCCAAAACTAATATTTTTCAATCACTCTCCTTATGATCCTGATCCGACTGCCCTGGGGCTGCCCCCCCCCAGGGGGCACGATTTATACATCTTGTCATGGTGGCTCGGTGTTGTGCTTCCTGGGGTATAGGGTTAGCAGGTTTCCGGACCTAGGCCTTTTTGCTGATAACCCCTAAAAACTTGTACATATGTTGCTACCCAATCCCTGAATCAACAGGGCAACGGGCGCGCATGCAAGTAAATTAAAGGTGAAAGTGGGTTCGCTCGCTCGTCCGGTAAGTGGGTAATATGGTCTTTCCAGACCTTGACCTTTGGCCAATTACCCCTTGAACTTAATATGTTACTACCCAATCCCTTAAATAACAGGGCAACGGGCGTGCATATAAGTAATTTAAGGAAGTAGCTCTGCCTATGCTTGTCTGGGTAGAGGTGCTACCGATACCTCAGGTTTGCATGAGACATAAAATCGGAGGTGTTTTTAACACGCGGCTGACCAGAGTCCCATCTGGTGCCACGGGAACCAGTAGCCCCTAGGACTTGTCCTAGACTGGTTATTGGTGAGGCCCCTTCGGGGATCACGTGGTGGCTGTGGTTAAAATCCAAAGATACGCGGGAAGAGCTATGGGTCAGATGAGTGTGTCTGCAAAAGGTGCTAGTGACCGATTGTAGATGCTCTCTTCAGGCCATATATGTTGTTGCTATTCGACAAAGCTACCCTGATGTTTTGCGGTTGGCGAAGCCTCAGGTAAGATGGGGGCATTATTTTGCTGCCGGGCCATTGGGGTAGTAGGAGGTTAGATAGCTCCAACACTCTAGCAAGGTGTCTGTACATGGTTGTGCAGCCTGTACAGAATTTGCTACCAAGTCGTCCCTGTTAGGGGCACATGTAGTACCGCACCCTGCGTGTGCCTCTGAAAGGGATGACGGGACGGTGGTGAACGGCTTTATTCACCCAGTGCGAAGAGCACCGTCAGGTAAGGCCTTCCTCAAAATTTTTGAGGAAAAAATTTTTTTGCGCAATACCCGCAAACAAAATATTCGAATTAAAGCCAATACGTTTGTCTATCTATCACAAAAAAATTTTTTGCGCAATACCCGCAAACAAAATATTCGAATTAAAGCCAATACGTTTATCTATCTACCACAAAAGAAACCAAGTCGATATCTTGAAAACTAAGCAAGTTATGACCAAAATGGTAACCAGTTCTACTACTGCTTCATTCCGGCCATTTTTTTGCAGAACTTGTTACCTTTTTAGTCAAAACTTGCTTAGTTTTCAAGATATTGACTTGGTTTCTTTTGCGTTAGATAGATACACATATTGGCTTTAATTCGTATTTTTTTTTTGCGAAAATAAGAGAAAACATTTTTTTTAATTTTTTCAAAAAAACAAAGGGGTTAGGTCATCAAAATTTTTGAGGAAAAAATTTTTTTGCGCAATACCCGCAAACAAAATATTCGAATTAAAGCCAATACGTTTGTCTATCTATCACAAAAGAAACCAAGTCGATATCTTGAAAACTAAGCAAGTTATGACCAAAATGGTAACCAGTTCTACTACTGCCTCATTCCGGCCATTTTTTTGCAGAACTGGTTACGTTTTTGGTCAAAACTTGCTTAGTTTTCAAGATATTGACTTGGTTTCTTTTGCGTTAGATAGATAAACATATTGGCTTTAATTCGTATTTTTTTTGCGAAAATAAGAGAAATTTTTTTTTCATTTTTTCAAAAAAACAAACGGGTTAGGTCATCAAAATTTTTGAGGAAAAAATTTTTTTGCGCAATACCCGCAAACAAAATATTCGAATTAAAGCCAATACGTTTGTCTATCTATCACAAAAGAAACCAAGTCGATATCTTGAAAACTAAGCAAGTTATGACCAAAATGGTAACCAGTTCTACTACTGCCTCATTCCGGCCATTTTTTTGCAGAACTGGTTACCTTTTTAGTCAAAACTTGCTTAGTTTTCAAGATATTGACTTGGTTTCTTTTGCGTTAGATAGATACACATATTGGCTTTAATTCGTATTTTTTTTTGCGAAAATAAGAGAAAACATTTTTTTTAATTTTTTCAAAAAAACAAAGGGGTTAGGTCATCAAAATTTTTGAGGAAAACATTTTTTTGCGCAATACCCGCAAACAAAATATTCGAATTAAAGCCAATACGTTTGTCTATCTATCACAAAAGAAACCAAGTCGATATCTTGAAAACTAAGCAAGTTATGACCAAAATGGTAACCAGTTCTACTACTGCCTCATTCCGGCCATTTTTTTGCAGAACTGGTTACCTTTTTAGTCAAAACTTGCTTAGTTTTCAAGATATTGACTTGGTTTCTTTTGCGTTAGATAGATACACATATTGGCTTTAATTCGTATTTTTTTTTGCGAAAATAAGAGAAAACATTTTTTTTTAATTTTTTCAAAAAAACAAAGGGGTTAGTTCATCAAAATTTTTGAGGAAAAAATTTTTTTGCGCAATACCCGCAAACAAAATATTCGAATTAAAGCCAATACGTTTGTCTATCTATCACAAAAGAAACCAAGTCGATATCTTGAAAACTAAGCAAGTTATGACCAAAATGGTAACCAGTTCTACTACTGCCTCATTCCGGCCATTTTTTTGCAGAACTGGTTACCTTTTTAGTCAAAACTTGCTTAGTTTTCAAGATATTGACTTGGTTTCTTTTGCGTTAGATAGATACACATATTGGCTTTAATTCGTATTTTTTTTTTGCGAAAATAAGAGAAAACCTTTTTTTTAATTTTTTCAAAAAAACAAAGGGGTTAGGTCATCAAAATTTTTGAGGAAAAAATTTTTTTGCGCAATACCCGCAAACAAAATATTCGAATTAAAGCCAATACGTTTGTCTATCTATCACAAAAGAAACCAAGTCGATATCTTGAAAACTAAGCAAGTTATGACCAAAATGGTAACCAGTTCTACTACTGCCTCATTCCGGCCATTTTTTTGCAGAACTGGTTACCTTTTTAGTCAAAACTTGCTTAGTTTTCAAGATATTGACTTGGTTTCTTTTGCGTTAGATAGATACACATATTGGCTTTAATTCGTATTTTTTTTTGCGAAAATAAGAGAAAACATTTTTTTTAATTTTTTCAAAAAAACAAAGGGGTTAGGTCATCAAAATTTTTGAGGAAAACATTTTTTTGCGCAATACCCGCAAACAAAATATTCGAATTAAAGCCAATACGTTTGTCTATCTATCACAAAAGAAACCAAGTCGATATCTTGAAAACTAAGCAAGTTATGACCAAAATGGTAACCAGTTCTACTACTGCCTCATTCCGGCCATTTTTTTGCAGAACTGGTTACCTTTTTAGTCAAAACTTGCTTAGTTTTCAAGATATTGACTTGGTTTCTTTTGCGTTAGATAGATACACATATTGGCTTTAATTCGTATTTTTTTTTGCGAAAATAAGAGAAAACATTTTTTTTAATTTTTTCAAAAAAACAAAGGGGTTAGGTCATCAAAATTTTTGAGGAAAACATTTTTTGCGCAATACCCGCAAACAAAATATTCGAATTAAAGCCAATACGTTTGTCTATCTATCACAAAAGACCCCCAAGGCGATATCTTGAAAACTAAGCAAGTTATGACCAAAATGGTAACCAGTTCTACTACTGCCTCATTCCGGCCATTTTTTGCAGAACTGGTTACGTTTTTGGTCAAAACTTGCTTAGTTTTCAAGATATTGACTTGGTTTCTTTTGCGTTAGATAGATAAACATATTGGCTTTAATTCGTATTTTTTTTTGCGAAAATAAGAGAAAATTTTTTTTTCATTTTTTCAAAAAAACAAAATTTTTGAGGAAAAAATTTTTTTGCGCAATACCCGCAAACAAAATATTCGAATTAAAGCCAATATGTTTATCTATCTATCACAAAAGAAACCAAGTCGATATCTTGAAAACTAAGCAAGTTATGACCAAAATGGTAACCAGTTCTACTACTGCCTCATTCCGGCCATTTTTTGCAGAACTGGTTACGTTTTTGGTCAAAACTTGCTTAGTTTTCAAGATATTGACTTGGTTTCTTTTGCGTTAGATAGATAAACATATTGGCTTTAATTCGTATTTTTTTTTGCGAAAATAAGAGAAAATTTTTTTTCATTTTTTCAAAAAAACAAAGGGGTTAGGTCATCAAAATTTTTGAGGAAAACATTTTTTTGCGCAATACCCGCAAACAAAATATTCGAATTAAAGCCAATACGTTTGTCTATCTATCACAAAAGACCCCCAAGGCGATATCTTGAAAACTAAGCAAGTTATGACCAAAATGGTAACCAGTTCTACTACTGCCTCATTCCGGCCATTTTTTGCAGAACTGGTTACGTTTTTGGTCAAAACTTGCTTAGTTTTCAAGATATTGACTTGGTTTCTTTTGCGTTAGATAGATAAACATATTGGCTTTAATTCGTATTTTTTTTGCGAAAATAAGAGAAATTTTTTTTTTCATTTTTTCAAAAAAAAACAAAGGGGTTGTTAGGTCATCAAAATTTTTCAGGAAAAAATTTTTTTGCGCAATACCCGCAAACAAAATATTCGCTGCTGCATAAGTAAAACTAATAACAACAAGCCAAATTTTCAACGTTTTTTCAATACTCTTCTACAAATAAAACTCGTCGTTCTTTGGTAAGGTATATATAAGTCAGGATGCTTCATACAGCCACGAGCCTTAGGCGGTGTAAGTACATAAAAAGCAAATTGGGAACTTCAACACGATATTGTAATTATTTTTGACACAAAGTGAAAATTTTGCAGTTTAAAAATGTAAAAACTCAGATTATTATTTCGTTGTCGTGGCAGAGAGGCAAATATATCGGTTTGTTATGCCCCGAGTACATTGCATTTTTACATCGACAGAAAACGAATATCGAAGCAAAACAACAACAAAATGGATGTTGCGCAAGAAACAGATGGGCAAAAAATAGAGTATCTTCCATCTCGTGACATCTTTGGTCTACTTTGCGATCGAGGAAAGATCGGTTTTGATGCTTGAATGCTTATGCGATGAAATTATCTTAACACGCTGCAACCGCTTGGCGAAGAGGAAAACTATGTAATCTATCTCATCCTGTTCTCATGGAGCGAAGGGATGCTAAATTTCTTCAGGTAGGATGAGTATATCTGTGCCTATCAAAGCATTTTAATGATTCAGTCGCAGTCCAGACTTTTCGACATCATATCTATCGCAGCAAAACCAAATTAGGTGTATACAGTTTTAGCAACTTTATTTTAATTTTAAAGCTCCTTTCTGTTTTTTATGTTTTTTTGTTTTAGTTTTTTAATTTATTTCCCCAAATATGGGTTATTTAATAGTGCCAGAGTATTCTACAAGTATTCGAATTATTTTGTATTAGAGTACCATCTCCCTCCTCGTACGCTTCCATGCTTTTGCTCGAATTCATACATAGTCTAATACGTTGAATTTGGACAGTCTAGCTATTGTAGTTCTCCAGGTATAGACAAATTATTATTTTGTATTGGGGGTACTTGTATCCCCCTCTTGCACCATCAAGCTTTTGCCAGGATACTCACTTTATTCTTACAGTAACGTACATAAAATTTGTGTTTAAATTTCCCGTTCAATTGCAAGACGGTTGCGATCTGCCGTATTGTTTGACTTTCAAACAAACAAACAATAAGGACCTTTGAACTTGGACTATTATAAGCGGCCATATTGTTGAAGCTACATCTGTCGAATTAGCTGTCCTCTATTCAATTTATTTTAGGAAATCAGCACGGGCGGATATAGCATTCAATTGCACGAATGTAAAATTTGCGAATGTTTAAATTATTTTATCAAAATGGGTATTATGTTCGGGCACTTACCACGACCTTCGCCCTAATTTTCATCAAAAAAGCATCTTCTGAACAAACTAAATTGTAGAATTTTTGATACCAATCCTCATGAGATCCAATACATTCCGAAAAAAGTACTGTTTGGTTGTGGATATAGGGATGGCGGCATCATCGGTCCATATTTCTTTAAGAATGAGGCCGATGATTACCAAATTCTTTTGTCCTAAATTGGATGATATGGACACCAACGGCTTCAACAGGACAATGCTACGAGCCACACAGCTCATGCTATATTGAACCTTCTGCACGAGTGATTTGAGCAGACGGCCATTTCACAAGTCACAGGTCTATTTGAATAAGCCAAAAAGCCACAGCGGCCCTTAAAGCCAACATAACCCACACCATCAGTCAAATTCAGCCTGATTTATGCTCCAGATTCAAGGAAAATTGGACATTTCAAATGCGAGGCACTCAGTAATGCTGCCACGAACATTTACACCATGTTATATTTCATACATAAATGGCATCGATGGGCTTTTCAAACGAATAAGTTTGCTTCTTTTTTTTCAATAATAACCCACAGGCACTTAGTTTTTTTTTAATGGTAAGGAAAAGAAGCGCTTAATGGAAGACCCGTTAGATTATACTTGGTGTAAAGGATATTATCACAAGGTGATACAATAATATTAGAAGGTATGCCCTGTGACATTAAAGAAGAAATTATATCAAGTGCTTGTTTTTGTGAAAGAAATTTTCTATAAAAAATTAAAACGATGTAGTTTTCAATAAAAATAAATAAATAAATTTTGCTTTTATTTCCACATGGAAAAATAGTCTTCTAGATATTTTTTGTAGAAAAAATATCTGTCCACACAAAACAGAAAACATGCAATTAAACTTTCACTAAATTACAGGGTACCAGGAACACGAAAACTCATATATTCCGTGAGGGAATAATTGTTTGAATATTAATTTTCGTTTCAGTTCAATCGGAAAAAAGTCTCCACTAATGCTTAAGACATCCGTGTTCTAGGCAATATATGTAAAAAATGCGTGTAATTTTTGTTTTGAACTGCATACCAGCAAGTGGAAAATTGCTGAATTTCCCAAATTTTTCTTACATATAATTCTTATAGGAACGTGGATTTCGGACAGAACTTTTTGCCAGCCTACAAATGTTAATCTATAAAAATATGTATAAGATTTTAATTCTTTTGAAACCAATTTCAATTCTCAATATTTTCAAAATTTTATTAATCCTAAACAACATTTTTAAACTCTACAGTTTGAGGGCTTATAGTCAAATTGTGCTATGTGCAGATTTGTCTAAAATGGGTTTTTGAAGCCAAACTGTTTACTAATCCATTCTGAATCTATGATATCAATTTCGTGCAAAAATTTTTTTTCTATTACCATTATTTTCATGTTTTTGTTTTTTGAGTAAATCTCTATTAATAAGAAATTTAAAGGATTTTTTGGGTCTCCTGAACAATTGTATTTTTGTAGATAGCACAATTTGACTATAAACCCTCGATTTGCGGCTTGTTTTTAAAATATTTCGTTTTGGCAAGCAGAATTTTTGTTTTTATTAAAAGTAGAATTTATTAGAACTGCAAAATGCATTTTTCAGTAATGAAGTTATGATGGTTTCAGTTCATAAAAAGTGTATGTACATTCATTTTAATATCCGTTCTTTGATGTTTCTATTTTTTAATTTTTTTATTTATTTTTGAGGAATAATGTACCTGTTGCGAGAAGACATGTTAACGATAAAATTTTCAACACTTTCATGTTTCACTAAAATTTTTGTACTTAATTATATTAAAAAAATTATAAATTCAAACTATTCAAATAAAAAATTAAAATCAATAAAGCTTTAATGCTTGAATCCCAACTGATTTTGATTGATTAAAAATGTTTGAACTTATAGCGAAAATCGTGGTTAGTTATTTTCGTTACATACGATTTCTAATCAAATCTTATCTAGCCCAATAACAATTATCTGAATTAGTTTGTAAATGTATTTATTAATATAATATACTTCTACTATTGATTATGATGAAAAAATTTCGTTTGTTGATTTATTTTCGGTTAATTTCTTTCTTTTCAACAAAATCAAATTCAGGTGGTATGCAGGTGTAGATAGCAACGCATAGATAAAAAATTTTTTTTCTTCTTTTTGGTGAACACCTGTTCGATTTCTCATCGGAAAAAAACCGTCATCAAATTATGACAACAAATAAATATAAAAACAGAAACTAACATATTAGCTGATATTAAAAAATATTTAAAACATAAAAATACTTACGTACGTACATATTGTACATGTATGTAAATAGTACATTTTGCTCCTTTAATGCAATAACCACGTAAATCAAAAATTTAAATTTTTGGTATATTGATGAGAAATTATTCCGCCATATCCTTCTTATATGTAGAAAAAAAAAATCATAATCATATCTGAAGCTAAATCGAAGTTATAACAAAAAATTTTCAATATGGCCTTTACATTAAGCAATTCATACCTCAAAAACTAAACAAATTTCAAATTACCAAGGAACAAAAGTTGCTCAACATCCTCTTTACACTTTACAAACTGAACCGAATTTATACCATGAATTTATACTATGAATCGCATTTTGCACGTGCAAATCTGTTTTCTTTTAAAAACTTTCAACAACATTATGGGTAGCATAAGCCACTACCAGTGGTAGTGGAAATGTCAACTATGAATCCACTTTAAAAAGACTCCTAATCTGATTTGAAAGTCGGAAACTAATAAATCGCTAATCTTAAAATAAATAATTGATGAAAGCGAAACACAAATCTAGCAATAAAACGTTTCAAATGAGGACAAACTTTATCTTGGAACAATAAATTCGATTCGGATTACAAAAACTACGATCTCTATTGGAATAACACAATTTATCTCAACTTATCACAGAGGTAAAAAGAAATCTTTAACATCAGTTTATAGGACCATGTAAAACCATATGGTCAAAGTTTTGTGAACTTATTAAACCATAAATAATAAAGAGCAGGCAGCACAACAAAGTGATTTCCTTCCTCATAACGATGTAGTTGCAATATTTTTTTCTTGGAAACATTGAACAAATGGACAAGTTTATTCTAATATAAACAATCCTCAGCTCCATGTTTAACTTCATTCATTCAAGCTTCAGTTCAGATAATTCCATCACAGTTTGGCGGTGTAAAACGTGTACTGTATGTTTAGCAATATGACTTGATGGCTTGGGCGGCGTTCGATGCTTCTCACTAATGAGGCAAACCAAAATGTATGTAAGGCTTTGCCTGAGAGAATTTCTTGGCAAAAGAATCTATGCTATTGCGTATTGAGTGTTGCATGACTTTAGAATCAAATAGATTTTTTTTAAATCCACTTAGATATAGTAGATGACGGGTTCCAAATAGTTTTAAGCAGACCAAGAGACTTGTCAAACCTGCAACCCAAGTAGAGAAAATTGTTCAAGTCCTCAATTTCTTGAATTTGTATTCAAAATTTTATTTGTCTTTATTAACTTGAGTGTACAAGAGCGTACCATTTCACTAACCGATATTAGCTTCCATTGCAGATCAGATTATGAATGACCATGAAGACAAATATTGCCAGTATAATTAAGGTCCTATCGACCCCAGGTAAAACATCCTCTCTTTCTTATAGCCTTTCTATCACTAAGCGGAAAGGATTCGACCCTTTACACTGCTGTAGAGACCCTTGATGGAGTGCAAAGCTCTTTCCACTAGATCATTAGAGAGAATATTATTATGATAAAACTTGGAAATAACCGGCACCTAAAATTGATTCGGGAGAGGTATCATTAAAGTTTAAGAGATTTATTATGCCTTAATTCTCGTGGTAAATATGTGATAAGAGGAACAATAAAATGCAAAAGATTATTTTCGAAAAACATATGACTTTTGGGGTTTCTAAAATATACAATGCATTTAAGGTTATACGGGTATGGCAAAAAGTTTTTGATTCCAATCTTTAGAATAGCACTTGATTGCATTGAAAATTAAAGTGTCGTAGAGTAAAAAGCAATATGTAAGTCGAATTCTCGAAAAAAATTTCCGGTCCTTCATAAAAACAAGAGTTTTGAAAATCGTTTCACAAACGAGAAGGTTTTGACTGCACAAAAATTAAAAAAAGGCACAGACGAATTGATAACTTCTTCCATTTTTTTTTTACAAAATTTTAGTATTCGAATTAATACATCTATTAAAGGGTGTAACTCGAAGGGTACACAACTTGTATATCAAAATAGAACAAAGAAATATATTAACGAAACTGGATGCCGCAGCTGGCCTGCAGATGAGGCAGTCTAGATATGCACTTATTACACATTATCCTTGTGCTTAAAGTGTCTAATCGGCGCTGCTTTATCGGCATAGACATGTGGCTTTACATATTACGAAAAAATTGTCGGAGGGGGTTATATCATGTGGTCTCGGTGGCCAATTAATAGGACTATTGCCGAATATTTTTTATTTATTCAATATAAGTAATATGAAAAGCCTCTTGAGGCAAATAAATTATATGTATATTACAAAGGCGAGTTCCTGAATAAATAATTATTATTAATCTATATATATAAAAATAAGTCCGTATATGTACGTCGCCGAACTACTCATAAACGCGTCGAGCGATTTCAACCAAACTTATACACTACGTTGGCAGTGGCCCATATATGGTTTGTATGAAGTTTGGTTAAAATCCGATAACGCATGTGTGTGCGGTGCGTATGTGAAGTGAGTGTGTTTTTGGGAACAAAACCAACTTTATTAAAAACAAGTGTGTTTCTTTTCTTATTTTGTTTTGCCGTGCGAAGCAGGCAACGGGCCCGCTAGTAATATATAAAAAAAATTAAATATAAAAGTTATGAAAATAAAATATTACGGATGGTAATTAAATGCAGATCAATAGGCAGGAACTTCCAATATTGAACCACTCTGGCTTTCGAATAAGCTAGATCAGATTTTTGTATTAACAATCTGGGAATTCCTAGTTGAGCGATTAAAAACTAATTTTGTGCATATTTGTGACGGTTGTCCACTTTGAATGGTACTAACAATTTGTGACAACCCATAGAGCGGTAAATTGATAAATTTAAATAATTTACAAGCTCTGGTCTTGTCTGGGTCTATCTTCTATATATAAAATAGGATGTGTGTATGTATGTATGTATGTATGTAACGTAATGGCTCCAAAACGGCTGGGCCGATTTTGACGAAATTTTCAGGGAGCCTTCAGAATACTCGGGCGGGTGACACTGTGAAGTCTGATTTTCGGTCTGTGGGCGGAGGGGCGTGGCAAAATCCAATTTTCATATTGCACCACCAATGACATATACAGTCGACTCCGTTTTACTGGAAATAACCAAAACCCAATTTTCTTTTCAGTTATCCGATTTTTTCTCTTAAACGTAATTCGGATTACTGAAATTTGTTACAATTAAGCGTACTGCTTAAAAACCGTAAAACAATATTTTTTATATTAAATCTGTATATTTTTTTACGTCAATTTAACGTAAAAATTTAATTAAAAAATTATTCATAGAAACATTCATATTTTTTAATTATTTTTAAAACAAAAAATAAAAGTTTAAAATATAAATTAAAATAACTCAGATTCACAATGCTGTCCATTTGTACATTTGTATGCATGCAGTTAAAAAAACATAAATTAATAAGAATTCAGTCTTAGAATGCAATGCATTAAATATGTATGTACTTAGTATAACAGTTAATAATCAAAATCATGCATTACTTTTAAAATAACTTTGAGTTTGACTTTGAGTAATCTTCAAAGTTGTATGCAATCGATTTCTAATATGTAAATAAATTTGTTATTGTTTATTTTTTCACTAAAGCGAAGTAAGTCTCATACAAAACGTAGTTGTGGACTTGCTTTTGGTTTTCAGTAATACGATATTTTCAGTAAAGCGATGTTTCGCTAAAGCGAAGTGAATAAGACTAGCTGCGTTTAAAATCAGTGCGGGGATTTGTATCGCTTTCAGTAATCCGATTTTTTTCAGTAAAGCGTGTTGCGCTAAAGCGGATTCGACTGTATATACATATATTTATTTTTTGTGAAAGCCGTTGTCATGTTCTTCAAAACGAGATACCAAACTCTTAAATCGGTTATGTAGTTCCGAAGATATTTACAAAAAATCTATGCTAATAATGATTCAATATCAAAATTTCAAAAATTTCAAAATGTTGCATTAAAAAATCCGAGTTTTCGCTTTATTTACAAAATATTTACATCACAAGATATTCCGCGCTTACTAAGGTGCAACATTGTACAATAAGTTAAAGATCTATACATATAAAACCGGATATATATATATATATATATATATATATATATATATATATATATATATATATATATATATATATATATATATATATATATATATATATATATATATATATATATATATATGTAACATATGGACTCCAAAACTTTATGATATGTATTCCATGGATTTTTATTTAAAGGCCATAAATTTCGTTAAAAGCTCAATTTAAATCGTGTGGTAATATAACGCTAATGTTTGCTTAGGGCCAGCAACGCGGACGGGGTCAGCTGGTTCGCTATAAAATGGCCACACATTATTAGTTGTCAGCTGTCAATTCAAAGTTGACAAACAAAATGGCGTCTAAGAATATAAGTATGTACACTTTATTTACAAATAGATTTTATAATTTTTGTTACAATCATAATAAGATATTTTAATAATCAAAAATTTTTAATTAAAAATGGGAAAAATCTTTTCTATTATATAAAAAAAATATTGAAAGGTTAGAAAAAATATCGCAAGCTAAAAAATAAGGCAATAATTTTCTAAGTATTATCTGAAACAATAAGAGTTTGTCTTCATATCGTTACCACTGTGCATTTATTTACTGCGCAAAATTTTGAATTTGAAGGATAAATTCGAAACGAAATACTCAATATAATAAATCGTTCGATTAGCACATTAAAGACTATTTTCAAAAAGCCGAGACTGCACAAGCTAGATAATATATATCATGTGTATACGTATTTATTTCATTTTTGAAAAGACCTAAATAAAAGTTTGAAAAAGTTAGATTTATATACTAATGCCATTAAAACTACACAAGCTTATTTATAATTATACGTTTCTAAATCCTTAAAACATTATATTATACTACATACAGTTTGTTACACTCATACAATTACAAATATTTATATGTGTATTTAATATTTATATAGATAAAAATAGAGCCCAGTGAACACTTATTGAAAAAGTTTCGTAGATGGCAAAATTAATTTCAAAGTTTTCGAGGTAAGCAGGCGGTTGTTTTAAATTCTTTTCAAAATTTTGAGTCTATTCGTCATTTTTTATGCCGTGCGAATAACAAACTATTCTGTAGGTGGTATTTAAATAGAAATAATTTTTTTTATTTATGATGTTAAGCGGTAATTTATTAATAATAAATTGTTATAAACCGTTTCCCCTCAAGAATTTTTAAACGCATTTTAAATATTAGATAATAAAAGAATTTTATCCAAAGAAGCAAAAAAAGCACCTTTAGAATCTTTAAGATTTTTTATTAAAAGTATTGAAAAAAACTTGTATTAAATGTTAAATTCAAATACAATTATTATATAAAAAGTTTAAACTAAGCCACATGTTTACTTTACACATACAAGGTGGCGCAAAATAATGTCATAATTTAAAATGGCTGCCAATTTCGCGCAAAAGTAATATCAAAATTTTAACTGGTTGCCATTTATGCAGATGGTGCCAAATGTCACAGTGCTTTGACATTTCTGATGTAGATATATAGAGCATTAGTTGTCAACAAGCCTTGGAGCGATATACAGTACAATAACGTGGAATTGTTGTTACTGCTTATTTGACTAATTATCAGGCTGTTGTTTCGACATTGTCAAATTATGACATTACCTTTGTTAGTGTTGTAACGAATATTCGTATTGAAGTACTCATCTATAACATTAAATTCGTACTCATATTCGTACTCGCCAAGTTCATGCGTATATTTTCATCCCAAAACAGGGTGTAACAAGTAAATAACGCAAAAAATATTAATTTGTATTAATTTTTAATAAAAGAAATTTTATTTTGAATTCAAAATAATAACCTTATTATAGTTAACAAAAAACCCTGTAAATCTTTGACATACCATACATACCATACGGCCGAAGACCGTCAGCGCAAAAATGCTTCGAAAAGTAAAGCCAATTTTTGACAGAGAAGACTTATTTCATTATTTTTAAGTTATTTCCTGGGGTGATATTTAATGCCGCCAGCTAAATTATTCATTAAATTATTTAGATTTATTTGGTATTATTATTTGTAATATTCTTAAAAGACTGCTATTTATTGTAGTCGAAGCATTGCATACTGACTGCTAATCAAATTATCGGTACAGTCATCATGTTTGAAAAGTATTCCAAGTCATGTATGAAAAATCATAAATACAATATGAGAATTTCAAACATATTTTTCCACTTGTAAACGAGCTACAAGCAAAAATATACCATACGTTGCCATACACGTGTAAGTCAAACAAAGAACTTTTATTTATTTATTTATTTATTATTCTTATATACTTATTATTATTATTTTGCTTTACAAAGCTTTAGTAGTGTTGGCATACGTATAATTTTACTATAAAGAGAAGAGATAACAAATCGACAATAATCAAGTTTTCTAATTAAAATATTAATTAAATCAATTAAACTTTTAATTAAAACGGAAATATAACTAATTAAGGGGTTAAATTGATAGAAATGTTTATATATGTATATTTTTTTTTTTTTGTGTAAACAACATCTACAGAACTCGCACATAATTTCGTCACGCAAAGGTAATCCCACTTAAGTGATTTTCCGCACTTTTTCTGCCCGGTAACAGATGCTCAAAATTTCTACGCGCCCTCTGACTGAATTCTGCATAAAAAAATACTCATTGGGTTTCTATATCCTATTTGAACATTAATATTATATATATATATATATATATATATATATATATATATATATATATATATACACTCGTATACGAATGTGTTTTAACGATTTTTCCCTTTCTTTAATGCACGCGATATTTTTTTAGTTCCCTCATTTTACTATTTGCTCCAACTCCTAAAACGAAAATAAACGCATTAAAATCATTGGATTTGTATTCTCTGTAACGAAGTTCTCTCTAAGAATAAATTTTCCCAGTTCATATAATGGAACAAAAAAAAAAAACGTATTTCCATGACAGAAAAGATGGAAAGGTAAAATCTTTTAATGGATTTTTTAAATTTTAACTTTTATAAACATGAGACAAAAGTCTTGCCAAAAAGCTGGTGAAGTTTTTTTGTAATTTTTACAAAAAGGTGATTTTTAAATAATTTAAAACAGGAATAAAACGCAAAGGTATAATAAAATAATAATTAATTATATCAACAAAGATATATTTTTAAGCATTTTAATATAATAAAGGTAAAAATGTCTACTTCTAAGCAATTTGTAGACGCCAACATACAAGTATATAAAAGTACATACGAGTATACAAAAGTACTACATTATTATAGTTATGTTTTTGTTGTAGGGCACTGCCTTTCATTTTGCATAATTTTTAATTTTTAAATGTGAAAATTATGAAAACTACACTGTGTAAAGTGCATACGAGTACATGTAATAACTCACTGAAAAAAAAAATAAAGTTGTTCTTAAGGACTAAAATTTCAATTGCTTGTTAAAGTTAAGTTGAGAAAATCTTGACCAAATTAAAAAAAAAAATACTTTATTATTTAGATTTATATAAAAGGAGTATTTTTCTTAAATTTTTAACTAAACCATTACTTTCACATCTCGAATATGCAGACAATGATATATGTCTTCTCTCTCATAACTATTCAGACATGGCCGGCTCAAAGCCGGGTTTAAAATTAATATAAAAAAGACTAAAGTTACACGAATAAATTGTAGAAACGTGAATCCCTTTTTAATAAATAATAAAATATTAGAAGAAGTTGAAACATTCTGTTACCTGTCATGAACCGAACTGGTGGATCTAGTGAAGATATTGTAAGCCGAATAAAAGAGGCCACTCAATCTTTTGGTCAGCTCAATAAAGTATGGAAATCGTCCTTAATATCAGGTCGTATTGAAATCAACATTTTCAACAGTAATGTAAAATCAACTTTGTTATATGGATATGAAACTTGGAAGGCTGCCTCACGAGACATTAAAACTTTAGAAGTTTTCGTAAATAAATGTCTCCGAAGAATTCTGCGAGTTTTCTGGTCACAAACCATTTCAAACAACAAATTATTGGGATGAAACACGTCAAATACCGTTGTGTGTAGAAATACAGAGAAGAAAGTGGATCTGGATTTTATACTGCACTGAAATCTCTACATTTTCCTGACTTCATAGGTACCTGCTTCCAAAGAGTCCGCAACTGCATTTTTTTCGGCTTCTTAGAAAGTTAAATTAAAAAAATGTTGCATAAATTTAAAAAAATTATTTATTTCTTCAAATTTACATGCAAAAAGTATGTTTCTAAAACATTTAATCGAAAATATGTATTACTTTCACACAAAAAAATTAATTGTGGATGTTAGCACATTTTTAATCTTTCCAAACGATATCGTTATTCGATGTGACATTATACTCCCTTATCATACAAAAAAAGGAAAAAAAAATCTACTCTTATTGATATGTTGCCGACAGCTTATAATTCAGTTAATGGCACTAAACAAGATAATTTTGTAATGTGCTAAAATTGCATTTTTATTCTACATCAAAATATTTTTATATTCTTTAGTTCTTTGGAAGCTCTTTTTACTGAGTCTCTCCTGCTCATGACTGCTGACGTCATGATGAAATATTTCCAAGTTCCCTTCCGTGAATTGTGTGAATAAAAAATTTAACGTAATAATACTGCTTTTCACATACGTTTCAATGTATAATATACGAAATAAATCGACGAACAACATTCGAAGTACTTCCAAAAAATGCTTTTTTCATAACATCTTGAACATTAAATCAAATCTATAGGATAAGATCCAAATAAGAGATCATCTTGCAATCACAAGCCTATGTTAAAATCATTGCAAATGATCCAAATTTTCATTCCACAAGTTGTGGATCTTATTGACTTTTTTGGAAGTTCTTTTTTTTATGCCCATGTCGCTAAGGTGGCAAGCGTGTTGACTTTTAAACATGCCATTATGAAATAATATACCCAATTTGGGGTTAAAATCTAGATGACAAAAATACCAAAATCTAATTAAATTGTGTAAACAGGGTTATCCATTTTTCGGTAAAGTTAAATAAAACAAATATAAAGCTATTATTTCGATGAAACTTTTATTTCATTACAATGACCGCCTCGAAATTTATTGAAGCAGTAAATTCTTTTGAGGTAGTTTTTGAGCACTTTTTTGCGAAAAGTGGATTTTTAAATGCTCCAACGTTAGGGGATTATCCGCGTAGAGACGACCTTTGGCATAGGCCCACAAAAAACTCGGACGGCGTTAAATCGTATGATCTTGATGGTCAATTGGCACCGACAAAACGTGATATTATGCGTTCTGAAAGCCTGCCATGCAATAAAGCCAAAATTGGTCGTGTTGTGTGGCTCCACCATGTTGAAACCACATATCGTCCAGTTCATAATCTTTAATTGCAGGCCAAAAAAAAGTCGGTTATCATACGGGCATAACGCTCTGAATTGACGGTAACGGTTCGGCCAGCGTCTTTTCCGAACAAATACGGCCAAGTGACACCTGCAGACCATAATGCGCATCAAAGAGTCACTTTTTCCGCATGCAATGGTTTTTCGACAAACATTTCTGGGCTCACCGAACCCCATTTACGACAATTTCGCTTGTTTACGTAACCACCGAGTGAAAAATGAACTTCATCGCTGAAGAAAATTTTGTTCGAAAAATCAGAATTGAAAGCCTGTTGCTCTAGGACCAATCAGCACATCTACGGTGCACAGTGGCTGAAAATCGTTTTTCATTGGCCAAAAGTCAAATTTTTTTTGTCACCGATTTTTAAAATTTTTACGCCATTTTGGAGCTAATATATCCATATTAAGGTAGCCAAAAAATTAGGTTAAACTATTGATAATTGTGGGCGTGGCATGCTGTCAAACTCAACTGTTTTTTGTTATTTCAGTAAAAGGTGTTTTTTTATCAGTTTTTTGTCAAAAATAAATGGTCACTACTCGCAAGCTATCATCGATAATGGCCTGCGGTCTTTTTTATAATATTGGTAGGATTATAGTCTTTAGTTGTTGTAAGTGGTTACCGCTCTAGCGTTTAATATTAGAGGTGTTATGAAATATTTATGAAACTACTATATTTTTCTAAAATTTAAACTTTAGTGGAATAGAACTTCTAGGGAACAAAAGGGAACAAGAAACGTATACCACCCGAAGAAAGGCGAAGGTGTCTTCTTTCACCCCATATATACTTTTGCACCCGCCACGACCCGCCGGTAGAACACTTTTTTAATTTTAATGAAATTACTCCAAAAAAAATCAAATTACTCTAATATAAACAGCCCTATAATTACTCGTATACAATGGTGTATTAAATTTTCACTTTTTTGCCTGAAGGTTTATGTTTTTTACTTTAGACTACCTAAAACTAAAATAATTAAATATAATACCTGCGAAAGGGTTTTATGGCTTTGTTTTGATCAGCAAAAAATCAGTAATAAAAATATCAGGTTCTACAGTAAACATATGATCTCTTTCTAATATAACTGTTAGGGTCAGCCAAAGTCATAAACAATTTTATAATAATAATCGCGACATTAAACGACTAAAGATAAAAAGAACCCCATATTGGCGAGATACTAATTAGTTTTACCTGATATTAAGGTCTGGATAACACGTGCAGTTTTGTTCAATTTAAGTACTACCTGCTATGAAATTGAAGATCAATGTGTGAATAACATGTATCTAAAAATATATAAAACTACGGATTCAATAAGGGATTACACAATAAGTTAATCCTTTACGTGTACGTACGTATATTTGCAAGTGATAAATCATAACAGACTCATATAAAAATATTCAGAAAAATATGGAGACCTTCGGTTATAAAGAACTGGCCGAAGAGTATTTTAGAAATAAAAACCAGGAAGATGTTCTTACTTACGTTAAAATAAAATTAAACTTAAATTCGTGTAGCACCGAAATACAAGAGCAATTATCTAATTTTGTAAAAGTACTAAAAAAACGCTACAAAGAAGTTAGCTACAGTAAAGAAAAGTTTTATATAAAAAGTGAAAAGTGGTTAGAAGGCCAACTTACTGTCGCTGCAGAAACAGCAAAGCAAGATAAGGTTGGAAGACCACGCAAATCATTGGACAACTGCAGCGATAGATCTAAGAGGTGGAAACTTAAAGATGTTAACGATGCAATTGGTTGTACAAATATAAAAGAATCTTTCCTACATCAATTACGATCACAGAACCAATTAACAAAAGTGGATATCATTGAAAAAGTTATTAAAGCTAGTCCAGTGAGAACAAAACGAATTCTTAAAAGTATACCAACTCCGAGCGATGCAAAACAGTGCACAAATGAGGAGGCATTAGCCTTATTTCTGGATTTGAAATTAACAAAACAGCAATATATTAAGCTCAGATTGCGTGCGATTGAAATGGCTCAAATATCTATCCAGCATATCATCACATAACTGCTACTAAAATGGACTGTTTTCCATCAAAGGATGCTAACCAAACACACCAATTTCGGCAGAGGTACAACTACAATCTCTACTTGATCACACAGCCGAACGCTTGCTACAATCAATACCAGGAAATGCGTTAAAGAAATATGGAAACACAAAGCTAATTCTTTTTTGCAAGTGGGGATGTGATGGTTCTTCGGGACATAACCAATACAAACAAGTTGTATGTGAAAATATTTCGGACTCGTATATGTTCATGGTATCAATTGTACCATTGCGATTGAAAAAGATTTTGGAAGATTCAGAGCCTTCGACTAGTACAATGCAAACAATGGATATTTGGAAAAATGAGACACCATCTTCTACGAAATACTGCAGGCCAATCAAATTTGAATTCAAAGAAGAAACTCGTGATGCCATTAACAAAGAAATTAGTGATATCAAGGCCCAAATTGCAACACTACCATTAGCCATTACAATTACAGTTAGATGGGCAGCAAATTGAAGTAAGCTACCAATTAGTCCTTACAATGATAAATGGAAATGTAGGTCAGGCTTTGACTAACACGAAGGCTGCATCCAGCTGCATTATATGCCAAGCAGCATAAACCCAATTAAACCAAGTTCCGACAAAATCATTAGATAATACCGATGCATATGAATTTAGATTATCACCACTACATGCAAGAATACGACTTATGGAACATATACTAAAAATCAATTATGATTTATATTTCGGGTCTTCAGGATCCATAAGAAACAATAAAACCAACAAAGAGTTAAGAAGTTCAAAAAAGAAACATGTTCAAGATGAATATCGCAAAATTGGATTGATTATAGATCAGCCAAACCAAGGGTCAGGCAATACAAATGATGGCAATACCGCACGAAGATTCTTTTCAGATCCAGAAACAGCATCTGAAAGAACAGGAGTGGATTTAAACCTTGTTTCCAGTTAATTTTAAAATTTTTTTTGAGTGTAAAAATTTTTTTGAGTGTAAAAAATTTTTTTCAGTGTAAAAAATTTTTTTGAGTGTAACATAAAAAAAATTCCATTATCACAAAAAATAATTATAATTATTATTAAGATCAAAATATAAAATTTTTTAATATGCAAATAAAAAAAATAAACCCATATTTCACTCCAAAAGTTAAAAAAAAATCAAAAGTTCAACTTTGACCTAGAAGTCCTTAAGAAGTACTCAATCAATTTCAATGTAATTAAAACTGAGTCAAGCTGAATTAAATATCTATCCATTAAAAAGAATTACTTCAATATTTTGATCGGTTTAAAAGTTACAGAATTTTGGCCAATGAAAAACGTTTTTCAGCCACTGTGCGGTGATGTAAATGGTCAGACGGCTTTAATTGTTTCATAAGTTGAACTTTGTATATATGGAGGTGGAAATCCAAATGTAAAATACACTATAATGCGCCCAATAGCAGAGAAGTTCGTGGAATCGACAAATTCAGATTATCCATCACACATTTACTAACAGATGCGGTATTTTCGGCACTGCGAACGAAGATTGCGATGATGAACAGGCCCGACCACGTCTGTAGCATTTCCAGTCTTTTTCAAATATATTTATAATCTTTCCAAAGCCGTACACAGTAAGTGGCCACAATTTAAACAACACTTTTGTAGTAAGTTTTGACTATTGGTTACGCGCTTTTTGGTCATTAAATAATCCATATTCGTAAATGGCAAACTTTTTGATAAATAAATGACATTTTAGATGACATATATTTAACAGCTGACAGCCTCGCTAGACCGGCGGTCTTGAAACCACTAAATGGATAACCCGATATGATGCTGTGGGACAAATACCATTTGAAGTAATTCCGAAAAATTATTTTTTCACAACATCTTTAGCATGACTTCAGTTCCCATGAACAGGATCATTGGAAAAAATATACTTTTCAGGGGTTGTGGATCTTATTGACTTCTTTTGAAGTTCTGTTTAGTCTGGGTATATCAGGCTGATAACGTAATGCTATTGCCTCTTAAGAAAAAGTTCTATTCTATTTAATTTATGATATTTCTTCTTAACAATTAACATCATCATTTCTTTACAACTTTTTATTTCCTTGACTTGTCTTATGATGTTTTCTTTTCTAGAAATAAGTTTGTTTGCTATTTAAAAGAGAAAAATTAAATTGGGTGTTCCTTATTAAGTGAAAACTTATTGAAAAAGGGCACTCAATTCCGCAAGGGAATTAAATTTTTTACATAATAACGTTAAAAATATTTTTTATAAATTGTTGAAAATAAGTCTAGAAAAATTAATTTTATTGGATGCTTCTACAACGATTTCTCGTAGTTGCTAAAGGCTGTTTCAAACTATAATACATGAACTTAGATTTCCATTAGATTTTGTAAGAGAGGATTCAAATCAAAAATTTTATGATTGTCAATAAAACCGAACATAACTTTCGTTTTTGCACTATCACACTTCAGGATAAAAAAATATGAGAAGGAAATAAATAATTGTTTAGAACTAAAATGAAATATACAAATCCTGTCTCAATCGCCATAAAAGCTTAAGGGACAAACACAGATTTTTACAGGAGAAGCTCTTTTATTGAGAGCCTTTGCACTACGTTGTAGGGCTAATGCAAAATTTACATCGCCCTTAATATGTGATGCCACTTCTAACGATTATAAAAGTTTAAGATTTAATCTTGTGGCGTGATGGCGTGGTGTAGTGGTTAAAACCCAAGTAGCCCAGGTTCGTTTCCTGGCAAAGCACAACAAAATTTTTACCATGTTTTTTCGAGTTTTAAAATTAAGTAACTTCAAGTCCCTCCAAAAATCCATTCAAGAGGCCTCCTGACAGATGGCTGCGCCATTATCCTATGACCTGCTACAGCAGACCAATCATCTACTTGGGTGAAACAACAACCGATTAACGAAACTGATACAAGGCAAAAATAACAATGCGAATGACAATGTGGATGTCAAATGCTCCCAAGAGGGGTAATGGAGAGAAAAAAAATTAATTTTAATTATCGTGAATTATCTATTGCGATGAAAAAGGAATAATCAGGAATTATATTACCTGAGCTTTTTTTCGCGGTAAGGATACGATAATGCTTTATACATGCTTTTCGTTGTTCAATTACTATTTTCTTAATTCGCTTTTGTAAAAATTGATTTAATAAAACATATTAATGATTAGAAAATTTTCTAAATTTTTTAATTGAAAAATTTTTACGCGTTTCAGATGAAGAATCAATTCTAGGAAAAAAAAATTCACTAAACGTTTACTTTGTAAAAATCATTGGAAATCATCACTATTTTTACTATTTCTGTACCAAAATATCAATATTTATATGACTTTTCTGAAAGCTCTTTGTTTTACCAAGAAGTAACAATTAATTATACACAATAAATCAAATAACCCACTGTACGTTTGTGATAAAAATGATTCTTTAATACAAATGCATGTAATTGTGGGGTGTCTGTTATAAAAATAAATAAATATTTCATATACACATTCATTTTGTTTTATTGAAGTAATCGTTACTTTAATTATTTTAAATACCAAAAAAGTTTGACAATAGAGGCCTATAAGGGTCTATGCATCCGCAGACATGCAAATAGAAAAGGAAGTTAGGGGAAGACCTGCGCTATTAATGTTGTTGTCGTTATTTGGACGAGTACATTTGATCATCTAAAACAAGGGTTTCAAAAATATTTGTTTTACTTTTGAAGAAATGGCCAATTACAGTGGGCATGTTGGGGTTTCGAGGAAGTAATAAAATAATTATAAAAATGAAAATGTAAAAGCACTTGCAAGTTTCTTCGAAGTATTTCTATGTGTTAAAGTTTAAAATTTTGAATAATTTTATATAAATGCTTTTTGAATTGCCGTCCTTTTAGCATACGAGTATCGATTTCGATGCACTATTTAGGGACATTATTACAATTTAGCAATAGAGTAGACGTTAGTTAAAGGTACCTTTAACAAATTTGACCGATAAACTGACCGAATTTTACCGACTACCTTCAAACGGTGCTTAAAATTTTCTTTTGGTTAATTTATTTTTTGTACATGCAAAATAGTCCAGATATTATTTTTATTTTATTTCTTTTTTCAATTTAAAATTAAAATAATTGAGATATAATTAATATAAAATTCGAAGGTTTGTATGTTAATTTATGCAAGCCATGTGCCGAGATATAAAGTGAATAAAAATAAGCAGTCCCGGACAGCCCGCGCATGTTTGTTTTGATGGCACCATCGACAAATTGAGTGAGTTCCATCTTTTAATTTGTATTTTTCGAACCGGAGGATCCCTTAAACATCGCAGTGTGTGTTCATCTAGTTGGTGTGACTGCAGGCGGACATCTGTACTTATATTAAGCGGTTCGCTATACAAACGTGTAATATGTGCAGCCAGTCTGTTGGCTAAGATGGCAGCCATATCATCAGACTAGGATGCAGTAGACTCATGCGAAATAGAATGAGTAACGAAACCTCAAACAACTTAAATGAACTATCCGATCTATCGTTGACGACATTTAGCATGAATACAAGGACACGATTGAGGTCCTATGCTCCTTACAGGATCAACTGACCTTCGTAGACTAGTAGGTAGTGTACTAGACTCGTAGTGCGAAGGTCGCAGGTTCGAATCCTGCCGCAGAACTCTGACAGTTTGTGTTTGATAAATAAAGGGAGCGCACAACAAGCCTTCACTGGCTTAAGTGTATGTCGTATGACATGGGCTATCACACCCCTCCAATCAACCTAACCTAAATTAACAGGATCAATGGGAGTATAGATATACCATATATATAATTAATATAAAATATCATATTCGCGATCGGCTGCAAAGCGGCCCACAAACTATACAGCTTCAATCTATAAGAGTAGAGAGTATGGCAACTTGTGAATATATGGCAGCTTCAAATATTAAACCTGGCAATAAAATTTAAAGGCCAAGTTATAATAATGGCCCTTACTTTGAATACGCATAAATTAACTTCAAGAAATTAGTAAATGAATAATAAAAATACTCACCGCTTCCAAGTCCAAATGGAATGTTGCGTTGCGTTAATCCTTATGATTAAGGTTTGTTCTTCGTGGTTTTCTCTCCCTTTAAATTTATTTAACAAATCCAGTCAAACCATATCTTTTCACTTCTCAACTACATGAGCCAAGTGTTTTTTTATTCTTCTTTTTTTACTATTTTTCATAAAAATTTTTCAAGAACATTTTCATCATTTCGTTTAGATATTGTTAAGATGTGAATAAATTATTTTTGCACGTTTCACTTGAATAATTAAAACAGTTGATGCAGTGTATCTTGTTGACTTTTGGACTGATGTTTAAAAAGTGGTTAGATACATCCATAAATTTTTGTAAATATTAAGAATTTTTAATCGCATTTTTATCAAATCATGGAAATATTTGATCTTAATGGTTTGATGACGGGCAAAAGTTTGAGAAACTCATTGATTTGTTGCAGTTAATTGGCAAAGACATTAACAATTTATTTGAAAGCGGTCATTTACAAATGGACCCGCATTTGTTAGGGATTTCGATGTAAAGAGCAAATCTAGTAGTGGGAATCTTTTCAATAATTTTTGGAAATCTCTAAAATAGAAATGTTTAGGTGTAAACGAATTTATTGTACTTTATCAAATTTAAACAATTTGTTTCTTAGTTGCTGTGGCTTTAAGCTTTAAGCCAGCTCATCAGCCGACCTTTAACCATATTTTGAAAAATTTAAATAATTGTATGTTTATACACGTACTCACAAAAGAAATATTTTAGAGTTTTTATAAATATATATAAAATTGGGAAACAAAAATGAACAGATCTGTTTTGTAAATCGCGTGATTTCAAATCGTAAGATTTTTAGAAAAATTAATTGTTGTTCTACGTATTGCAGGATGTAGTTCTTATCAAATTTAAGCTGGAATAAAATGTTTTCAACGAATAAAAGTTTGAAAATTTATTAAAAATGGTGTGTAAGTTATTTGCAACTAAATTTGTGTTATTAAATCGCACGATTTGAAATCGCATGATTTACAGAACAGGGTTGGAAATAAAACCAATTCATGCTTCAATAGATTCTCGACTCATGCGGCTTATTGAAACTGAAACTCCGTATGTCTTTGTTAACACTTAAAGACTAATGCTTTACTTATATTCGTTTTCTTAAAAAGTTAAAATATAATTTGTCAATTCATAATTAAATTTAATCTATAAAGAATTGACTGAAATGAAGCTAAAGAGTACAAATGAATTTAGAAATGAAATAAGGAAACAGCTGAATCTTAAAAAAACATTTTTTATTTTAAATAACTTAGACTTAAGGTCTGCAATTAAATTCAGAACACTTTTTAATGTCATTTCAACAAACAAGTGTGTTTATATATCAACGTTTGCAGATGATGCAGCTTTTCTAAGCGTCCATGAAAATCCACAAGAAACATGCCATAAATTGCAGGAATTGTTGGAAAAATGGCCAAAGACCTGGAGGATAAAATTAAATATGCAAACGTGCGTACACATCTCATCCAAATTAACAGTCAATGAATACCGCAACACCATATCGTCAAATACCTCGGTATTCACTTCAATCGTCGTTTAACATGGAAATCCTATGTAGACGCTAAGTTGTTCCAAATGAATTCGAGGGCCATTCAAATTAACCGGCTTGCTGGGAGAAATTCACCACTAGCCCCTAAGTTAAAAGTTTCTGTTGTACAAATCCTTCCTAAAACAAATATGGGTCACTGCCTCGGCATATAATGAAATACTGCTTACGATTGTTGCTGCTCCCTGGCATGCAAAATATTCGCGAATTCAAAAGAGAACTAGATCCTGCATTGGTTAAAAATGTGGTTTTAAAATATTTGACAGCTGACTCGGCTGTGAAGGAGGGATATTCTTGCTCTTCTCCGAATACGAGAGATTTGATGCCAATCGCAAAAGAAGTTGTGCAAATTGAATTTTTTTCGTCTGACACTGGCTGGACTTCAAATTTATATATTTATTCTTAGTTTAATTTATATTTAAGATTCAATAAATAATAATAACAAATAAAAATAATAATAATAATATCACACGTGTATGAAGGGTAATTATTTTTTTATGATTTTAGAAAACAGAAAAGAAAAATATATAATAATTAAAAAGTCATTGTCTAAGTTAATTTCGCAATTCGAAATTGTCGGTGATTTAATTAAAAATGTATGAATACAAACGATACTTTTGCTGTCTTTTGAAACGTCAAAGCAGGGCAATGCCATGCAATTAAATGTTAAGCTGTCTTGTAATAGCTTTCAGTAGAAAATGTATTTATTTATTTGTTTATTTATATAGTCTATGGTTTAAACTCTACAGGCTATTCATCAATAGATTTATGTATCGGGTTATCCATTTAGTGGTTTCAAAACCGCGTAAAAATATTTAAAACTTACTACAACAGTAGTGGTTAAAATGTGGCCACTTTTCGAGCATAACGCGGTGATTCGGGTCGTCATAATCAACCTACTGGACAGTTAATAGGCAAGATTATAAAGAAATTTTAAGAGACTGGAAGCGCTACAGATATGGGCAGGTATGTGTATCATCGCAATGTGCACACTGGCGAAAATATTGCTTCTGTTAGTGAAAGTGTGGCGGATAAACCGAATTTGTCGATTGTACAGCGTTCACTGCAATTGGATGTATTTTAAGGCTCATTGTAGCATATTTTACATTTGTATTTGCACCTCCATCCATATAAAGTCCAAACCATGCAAAAATTAAAGCCGGCTTACCATTCACAACGCCCTAGATATGCTGATTAAATGCTAGATCAACAGGCTTTCAATGCTGATTTTCCGAGCAGAATTTTCTTCAGCGATGAAGATCATTTCTAACTCGATAGTTACGTCAACAAGCAAAACTGTCGCATATGCGATTCCGTAAACCCAGAAGTGATTGTGGAAAACCCATTGCATACGGAAAAAGTAACTCTTTGATGCGCATTATGATCTGAAGGTGTCACTGGGCCGTATGTGTCCGTAAATGACGCTGGTAGGATCGTTATCGTCAATTCAGAGCACTATGGCCTGCAATTGAACTAGGCAATATGTGGTATCAACAAGGTGGTTTCACGAGCCACACAACACAACCGATTTTGGCTCTGTTGCATGAGAAGTTTCAAAGAAGCGTAATTTCACGTTTTGGCCACCAAGATCATGCGATTTGACGTCGTTACACTTTTTGTGAGGGTGCGTCAAAGACCAGGTGTACGTGGTTAATTCCTTGAGCTGCAGCATTTGAAAACCCACATTCGTCAAGTTATCGCCGAGATACCGACCAAAATGTGCGAAAAAGTGGTCGAAAAATATCTCAAAAGGATTCACTGCTGTAACAAATCTGGAGGCAGTCTTTTAAATGACATTATATTTTGTACGTAGTGGCAAGATCCAAGTATTATAATCAATTAAAAGTTTTGTCGAAATATAGCTTTATGTGTATTTTATTTAACCTTACTTTTGAAATCGAAAAATGGATGACCCTGTATGTATATCAAAAAGAACAATGAAGATATTAAATTACTAATAAAAAAGTAATGTAAATCAAAGCTTGATATGGTTATTAAAAAATATAAATTATAGCGAATTTAAATGTGCATTAGTATGACCTTTTTACAATATCCAAAATATTATTAGGGTACAGCGCATTAAAGACACTATAATTTCTGCGCAATGAATCGAAATTGGAATAGTTCGAGGAATAGTATTAATATTCAGGAAATTAAAAGTATTAGTGCCTCGTTGAACCTGTTGGTATGTTCATCATGCTCAAAAGAAATTCGGAATCCTTACTGGCCATCAATCGTTTCGACAAGAAAGTGACAAGCAACATTTGCCTAAGGATTTTCAATGATGGCAATTTAATTAGAGCAAAAAGCATCCCATCCTAAGCCACGAAGACAGAACGGTAGCGAATTTAATATTGGTGATTGCATATCACATATTCATATTCTAGGATAGGTCGGACCACTGTAGTACAAAAGATTCAAAATTTTGCCATCATAAAATTATTTTGTACATTTTTTTATATTGAAAAAAAAGCAAGACTTTCATATATGTATGTACATACTCGTATATGTAGATGTGTGTATCATTTCTAAGCTTACATTTTTTATTTACAATAAAATCGTTTCAAATAAAATAGTTCTTTAGTGGACAAAACTCAAAAAAAGAATAAAACTTTTAGCATTAGGAAAAGTAAATTGATGATATTATTCGACCTTTCAAATTGTATAAAAAAATTTTCCTGAAGAAGACACCCACAGGGTGTTAAAATATTGAAAAATAATAAATAAATATATTGTTTTAGACCTCAAAGTCGATAAATTAATACAATTAGGAAAAGTTTTAAAATTTATAATAATTATTATAAATCTAGAGCACAACAATAGATTTTCATTAAGATGTTGTAATAAATCTCTGGATTTTTTTCTTCAAAAGAAGTTTTATAATGTATATGTCCTTATATATTTTCCAAAGAGAAATGGTCAAGCTGAAAACTTATAATATATTTCCATTTTTAGCCCTTTATGCTTAATACCACACTGTATTTATATAATTGTGTATGGGTAAGTGAATGTTAATTTAAGACAACATATGTATGTGTTTTGTAAAGATATAATACCACCACTTCCGTTTCCTCTTTAATATTATTATTTTACATTCTCACTTTATAATGAGTTTCCTTCACACACTTAACAAAAACACATTCGTTCACCTGTTCACGAACTCATACTCGCTCACTTGCAACACACGTTCGTTGTAGTAATAAATAGGTAATGTTGTTGTTGTTGTGATTTTTCTAAGTTGTTGTTTTCATAGTATTCAATCGATACTCATTAAATTTTCCCACAAAAAAGAAGTAAAATATTATATTAAAAAAACATTCAAACACACACTCACTGCATTGCTTAGAGTTGAGTGACGTTTTATTATTATTATTATTATTTTTTTTTTTTGAGAGAAACTCTTTTTCCAATTTTAATTTAAACACACATATGTGTATATACTATATATGTATATGTACATTTAGATATATTATTTTATTAAAAAATATTTAAATTGAATATTTATATTGCTTTCTTATCCATTTTAATTTTATTAATATTGCATTATGTGCGAGTATATTTATGGTATATATTTGGGTTTCTAACGAACTTTCTGTGTAAGAAATTGTAAAACACTTTCTATTGTTATTCATTTAACCGCGGTCAGTTTAACCGTTTTATTTGAAAATATCCATCCTTTTCGAAAAAGTCATTTAGAGCGACTGATATGTCGCCAAACAAAATTCGCTTGAAAGCGGCATATTCTACACTACAATCTATTACGTTCAACTAACATTTCAACCCATGTCATCCCCAAAACAAAATCTATCTCTCCACCATTTATTCGTTAGTTTGTGCTTTCGGATATTCATATATACATACATATAGTATATATGCAGGTATATACTTATTTACTTTGTATACACATAATATATGTACATATGTATGTACGTGTGTATGCATTTTTTGTATTCTATGCACCAGTGTTGTTATCTCTAGAAAAAAAGCACTATAAATAGTCCCAAAAACGGGTAAAAAGCGCGAAAAATTATGTTAAAAAAAAGCATACAAAACGAATATTTTCATAAATTTTTATCATGTTAACAAAACGTTAAGCAATTTATAAAAAAGGACAAGGCGTAAGGATAACATGTAAAGTGAAGTTTTTGCTTCAAAATAAACAGCGATTTTGAGATCGTTATTAACATCTTAAGTAAAATAAAATCGCCATTTATTTCATCAAAACAGAAAAAACGTAACAAAACGCTTTGTCCAAGGTTTCTCCAATTTTTTTATTCCTTCCAAAAGATAAGATTTGTCGAGGTCATCAAAATAGTCATTTGTTTGTGAGATGATATCATCGTTCGATTCAAATCTCTTTGCGCCCAACCATCAGAAATAGTAACTCGGGGCTAGATCCGTAGAATAGGGAGGGATGAGGGAGAAATTCGTAGACTAATTCATTAAATTTCACCATAGAAACTGCACATGTGTGCACCCTTGTATTGCTCTAGTGCAAAAGAACTTTTTTCTTGGCCAAACGCGGTCGTTTTTTTCAAATCCTGAATAAATCGACCTAATAAGTCGGTAATATGTTCGCCACTGATTGTTTTACCCTTTTGAAGGTAGTCAACCACAAACCCACCTTAGCCTTCTTTGGAGTTGATTCACCCCCAGAAACTCACTGTTTTGACTGCTCAAAAACTCGTCCACATTGCGGTTGAATAGTGCTAAACACTCCTGCAAATTTGTCACACGATTTCGTTTGTGGCCGATTTTGAGCAAACGCGTGCTCTAATCTTTCGTAAAGCTTTCTCATACCCAAAAGAGCATTTAAAATTGAAACTATTGAGACATGTGATAGGCCTATGGCCCCCACAATCTCTCACTCTTTTAATTTTCGGTCGGCCAACACCATATCGTAAAATTTTTCAATTGTTTTGGGTATAGAGACGTTTGGCATCTTCCATATATGTACGGCTATAACGAAATTCAGTAAGTCACTTTTTCACCATTGAAATCAAGGGTGCAGAGTTTCCATAGTATGAGTATTTATCAAGCTTAGCGTTGGTTTGACGTGATGGGTTTAAATAATGCTTAGAGAGCACACGAAATTTACTTTTTTAAATTTTCTTTTCAAATCAAGCAATAGTCTGGAATCAATGGCTGTCGAACACAAACTTAGTTAAAGATTGAAATACCTTCTTAAAACGTTTTCTCAAAATCGTTCCAAGAGTATCAAAGTAGGGAGATTAATATTTATATATTTTATTGTGGAGACGTATAAATCAAGATAAATATCTCTTAAGTTTCGAATTTTAAATTCGTACTCGTTTTCGCAAATATTGACTCAGAAATTCATATTCTCGAATTATTAAAAGGTGAAATTCGTTACATCACTAGTATGCATGATTTCGAATTTCAAATTAACATTTTGATTTTTGATGATTAAGCAAAATTTCTGTAAATAAACAAAATAATTATTTTAAAAATGTACCACGTGCAAGCCATTTCGCTATTTTATTAGTTTCGCAAAACAAACATTTCTTTTTTGTTTACAATTTATAAAAAATTATGTATTTATTAACTTTGTTGTCGATATTGTCGTTAAAAAAAATAAAATATGAAAAATATACAAGAAAAAGGTATATGGTTGCATAAGGTACATACATTTTTCAATTCCAAAATAAGGTTGATGTACAACCAAGATTAAAAGCATTGTGAGAAATTGTGAAAAGGTCCTGTGAACACTCATTTAACAAAATTTCCAGTTAAAAAGCGCCAAAAAATACTCAAAACACACAAAAATGGCATCATCATCATCGTTATTTTTCAATTCAGTTTTCCTTTCGTATCGAAATATTTTTACCGTATCTAACGAAATAAATATTCGTTAGTTTTAAGTGTGTCAGTATGTGAATTGTGTATATACAACAACAACATTTGGGCTTTTGAATAAAAAGTTAAATTCAACTACACCGGGTGTAGTTTTTCTAAACCGGAAAATTTTTAATTTGAAACGGTAACTATTTTGCAAATTTATTAAAAGCAAATTTGTTTCATTAAGAAGACGTTTTGCTCATAATATTCCTGGAATGATGCAGCATACTTTTGATTAAATATATTAGTACTTGAATAATCCTGGTTGGTTTATTCGGAGCACTGATTATCTGCATGGCATTGTCGAAATGGTATTCGGGACAGAAGTAGTCACCCCTTATTACACTTACGAGTATGTGGAGAAAAGTTATGGTGGACTTGCAAAGAAAGAAAGAAATGAAAACATCATCCCATCGTTAGTGTTTTTTCTCTAAAAAATATCCTTTCCTTGTTGTTCGTTGTCTTATTATAGTTCTGCGGACGGACTCTCTGTTTGCTCCTGTATCTCGGTATCCCTCTTAATCTCTTCGCTACACTCTATCGTCCTTGTTCATTTTACGTGTATTGTATGTTTCTTAATACATGTGTCTCTCTATCATTCTTTATCTCTTTTTACCATCTCCTTTAATTTTTCTCTATTATGCTGCACGATCGTTATTGAGTTCTAGTTTGTAACATGGGAGGGCGGCGGCTCATACCGCTTAGTCACCATATCGAGCCTTAACCTTATTAACTGCTTTATTAACTTTATTTGCACTAAGTTGTAGGGCTAGTGTAAAATTGAATTTGCTGTAAGTTTCAGATTCCACTTTTAATTGTTAAATTTTTTCCACAATTAATTTCAATGATGGTAAAATTTTTAAAGTGCTCAGTTCATTTAAACGAAAAGGTTTTCTTTTCTCCTTAAAGTCCCTAAGGTTAATTTCCTTTCATTTATTGCAAGGAAAAGCTTGCAAAATTATTTAGTAGTCATTAAAACAAATCTAAAGATTGCAAGGATGATATTTGTTCTGACAATTTAAATCTAGGCATGATTTTTATTAAAATTGATTGCAATCAGTAGTAAGTACACGATTCAACATTGAGCCCAATGATTTCTCAGAATGCCGTCGTCTTGGGAAGTTATTGGAATTTTTGCTGAGGAGGATGAGAGGTATAACAATCTATCTACTCTCGAGCAGTTATCTTGCTCTGAGATCCTTAACATCACATGAGACTAGTTCAGCTAAGTCATGTGGCAGCTTTGCAGCAGAAAAGATAGCGATACTCTGCTTTTATTTAAAAAAAAGCCCCTAAAACCAAAGAAAGCCCCTAAAACCAAAATCCTTCTTTGACTTATCTTCTGGCTACACTACGAATAAAACTGCTCTTGGGTCGATACACAATTTTATCATCATTAACAGTTTTTGCTGGGGAGCATCATAATGGAAATCGTTTCGAGTTACTATTAGGAGGGTTCAACGTATGCCGTGATCTTAAATACTACCAGAGCAAACTGAGTAATAATGTAAGCAAGAATTGAAGTCTTTGCCCTGTTAAAGACCCGACTTGTGAGCTAGTTCCTAAAAAGTCATGAAGACTCTGATAGAACTAATCGATCTAGTGTTGAAAAAGGTAGTTACATATCTTCGTAGCGTAGTACGTTCTAATGAGATTTGTTGTGGTTGTATCTTCAAGGTAAGGATCATAGTGGATGAAATTGCCGTATTAGCTACGTACCAAAGATTATATTCATAAAGAAGTACCACAAAATTATATCGTTAAATTTATAAATATCATAACGTGTTTTCAAAAAAAAACACCCTATATAGGTGTGCAAAGGTGCATGTGTATGTCTATACATCCAGCAAGAATTTTCGATTATTCTTATTCAGGTTAGTAGTTTATGAAAGAAAACAGGAATTTACTTTATCATACCGAAATTATATTCACACGACAAGTTTATATCATTTTCCCTCAATGGACAATTTTATGTTTATGTCAAAGTAAGTTTATAATGTCATAAAACACATGACAATGGTTTCAGCTGTAATTTTAAACATGTATCCTGCTGCAGAACTCTGGTAGTTTGTGTTTGATAATTAAAGGGAGCGCACAACAAGCCTTCACTGGCTTAAGTGTATGTCGTATGACATGGGCTTTCACACCCCTCCAATCAACCTAATCTAACCTAACCTTAACATGTTTGGTAGCTGCCGTGTACTACTGAGAAGGATTATGACCAAATTTCATTTCTTCATAATTTCTTATACAGAAAAAAAGTGTCCAACCAGTGTGAAAAAATACACATCGTGTAAACAGCCTATCACTTCTGCCACGGGCGAAGGTGGATAACCTTAAATAAGTGTATGGTGTGTTTCAAAGTAAATAGAACTTTTTCGTACAAGAACATAAGAAAATTTTTACCTACCGAATCTATTTATTTTATTCAAACGGAAAATATTGATTTGACAATTCGATATAAGCATTCGAAACTTATCAAAATATTGACTCAAGGCTTTCTGTATCATAGTCAAGGAAGAGTTGTATTCTATTTTCACTTGCACTGACACATTCTCATTTGACAATTAATTAGTTGGTATATTTAATTTAAAAAGTACTATTTTTTAAGACACAGCTGTACTAACGTTACTATATTTGCCACTTGACTCACCGATATTGCCAAACAAGTGGCAACTAAAAAAGCTGGAGAGAAATGCAAAACAAATTGTTAAGGAAGTACCGGCATATTGTAATGTCAACGCCTCCAGTAATACCTATAATATAAACAACGGTTGACTATATCTATATAAGGCTGATTACCTGATAGAAGCACAAACTTGAGTAAGATAATGGACAGACAGCGCACGTCCCACAGTGCTTTGTGTCGTAGACAAAAATCGATAGAAAAAGTTTTATCTGATGTTAAAATAGATTAAAAAAAAATAGTTGCAGTCGTATGTATACAAATAGCTAATAGAAAAACATCTACCGTGTTTATAATAAATTAATTTTGCCATCACGAGTGATCGCTGGAATAAATTTTTTTTATAATTTTCATATGGCAAAAATGTGTTCTTTTTTTCAGATATAATAATTGCGGAAATTAAGTTTTTACAGAATTGAAACAATTAATTTCTCTTTTGAAAATTAATTATATATGATACTATCAAGTTCTAACAAGGCGAATTCATAACAGGTAAACTCACTAGGACAACAGCTCTATCTGTACTCGATGTCAAAAACAGCAGAATAAATGTAGAAAGCAAAGGAAATAAACAAGTAATCAAAACAAAAAAATAAACTTTGACATTGAACAACGGAAAATTTAAAAAAAAGCTATTAGCTGTTATAATTTTGTTATATAAGTCCTAAAAATATTATTGATTTTTAATAAAAACGAGGATTTTATATTAATGCCCCTCAAAAATTTTTATTTTTAATTTGTTACGTAGCTCAGGTCACCACTATTGAGAATCGAAACGGAAACTAACCACATTTTCACAATGTTTAGTATTATTATTGGTATTGGACTGGTAAGCGAAAAGAAATAATGGTGTATGAAAATAAATACCTGTGAGTTTACTGAAAAATTGTATGTGTGTTTGTGTGTGAATTGTTCCATTCCTAAAGGACTCTTTAAAATAAGGCACCGTTTAAGAAGGTTAATCAATTTTACACAAAAAATATTTAATATAACACGTATAGTTCACTAAAATCTATTTCTGGATTTTTCAATAAATGGCTCAAAAAAGGACCAAATTGGCCATAAATTAAAATTAGATGATTCTCTTTTAATCGCATGAAACCCAACAGTTTTTCTCTTTGTTTTATAGCAGCTAGAAAAATGTTAGAGACCAATATTATTTCTCCTAGGACAAATAGTGAACAAGGTTGGTAATACGTTCACGTATTGTGAGTTTGAAATCATCTCAATTAACCATTTAACTAATCATCTCATCTTTTGGATAGTCGACATTAACATAATAAGAATAGACCATTTAATCAACTTTCGCCTCCAGTAGCGTGTAAAAACTTAAACCAATTTCAGGTCATAAGTTTCCGAACTCGTTACGTTCCTTATGACACTTAAATATATACACCCTCGTAACTTACCTAATTCAGTGGTTTAATTCTGGGACCAACGACTCTTACAGTGCCTATCAAGGGAAAAACGTAGACGTCACGAAGTGCATCCGCTCATTCAACAATCTCTAATGATGCTTATCAGGATGTAAGTGATTTTCTCACAAAATGTTGAAAGTTGCTCTGTCCATTATTTTTCCAAAGAGGCTCAAGGATTGCATATATGCTGCAATTGGGAACTCAATGAGTATTGTATTATCCAGTCCTAATTACTTAGCTTAATTTTTTCATGGGACCATTACTCAGGGAATGACCCTTATTCATTCAGTGCATTATGCCCGTGATAGTAAAATAGGTTATGGGAGAAAGGATAAAGGGAGTAGAGCTTTTAGACATTCAACTTGAGCTTGTCCATTTTGGGATTAACAGGGAAGGCCTGCGCTAGGAGTTTATTCCACATAAGAACTTTTCGCCTAAAAAACGAATTTTCCCTGTAATGCAAAGTGCGCTTCATTAGCTTATCAACCACAAAGGCATATGCTCTTAATGAAGAACATGTTTCCTGATTTTATTAGAACAAATTTCATTGTAGTAAAGATAAAACAATATAATAACACGTACTACGTAGCGATGATGCTCCACTGAATCAATAGGCTACACCTCTCTCACCAATCAGCTTCTTCGTCCTCCTCTGTACGTGGTCGAGTAACTTCATAATAGATTCTGAAGGACCGGCCCATAGAAAAGAGTCGTATTCCATTTTGGAACGTATATAGTTGGTATAAAGAATGAGGAGATCAGATGAAGTGAAATATCTCTTACATCATCTTATGAAACAGAGGCACTCGAATGTTCTTTAGTATTTATTTGACAATTTAAACAAAGGAATATAAAGATCTCTTAGTTCAGGAGCGAGTCAGCTCTTGCGCGATAATCGGTTCTCTCATGAGTCGTCTAGTAGAGAATACCATGGATCTAGAGCCAACACCTTTTCGCAACAAAGGATCTTTCTTACAATCATTTCTATTCGGTATCTAGATAAAAACTACTTGTAGAAATGCATCACACGAGTTATTAGGTCTGCTAAGCTCGTAGAAACGGCTATTTATTGTAAAATGGAGTAAAAAATGGCCAATTTGTACAGCAAAGCACTTCCATGTGAGCTCATACGGCATAAAACATACATTAGAAATTTTAATTAAAAACACGCCACCCTTTACAAAAGAGCACAGAATTGTGATGTCCCTATTATAAGGGAAATATATAATATATTTTTGTAACCTTTTTTTATAACTTAATTTATTATTTAAACTGCAGCCATTTCGTTAAATTATTATTTTTATATCAATACTTTGTCATATGAAATTTTCGTTTGGGGAAAATGTTGCCTTTTTTAAAACAAATTTGTATTTTGGTTAAAATATGTACAATCATCGTACATATGTAAGCCGAAGTGCCATTTTTAAACATTTAAATCTTCAATTTTTACGATTTGTTAAATTGGCTGCAAAAATGATTTAGAATTTTATTTGAATATACAATCGATAAGCCGTGCCATGCTTGCGCGCCTCAGTTTATCCTTATTTTTGCTGTTGCTGAAAGTTTGCAGTCCCCCCAACTCATTTCTAATTTAGTACTTCTCTCTGTTATACTTTCATTGTTTTTGTAGCATTCGTTTAATGATTATTACCGAATTAAGGCACTAACAACAGGCTGTTTATTATTAAATTATTTAAATACTTAATAGTGAAATTTATTATTCGGGAGAATATCCCGACCAATCGTTAGAAACAATTAGTTTTTTTTTTTTTTTTTTTTTTTTTTTTTTTTTTTGCAAAATGCATTGAAAAAATGTTTGTTGTGGCTTTAGCTCTTCATATGCCGACATTTCATTGGTTGCTAAAACCAAATCGTCAGTGAAGTTTAAGCAGTTTGATAACATTCAACCTCGTATGTTTATGCCACACAAAACAAATACAATTTGAGAATTTCAATATTGCATATGAATTATAACAAATACATAATCATAGTAGGCTTAGAATGTTTTTATACAAACAACACAACAAACAATTATACTCAACGTGAGTCTATTTTATTTTTCTCTCTAACTGAATACAATCATTAACGACCAACGGGCGTTTAATTGTATGGGTGTTGAGAGAAAAATAAAATAGACTCACGTTGAGTATAATTGTTTGTTGTGTTGTTTGTATAAAAACATTCTAAGCCTACTATGATTATGTATTTGTTATAATTCATATGCAATATTGAAATTCTCAAATTGTATTTGTTTTGTGTGGCATAAACATACGAGGTTGAATGTTATCAAACTGCTTAAACTTCACTGACGATTTGGTTTTAGCAACCAATGAAATGTCGGCATATGAAGAGCTAAAGCCACAACAAACATTTTTTCAATGCATTAAATTATTTATTTATTTTAATCAACAGCACAGTTTTAGTATTTTCGTAGTGGGTCATAATCATGTCCCCCAGGGGAAAGCTAATTGTTCTATTGAATATTTAGCACATTAAATAAATTTTTTTTATTGAAATAAACATATGAAGACTGAAGTCAAATGATGACTTGGTTAGAGCCAACTGAGTTACAACAAATAAAAATATTTATATAAAATTTTTTCATCAATGTTTATAAACAGCTCAAGAAATAAGAATTTATAGGACACTGAGTATCCCTTTAGTTGCAAACAAGGACTTTTTTGAAGGAAAGTTAATGCGTGTCACTTTCAGTCGTACTCATATAATTCTCAGTAAAACGAAATATAGAGTTTTTCTTAAGGCATGACATTATAATTGCTTCCAGGTATCCATTAGAGCATTTTTTCGACTTCCTAAGAAGTTAACTTGATTAAACTGAAAAGAAAATTTATTTCTTTAGATTTACGCGAAAATAGTATTTTTTTCTTAAATTTTCAATTGAAACTATTACATTCATATAAGAAAAATCCGTAAAGTCGTTATTTAATATGAATTTTTTTTTCTTTAAAAATATCTGCTATGTACAAATTGTGACTATTGGAAAGTTTTTAAATCTTAAAGACTAGTGGTAAATAGCTTATTCGTTATTTAATATAAAATTATTTTCTTTAAAACGAAACGAAAAAAGAGAATTTGGTAGAAGCGTATAAAAAAATTATTTAGAAATAAATTAAGTTTGCATTTTTCTAAATCTAAATCTCTAAACTTTCATGACTTTTAAAGAAGCGCTTTTTAACTTTATCTCTCCCAATTTTTTACTCTGACAGCTACACACTGTATATATTAATTAACCAAGTATTTTTGCTCATGTCGCTAAAAGCTGGTAAGCTCGTCGTCCTTTAAATATATCATGATTAAATAATGCTACCAAGTTTGAGCTCAAAGTATCAAAAAAAAAATATTAATTTATATGTGAATGATTTTAATAGGAGCATCAGTAGAATGTAAAATATGAAGTGAGAAGATTAGCATTTGAACTACTTTCTAAAAACAGTTTTTTCATAACATCTTGAACATGACTTCAGATCCAATCAATGCCATAACATTTTGCAACGAGAAGCCTATTTTGAAATTATTAAAGAGGATCCGAGATTTCATTACTTCCGGATCACAAGTTGTGGATCTTTTTGACTTACTTGGAAGTTCTTTTTAGTGGGATTTTAATAAAAACTTACGCACCCATCTCGAAAAAACTTCAAAGTAAAAAGAGAGCTTCCAAAAAGGTGATTCTGCCCCACTGTAACCTGAATTGCAGCGGAGTTGATAATGACTAATTGCTAACGAAAAAAAAAAATAAAAAGTTAATAGCGAAACAACAAATATAAAGGTTTTGCATTATATTTTATATATTTACTCAATAATATACATATGTACACATGGTTGTGTGTTTATTTATTAGTATTCTCCAACTAAAGGGCATTTGGAAAAGCATATTTCCTTGTTCATTTTACTTTCCTTGGATAGTGCGGTGAAATTAAATTTTCATTTTGTATTTGTTCATTTATGTACTTATGTACATATGTTTTGTAAATTGGGTCAATAGTGTAAGAAAAACACCTTGAACATATTTGCTTCAAGTTATATGTATGTATGTAACATACATACTTATGTACTTCAAATTTCATTATACCCTGAATTCAAATTTTGCCAGAAGCGTATCCAATAGTTGAACTTAACGAAGACTAAAAAAAAACTTGTAGTACACCCTACATGAAACCCCTAGGTATATATGTATACCAGTACAAAAGAAAATTCTAAAGAAGTCAAATCGAAATTCTTATAATTTTTGATGGGCTGAATGTTGTATTTTTTTGGCTCTAATTTATTGCAAAAGAAGTCATATTTTCAATTTCGAGAAAAACGTTAATTGGAAGTACTTCAAATGCTATTCACTTCAGAGTATTCCAGTAAAAAGAGCTTTTATAGATGTCATGAAAATGCAGAGATTAGGATCCGTAAGTAGTGCGAATTCGGATAATTTCCAATGATTTCAATATAAGCTTCTCTTTTCTTTTTTGATTCCTTTTCACCGTTTTCGAAGCTGTATTCTTCATTATATGTAGAAAAGCAAACATTTTATTTATTCTTATGTTTTTATAAAGAAAATAATTTGAAAATAAACTAGGTTTCAATATTTGCCACTGAGAATAAGCTTTATATCTGAAAGGTATAGAAATTAGCCAATAGTCAAGATTTCATTTTCCTTATGTGAAAGTAATTTAATCACTTATTGATTGAAGAAAGATAAAAATTTCATGAAGATTTAAAAAAAATTAATATTTCATAGCAAAAAATATTTTCAAATCGAGAAACTCACTATTTGCAGAAATACTTCCTATTTTCTAGCAACATTTTTTCAACATAACATCTGAGTTAGCTGAAGTAATGCACTACTTACTAGATTTTTGGAGGCAATGAAAATGTCGTTACTTGTGAAAGACTTCTATTTTCTTTCACTAAGATCGGAATGAGAAAAATTGCCTGGGTAATTGACACTCGTTGTCCAAAATAGAAGCTTGTTTGACTTTTAGGACTTTGCAGGGTCTACAACTATAATTCATTTCTGTAAGCATCTATTGGTGCCGAAAGTGCCCCCGATTGTGTCGTGGGAGAGTCCTGCATTAAAATTTTACTGTTATTGTGGATCGGTAGCTGGCATGACATCAGAAATTAATTAGATACCACATTATGCTGCTTATACGGCATCATTAGAGTGATTGATGTTGGTGATTTTTACACAACCGGTTGCAATTTCGTTTGGATTGTTTTATTTAGTATAGAGAGCATTGCTACAGTTTAAGACAAACGGACAGTTCAAAGAGGATCGACGTGTTACTATTATGCTCTTATGACCTTCTTGATTTTTTAGGTCCAACGATCTCAAAGAAATAAAACTATACGATAAAAGAAAATGTTTAATATATGTTCAAATATTGAATTGGAGCTTTATTCCTCCTTTGCTATCAATACCTGACATCGAAGAACGAACTTTAGGCATACAATTGAATAAGAGTAAATTTTAATTGAAAATTTATAACATTAGACTGCGTGACTCGAATGATATCACGATACTTAATAAGGAAACAAACTGATAAGTCCTGTTGACCAATTTAAATTTTTCATTGGTTTATTTTTGTAAAATACTCTTTTCTCAGTATCAAAATTCACTGAAGGAAAATTCTTGAAAAGAATTGCAAGGAAAAATTTTTATTAAACCTATGAAACCATCTTGTAAAAAAGGATATTTTATGGTCATTTCGCTTGTGTAGAGGACGATTTTCTTATAAATATTTTATTATATTTTCAATTGTAATAAAAAACACAACGCGAACCCGCAGTAATAATAAAGACTATTCTCCAATGAAACAAACAACGCCGGTATTAAGACATAAACTGGCGTTAACCACTGGGGTAGACAAAAATAAGGACATTACAAAAAAGGAATTAAAATCAAGTGCAAACAAATAAACGTACATATGTACTTACGTAACTTATACTTATTTATGTGCATACATTTTCGAACATGTGTTTCATGTACTTTCATGATAAATTTGGGGTAAATAAAAATATATACTCGTATGTACGTAGTTAAAAAAAAACAACTACAAAATACGCTTATATTACGCACTAAAAACTATAAAATAATCAAACTGATTTGCATTAGTTACGATATACTTACATACATATGTATGTAAGTCCGAGTCTATTTTACCCTTGTCAGTTATTTAACTTCATTGTAGAATAAACACAAACAAACATATTTTTTGTAGAATATGTTGCGTATGATAGACATTGTCGATAGTTTCTAATGATTTTGTTGCATCTTTCATACTCAATGATTTATCCAAAAAGAGTGGAGTGCTTATGAAAGATGGGTATGAAAGATGCAACAAATCGACTAGAAACGCAGTACGTTCGTAAAAACATAATATTTCTACTCTGCATATATTGTAGGTTCTAGAATGCATCATTCAAATATATGATGCGCAGAAAAACATCCAAGGGACATCATAAAACTTACAAATGCATTCTCGTAGCATAACTTTTTAAACAATAAATTTCACCTTTTTTACTTCAAAATTCTTAGATTTCCTCAATCGCATAGTTTTATATCATTTTTATTATAATCCAAGTAAATATACAAACTAATATTAATTTATTCAGTACTAAGCTTCTAGCGTTCGAAACTGTACGAGAAACAAATGAAAACTTTTGTCAACGCATCACATTCGCATTATCATTGCAAACTAATTACAAATTGCGCATCAGATCCAGCGCAGTGATGCGTTTCCAAATAATATCCATATTATAATTTCTAATGTGTAATAAAATCATAAGTTTTAGCTTCTTGAAGTCCATACATGTTTATTTTTAAACGACTTCAAAAAGTGGCGGTTATACATATATTCATATATACATATTCATATATACATATATTCATATATTTTTTCTAATGTGCGATTTTTTCGACATTTGTGGACTGATCTTTAAAATTCTTTCTTTATATGATAGAAAGAAGTTCTTCAAATTCAGCCAATACGTGACAGGACCAGAGAGAAGAGTACCCTCACATACAAAGTAAAATTTAATAATCCTTTATCTTGCTATTTCACACACGTCAAGTTTTCTTGATCAAGTTTCAATTCAGCTGGGAGAAAGATAAAGAAAGGATTCCATACTCTCCCTATCGCTCTCCCAGCTGAATTGAAACTTGATCAAGAAAACTTGACGTGTGTGGAACAGCACTTACTTCCTCTATCTTTTTCCAGCTAAATTGAAACTTGAGCAAGAAAAATTTACGTGTGCGAACCAGCTATTAGTTTTGAACTGTGTCTTCAAAGTGGTGCAAAGGTAATGTCAAAATTTGAATTTGTTGCCATTTTTTGCAGATATAGCCAAATGTCACTGTGTCACTTTGACATTTATTATAAAGATATATATACCACGTTTATACGCACGTCTTATTTGCAAATAGAACTATTTGCAAATAACTAATTCACTGTTTATACGGTTAATTGCATACAGAACTTATATTATTATTAGTGATGCCATGAGACGAAAATATGATTGTTTGGTAAGTAAAACACAAAAAACGTTCATGAAGTGGCAACGTCTTACTTTTTATTTGCAAATAGTGTCGTTATTCACGACTTGTTTAAGTGAGTTAATAAGTTACAATAAAAAAGTTATACGGCAACATTCTTCTTTTTTATTTGCAAATAAGACGTGCGTATAAACGTAGTAATAGTGAGTTAGTTGTTTACATGCTAACACCCCAAGAATATGGAGTTATTGTTACTGCTTATTTGAGAAATTTTCAGTCTATTGTTTTAAGGCATTATTTTCCTCGTCGTTGTGTTCCATACGCTCGCACAATTAAGGGTTTGCCTGCGAGCCTCATGGAAACTTGGTACAGATCTCGCCTTGCAAGTTTTGAAATCTAACATTGAAGAAGAAATCGCCAATTTGTTGCCAGATGTTTTGCGGGCAACAATTCAAAATGTGGTAAAACGAGCGCAATTGTGTACCAACTCGAGAGGTGGCCATTTGAGTGATATAATTTTTTTTAATGTCATCAATGTTAAACTATTACAGAACACTTTTTCATTTATAACAATATGGCTGACAGTTTAAATTATGACATTATTTTTGGGTCACCTTGTAAGTACATACTTACATACATATATGCACATGTCAGGAAGTACAGGGATGAGTATTTGTTATGTGAAAAATTAATATGATAACAGTTCAATCATTGCTGACATCTGCATGAATTATTATTGAGGCTATCGCTCACCAACAATTTCTTCGGAGAATTTGCTTATGGGATTTCTTTTTGTTGACTCTTGGTTGTAAACAAATGTTGTTGTTTTATATTTATTTTGCGTAGTTTGGGTTGAACCTTTGAATATTCGTAGTTCGAAAATATAAATAAGTATGTAGCTTATGTAAAAGTATTAACAACAACTCAAATAATTCATACTTAGGTATGAATATACACATATAAAAATGTACATACTCTTATATACATACGTACATATGTATGTATGTATGTATGTACATACTTATATTGGTTTTAAGGGACAATACTACGTAAGCGAATTTATAGTTAATATATGTATTTTTTCCAATAATGTAATGTAGTTTAAAATCATTTGAAAGGCAATAATTCTTGGCTTATACATTGGTGACCTCCCCTCCTCATGAGTTTTACACATTTTATTGTTCCTGTAACCTGCACCGAAAATAAAATCTGATTTGCTACCACCCCAGTAAAGAATTTCTATTCCTGCCAATGTCCATAATTGTTTTTCCACAATATATTCATTAATTATATTATATAATTGATTATAAATATCTTTGAAGACTTGAAAAAAAAAACAACTGAGCGCTTTCAATGAATAAACGTGTGTTATTTATACAAAAGTCTAAGCTTTGTATAAATATCCATTGATGGATCTAAAAGCATTTGGTATAACCTAAGCACAATGGTGCAGAATTGGAATATTTTGAAATAATACAGAGATGAATACCTCATACATATAAATAGAGCCACTATATGTTCTTGGGAAATAAGTTTGCGTTACTCATCCCGATTTAAAGCCATTATGAATACTTAGTTTTGTCACTTACGAGGCAATTTCTTAATACTATTTGCTTTTGTCTAATATCGAGCCGAATTTATTAGCTTCTTATGCGACGATCGCAAATAACAACCGGCACCTGTAAATGGAAATTGTACTACTTGCGGCTACTGAACAAGAAGATAAAAAACAATTTGAAGTAATTAACTGATAAAATCAATCGATTTATTTTGTAAATATATTGTTAAAAAGGCGGCAAAAAATTTAATAAGTCCCAAAAAAAATTTTTGTACTATTTCATATGAAATAACACCACATTTTTTATTATGAAATAATTTTTTACAATATGAAATAGAACCCAGAGAATAATTACATAACATAATATTATTGTTAGGGATGTATTATAAATGAAATAAATCCAAAATTTCAGATATGTATGAAACCCTCCAATGTATGTACATTTAAAATTTTGAAATACACGGGAAGCATATTTAAAATTAGCGTCGGTTTCTAAAACCTTTTTTGCGGTGTCGGCCTTCGACCGGTTTTCACAGTAATTCTGTTGGCAATTTATGACTAAGAACTTGAGTTCGATCCCTGTTTAAGACAAGTTATGAAGTTATAGTCACTGAACAATACAGCAGCGGTTGATAATCTTCTATGCCAATGGACATTATAGCGCTCTCATTCTTGGGTAATAATAACAGAATCATAGGCGAAGTAAAACAATTAATAAAATTGCTACACACACAGCTTAAGAAACTTAATGCGCCTACAGAACACCAGAGGCGCTGCGACATTGCTATACAAATTAATAAAACGCGCAATAGTAGAGTTGCAAAAAGGATTACACTACACTATACTATAATTTTCGACACACCATTGAGGAAAAAATCCTTACGCCCAACCGAAGGTCGCTCTTATAGATAGTTTGAAAAGTATAGCTATTTTTTGACATACCGTCAAGGAGAAACTTTAAAAGTTTTTAAGGCGTTAGTTATTTAATTATAAATTTGTGGAGTACGAAATAAGGCCCCAAAAATAAAAACGAGCTAAAACCCCAAAAAACAAAACCAAACCCCAGAAAGCTATATTTTTACCCTCTGTGTTAGGTACTATTATTTTTTTAATTATTTAATTTTTCTATTTTTGAGTTATTTCATGCCGCCATTAAAAATACACTAGGGTACACAAGATAACTGATGGGACACTTGAATTAGTTTTCGAAGAATATGTCTTTCGATCCGATATAGTAGGGTTAGTTAAACCAATTTAATGAGATTCAGTTTGTTGGTAAATCTTAGTTTTTATTAAGAAAAGACCTTGTGAACAAGTGAAAATTTTTGTTCAAGAAAAAATTGGCAAAGAGAGAGTAAAAGATATTGTTTTTGGAGACGCTTGCCCTTATCAGCGTTCATCATGTATTTTCACTTCATCATTAGTGTTCCATACTAAACTTCAAAGAAATTAGAATACGAGTATTTAAATTTCATTGTATGGTATGATGGGTATCAAAAATTACCATCAATGTTTTTCTTTGTTTTTTACATGTATTCCTTCCTTCTCATCTAACTTCCCTTAGTCCTAAATTTTGCTTAAGACAAACTTATTTTGTTTTTGGATGTCACGTATGCCAAATGCCCAAATGTTTGGTTTCTGAGCGTTAATTTACTTCCAAATTTTTTTCGTTGATTGTAAATCATTACAACATTGAAGGCCTTTCTACTGACAGCATACGAGAAAAAAAACATGTATTTAATTTGCCCAATCAATGCCGCGGTAGTAATCTTTTCTGTAATTGGACCAGTACCCTGGGGATACCCCGTCATACTGACATAATGCATTGTGTTGATAAAAGAAAAAATCGCTATGGGAGAGGGCAGAGAGTACATTCATGTCAAAAGTGACAGAAAAGACGAACTGTTCAGCTCAAGAATGAATTTTCTCTGTAAAGCTTAGTACGGGGTTCCTTCTGAATTTCACTGTCCCATGAAAACTATTTATAAAGAAAGTTTACGTATATTCAAGTTGGTAAATTTGGCCAACAAATTTTCCATTTCCATTCGAAACGAAAATGACACGAAATTTTTTACAATTATTGCTTGTTACACGGCATGTCACAACTATTAGTGGAGAATTTTTTCTTTAACTGAAACAAAAATGAATGTTTAGGCAATTATTTGGTCACGGAATTTTTTACATTTTGTCTTGCTTGTGCTTTATAATTAATTTAAAGCTTATTCTTCCCATTTTTTATTTCAAAGTTAATGTTTTCGTGTTTATTCATATAAATTTCTCCACATATTTGCATACATGCACACAAGTATGTATGTATGTACATACAAATAATATTTCTGTGTAGAGTTAAACGCAAACTTTGATATGTGAAATTCATGAAAAGCTCCAAAGAGCATAGAGCGATACGCACTCGTATTAGCTATAAATAAATGTGCTTTACCGGTAAAAGACCTTTTATTTTGCTTTTGGAGGATACGAGCCGGAGGATAATCGACGATAATAAATCCTGTCATTTTCATATGTGCGCTAATTTAGCACGATCAAGAACGACGTAGATAGCGCTGCTGGGATCTTACATTAAGATTCGCTACAGATGCGGTCTTCTCAAACGAATCAAGGTTAATTCGTTCTCCAAAGCGATATTATTTGTCAAACTTCAACTCTTTATATACGAGTATTTTTAGAGATGGCAGCAATTAAATTATGAGTGTGAGGGTTAATAACGATCTTGTCACAACTGGACAGGATCGTGCGAATAGATTCAACCTGGATGCTCACACATAATTGCCTAATATAAGTGTAATATTAAAAAATAGGAAGATGTTGATGTTTTTAACATGCAACATTTAAGACCTTTAAAAAGCACCAGATTTTTGTAAAAGGTTTAATAGCCAATCAAGTATGTGATAGAGATCGATTTTAAACGCAATAAGATTTGAAGCCGAATATGGTTGTGAAGTGGTCAGTTATTAGTATCGTTTTGCTTTTATTTCCAAATCTGTTGTAATCATTTTCAATCAATTTCTTTCAAAATTCCTTTATATTGTTTACATTTCACTGCCTGGTCTGTATTTTTAAGTTAATAATTTGAGATTGGCTCAAAAATGATTCCAAAAATCGATCACACCTCTTCATAACGTTCGTTTCGGATTTCATCGATTTCAATCACATACTCTAGTACTTAATTCTATACAATTTCCCAACTATTTACATCTTCGAAGGTGTAATATGGTACAACACCCAATATTTAAGCCAATATATGTACTCGTATAAAATACAGTGAAACTTCGATATTAAGAACTTCGTTATAACGAAAAACTCAATATAACGAATTTTTAGCTGAGTCCCTTGAAAAAATCTTTTTATTGCAAAGTTTTTCATATAAAAATGCTCTATAGCTATAACGAAAAAATTCTGAGCTATAAAGCCTCTATATAGTGAATTATTTTTTCAAAAGCCACTATACAACGAAAATATAATTGAGAAATACATGCATAATATTTTAATATAACATTTAAATGTGTAAGTCATTATCAAAAGCCTCTACATAACGAAGTCTTGAACTATAGCCTCCATACAACAAAGTCAGAATAAAGCAAAATTAAATTTTAAGCAAAACGGGGAAGTCCCCGTTATAACGAATTTTTTTCGTATTTCTTTAAATTTCGCTATACCAAGATATGTATAACGAATCAATAGCTAAAACGAAGTATTTTTCGATCCCCTCTAGATTCGTTATATCGAAGTTTCACTGTACTTGTGCCAACTGCTAATTATACTTTTCCTTTTAGCAAGTCATTAATGAAGTTTGAAAATAATTGAAAATAAAATGTACTGTAACCCACGTACGGGTAACGAATATTTTGCTTTACCTATTTTTTTAATATAATTAATTCTAAGACCTCTAATTATGATAAATGAACACTTTCAAATTCTACAGGGTTACCTGAAACTGATTTGAATAATTCTTTAAAAATACGGTTTCAAGACGTAGAAACATTCGTACAGATTACAAAACCGAACCTGGGAGTTTGTGTTTTACTCCCAGGAAAGATTGAAATATATTCTTAATTAACATTTTTTTTAACATAAGTCCATAAATGGCGGAGTTATGTTATAATAATTATTTCCGGCGGTCACTTTGTCCGTCCGATTTCTATTTAAATTAAAAAATTTTTTTTTATCAAAATCGGACCAAAAAAAGGGAAAAGTTATGTTATAACCAATATTTCGTGGGGAGGGCAAATTGCCTGTCCGATTTTTGACAAAAGATCATGGAACCAAGCTGCAAGGAAAGCCTTTGTAACAAAAAAAATATAATTTAAAAAATAAAAATAAATAATTTTGAAAATTAGCCAATAAATATAGGAATTACGCGATAGTAAATTTTTCGGGCGGGCAGCTTACCTGTCCGATTGTGGACAAAAGATCATGGGACCAAACTACAAGCAGACCCTTTGTAACAATGAAATAATTTTGAAAATCGGTCCACAAATGGAGCAGTTATGCGATTGTCAATTTTTCGGGCGGGCAACTTCGCACGAAAAAAAATTTTGTAATCGGTTAATAAATAAATAAGTAAAATTGATAATCTCCTCCTTTTTTGTAGTCGGTTAATAAGCGACTTAATAATGAATCAACTTTTAAGGCGAAATACCTCCCGGAAGACATGAAATTTAACATCACAATCATAAACTTTGACTTTCTTAGTGTCTTGAGACTTTAGAACTTTTTTTAGGTAACAACAAAAAGCATCTTCGCGAAAAATAAAAAATTCAGTTTTTACAACAAAAATATCCCATCAATGTTTTTCTTTGGCTTTGGAGTTTTGCTCAGCTTTATTTAATTGTAGGGAATGAAGTACCACATGTGCTCGTAGTGTAACGCTGATATGGGAATATCAATCAAAGGCGCTGTTCGCTTCGAAAATATTTTCAGGAATTTTTTTCGAAAACGGCAATTTGTTAGAGAACGTCACACTATTTTTAAGACCTAGACGTTTTCAGTATCACATTCAGTCTGCAGGTGAAACTAGTGGTCCTCTATGGAGAGAAATCATATATGACGCTGCGTGTTAGCAAAAATCCTCCAAGATACATGATTCTTTTGTGTCTTATAGCCCCGACAATTACAGAGAATATCTTCCGGTGCATAATTATGTAGTTGACTTTCTCTGGAATCTACAAAAATCAACTGAGATCACAATAACTATCACATTAGTATTGCGAGATCATTGTTATTTCGGCATCGCTTATTGTGACTAATAGACAACAGTTTTGTCAAAAGTGTTCGTAGAAACAATAAAAATCATCTATGGATCAAGGATAATACTCCATAATCACACCACAAGCTGTCATAAATCTGCTGCAACAACCGTCTTTCTTAGCAGTAAAAAAATTAAAATAATGCTCTCTTCCTCCTCGCCAACTGGATGAGGCATCCAATGTGTTCTTTTCCGACTCCTTTGCAGGTGCCTCGAATTAGAGTAGAATTACGGAGAAATGTTTTTATTTACTGTCATCCAGAGTTCATTAAATATCAATAAATTCATTTCCAATAAAAAGAAGTTGAATGTGTTTTCCACAAATACAAAGAACAGCCGTCGTACAATTTAATATCTCAACTAACAACAATAAAAATAGAACTAAAAGTTATGTCTATTTGTCTATTACATAAAACATATGCTTACATTAAAGCTATTTTTAGCTACAATAGTTATACTCATTCACTTGTCGACAGTTGTACCAAATTACTGCTTGTGCCACTGACTGACGCTGTGCGCGTATCGGTAAAAAAAAAATAAAACAAAATGTTACAAGGTCATATTGATTTTTTTGTTGACAATCAGTAGCGTAGCGGCATTTTTTCATAAAAGACCCTAATACTTATATAAAACTTTTTTATTGATACCAAAATATAATGCTTGCCTTGCAGCGGTTCAATTTTGATGAGAGCAATCAGTATCCTCAAGCGTTTGGGGCAGCATAAGGAACTTATGTATGTTACGGTCATCAAATCTGTAATCCACCTGAACTAATTGCATCAATAACATCGGCAATACAGCTACAAGGACAGTTTGAGTATCTTGGAAACTAAAATAGTTATACCCCCGAAAGTTTCGCTATCTCTAAGTGTTCGAGATTTTAATAAACACCTGCCTGCAACAGGCACACAAAGTGTTTATGGAGGGACTGGAGCCATATAACCGCAGTACAAAATAGCTTTATGGCCAGCCACTACGGCGGTTTCTTCTTTAGTTACAGCTCTTAGAAACCGCTTGTCTTTAACTAACATCTTTCTTAATGTGAAACATTCAACAGCCAGTCCTGAGTTCCCGCAATGGCAGATTGTACTATATTCAACCACGAATATATAAATTTTACGCTCCTAGCACTTTGGGATATTTTCAGCAACTTCTTATTCCAATGCAGCATTAAAATCAAGGTTAACCCGCGAAGCTTCCAAAAGGATATTTAACAGACACCATCTTATTGAACTGTAGTCATCGTAGATATTTTCACTTTAGGGATGCTACAACAATTCGGCACTAAAATTTCCGACATAGGAATCCTCACTAAGATTATTTCCCTCTTCAGAACTATTTGGTTTAGAATCTGTCTATTCCTCTGAAAGAATATTGTTTCATCAAATTTTTCTAACAGAAAAAAGAACAGAATTTCATCATGTTCATAGCCATTCCTTTGCCATGAGCAACTATTGCCCGTTCATAATAAGAAAAGGAAATATTTAACGATAGTCATCTTTATCTATTTTAACTGAGCTTAACAAGCGTTTCAAAGGTTCAGCATTTTGTATTTATATGCAAATTGGCAGGGTTAACACCAGAGGTTTTTAGGGCTCATCTCGCTTGTGCCTTCTCGCTCAAAGGATCAATTCAGTGGCTTCAAGTTCCAAGTAATAAATATTCATGTGGTATAACTCACTGTAGGAAGCTACCACATGTTTCGATTCGAAAAGTTAAATTTTTTCAAAAGCGGATTCCGGATCGAAATGCAAACCGTACTAAATAACACGATCGGAGCAATCACAGGGTTGTACTGGTATACAAGTAGGGAACATTTTTTAAAACTTAGTAACACTTCAAATTATTTGCCATAATTGACAAAAGCAACGAAAACTTAAGTCCCAGTAAAAAAAGACCAACCAAAGAAGTCTTGAACATTTTGAGATTAGAATCTGGAAGTTGTGCAAAATTGGATCATTTCCAATGATTTTCGCATAGACTTGCCATAACAAGATGTTATTTTTTTCGATTCCTACTCAACGATTTGGAATTTGTCTTCATTATGTAGAGAAAAGCAAACTTTTTATATTTATCGCCCTTGAAACTAATTCTATATTAGATTCAGATTGTTTTTTTTTAGTTACGATTTCTTTTTTCTTATATGAAAGTAATTTTGTCATTATTGTTTGAAGAACAACAATATTTTTATGTACGAGTAGATTAAAAGAAATAAATAATTAAAATAAAAAGGAAGTATTTACAAATAAATTATGTAGAAGTAAATTAAAATTTGCTTTAATTCGATCGTATGTAGTTGAAAAATGTACTAATGGATCCTTTGAAAGCAATGAAAACGTCATTCCTTATTTAATCCGAGATTTCATTTTGCGCTAAAAGTATTTTATTTATTCCTGTCCAGTACAAATTAAGAGCTTCCAAAAAAGCCATGAAAATGATGGGATTAAGATTGCGAAGTAGGATAATTTTCAACGATTTTAACTCATACTTGTCAGGATGTTCTCTTTTTTGATTCCCGTTCATCGATTTGGAAGCTATCTTCACTATGCTGTGAAAAGTAATTTTTTATGTTTTGTTTTGCAAAGAAAATTGTTTTATATTAAATTAGAATTGTTTGTTTAATACTGTGGGTACTTTTTACATCTAGAAATCAGTCACGATTACAACTGTCACGATTTCTTTTCCTTTATGTGAGAGTGATTGTATTATTGTATTTGTAAAATAAAAAGTTTTCACGGGGATTTAATGAAGAAAAATAATTTTTCTAATTTTCAAAATCACGAACAGATTTTCACAAATTTGTAGAATTTATTCACATATAAATCAAAGTTGTGCAAACTTAACTTCCTAGGAACTTGAAAAAATGTACTAGCAGAGTTTTGGAAGCAATAATAACGTTCCTTAGGAGGAATTATTTAAATTTTCACCGCGTTCCATTATAATAAAAAATTGTGTTTTAGGAGGTTACAGTGTTCAAAATACATACGGTCATGTTTATGGAAATGTACCTTTTACTTACGCTCCTACGAAACTACAGCTTATTTTCGTTTTACGGAATTAAGGTTTCGAATGGGATATTTCTTCTTTCGAAGAGGATTTTCTTATTCTATATAGTACTAAAAAATTTCGTAACAAACAGTGAGAAAATCGTACTACTCAGTACAAATTGTTTGAATTCATATACTTTTCGTTTCGAATCGAAGTACGCGATACATCGCACACACTGAGACGTTATATTCAAGTGCTCTACAGAGAAAAAAAAACTGATGTGACAGATTTATCGTTGGATTATAGCAAGCAACCGTTACTTAGACCAAAACTGATGTGACAGCTTTATGGCTGACAACTGGCAACTGAAAGTCGTAAAACTCTGGAGTTCAGTTGCTACCCATTATCGAGCCATCTATCATTACACGGGCACTTTCAATTCTTAGTAGAGCGTTGATAACCAAGTTCCACAGGAGAGGGCGATGGATCCCACGAATATCTATCATAGTGATAGTGCCATCACCACTTGAGGAGCAAGTTAAACCAATTTTCCTAATTAAATTTTGTAATCAGAGTTTTTTCGTTACTTTTATAAAATAATAAAAAAAATAGATGTGAGAGGGCTTTTCCAAAAATTAGATCCTCTTGTACCATCATGTTAAGATTTTTTTATAAAAGTTATTTTGAAAATATTTAAAAACAACTAATATTTTGTATAAAATAAATACATTGCTCCAGTGAACAATTATATGAACATGTAGCTGTAAAAGCCTTTGGACAGTCATGCTTTTTATATGTGTCTATAAAATAAAATTTAACACAAAACTAACTTTTTTTGAAATACACACATACAAATTGATAGATATAAATAGAATAATTTAACAGTTTAAGGGCACATGTTATAATTAGGTCTTTGTTATTCATTACCAATATCCTTAACACCATTTCAAAAGCCAATTAAGAAAGGATATATTTATTGATACTACATATGTACGTGTGTATCTATAAAGGAAATTATGAAATTATTCATTGACATATTTAATTATACCTATTTTTGTCAATATATTACATGCCCGCTCATTTTATGACCACGTGATTGTGGGTGTATGAGCAGGTGTTGAAAGTGGAGACATAGTATTCCTTCCCTAGCAAGTTTAGTATACTTTAAAATTATCCCTAATTGTAATTATGGCGATATTTTCCATTACATAAGTATTAATTTATAAAATTTGAAATAGTGGAATTCGGTTAAAACATACAGCTGTTATAACGAATTGGACAAATTTTCCGGTGCCAACAATTTTGCAAAAATATTTCATTAATATTAATATGGTTATAACGAGCTTCAGTTATACAGCAAATTTTCACTTATAAAGAGCTTCGGTTATAGCGAATTTTCTCTTATAACGAATTACTTTTGAAGTACCCAGTACAAAAAACGCTTGTAAGCTTTTACGTTTTTAAGCTTATAACGAAGAAAACGCAAAATTTTCCAAGCTGATAAATACCAGAGTACTTTTTTCTCTCGAAAATTTGCTTTTTTGATTTAAATTACTTTTAAATTATTCAATTTTTTTAAATGCCTTCACATAGTTTAGATTATGCGGTTTTCAGTTTACAAAAAACTTTATTATCAAAGGTTTGTGGATGTACTAACTTCTAAAGAGTTACAATAACACGATCAAGAGTGATCGGTTTGCAAATTAACTAACCAGATATCTGTGAATGGCAAATTAACAAATTACTAGTAGAGATGGCATAGTGAGTAATTTTTCACTGACGAACTTTTGTGCTCGTATTGTGTTTCTTTCATTCATTTTGGTCCATTCACACGTAAAATGAAGAGAAAATTAAAAACGATCAGAAAACCTCATTCTCATAATGCACCACTTCACATAGTATTTAAAAATTTGCCATTAATTTTTCAGAAATTTAAAATTAAATTTCAGAAATTCCTTCGTAACGAAAAACTTCTGCTTGTAGATGATCCCTTAAGTAATTCCTAAAAGAGTATAAAAGTAATACAGTAAAATCTCGGAAAAGTTAAGTCTCGAAAAAGTTAATCTCGCGGAAAAGTTAATCGAGCGGCTGTCTTCACGTGCCGCTCTAAAAAGTTAATTTTTAATTAACTTTTTAGAGCGTGCATAAAAAAAAACGAAAAATTCTGAGTAAAGAGAAATATTTTCAGTTACGGTACTTCACGAATATGTACATACATACATACGTATTGCACATTTGTTTTATGTAAAAGGCTGGAATGAAGATCAAGCAACAGAGGATGTAGAATGCGAATTGTCTTCTGATAGCTCTGACTCAGATATCGAGCAAAGTAGCCCACAAAAGGAAGTTAGTTATAATTTAGCACTCCAGAGCATAAATAATTTAATAAAATACTTCAAAAATGATGTAAAAGAGGTGGAAGACTTGATTCTCAAACGCACTAAATTAGTAGCAGCCTACCACAACAAAAGCAAGAAACAAACAACTTTAAAAAGTTATTTCACAACACCTAATACATAACTGAAATTTTTTAATTAATCATAAGTATGTACATACATATGTATAATATTAAAAATAAATGAAATAAAAATATAATTTACAGAAATATATGCTTTAAGCTTTATTTCGATAAATTTAAAAAACCTTCGGAAAAGTTAATAATTCGAAAAAGTTAATTACCCTTGGGACATTTTGATTAACTTTTCCGAGATTTTACTGTAATATAGATTTAAAGACATTCACATTAAAATTGCTACTAATAAATAGCTTAATGTAACTGTAATAAAAAAAGAGAGAGAGAGAGAGAGAGAGAGTGAAAGAGAGTGATCACAACAACGAAACCGTGGCATTCAAGTAATGTTTGCCTGATATCTAAAATAATAAATCAAAATCAGCTTCAGGAATGGGAAGAGGCTTTACATCACCATTAGGAAAATATTCATTTCATATACACTTAGAGAAGTAATTTTAATTTTTTTTGTTGTTGGTTCACGCTAATGAAATCAAAGATATATACATATTTAGAATAATTTCTTTTAAGGTCAAATATCACTTAAAGCCATAAAAACATCATGCACGAATTTCTCATTTACATTCTGAAAGTTTTTTTGCACCAAGTCATACTTCGTTTGTGAGATGCAGATGCGCAGATCTAGCTTGAAGGAAGTTTTAATTTAAAAGCAGCGAAAGCTTTTATAAGAGACAATTCTGATAGTCGGACAGTCACCATAACAACACACGTTTCATCGACGCCACCTTAAAAATAAAAATATAAAAATCTCTCATAAGTTGGCATATGTATTTACAACCACGTAAAAATATGGAAGCTTTCACTACAAGTGATATTTTAATTGTCTTTCTCCCCTTACTCTAGAGGGAATAACAATGGGGACACACTTTCATGCGCTTTCAGTCTACCATTCGTCGCATACATAAAAAACGGCTTTTTCAGCAATAAAAACTATTAAGATTAAAGCAAGTGAAGCGAAGTCTGATAATTCTTTCTTATTAAAGTACAAATATTAAATAAAATGAAATCAGCTAATGATTTCCCAAAATTAAAAAAAAAAAAAATTAAAAAGTTTTACCCACTGCAACATCGTTTTTGTTTAAAATGCAAATGTCTGATGGCGACATTTTTTGAAAAAATTGCAATTTAAAACTCATGTATTTATTATCATTTGGTTGGCGATCAGTTCCACTGTGTATCGGCGGTTACAAAGTTAACTAGTTTCAAGCATTGTATATTATTTTATAGGAAAGTGATCTTCCCAAAAATATAATTGGTAATGAAATAATCTGGTTTATGAAAGCCTTTAGCTTGAATTGAAATACTCGTATATTTTAGAAATTTTTTGACATATGAAGATCGCAATAAATTAATTTGCTTCAGTAACGAAAACAAATTTGTTTTTAATATGGTATATCGGTATATCGGTTCAAAGAAAGTGGTGAGTTCGTTTCAACGAAACGTATTTCTAGTATCCGAGAGCCGAAAAAGAACTGCTGAAATTTTCCATTTTCTTCTATCCCAATTCGACTTCTTGTCTTAAGAGATATTCACATGTGCAGAATAAATTAAATTCAAATACATCCTACTACGCACGTAAATAAATACATACATACATATGTATATTCAATTACAATCTTTAGTTTCATTTGGGTTCAAAGTTTTCAATTATTATAAACAAATGAAATCAAAATTAAACCCATATTATAAAATGATCTTGAATTTGCAATTGAATTATACTCTCCAATTGAGATTAAAAGAATTGAACAAAAAACACTACATGCAGCACATTTTATTTTATTGCTTTTTTTTCTTATTTATTTCTCATTATCGTCGCATGTCAGAACAGTGTGGTAGCGTCTGCATGTTTTCAGGGGATTGGCACTTGTCGATTATCTTTATGTAATTATGCACACAACTACCAAATGCATCCGACTAGAAACCAACTTTCAATCATATTCAATGTGAATTAAAATCATGAGTTAATTATTAATGAGGAAGGAGACAAGGAAACAAATAAATTTACGATTTAACTTACAGAGATATGAAACAGAAGTGCATATATATAAATACTATATACATACATAAATATAAATTCCCTTGACATTCATATGGATTAAAAATTTTTTACATTAGAGCACGGCAAAAAATTTTAATAGAAATTATTTATACAATATGGCGCAAAAGTAATGTCATAATTTGAATTTGCTGCCATTTTTCCATATTGCACCAAATATCACTGTGCTTTGACATACTTATATGATTTAGATATAAGTACATATAGGGAATTAGTTGCCAACAAGCCATAGAGCGATACACACCTCAAGAACGTGGAATTTTTGTTATTGTTTATTTGTCAAAATTTGAGCCTATCGTCTTAACGCAAAATGAATTTCGTCGACTTTTTGCTCGTCGCCGTGTTCCATGTGTTCGGAGAATTAAGCACCTCGTACAAACTGTGCCCACTATAGATGTCACAAAAAGTGGACGGCTTCGTATTACTCGTTCGTTGGAAAACATCACTACTATTGCCGATGACGTCAAACGAACAAAATTGGTCGTCAATAGACCAACGTGGCCACAAATTTTGGTGAAAAATTAAAAAAATGTTTCCCTACAAAGTGCAAACTGCTCACGAATTGCTGCTTTCTAACCGTCGGGCAAGATTAACTTACTGCCATGCTCTGTAAAATTTGGTGCAAGAGGGTGATTTCGTATCAAAAATCATCATACTGGAGCGACGAAGCCCATTTCCACTTATATAAAAAGAAAAAATTTTGGTTTCCGGGGCACAGAGAATCCACACTAAGAGCCACTGCTTCCCCCTAAAGTGATTATTTGGTGGGGCACTTATTTTCTGAAGATGCCGAGGTACTACCATGACTTTAAATGGTGAGTGTTAGTGGCAGATGCTAAACGAGTTTTTTTGCCGCATGTTTCTGCATTGGGTCTCAATCATTATTGGTTTCAAGAGGACGAAGTAGGTGCTCACATAGCTCGGGCAATAATGGAGATTTTGACACCCCAATTGCCATATCTAGTGATCTTCCATTTTTTAGATTTTAGCTGGACGTCCAGGACGAACGCCAAATCTAACAGCACCAGACTTCTTCCTTTGAGACTTTTTTCAGAATCTCGCATTTACCACAACAAACTACGAACCTTGCAAGTTTTGAAAGCTAACGTCGAAGAAGAATTCGCCAATTTGGAGGTGGCCATTTGAGTGATATAATTTTTTCTAATTAATGTCATACATTGTACATTTTCAAATAAACTTTTTATGAAAACATGTATCTTTTTTTTTCATTTATAACGAAATGGCAGCTAGTTCAAATTATGACCACCTTGTATAAGGACTTGTGCAAATATTGAATCCAATATGATAAAAAAAACACTATAATGAAAGCTCTAATGGCATTTTTCTTTTCTAAAAATTGTCAAATTGTTTACCCTTTCATAAAGGGAACTAGTGTTTTTTTAATAAGAGCATGCTTGTTAAGAAGGAGTACGCAATTCTGTAAAAGTGTTGCATATATTTTTTTCAAAAATGCTTAATACTCATTAACAAGTATTCGAGATATTCTCCCAATTAATAGTTCAAAAGATTGTTATTTTTTGTGGCCCAAACTGTGTATGTGTCTATGTATGTATGTTTTATTGGCGCTAACCAAATCATCTCTACAGGCATTATGTTTGAAAAGCATTCAAACTCATATACGAAAACTCATAAATACAATATGGGAATTTCAATCATATTTTTCAACTTGTGAGTTACGACCAAAAATATACCAGATGCTGGCATAAATTAGACGAAACAATTTTTTTACTATAGGCAGCTGAAGGTAGTGTTGCAAACTTATGAAGGAAGGGTTTTTCATTAAACTTTTTATCTTTAAATTTAAATTAAACACAGCGTGTGTAAAATATCATATATAAAGACATATAAGTATGTATGAAATGTACTCGTAACCCGGCTTCACTGGATGGCGCTCATCCGAAAGGTCCGATTCAGCCGAGCTATTGTCACTTTCTAAGATTTGATTTCTTTAGGTTTTCAATTTATTTCATTCTTTCTATAGGAAAGTGCCGGGAGCCGTAACTGTTACAACAAATATAGAATTAATTAACTTTAGTGTTAATGTTTCTTTCATAATTTTGTTAAAAGCAAGTTGGGTAATGTAATATTAATGTCATTAAAATAATACTTTAGAGTCTTAAGTTTCTTTTCAAAAATGTTTATTAGTAACTTCTGCAATATGAAAAATAATATGTAAGTCTCAATAAAGCAACTAATTAACCCACTAACTTATTCTTTCTATTTTTAATTTTTATTTTATCCGAATGGTGGTTTTTAGCCAACCTCAACAAAACACTAACAATATTTAAAAGGTTATTTCAGAGGTTTAATTTTTGAATACATTACAAAAAAAGTTCAAAGCCCTAACGAATTGGAGGTGATAACATCCCCCAAATTTAAGTGGTAACTTTTGCATGCATTTTCGTTTTTTTTTTTTTATTATTTAAAACAAATTGATTTGCTCTATTACAACAATTACAAACACACACAAAATATGTAAAAATCGTGACAAAATTGAATTTCTTTTTGTTTAAAATGCATTAAAGATACATTATTTTTTATAATTAAAACGTTTTGTTGTTATTGTTGTCATTATAATTTTAATATGCCTTGCACGGTCTCAGCCAATATGTGGTTTTTAGTACGACTATTTGTTGTTAATTTTTAATGCTTCGTTTTTCTTTTGTAATGTGTAACGGTTTAATTCATCAATATCAAACAGAAAGAAAAAGCACGCAAAAATAGCAACAAAAACAAAAGCAAATTTGCAAAAGCATTTGCTCATCTTGCGTCAGTTGCTTAAGCTTTTGCTCCATTAGTAAGCCAGGGAATTTGAGAGATTAAACAACTAAATTCAAATGAATCCCAAATGCTTAAATACAAATAATAATAAATATATTTAAAATAAAGCAAAAAAATCTTTATCAAATTCAAAAGTCAAGAAGTGCATGCGTTTTGTTTGTTGCGTTGGTGTTCGTGTTGTGTGTGTTTCAGTTTGTTTCTAATTTTAACCACGTTTTAATGTCGTTTTTCATTGTTTGATCTTGCCTTTACAATTTACTTTTAATGGCTAAAATTGAATTGTCCAAAAATTTTGATGGTGTTGCTGAACCAGTTGAAAGTAGTAGTAAAGCACCCCGTTTATGGGGTTCGGCGAGATTTAGTTACACCATTTGTGCCTTCCTGGCCATGGTCGTTCAATTGTGTATGCGAAATACCCTTAATTTTGTTATATTGTGTATGGTGAAGCCTCAACCCCTAGAAAATACTACCGAGCATCATGCTGTGGCTGAGGATGGTACTTGTGGTCCCATAGATAGCGGTAATGGGACATCCATTGAAAGAGTAAGTTAAAGTGGGATAAGATTTTATGCTGAACAATATATGAATTTTATTTTAAGCTTAATCCTCAAGCCAAGGATGGAACATGTTATTTATTTTTGATACTCAAGAGTATTATTAACTAAATTTGAAAATTAATTCAAGCTTAAATGGAATTTTTTGCGAAAATATCTAAATTTGTTTGAATCAAGCAACATCAAGTCTCTTTTCCTCAAAAAAAAGGAAGAAAATAATAATGAAAATACTTGAATGTTTATTCTGGCAGCAGATCTCTTAAGTTTAAATATATATTTTTTAATTTAATTTTTTTTCAATCCCCCTTATTATGATTGTCAACGTCGACGTCACATCAAGCCGACAGTAAACAAAGACAGCAGTTCTGAACTCCTTGTAGGCAATAGTTAACTAATATTGATGGCCAATTGTAATTTTATAAGCCATAGTAGTAGTAATATCCTATCAATAATATTTAATAGTTTTTGATAACGATCCCACAATTGCCAATATATTGATGTCGACTTGATGTGACGTCGACGTCGACAATCATAACTTCGACTGACATCGTCAGGAAAATTTCTATTTTAATTTATATATGAATTTTTTTACTATTTCTTTGAATTAAAGAGATCTGCTGCTAGAAGAAACATACGAATATTTTCATAAATACATACATATATCAAAGAATAATAATCAAAATTATAAATAGCTAGAATCACAGATATGAACGTGAATTAATTTTTATCAAAAAAGTTATGAGAAAACTGTTCCGTTTCCTTAAACTTCGATCGCAAACTTTGAAGTGTTTTTCTTTTTTATTACATTCTGCTAAATTCTTTCACCCTAATTTGTCTAAGTAGGACTGGATTTACACTATTTATTTTTTGTAATGAAATTTGTTATATACAACCTGTTTTTTCATTCGCTGATACGAGGAATATTGTAGCAAACGGTATAGCGAAATTGACAGCATATGACATTTAAAACAATTCCTTACAACATTTTTTATCCCAACCGTTTCGCTCTATCTTACACTAACAAATAGATAAAGCTTCTTGCAAAAAATTTCATGAAAAAGTCCTTAGTGTAGAGTCCAGGACTAATTTAAATTAAAAAGTAAAGATATACATGAAACCCATGTATACCCTGCCTAACTGTGGGATTGAGTTCCTCGAAACCAATGCAAAAGAGGGGTTACGTTCCACAATTTCCAAAAAAGCCATTTTCTGTTAAATAATTCATGTTTTATTAGTTTTTATTTAACAAATATACATGAATATATACATTCATATGTACATTTATGCATATGCATAAAAACAAAAATTTAACATTCAACTGTTTCAATAAACTTAACAATTAACAAAAAAGTAAAATATAAACTTTAAAAATATTTCTTCAAGACGACATAAATAAAATAAAAAAAACTATGTTCATTATAAAATTTATGCTTTAAACACATAGACGACATCACGCTACCGACCACCTTGAAGCTACCTTGAGGCCGGCTACACGAACATTATATAATTTGTTTTCAGGTTTTTATGCGATATAAGTACATATATTTTGAATAAATTTATTTTTTAAGTGAAATAATTGAAAGTAGAACCATTGAAATATATGTCTGCAAGGATCTTAATTAAAAAATGTTTCGAATAAATTAATCTGAACTAAGGAAAACAATTACAGTTTAAGCAATGTGCAACTGAACAAAAATTGTGAAAATGAAATTGTTTTCACGTTTTCTAATCATCAACTTTTCCGATTAATCACATTTACACTAGTTCACCGGCATCAATATTTTGTTGCAATTCTTAAAAAACGTACGCTAATAATTTTATCCTTTATACACCATTGAAATTACTTCAATGAAGCGGTAGGGTTGAATATCAAATAAATAATTTTAATCAAATTTAATTTCGTGAACCAACACGCTTTAAATCGTATTAATTTTTTAAACTACTTTTAACAAATTCAATGAACTGCTATTTCAATTGCAATTTATCCATTAAAAATAATACGATTTTTACTGAAAACTGAAATTTTAAGAAGGAAAAATATTTAATTCATGTTATAAACATTAGTCGCTCTGGTGACACATTTCGCACAGTACGAGGAATGAAAAGCAATAAGGATAACAAAAAAGACTCTACTAGATGAATACCTATACCAACCTGAATTACAAAGTTTATAAAAATAACGAACCTAGTGAAAAACCGAGAAAAAAGTAAACCAAAAACGCTGGTTAAAACCCAGATTTGTGCAAATTAAAAATATTGTCAATGGTTGATTAATCCTTACGAAACCTAGTCTTTACTCGCTGAGAATATCTTTGAAATCTAGGTTAATGTGAATGCGAAAATAAATTATTATGCCTACAACAGCAATCGATCTAAGCGAACTTTCGCAAACAATGATTTTTGACTTCTCGCTTATTGAAATGCACAAATTTACAAGGTGGCGCAAAAGTAATGTCATAATTTGTTATTGACTGCCATTTTGTTATAAATGAAAATATGGACCCTGTTTTCATAAAAAAATTATTTGAAAGTGTAAAATTAATAACTATAAATTGCTAGCAAAATATCTGGCTCCAAATTGGCGATATTTTCTTCAATGTTAGCTTTCAAGACTTACAAGGTTCGTGGTTTGTTGTGGTAAAGGTGAGCTTTATAACGCACCCAGTTTTTACGAAGCGAATAAGCACACGCTGCATTAAAACCACAGACTGAAAATTTTACAAATAAGCGGTAACAATAATTCCTTGTACTTGAGCTGTGCATTGCTCCATATCTTGTTGACAAGCACAGTGACATTTGTCGCCATCATCAAAAATAGCAGCCAATTGAAATTATGACATTACCTTCGAGCCACTTCGTATATGGAAATTTTTATTTTGCTTGACAATATTTGCCACTAGTTCAATTAATTAATTGAACACTGTTTTGTAATCTTGAACTGAAATAAAAACGAATTATGATGTACGACTAAATCGCTCAAGAGAAATTCGAAACAGCAAAATGAAGAAATGCCCAAAAATTTGGAGCAACTCGACTCGAAAAATCTAAAAAAAATATGATGACAAAGATATGACATGAATAGTCGCCCAGAATTTTTGGGAGATTTGTCGTTACGAAGATCACCCAAAATTCGAAGGAATGTATGCGATGTAAGCAAGACCACCCCATTTCTTTTCCGCACATTTTTATTTATAATCGATTTTGTTTTGAGCAAATATTGCACCTATAACAGGTCATTATTATTAATTGAAGAAACCTCAGTAGATTTAGTTGGAATTGAAAGTTTTTCTATTGCAATTACATGTAATTGTAACTGAAACAACAATAATTACAATTGTTTGAAACAACACCAGTTTAATTGCATTAATTTGAAAAAAAAAAACAATGATACAATAAAAGAATTATAAAAAAAAAATCATGCAAAATTCCTTTTTTATAATTTAATTACAAAAGTAATCAATTATATTTAACAAAATAAAATATCGAAACTCTAACACTAGTGCTGTTTATATTATTTACGTAACATAACGTGGTTTATTCAAAAATACTCGTAACAAGGTTCTGACAACTGATTCTGACAGTAAATATTTCTGCCTGTTGTTTGGACAGACCAAGCTTTCCTACCAATGTATTTAAATGATATCCCGGCATTAATATTGAGCTCGGCACTGCTGCATTTTCTAAGTAATCACTGTCGCGTTAATTACTGGTTTCCGTTTCGGAGCATGTTGTAGGCCCAAAATGATTACGTTTAGCAGGTGACATCGATGTGCTCAAAATTAATTCTTAAACGTACATATTTTAAGTTTTGACTTTTTCGTTTTCTGGCGTTGGAGTTAAATTTTCAACTTTGGTGTCTTCAAAGACTTTGCATATAATTTCGTGACAAATATTTTTGTATAACATTTCAACGCTTAAACCGATTAACTTATGGGTCTTTCCGTCTTTTTTTTTTTTTTTTTTTTTGAGAAGCGGCCAAAAAAGTACCTTCTATTGAAGAGCTCAAGGTCCAAAAGGCCAGGCTTCCAAAACACCGATAGACGTGAATTTTTTGGTTTGGTTCCCACTGCCAGAATCAAATGTCAGAAAAATTTTATATTTTTGTTTTTAGTTTTAACAAATTCTGAGTTTTGCCTTGGAGTAGGGTGTGTACGCCAACGTAAGCAGTAAAGCGCTACGTATGGCAAAAAGTGTATTAATTTTCATGTATGTTGTTCATGAAGCTACCGCCAACACATGAGGATTATTCAACATTGATTAAATAATTTCTTAATTTTAGACGGGCGATCTGTTGTGGACGCGATCTCAAGAATTTGCCTTATTGGGATCATTTTATTACGGGTACCTGGTTACGCTACCAATTGCTGGACGACTGGCTGACAAGTTTGGTGGCAAACTTTTATTTGTACACTCCGTAACAATTCAGGCCATAGTTTTTATGCTTATACCGTTTTTTGCCCGGCTAAGCTACACAGGAGCTGTGGTTGTACGTTTCATACAAGGTCTTATAGCGGTCAGTTACAAGAAGATATTGCTACACTAAAATGTTGATTGATATTCTCAATTACTTTTTTTTAAAGGGATGTAGTAATCCTGCTTTATATCAACTATTCTCTACTTGGGCCCATCCTACTGAACGGACTGCCTTTCTAACTTTGGCTTACAGTGGCTACTCAATGGGATCCGTATTGGTATTCCCTATATCAAGTTTTCTTTGTAAGTTTGGCTGGGAGTTGGCTTTTTATGCTGTTGGCAGTATTTCCCTGGTATTTGGAATTTGCTGTCAGTGGCTGGTTTACAGCACCTTGGAAGATCATCCGCGCTTATCGAAAGATGAGTATGACTATCTAAAAGTCAATCATGTAACAAAATCTACTGGTGCTGTTCCCTGGAAAGCCATTTTGACTTCAGTTCCAGTTGGTGCATTTGTCTTAACACATATTTGCCATACTTATGGTGTCATGGTCTTAACACTGCTAATACCGAGATTTTTTAAAGAGGCCATGCGTTTACCTTTGGATATGGTAAGTGAGAAATTTTTGTTGCACATGAATTTAAGAAATAGGTGCACGTGCACATTAGTATGTATATTTACCATGTCTTTTGACTTTTTTTAATAATTTAAATTATACCACATACATGTGTATGAAAGATTAAAAATATACAACAAAAGCAGGCTTAGAAAGCCTTAATACAAAAAAAAACACAACAAATACTTTATATTCGACATGAATCTATTCTTCTTCGACTGCAACTTTTTAAAAAATCCTAATTCCTTTCAAAACATTTCTATGATTGAAATATTTATAATTATAAAAATAGAAACATTCGCAATAATGTCCAATGGCATGTTTGCTCAAGAAGGCTCTTTTTGTAATATTTTTCATTCAAAATCAAATTTGACGTGAGATGAGCGAAAATCATTCCAAATTCCAGCGAACCCCGTCGAAAGGAACAAACAACCCTCAAGAAGACTTGTTGACAGACAAATTTTTACACGAGACTGTACTCGATGCTGTACACGATGTGGACAAAAAGCACAACTGGATTATCAGTCACGTTGTAACCACGCTGGCAGCGTGTGCAAGGAGCAAGCATACTTTATATTTTTTTTTTCACGCTAATATATGTTTATTGTATCTTCAAATAACTGAACTAACAATAAGTGTTCAAATCTTAAATATATAAATAATTATTAGGCCCAACCAGTGTCGGACATAAACTTGGTGATAATAATTAATAATACATAAAATTCATGTTACGCACAAAAAATATTTTCAAAGAATTTCATCTGGAGAGTTGCGTATTAATGCCGTAGTGTCCCTCTTTTTTAAGCGGATGTGTCCAGGAAAGTTCAAGATGTTACGAGCAAGGGGATTAGGATGGAACTCGAGTTTAGTTAAATATTTTCCAGCATATTTTGCAATTTCAGCGGTCACAAGTGGCATATGTAAATCACGATGTAAAATAGAATTTTTCAAGTACCATGGAGCCGTAGTTATTAACCTTAATATTTTGTTTTGCATTCGTTGGATTCTCTCTACATTGGAAGCTGAAGCAGTGCCCCATAGCTGAATTCCGTAACACCATATCGGCTTCAAAAGCGACTTGTATATTAAAAGTTTACAATCTAGACTGAGGGTAGAATTTCTACCAATCAGCCAATGTATCTGGGTTAATTTAAGCTTCATTTGTGTCAGCTTAGAGTCAATGTGGTGTTTCCATGTAAGCCGTCGGTCGAGGTGAATACCAAGGTATTTCACCTGTGAATGTTGAGGAACAACTTGATTGTTGATTCGAATGGGGGAACAAGTGTCTCTTCGTAGAGTAAATGTGACATGAACACACTTTTGTTCATTTACTTTTATTCTCCATAAGTTCAACCATAGTTCCAACAGGCTAATATGATTCTGAAGATATCGGGATGCCTCGTGAGGGTTTTCATGCATACTAAGGCAGGCTGTATCATCGGCAAATGTAGAAGTGAAGATATTACTGCTCAGAGGCATATCACAGGTATAAATCAAATATAAAACTGGTCCCAGTATACTACCCTGTGGCACACCGGATGAGATAGTTTCGGGCACACTCATGAAGTCTCCTTCCACGACAGTGAACTTCCGGGCAAGAATGTAACTTTCCAATAGATTCACAATGTTCATTGGTAGATATGTCCTCAATTTCAAAATCAGGCCCTCATGCCACACTTTATCAAATGCCTGAGAAACATCAATAAAGAGGGAAGAACAGTACTTCTTTTCTTCAAATGCTCTTCTTATAAAATGTACCAATCTATGACATTGTTCAATGGTGCTATGCTGACTTCTAAACCCAAATTGATGGTCCGGTATGTACCCATTCTCAGCTAGAATTGGGGATAATTTTGTCATGAGCAGTTTTTCGAAGAGCTTTGAAATTGTTGACAGCAAACTTATTGGCCTATATGATTCAGGCTTAGTACGATCTTTACCCGCCTTTGGAATCATTTTGACCATGGCAAGTTTCCAGCTGTGTGGATAATACTCCACTCGTAAAATGCCATTAAAAATGAACAAGAGGATTCTAATAGCAATACTAGGCAACTTCATCAGCATCTTGTTACTAATTCCATCAATACCCGGGGCCTTCTTCGGGTTGGTTTCAGCAATTAGTTTTTGTACATCACGCATCTTAAACTTTATGGGTCGAGGGGGTAGAGCAACTACACTCGGCAAATCAACAGCACCAGTACATATGTTTGGGGTAAATACGTGTTTTAAATGCTCAGCAAATATGTTACCTTTTTCAGTATTAGTTCTTGCCCAACCTCCGGTAGAAGTGCGCAGGGGTGGTTTAGACTCAACAGGTGTTTTAAGTTTTTTAGCAGCGCGCCACAAGGAGTAATTGGATGCTGCTGTAACATCGAGACCTTCCAGATAGTTCTTAAGAGAAGCAGATTTTTCAGATGCAAGCAACTCTTGGAGTCGTTTTGTGCATTCTCTAAGTCTAATTTTATGTTGGGGTGATCTGTGCTGTTGCCATTCCCTTCTAGCTCTTCTTTTTTCACATACGAGACGTTCAATATCCGCAGAATAAATTCTATTAAACCCAGTCTGCGGATAGGAAGTAGTGGCATGTTTAGCAGCCTGTTTAATATTCTCGGTAAGATTGGCAATGTTAAGTTCAATATCATCGGGAGTTCTAAGCCTGATGTTTCCCGTACAATGATTACTGAGATATTTTTTGAACCCCAGCCAATTAACATGATTTATCATCTTCACATATGGGTGAGGTAAGTTACTTCTTAGTGGGCTACAAATTGTAACGATCGTTGGCGAGTGATCGGAGGAGAGATCATGAGAAGCTTCAACATGAATTAAATCCCTAGAGATATTTTTCATGACGCCAAAATCTATAACATCTGGAATTTTTTGTGGGTCAGTAGGCCAGTAAGTGGGCTCCCCGCTAGAAATGACATCCAAACCCATTTTTGAAATTGTGTTGAATAATGCTCGACCTCTAGGTGTAATAAGACGCGATCGTATGTGAACGTATGTTTTGCATTGTAGTCCCCAGCTGCCACGAAACAAGGTCCAAGAGTTCTGTAAAAATCCTCATATTGATCCTCAGAGATTGAAAATCTGGGAGGGGAGTAAATTGATGATATCACAAAATTTGTACAAAAATTTTGGATACAAATATTTGTTGCCTGCAGATGGTCCTCACTAATATTCTCAGGAATGTAGTGTTTGAGTCTTGACTTTATTAGAACTGCTGATCCTCCGCATGCTCTTCCTCTCGGGTCCTTTGTATCATATAAGGTATAGCCACTAATTTTAAAAAGGCTTCTTGAAGTCAAATGAGTCTCAGATACCAACATTATATCAATATTTTTTGCCGTGAGGAAGTGCTCTAGTTCATTTTTATGTTGGCGAATGCCGTTTGCGTTCCAGAAACATACTTTTAACGTGTTCATGGCTTGTTAACTAATGCTAGAAGCAGTGTGTTCTGCATTCGCAGCATTTCTTGCATCATACTAGTCATATTTGTTGTAAAGTTGTTTATAGTTTGCACCAAATTATCAATAGTATTTTCAAGGCGACTGAAATTAAAGCTTGCATTTGCATTTGTTGTATTAGTTGGTGGTGACACTTTTTGCATGGGAACGGAGTTGATCTTCACAGCGTCAGCATACGATACTTGTGTAGAGATTGGTTGGGCCATTACAGGATAATTGGCGGAGTACGTATTTCCTGTTTGCGCTGGGACTACTTTAGGCTTTTGACTCATAGCCTGTTTAACGAAAGAGTATACAGGACATCCCCTGTAGTTAGCAGTGTGATTACCTCCACAATTACTGCACTTCTTTTCCTTCTGGTCCTTCGACTTATTGCAAATAGCAGTGTTGTGTAATTCACCGCACACAACACAAACAGTAGGTAATTTACAATAAGTTTTAGTGTGGCCGTATTCTTGACAATTATGGCACTGTACGGGTCCAGAACGCTTGTGTGGTTCTTCAACTGTGATTTTTCGGTATAAGAGATATTTTAAATTATAAATGGGATGGGTCTCATTTTTCTTCAATATTATATCGTTAGGCTCCAGTTCAACACGAAAAAGAGGTTGGGGGATCTTATCCCTGTTTATTATGTTGGATACATTTTTTACCTTGAATCCTTGGAGGGTGAGAGCATCTTTTATTTCAGCAGGGACAACATAAGAATCTATGCCCTTCAGTACGATCTGTAGGCCTTTAGCGCTTTTAAGCTGGAATGTGTAAAAACTTGTTTTATTCTTTTCGAATTCATTAACCATTTTGCGGAAATCTTTTTCTTCATATATTTGAATTTTAGTTTCGTCAATGTTACCACGTTTTATTGGGACAATATGAAATGCCTTTTCGCCAATGACCGAGATTAGTTTTTTGATGAGGGAGTTTGAATTTTTTTCTCTCAAATAAATGGGTGGTGGTTTGGAGGTTTTTTTTGGGAATGCTTCGGGTTTGTCAATGTCATCCTGCAATATTTTAAAGCGGTTTTGACGGTTAACTGTGGCGGTGTCGATATCCCTGGATATCTTGGGAACAGATGAGATCTTTGAAGAATTTGGGCTTCGCCCGCGCTTTACCACTGTAATATATCGGTCCATTCCGACAGGCACCTTTGCTTTCTGAATAATATTGTCTATTGTAATAACTTGGTTAAGTGAGGAACTCGAGCCCGGAGCGGATAATGGCGCTGACTTAAATACAGAATTACTAGGCAACGGTAATGTTAACGAATCACTACTTGGCATTGGAGTAAGCGAATTTGATCGCTCACGTAAAATTGGCTTTGCCGTTAGAAAAAGACTGTCATCGGATTTTTTATTTTTATTTTGTGCATTAAGAATATCAGAACTCACAGTAAAATAGGCATTTCTGCCGTTAGAACTTACTTCACAATTTTTTGTTTTTGAGGTACTCATACAGAGTATTCCTCAGTCACTTTGTTTGTGTTTTTTTGTTTGTTTTTGTTGTTTCAGTTTATACGAAAAATATTATTAATGCAAGTAAAGCAAATTTAGCAAAAACTGTACTTATTACGAATCAGTACTTATTACGAAAATTTTTGTTTGTTTGTATTTTTGTTTGTTTAGTATGTAAAAAAGAAACTCCGCTAACACGTCTGTTCACTACGAAGGTTCAACAAGGTCGTTCATATTTTCTTTAACTGACGTACAGTTTCATTACATGTTATGTCTTCACTATCACTATCCTACTACTGTACGATATTGTAAAAGTGGATTGAGACACTTTTCAACGAAAAACTATTTTTATCCACTTCCCGTTTAGTGCACCACATGGTCGAGCATGAAGCATTTAACAAACAAACAAAAAACATATCTCTCTTCCTTTTTTGAATTAAGGCCATTAAACCCTAGTCATCTCCGAAAGGTCTTAAATCAAAGCAAACCCTGAGGTACTGGTGCACCTCCAATCACAATAATGTTGGCTAGGCTAACAACACTTTATTTTTTATGCCACAACTTTACACACAATCCTGTCGCTCAAATATCGGGTAGTACTACAAACGATTTTGCGTAAACAACAAGCGGTTTAATGCTTGGAAGATCGCAATCCATTAACCCCTTCTAGGTTGCTAGCCTATTTCCATTAAGGAAATTTAAAATTATAGATTGGATAGTGTAAATATGATTATAGGTATGTGATGAAGATCAAGTCCAGGAAAAGCAAGTACATACATGGACCTTTTCCCTTTTCTCTTTAATCTAGAGATAGAGAGTAGTAGCACATTATCATTGTGGGTATGTGCCACAACTTTGAAATGTGCAGGACATTCTGGCCGTAGAGTTTAAATGGTGATGTTTTCAACACACTCATATTGACACGTTGTATTCTATAAAACTGTGTAGGCCGTAACTCGCATGCCTTATTGTATACGTTGCCAGGAGCACTTGAAAATATCCGAGGCAAGATCTTTAAAACGCGCGACAGTAAGGTTCTTGAAGAACTAGTAACAAACAAGGCCTGACTGCATTAAGAAAGTATTTACGATGACGCAAAAGCTGTTCCCCAGTCCAGACCAGCTTTCCGTCTAAAAAATGTCTAGATATGCTTCAGAAAAAATGCTTTACATTCAGGACCCATGATCATGAGTCAAGAAAATGCATTCGAGTTTGACCTCTTTGCTCAAGGGCTTGCATGATCGTGAATGCAAAATTACACATCTTCAATAATAAAAATATCAAATGAAATACCTAGTTCCATTAGAATTATTTTTATCAATTTAATATTTTAAAAAATCCATTAAGAGTTACCGATTTCTTTTTCTAGGTGGGCCTACTTTCCTCAGCACCATTTTTAGGAGCTTTTATATCAAAAGCTGTTACCATCACTTCCTGCAGCATCATAGAAAAAAGGCCAAACTTAAACTTGACTCGATTTCGCCGTATTGTGTATGTGTTTTGTAAGTTTATAAAACATAATTTTTAAAGAAATATTACAAAATCATGAGTTTTAAAAGTTGAACAATCATTTTACGAGATGAAAAAAGCAAAATCTAAGCGGTGTCGCCGAAATTTCCAAAAATTCTCTTACATTCTACGTAGAACTAAAATGTCAATGCTAATTGAAATGTCGAATAAGGCCTATGAATAATTAGCAGGTCTTACAATAGAGACTTTTGAACTTTGACAATTGATGGCGGCCAAAATCACCACGGACGAATATAGCGTTCAATAGCATGTGCAAATGATAAAACTTCGCAAATTTTACGGTCACCATAATCGTTCTACCCAAAGGACTATTCGCAGTGTGATTATTCAATGATGGTTCAATAAATATACACCCGTACGATGACGAAATGCAAGAATTGCCGAAAACCTCACCACTGTCCATGAGGAGCATTCGATTTTGCGTCGCTCACAAAAACTCGGCCTTTCGCAGACCACAACTTGGCGAATTTTGCGTCATGACTTTGGCCTTCTCCTGTATGAAATTCAACTTAAGCAGGAGCCGAACGACCATAGACAACGACGTGTTTTTGCTGAATTGGCCCTGAAACTGATCATATTTTTCATTAACAACATTTTCAGCGATGAGGCCCTTTACTGGATGAATGGGTATGTCAACAAACAGAATTGCTGAATTCGGGATGATACCAATCCACATGAGATCCAAGAGCGTCCAATGCACCCCGAAAAAGTCAATCTTTGATGTGAATTTCGGGCTGTCATCGTCATCGGTCCATATTTCTTTGAAAACGATGTTGGCCAGGCCATTGCCGTAAACTCCGCTAGCGCTATAGCTCGATGACTTCTTCTGGCCTCAATTGGATAATACGGACACCAACGAACATGTGGTTTCAACATAACAGCACTTAGTGCCACATAGCTCATGCCACATTGGACATTCTGCACGAGCCATTTGAAGGCATGGCCATCTCACATGGAGGTTATGTAAATTGGGCACCGAGATCGTGCGCTTTTTCCGTTAAACATTTTTATGTGGGGTTTTCTTAAGCCGCAAGTATATGATATTAACCAACAAACCACGGCGTAAGCCACAGTCCTGAAAGTCAATATAACCTACGCCATTGGTCAAACTCAGCCTCATAGAAAATTTTACATTTCAAATGCGAGCTACCCAGCGAAACGCGAAACGAAAATTACATCGTTCAAAATTCTTTATTTGTCTCAGTGAAATTTAAAGGCATCTGCGAAAATGGCAGCCAACTCAAATTATGACAATACTTTGCCTTCACCTTGTACGATTTGCATATTGAAATAAAAAACTTCATATTTGCATGTGTTATAATCTATATTTTAGGAAAAATTTTACATTAAAAAATAATAAAAAATAAGCACGTTGGCAGGCTAATTTTACCCAACTTGACAAAAGTTTAGCAGTTTGCTAGACAGAGTTTGATACGTGTATTATATTTGTAACAATTTTCGTTATGCATAAAACTTTTGATAACAGTTTAACAATTATGCAAAACAATATTTTTTAATTTTTTTCTAGGTAATTGTGTCACAATCATGTTAATTTTTGCAATGATACTTTCAACCTGCCAACAACGTGTCACTGTGGTTCTAATTACGGTTTGCATAGGCATATCCACCGATATGGCCTTTTCTGGTGTGTACTGGCCTAGTCTATTGAATGTGGCACCATCATTTGCTGGTCTCATATCGGGTTTAGCCAATTGTTTGGCTACAGTCAGTGGGTTTTTGGCACCGCTGGGTATCTCAAGTATAGTGCGGCATGTAAGATTGTTGCTATAATACAATATTCAAAGTTCCTATCTAATCCAAATTTTAAATTTAAGGGCACCAAAAACGAATGGAATTTAGTTTTGGCGTCGTTAATGACTTCCTATTTATTGGGTGCCATAGTTTATGGACTCTTCGGAAGTTCGAAACTTGCGACATGGGGCCAAGTAGCAAATGTGGAGAATAATAACAACAATAACAAAAACACTTCCGAGGAAACTAAGGTGGCTTAAATAAAAATAGTATCAAACGAAATCTGTATATAAAAGTTGTGCCGTCAATTACTTTTTATAATGTGGAATATTTAATGGTCTTTTAATTAATATTTTAAGTATGTACTTAAGGATACTAAGGTTATACATATGTACATAGTTCGTAAATTTTAAATAAATTTTATTATTTTATTTTTGTTTATTTTAGTTAAGGTAATATAAGAAGCTTCTTTATGCCAATAAAATATATATGTATTATTCAAATTATATTATAACTTGCGTTTAACGCACATAGTAACATAGACAATCATTCTTCTGTAGTGAAGCAAGCCAAAGTCTTAGGTTGGAATCGAACCCACTAGCTCTGCACTGGTGGGCTAGTATACCTACCGATGCAGCCTAAAATATATATTACAAATGCGAATTTCTGCAAAATATAACAGCAAATAATCAATGAAAGCTGCCCACCTAGAGAAATATAATTTATCGTAGTTAATAAAATATCCGAAGACGTGGTGAATGGATGGAATTCATGAACAATAATATACGCACAAATTGTAAGGGCAAATATACCAATTAAATAAAACAAACGAAAACTTGATGAAGTTAAGGAAAAGAAATGTAAAAAAACGTGTTTTACATTCTTAAAATTTTTTCTTGTTTTGAATATAAATGTTTGAACGAAAATCTCTTTCGCATTTAGTGGCACAGTCCTTAAAAAACGCCTGAATTAAGCAAGAACGCGCTTAAATCCGTGCAGCAAAGCATTATTAGAATGCATACGCACGTACTTATATATTTATACCAACATGCACAAAGTTCCAAAATTGAGTCATTCTGGCTAATGAAAGATAGTTCAAGAAGGTCTTAGAGAATCCTTGGAATAACAACTTTTGGATTATTAGTTGAGCGAGAAAATAGAAATCTAGAGGAAATCTTACAATGGTCCGCTCTTTATAACTCTTAAAAATGGGTAGCAGATTACAACAAGCAATAAAGCGGGTAAAACGATACCCAGGAATAGCCTCAACACAACAAGATGTCTGTAGTAGAGTGATTTTTCGGTAGTAGAGTGAATCGACTTACAAACGAACAACGCTTGCAGATTTTTGAATTTTATTATCAAAATTTATACTCGGTTATCGGAAAATTGTGTTCAGCGACGAAGCTCATTTCTAGTTGAATGGATACGTTAACAAGCAAATTTGCTGTATTTGATGTAAAGAGCAGAGAGAAGTATTTCATCCGGAAAAATGCACTGTTTGGTGTCGATTATGGGCCGGCGGCATCATTCGACCGAACTTTTTCAAAGACGACGAAGCAGGAACGTTACTGTGAATGGCGTGCTACCGTGCAATGATTAAAAAATTGTTGTCGCTGAACTTGGCTGATATGTGGTTTCGACACGACGGTGCCACATGCCACACAGCACGCGAAACATTGGTGAACAGTTTATTTCACGTTTGGGGCCGGCGCTTAGATTGTGCGATTTAAAGCCTTTAGACTATTTTTTGTGGCGCTATGTTTAGGCTCATATCAATAGGGACAAACCTGCAACGGTGACGCACTGGAAGCCAATATTGAAGAATTTATTCGGCCGATATATTGTAGAGAGTATGCCGAAATTGAACCCAGCGTATGAACCATTTGAGGCGTAGGCGGGGTCAACATTTACATGAGATTATCTTTAAACATTAAATTATATAAATCGTTCTATCGTCGTAAATAAAGATTTCATACATTTCTCTAAATTTTATGTTTTTTTAAATCAAATTCCAAAGCTCCTAAAGTATCAACCTTTAGTTACCATAAGCCTAAGTTTAGCAATAATATAAACCAGGGCGCCAGGCATACATAATTTGCAGTCCATAATAGAATTGTGGCATCAACTAGACATACTTTGCAAAAAACTATATAGATGAATATTCAAATATATTCTCCTATATTCCAGATACCCTACAACATAAAAATTAAAAATTTCATCCTATTGACAAAAGATATCGTATACCCATCAATAAGGACCTCTAATGAAGTGGAATTGCGAATAGGGGCTTCAAACAGAGTAGCTCTTATTTCAGAAGAACTAAAAGTTACAGAGTTTCGAGTAGATCACTGCCTAAAACGTTAAAAGCAGATTAGAACTAAATAATAGAAAATAGAGAAATATATACAATACACGTACGCACAGAATCGTTTAGATTAAGCAGAAGTGGCGTGTTATAGTAGTGCTTCAGAAACTCATACTGAGAATGAACAATATCTCTGTGAACGAATGAGAGTCTGTCTGATCTTTAATAATCATGGGCGCAGATAGGCCTTCTTGGGGAGGGGACTAAGTGCACCCAGAAGGAATTTAGCCTAGAAATTTTCCTTCTTTTGAAATATCTATTAAATGACATAATTTCCGTTTAAGGAATGGTTGAAAAATTACCAGGCTAGAAAATTCTCCAGCTGCGCCTTTATTAATAATATGTTCTACAATTTTAGAAGGAGCAAGGGGAAGAAATGCATATACATATTTCTTAAGTACTTAGCACTACGAATGACTATTGTCTTCAGTGTAGGAAATACAAGAGATACTTTCCATGAATATGGAAATATACAGGTGGTCACAATAAAGTCAACACAAAGCACCAAAACCGTATAATATACGGATGTAATATTTTGATAAAATGAATATGAAACTTGATTTCTAAATTCATTTGATCTTAATGGTATTATAACAATCTATTTAAGATCTTTTTAGTAACAGATTATACAAATTTGTTAGGCTGCCAACTCATGAGTAGACTTCAACCATCATGAAAAGCGTTCAACCTCATGTGCTTTTGTGAATACTCTCAAATAGTATATGGGAATTACAAAAATATACTCCTCATAATCAATTATATATACAATACTGAATATATATATATAAGAAAATTAATTTCCCATACATTTTGTATAGAGCGATTTTACAACGCCATCTTAACTCAAGAACCCATAAAAACGAACATAATTTCAAATGCTGGTTCCGGTATTGCCAGTAGATGGTGTTGTGTGCATCAACTTTTTTATAACGCCATCTTAACTCAAGAACCCATTAAAACGAACATAACTCAAGAATGTTCGTGGCCCGACATCATTTGAATCTCTTCGAACTGTCAATCGTGCAGTTAGTTTTCAATCATTATTTCTACATGTTTTCCATCGAATTCACGTGAAATCTGGGAGAAGTACAAGGATGACATGTCAGAAGACATTTTGCATCGAGTTCGTGCCCATTCAGGGAATCCCCATCTTGTGATGAATGAAGAGATGCACAACCAGGCTTTGGTTTTGATAGAAGACATGTGTTACCTAATGTGCGGCAGATTGTTAGTCAGGTTAGGAATGACATCGCCTGATCGTGGAATAAACGACGCATTCGAACGGGAATTGCAGCATGAGCATGAATACGACACAAATGCATTAAGCCAATTTGTTCGAATGAATGTACCTTTGTTGAATCCCCAACAAAAAGAAGTATACGATACGGTGATGAAGGCAATTGATGATGGAAATGGCGGCATGATTTTCCTTGATGCGCCTGGTGGCAATGGCAAGACATTCCTCATATCATTGATTTTCACTACAGTTCGTGCAAGATCGGAAATTGCTGTAGCAGTGGCTTCTTCCAGAATAGAAGCTACGCTGCTGGAAGATTGCCGATCGACCGCTGCCGATGAGATCAATGATTGCCTCAAATCATCACCATTGTGGCGTTATGTGAAGAAACTTCAGCTGACGACAAACACGCGAGTTGCATTGCTAAACGATCCATCTGCCGAAGTGTTCTCCAATCAACTGCTAACTATCGGTAATGGTCGTGTTCCTGTCGAATCATCAAATGGATTGATTTCATTCCCGTCAAATTTTTGCAATTTCGTCTCAACGAAAGAGAAGCTTATCAACAAAGTGTTTCCGAACATCATTGCTAACCACCAAAACTACGATTGGTTGAGTAAAAGAGCAATTTTAGCGGCAAAGAACAAGGATGTGGATCACTTAAACTTCATAATTCAAAATCAAATCGTTGGGTTACTGCATTCGTTCAAATCTATCGACTGTGTAACAAATGAAGACGAAGCAACCAACTACCCAACTGAGTTCTTGAATTCATTGGATGTGCCTGGCTTGTCGCCGCACAATTTACATTTGAAGGTTGGTTTAGTCGCTATCATGCTTCGCAATCTTAACCAACCAAAATTATGCAACGGAACGCGTTTAGCGGTCACAAAATTCATGAGCAATGTGATTCACGCGAGACTACTAAAAGGAAAATTCAAAGGTGAGGAAGTTCTCCTTCCGAGAATTCCAATGATCCCAACCGATATGCCATTCGAGTTTAAGCGAATACAATTTCCAATTCGTCTCGCATTCGCCATGACAATTAATAAATCACAAGGCCAATCATTGAGTGTTTGTGGCCTAAATCTGGAAAATGACTGTTTTTCACACGGACAACGGTATGTCGCATGTTCAGGTGTCGGAAAACCTTCTGCATTGATCGTTTTCACACCTGACAAAAAAAAACGAAAAATATCATTTATCACAGAGTGCTTCAATGAGGGGAAATACAATTCAATAAATGAAAAAATAATTTCATACGAGTAAGTACACATAAAGTACTGGCGACGAGAAGTATCAGTTTAAAGCCGGATTTTATTATTATTTTAGGTTCGTGGCAAATGAGTTGTTAAGAGCAAGAAAGCTGAGATATATGTATAGTACTGACGCAGAGAGGTATCAAATTATATCTGCATTTTTCATTTGAGATTCATTGGTGAAGGGGTATGATCAATGTATGTTTTAGTCCTAAATACATACATATACGTACATCTATAGTACAGATCATGGGGCATTTTTAGGCAAAACAACGTTTGCCTATATATATATATATATATATATATATATATATATATATATATATATATATATATATATATATATATATATATATATATATATATGTAATACTGAATTCTTATATTGTATTTTGAATATTGAATGTTTTCAAACTGCTTAAAGTTCACTGACGATTTGGTTTAGCGACCAATGAAATGTTGGCATATGAATAGCTAAAGCCATAACAAATAAAAACTCTAATTGTTTTAACAATTAGGTTGGCAGAATAATTCGAAATAATAAATTTCAATATTAATTTTCAGAATATATATTTTCAAAGTAAATAAATTTTTCATTAAATATAATGAATTCATTTTGGGAAATCGTAAACCATTTTTAAGTTCAGTTTTTATTACCTTTAAAAAAGATTTTAATAATATTAAGGAAGTTTTAAAAATAATTTTTGGGAAAGTTTTTTTTAATTCAGTTTAGTTTACGTCTTTCTTTTGTGAAATTTAAATTTAATGCAACGAACGCCCTTAAAGAAAAGTTAATGGCTTTTAAATCAATAAGCAACATACATACTTACATACGTATTTACATACATATTTCTAAATAAATTAATTTCCAAAGGTATTAAAAGCAGATTATGGCCCACAAGTTTTCGTAATAGAACGCATAAATGAAATGAATAGTAACTAATTCATTAAATGTATAAATTGCCACTTTATTCAGAGTAAATAACTATAGTATATTTATAGAATAGGACTTGAACTTGAGTGTTACAACGAAACCTTATTAAATGAAATATAATGGAAATGTAACGTCTTTGGCGTGCACGCGGCAAATTATGAAACAATTACTTCCTTAAAGTGCGGTAATACCATAGAGAACAAATATTTTATGAGAAATTAAAAAGTTACATTAAAACATATTTTTATAATTCTTAAGATCAAATTTAAAAAAAATACTTGAAAATACATTAGCAATAAGTAACTTACTGCTTTTTGCTAATAAATAATGTAGACTAAGAAGTTTATTATGAAAGGTTTTACAATAAGTTTTGGTCGATGATCTCTCAAATATTAGCGAAATTTCTTTTTATACGAAATTCCAAATTCTGCTATTATCTACGCAATATGATATCATTCTTAACTTCGGCGTGCCTTTGCACGAAAACACGAATTCGAAAGGACTAATAACTTTGTAGATCTAAATGAATTTGAGCATAAGTCACCTTAGGAATATCGAATCGATTATGACTTGGTATAAGCTTGCGGTTTCCAGCAAACTCTACAGTAATAAGTGTAGCAGCCCCAAACTACAGAATCTTCATCGCCGTTTCACATCACCTCCGTGAGAGAAAACTATAACAATAGAACTTGTACGAGTATGAACATCGGCCACAACTACTATGTGTAACGTAGCGGATTCCTAATGAAATCACGTCCTTCTTCCCGAAGACATATTAGCTTTACCATTCCCGACACCTTAATGTTGTTGCACCTTGGGGTGAAAAGCTACATACTCCCTCAACCGATCAGAGCCCTGTATAGTATCACCAAAAACTCAGAGAAGAGATATCTTAAGGATGGTGTTTGAGTTAGTGATAAATTTGGTCACTTCGGTCCTGTTGCTATTCAACAGAAGAAAACTTGTGCTGTGGAGGTCCATTCTATTTAAGCACATCCTGGACCACCATATCTATATAGTGTGTAGTACCAGTCCCTCCCCCATTTTTCCAATATGCCCACTAACCTTCTCAAGATATAAAATTATTTTAAACGAACTATATTGTTGCTCTAGGATGTATTTAGCCTTTCGCATTGTCACAGTTTCATTAGGAAACTCCTGGAGCATATTGCCTGCTATATAGTTTTTTTTTTGGTCTTTGACGTAGTTCCTATATTTCGCCTTCTAAATAAACCTAATCCAATTTGGGATTTCTGTTAACTGGTTAACAGTGCTCTGTTAGCTGCGAAGTTGGCATTGCTAAAAAATATGGTTTTTGTCTGTGCTAGTTAAATTTAAATTTATCTTCACACACATAAAAAAGATCTTCCAAACAAGTTATCAAGATGTGGAGATTAGGATCTAGAAGTAGTGCAAGCTCGGATCATTCTCAATGATATTAACTTGGCTTGTCATTGCAGGATGTGCTCTTTTTCGATTCCTATTCACCGATTTATAAGCTGTCTTCATTATGTTGTGAAAAGCAAAAACTTTTTATGATTTTATTGGTTGAAAAAAATTATATTTTTATATAGATTTAAAGATTTTTTCATAAAAAGAATACATTATCAAACTGATTTTTACAAATTTGTATAGGAAATTCCTATTTTAAATGCCAATTTGAACCTAAGAAAATGCGTTAACGGTTTTTTTGGAAGCTTCCTTTAGAACAACTTCCATTTTTTTTCACTGCATAACTATGGAAACTAAATTTTAATCTGATGCTGGCCTGACTATAAAAAGAAATTCAAAGATTTAAGATGTGAACACTTATTGAAATATTGAGAGATGAAATAAATCATTTAATTGGAAAATTTGAAAGCACATTATAATAATATTAAAAGTTACTATAAATTTCTATGAAGGAGAGAACGGGTGAAGGGTGTCGGAATAGTAAATCATCTATATATTTTTCTTCTAAAACAAACTGAGTTACTTTATTACAACATTTACAGCCACACGAAATGTATGTGAAAATCGTGACAAAATTTAATTTAGTTTTGTATGAAATGTAAATGTTTTATTTTTATTCTTTATTAAATTTTGCTACTATTATTGTTATTATTAATATGCCTAGCACGGACTTAACTATTGTGTGGTTTCTGCTACTGGTTTTCAATCTGTAACAAGCACAACGAGCATCAAATAAAAATATTTTCTCAATTTCTGTCAATTACTTAAGTTTCAGTGAAACTGGTGCGTCAAGAAATTTGAGAATTTAATTTCATTAAATAAAATTAATTTTTATCAAAGCGTTTTTTGCATATTGTGGCATAAAAAATCCTTTAATATCTAAAAAAAATCCTTTAATGTTGCCTTGAACTTTTTGATTCATTTCTTAATGGCTCAAACTATATTTTCGAAAAATGTGGATGGTGTTATTGAATCAGTGGAGATTAATAAAACACCCCGTTTATGGGGTTCAGCGAGATTAACTTATACCGTTTGCGCCTTTCTGGCCATGGTCATTCATTTGTGTTTACGAAATACACTAAATTTTATTATTTTGTACATGGTGAAATCCAGACAGATAAAAAATTCGACCATATATAACAATACTGGAGAGGAAAGTGGTAATGGCACATTGGCAGAAATGGTAAACTATTTAAAAATTTACTTTTTTTTACACATAAAGGATAAATATTTAAGACAAACGTAAAAGTATATCTTAATTCAAAATACGTGACTAAAAAAATATGTGTGTGCGTGTGTGTGTGCAGTCGCAAAGGATATGCATTCACTCGTAGGATACGGTGAAAGTGCAACAAATCCTCTATAAACATCTCTTAAGCAAAAATTTAAAAAAATTTTAACGTACTCAATATGATAATCATAAACCATAAAGATTGGGTCCCATACAATTGAGCCATATTCTAATATTGGTCTCACGAGAGTAGTTTATAAGCAGTTTGTGGTGAAGGGATAGTTTAATTATTTTCCTTAAAGTTTTATGAAGGATAAAGTGCCACACGAGCTTTATTTATAGTCATAGTTAGATGTTGTACAAAGCCCAGATTCACGTCAAACATAATGCCAAGACCCACATTTATATCTAACAACTATTAAATGCGTAATAGTTCGCAATATCATGTTTCCTCGTAAAGTGCTTAAGCTGGAATTTGTTCAGATTTACTACCATTAAATTATGTATAGTTACACCATTTGTAGAAGTTGTTCTGAAGATAAGATTTTTTAAAGTTTAAAAATAGTTGTGCGTCATCAGGGAACATAAAAATATTTGAAATATTTAATAACTTCAGCCATGCCATCGACAAAAAGTAAGAAGGAAATAAGGCGGGTAGCCCTTGCAGAGTTAAATTTTGTTTGCATTCTTCTTGAAAAATACAATTTCTACCATTTTGAGCAAAAAATGTTATCAAAACCCATAACAACAATTTTTTTTAACAGATGACAGTGGGTCACTTTATCAAAAACTTTATTGAAATCAGCATAGATGATATGAGTACAGATACCATTGACAAAATCATAATTCATCAATGTCATCCAAGTGTGGAATAATTGTCATCTCGCTGAAGCGTTTGAGGAAGTATTAAGAATGGAGAAACTTGATAAATAAGAGAATCTGTGATACCCTTATCAAAAAGCTGACCTTTAGAATTAATTATGTTCGACTCATTTCTAGATTCATACCGAGGAATAATATATAATTTTGTTCAAATTTTATGGAAGTAAATATTAGATTTAATAGACATGGAAAGCAGCAATAGCTGCCACACAATTTCTTAAAATACAGCTCGATATACCATCCGGTCCACTTGTGCATGAAGTCTTAAAAGTTTTTGAACATTTAATAATGTGTATAGTATCGGTTGTTGGAAACGATATTGCTTTTGGAAAAAAAACATCACATCTGTGCATACAAAGTATAACAGTTGTTATACTAATGATATTTTTATAAGTGTGATTTGAAGTTTAACTCATAAGTATTATATACGTTTGACAATAAATGATTCACGAGTGACTCGTTGTCATTCTCTGCTACATATGTATATGCCTATTTGAGATTTTTACGCATTGTATTCGTGAATATAAACAAGCATGATCTACTGATCTTGTTGTTACGTACTGTGACGAAATTTTAACAGAACAAATGAGTATTTATTTGGCTTGTAAAAGTACCAAGTTTTATTTTCCAAAAATAAATTATGATTTCACCGGAACGATGACGAAATAAAGAATGTGTTTGTATTCCTTTATTGGTACTGGAGTTTTCTAAAACGATAATAAAAATGAATGGTAACAAATCAATAACCCTTGAACTGGTAATCAGAATTAGAAGTAACTTGAAATATCACTTGGCGACAGAATACTTTTTGCTTTTCGTATTTTTACGAACAATTTATATTGAAATAACGCAATAAAGACAAAATGATGCTCTTATTTTATATTGTAAATGCAGTGCAACAAGAATAAATACCTTAATTAAATGTTAAAATACATGATATACAAAGTATATTATATTTCAATTACTTTCTAAAAAAATCATTTTTTCATTACATTGTGGATATGACTTTAAGCCCAATGAAAAAGGAATCAAAAAAGAAAATATTTGCCAATGACAAACCAATTGTAAAATCTTTAGAAATTATTCGAATTCGCACTACAACTGGATCTCCAGTTCCAAATGCTATTGATGTCTTTGAAAGTGTTTTTTACAGGGACGATTTGATTTTACAAAGCTTATGCAAAAATACGATCACTTCAAAATTTTTGAAATAATAAATTTTAAAATAAAAGAAGTAAAACAAATTAAAAATGAGACTGAGACTGAGCCGTTAAACTTCATAACAATTAAACATTTATTGACGACAATACGTCCGGCAATGCTCAAAGTCCCAGCCGAGATCTTGATCCCATTACATTCATATAAGTGAAACGAAAAACATGACGTTTAAAGCGAAACCAACTATATTCGTTAGGAAAAAAATCCATTTTTAAAACTTATTAAGCTTTTAGAGACTATTTTTCCCAAAACTCTATTTAATGTTCATTTAATTTCATATTTTTCATTTTAGACCGGCGATCTGTTGTGGACGCGATCTCAAGAATTTGCCTTACTGGGATCATTTTATTATGGCTACTTGGTTACGCTACCAATTGCTGGACGACTGGCTGACAAGTTTGGTGGCAAACTTTTATTTGTACACTCCGTAACAATTCAGGCCATAGTTTTTATGCTCATACCATTTTTCGCTCGAAGAAGTTACACAGGAGCTGTGATTGTACGTTTAATTCAGGGTCTTACAGCGGTAAGTTATGGGAAAACCATTTCACTTTAATCCATCAAATTAAATAACTAATTAAATTTTAAGGGCTGCGGGAATCCTGCTATATACCAGCTATTTTCTACTTGGGCTCACCCTAGTGAACGCACTGCTTTTCTCTCCATCGCTTACGCTGGTTTCCCTGTGGGATCAGTACTGGTATATCCTATAACAAGCTTTCTTTGTGTATATAGTTGGGAATTGGCTTTCTATGTTGCCGGCGGTGTTTCTTTAACATTCGGCATTTGCTGTCAGTGGTTGGTTTATAGCAGATTAGAAGACCATCCACGTTTATCCAAAGAAGAGTATGGCTATTTAAAGTCCAATTATGTGGAAAAACCAAGAGCTGCTGTTCCCTGGAAATCGATTTTGACTTCAGTACCGGTTTACTCATTTATTTTTACACATTTTTGCCATTCATATAGCGACTTTGCCTTTACTCTGCTTATACCGAGATTAATTCAAGAAGTCATGTATTTGCCATTGAACATGGTAAGTGAAAAAGTTCTATTGTGGCTCAGTTTAAGAACACCCATACTATGAATCATGTCAATACCAAATCGGATTTGATCAACTTTTAACGAATAACATTTCACACGTTCGTAAATGCAGTACTGCGCACCATTTGGAGGAGCATTGCAATACGAAAACGTTTTTTTTTTTCGTTTCAATTTTACAAGTATCCCGCTGATCCACTGTTGCAACTAAGAATAATTGATTTTAATATTGCAGTGCAATACTGCATTTAGGAACGTATTCTAATATAAAAGCACGGATTTTTATTCATGCACGCTTATGAAAACTCACACCCACTACAAAAAATTAATCGAACGAAATCATTTCTTCCTTTTCGCCTACAATAATGCATAAATTCTGATGGCTGAAGTAGTAAACGCGTTGACTACAAAGCAATTTATTACTGAGAACGTGGTTCAAGTGATATGCCAAAGATTTTACGTCAGTACCTGTCATAAACTTAACCTCACGGTGCTCCCATCATCATAACTCTTCCCGCGTATCTTTGGGTTTTAACCACAGCCACCACGTGATCCCCGAAGGGTCCTCACCAATAACCAGTCTAGGACAAGTCCTAGGGGCTACTCGTTCCCGTGGCACCAGATGGAACTCTGGTCGGCCGCGTGTTAAAAACACCTCCGATTTTAGGTCTCATGCAAACCTGAGGTATCGGTAGCACCTCTACCCAGACAAGCATAGGCAGAGCTACTTCCCTTAATTACTTGTATGCACGCGCGTTGCCCTGTTATTTCAGGGATTGGGTAGTAACATATTAAGCTCAATGGGTAATTGGCCAAAGGTCAAGGTCTGGAAAGACCATATTACCCACTTACCGGACGAGCGAGCGAACCCACTTTCACCTTCAATTTACTTGCATGCGCGTCCGTTGCCCTGTTAATTCAGGGATTGGATAGCAACATACAAGTTTTTAGGGGTTATCAGCAAAAAGGTCTAGGTCCGGAAACCTGATAACCCTATACGCCAGGAAGCACAACACCGAGCCACCATGACAAGATTTATTAACCGTGCCCCCCGGGGGGACTGTTTAAGTGATGAAGGCATAACACTGGTCACTTAACAGTAACAGCGATTGGATACTCTTCTACGCTAATGTTTAATACATCAAAGCGCCCTCCTTCGCCGGTAACGTTAGCAGAATCTTCGGCGATGTAAAACAATTCATAAAATGGCTTTACACATACAGCTTAAGAGACTTAATGCTTCTACTTAACACCACAAACGCTGCTACTCTGCTATAAAAACGCGGAATAGTAGAGTTGTAAAACAAAATTTAAGATTCCTCTCTCTCTCTCTCTCTCTCTGTATTCTAATTTCACCACCTGTCCTCTCTACCCTATCCCTTTCACAAAGAAGTACCTTAAGTTCAGTAGTAGGCATTATTTGCCTGAGTGTAACTTCTCTTTAAATAAAATAAAAATATATTCCCAAATTTGTAAAGATATTTTTCAAAAACTCAAATCACTTTTCAGAGCTCTTCATTCAATCACTTCGCAAAAATTGGCCACATGCACTCACACTCACGCAAAATATTTTCATATTCAAGCACATGTACGATTACGTAGTGTCCTTTGCAATTTCGTCGTATAAATACATATATTAAACATTGAGGATTTCTTTTTCCAGGTGGGCCTATTTGCATCAGCTCCATTTTTGGGAGCTTTTATATCAAAAGCCATCGCCATTACATCCTGCAACATCATAGAAAAAAGACCAAATATAAATTTGACACGAATTCGTCGTATTGTGTATGTGGTTTGTAAGTTGAACAGAGTAATTTAAGTGTTCGAAAAAAAGCATTCGACTCAAATCGGCAAACATCAGCGAAATGTATTTAAAATTTTATTACACAAAACGTGCCAGTGAATATACATAAATGTGCACAATGTTGATTATACATCTCATTTATTTTCGTATTTACTTTACCTGGTATCTAGGCCATACAATTATTTCATGGTTAACGCAAACTTGATATCTATGGTTTTAATGAATAACCGAGTATTTCTTAAGAAGCTGCTACATATATGAATTTAGGGACCCGGTATCAAAAAGTATTTCAAGTATAAACCCTATAACAAGATCTAATAACAACATAAAAGATTGTGGGGGCAAGCCATTTCTGTGGCTCTTACATGGGTTTAAAATTTAAACTGCTCTTGTTCGTCAGAGTATTTATTCAAACAACCACGTTCGGCAAAACAAATATCATTTTCTGTTTGACACTTTCACTCTCAATAGTAGATGGACAATGGAGACCTCAAGCATTTTTTAATTTTTCGCAAGTTCTTCTGCACTGGGTAAAGTGTAGTGCGTTAACAAGGTGACTTTATTAGGGCAGAAAGAAACATGGAATGTCAAAAAGTATATAAAAAATCTGTATGTGCACGCTGACCCACACACCACATGCGATTAGCATGTTGTTTCTCTAATAAGGTTACCTTATAAACTTAATACACCTGGCTACAAATACATATATAATATTATTTCTTTCCATGTAAATTTATCATGATATAAATTTATCTGCTTTAGATACCAAAAACATAACATTGTAATAATTTTCCCCCCAGGTAACAGCGTCACAATGGTGTTAATTTATGGCATGATACTTTCCCCATGTGAAGAACATGTTACTGTGATTCTCTTTTCGGTATTCATTGGTATCTTCTCCGATATGGGGTTTTCTGGTGTATACTGGCCAAGTCTATTGAATGTAGCACCATCATTTTCTGGTCTCATATCGGGCTTAGCCAACTGTTTCGCCACAATCAGCGGCTTCTTAGCTCCTCTGGGAATTGCAAGTATAGTGCGTCATGTAAGTTTTTGGTCTTCAAAAATATTCAAAATTCTTATTTAATCATAATTATATCTTTCAGGGCACTAAAAACGAATGGAATTTGGTTTTGGCCTCGTTAATAACTTCCTATTTGTTGGGTGCTATAGTTTATGGTCTCTTTGGAAGTTCAGAACTTGCGACATGGGGCCAAGTTGCAAATGTGGATAATAATGGCAACAACAAAAACACTAACGAAGAAACTTAACATCCTGTAAATAAGTATAAGTATTGTACATACATACATAAAAATGTATAGTTGAGAAATTGTAAATAAATTCTAACGCTTTACATATTGTGTTATTTAATGGCGTCTTATGAAACGTGGTCCTCTACATATGCCAGGATTATATGGTAATATATTTTCATATAAGTTCAAGATAATTAGGTAATAACCAAAACTACTCATCCTATTTAAAAACTTCTCTCAGCACTATTGAACTCTGCCCTACATAGTTCTTATCTAAAGAAATAGATAATTTTCTGATAAGTACTAAGTACTACTGATACCGTCTATCAAGTCTAATCAGCCAATGATGTCAAATCATCATGGTAAGTTGCACTTTCAAGTGATACAAGAAAATATTATCCAAACGAGTGGTCCCTGTTGGGCTCTATTTTGCAGATGTAATAAATTATATGTATACGTACCGAAGCTAATGAAGCCATGCCTTCCCTAGAGAAGCCGGTCAGTGATATTTATCTTTGACTTAATTAATAGATATATTTATTGTGCTGAAAAATTACATTTCACGTAACTCGCATTTCAGTTGTTCAATTTGTCACCAAGTTCGAGTAAATTAATCCTTCTCAAAATTTCTCTTCTGTGGCTCACAGGTATATAATCCAGACAGTATTATAAGGCAGTGTTTGAAATTTAGAATTGGTGCGAAAATATTTATAGCAACAGCTCTTTGGCAATTCCAAACATATTTATTCAATTTATAATAAATAATGATGTTATAACTAATAAGTTATTTATTTATTAGCCAATGGGTAGATATAATCGCTCCTTTATTGCAAAAGCAACGTATCTCAAAGCTTTTGAGTTATTATTTAAAAAAATATTCCTGAATATTCTCTTTGTACGTAGGAAAAAACGGAATCACAGCTGAAACCAAAGTTATGCCGAAAAATTTCGATATGGCCTCGATAAGCATATCTTAAAAACTTAAAATTGTTTGGTTTTAATATGTATAGACAAATCAGAGTTATATTTGAAGGTAAACAGCAGTCCTACCATAATGTTTTGATGTGGAAGCAACAAATTCAAACACTTTAATCGCATTTTGCAAAATTCCTTGTTTTTTTTTAACTGCTATGTTGCATTAAAGAAACGATTTATATTTGCGTATATATAAATATTTAAAGGAAAACATTTTCGTTCAATTAAAATTCGAGAGTATTACTTTCACGTAAGAAAACATAGTTTATAACTATTGACAAGCTTGTACGCTTTCCAAATTTCGAGCGTATTCGCAGTGGTAATTAAAAATAGTTTATTACAATCCAATATAAAATCATTGTATATCCAAAAAATATATTATCCATCTACTTTTCTAAACATAGGGAAGATAGAATTCGATTCGCTGAATCAAGAGTTTTATTTAATGATAAGCTCATGTTAAAATCATTAAATATCATCTATATACTCGTAGGTATGTACATACTACTCCCAAATTACCATCTATGCGTTATCATGGCGTTTTTAAAAATTCTGTGTTACTAAACTCTGTTTTCGATGGTCGCCATACCATCGTTAGCGTTCATTTGTTGGTTTTCCATATACTCGTATGAGGAGGAATAGGAAAAAGCTAAATAACAAATTCATTGGATATACGTACTTATTGGTTTTGTTATAGAAAAAATATAAGAAACTTTTTCTTGTGCTTGTTCTTCATATAAAAGTCTGTTAAATACATAATTTATAATCCTCAGTGCCATTTTACATCTAGAGCACTATCCTACAGAATAAAATTCTTTTTTGATTACCTGATACCCAATCACGGAAGACCCTGAAATCTTATAGGCCTATAAGTCTGTTGCCTAATATGTCTAAAGTATTTGAAAAACTACTTATGAGAAGTTGACACTCATATTAAATTAAATGTATACGAAATCATCAATTTGGTTTTAGACCACAACACACTAAGGCTTTTGATAAAGTACAGTATGGAGTATTAGTCCGGAAACTTAAACAGAGTTCCCTCTAATACTGATAAGCTATTTAACTGGACTGAAATGCATCGTTAAATAATGTAATTTTCTGACTGAAGTCGGAGTTTCTCAAGTCGGCATCATAGGTCGTATATTATATTTAATATACATGTTTAATATGTTATTGTTTGTTGTTGGCTTAGCTAGGTATATGCCTGCAACAAACAATAACATATTAAAATAGTTATTTTGGAGAATATCTCGAATAACAAATTTGATAAATACATGTTTAATGTTTTTTTATTTATTTATACAATTCTAGCAATATAGAAAGCATGCTTACGCCAATAAAATATATACATATATTATAAAATATACATACATATATATTATAAAATTATAAAATATATATGTATATTACAAAGACAAATGCTGAATAAAACAATTAGTATATAATAAGTTTTGAAAAACTAACACTTCAAAATTTAGAAATTTTTTTAAAGATGCCTCCGATATGCCATTAAGAAATAATATTCACATATCAACATCCGCTGATGATATATTTGTTCTAAGCGGCAGTGAAAATCCTCAAATCAAAATCAAAATCCACAATTTTGCAGGAGTATGTATATGTAAGTATATCGCTGCTGGAACAATGGTTAAAACTATGGATAATAAAGGTCAACGAACAGAAGTGTGTTCGTATTAGATTTGCATTCCGTAGGGAAACATGCCCTTCAACAAATTATATCGCAACACTCTGAAGTTAAATAGCTTAACGTGAAAATCGCACATATGTACATAGATGTTAAGTTTATATTGAAAATAGTTCAACTTAATTGGATTGTTGGAAGAAACTCTTCCCTTATTTACCCAACCCAAATTTTAAATCAATATGGTACTGTGGGACTCAGTTATGGGGCAAGGTGACACTATAGAATCTTACGTATTATTACATCTTCTACCTGCCATGTAAAAAAATCGCGCATTCATGAAGTGCTAGATGTTCAATTAGTTAAATCTGTACTTTAAAAACATGTGGCGACATACACAAAGGTACTAGAATACCATCCAAGCCCACGAGCTTATAAAATTCTAAACTTTATAGGCCAAATTCGGCTAAGAAGGAAGGACACTCTCGCTCTTAGCTAAAGACTTGAAGACATACACAAGCTGCCGAAACTGAGTTGTTTTCTGGCATTGGGTGGACTTACATAATTAATAATTTTTATAGATAATATTTGAACATTCATAATTAGTTCAATCTCTGTTGAAGATTCAATAAATAATAATAATAATAAATGAATAACAATTTGGAGACATTTTTAACAGTTGTGTACTAATAATTACAAAACTTGATACTACAAGAAGACATTTATTTGGTATTTTGATTTTTATAAGTCTAAGGATTTTTCATTCGATTTCTGCCACAGGCTCTTGATTGATTGACTATAACGATACCTTCAATTGCAAAGAAGCCAAGTACACAAGACTTTTTAACTCATTTTATGATGCAGTACAATAGAATTAGTAAAAATACTTTATTCAGACAAAAAAAAATAGATATTCGTCGTTTTATAATGTGTTTACAGACTTAAAATATATTGAAAGTCCTCTTCCCATAAAGTTTATTAAATTGAACTTGGCTTCTTATTAACAATGTAAATGTTATGGGCATATGTACTTTCTTACGCCATTCAAACAGTTGTATTATGTATGTACATATATATTAAAATATAACTTGTGGATATATTATTCCATACAACGAAACAGAACAAATTGTATGAAAAAGGAAATAAAGTTTAAAATTAACATTTTTATTTTTTTGCAAAGCATATTAAAACTGGCATGGGCTTTGTAAAGGCAGTAATTTTTTCAAACTACGATACAGTACGTTTGGTTTTATAAAATAACGCCCTTGATGTTTCACTAGATCACAATTTTTATTAACCTAGGCTGCACAGGCCACCAGTTTTACTTAATACCGAGTCGATTGGTTGTAATTTGTGTCCTTTGTAATGTTTATTAAGCTGAAATTCATATAATAACAAAACTTATTTCACTTACCCCTTGATAATAAAGTCTCCAAACCATTTCAGCACTCAATAGACAATTTGTTTTTTTTTTCACTAAAAAAATGGCCGATTACTATTAGTTTAAATACATACACACATATGTATGTACGTATGGAAATGAATTCTTAAATACAACTTACCGCTTCCAACAGCCCCATCCGCTGGTTTTACTTCAAACAATCTTTTTATAACAATTATACTTTCACAAGAACACAATACACTTTTAAAACAAATAATTTTCATAGATTTGAAATGAAACCTACACTAAAAATTTTTATTGCAACTTTATTATTTGCACAGAATATGATTATTTGCAAAATTCACTCAACTAACACAAATTTTATACTCAGCTTATTTTCCAGCTTTTGCTACTTCCGTTATAAACGCATAGTTGTCTTTTACCGATTATTGAGCAGTTGCATTGAAAAGTACTAAAATACTATCAAGACTACAAACGTATACACGAACCAAATGGCTTCAAATTACAAGCTCCCTAGCAAATTTTGTTGTAATGTTTTAAGCAAATTATCAAAGAACTATTAAACAGTTACATGTAAAGAGAAACGATCTTATAATAAAATTTTCTTATTAGAAAAATATCCCCTACATGCACTCAGACTTAACCGATAACAAACAAGTGGCAACATTGTTGCATGGCTTATGTATCGTTTTCTTCTTCATTCTTTATTATTTGCTTTTGTCCAAGGCGAATTGAATACTTTTTTCAATTCGCCTTGCTTTTGTCAATAAAATATTTTTTGTTGTTTTTGTTTTCGAGCTTTCTACATCATGTCAGTTCATTCGTTGTTATTTTGCCTTCGCCGACAGTCGGTATAAAATTTTTTGTTATTGTTGCATTTCAATTTCGTTGAGTTTTCGATTGGATCAAAATTTTTTGTGTAATTTATTAATAGTGTTTAAGAAAAGCAAACGCGTAATAAGTTTGTAATTTTGCGTAAAAAAAATTATTAATTGTTTAGTCCAATAAGAAAAATAAAACGGGAGAGGAGAAAGAAATGTAAGCAATAAAAATCTTTAACGTCTGCTTAAAGTCAATAAATCTTGGAAAGGTTGACTCCATTTTGTTTTTTAATTGCAATTTCGTTGATTTTTTTGTTAAATGTGAAAAAAATTTATGTAGCAAACGTAACATGTCAAAATATAAAACAAAGGAATATAAAAAAATTTATTAAAGGCAGTAGGGGCCTCCTCAATATTGAAGACTGCAAGTTTGTATGTACTTATGTATGTATAGCAACGAAATCAGTGGCGTTTAGCTAATAAATCATGATTGCGTCAAATAACAATATACTTATTTGTACAAAAATGTCTTATTCCAAAAAAAATTGTGGCATATTTTCGGAAAAAGTTTTTATCGTTCAAATATTTAAATAAAACAACTCATATACGGAACTGTAAGCTTTTTCTCCTGGTTTTGCGCTAATTGTTATTAATTTTTAATGCAAAAATTTTACTTTTTTTTAGAAAAGAAAATGTATATGTATGTATAGTAAAGGTGGTTTGAAACGATTAGTTTTTTTACATATGTAAGTATGTATGAAATTATACATTTGTAAAAGCTTTCAAACAATGCTTCTTTAAAAGTCAGATGGCAAAATATCAATTGGATCATCCGGCATCAGCTGTTTTTACTTTTCAACAGTGTGTGTTGAGAAAAACTTATAAAATAATGTAACAAAGTAAAACCCGGCTTTATAAATTTGTTGTGATTGATAAGAAATAAATAAACAAAAAGTAAAAATGTAGATAAAATATCTGCAGCTTAGAACACCCCTAGTTTATGCCAATGTAATTAGATATGTACATTTTAAATTAAAAATAAATTGTGTGTAAATTAGGGATTTTTTTATGCATGAAAAGCTGTATGTGGATCGGAAAAAGTCTAAAACCAAAATTATTGGGGTTTCTCATGTTATGAACGAGCTTTTAGTTACAAACAATTTCTAGTAGGAAAAATACGCCATGATAGGGATAGGAAAATATTTGTACGTATGGAAAAATGTACTTTATGTTGCAGCTTTAAAGCTATTTCCATATCTGGATCCATATTTAGAATTTAATTTTTTAAATCTCTTATTACCATAAGATTTTTAATCAATTGAATTGTATTAAATGGAATTTATTTGTGAATTGCACTAATAGAGTTTTCTTTAATTAAATTATTATAGCGGAAATAATGTAACGAAAACAGTAAATAAATTGCATTTCAAATAGTTTTATTTCCGCAATTTAGTCTATATTTTATTTACATCAATGTTTAAAAAAATTAAATTATTTCCTGATTTTTACAAATTTGCTCAATGTACAATGTATTCCTATAAGCTTTAACGGTCTATGAAGCAGTTCTGCTTCTTGGATATAAACTTTAATAAATTTGTTCAGAAATATTAAAAAGAGCTTTAAAAACGGATATAAACATGAAATTTTAATTACACCGTAGATCGGATTCCAACTATATAAATGACACACCAAAACGCCAGAATCCAGTGGTTGTATACTCCATTTTAATATACTTATTGGTTGAATATCAAGGGGTTATTCTCTATTGCGATGCGTAAGAAAAATGGCACCTAATCGGATAATTAGTACCCTTAATTGCGATTACGCATTTTCCTTTCGCATCCAATTTTTTCACTTTCGCAAACCTGGCATCAGTATACTATGTAATACGAAAGCGAATGTTAAAATCGTTCGTTAGAACTTAATATCTTGCGCTAACAAAATATCAAACATATCGAACTAGCTTACCCATCGGAATAGAGAATAACGCCTCAGGAAGATGCTGCTTTTGTTTGTATTATCTCTCAAGGGATGGAAAAAAATTTTTTTATTTAAAAGCAATTTTAATTTTCTGAAGTCTATAAATAAAAGATAATATTATTTTGAACAGATCCTAAGGCCATTTAGCCATGACCTTTATACATTAGGTTGTAATTGGTAATTATTTCCTAATGATAATAAATAGTAATAATTATTTTGAACATATAAAAAAAGTTTTAAGGCACATCACTGCTTAAATTCAATTTGTAGTAAAAATATTTTCCATTAAAAGCAAATTTGGTGTAGAAAATTTCACTTTATGGCTTATAAATACGATTTTAACAATTTAATGCTTCATTTGTTCGGCACACAATGAATCTGTTCTAACTAGGCACTTTGATGTTTCAATCGCGATATTGTTGGTTCTGCCTTCTCTTATAAGTATATTCTTTGAGAATATATAATCTTAGATCTAATAATTTTTAGGTTCAGTAATATCGAAAAAAGGCGTAGGTATAGTGAGCCAATAGTATAATATTTATGTACTGCATAATCCCATAAAATGAGGCCACAGACATAAATATTGCCTTTTGTTGAATTATCCTATATTTTTAATAAATTAATTACTTTGTTATAAGTAACGGGTCTTTCATTAAGCGCTTCCTGTCTTTGATTTTAAAAATAATCAAAATCATTGGTATTTTTTATTCATTTAAAAGACTTATTGACGCCATTAGGTATAAAATATAACATCGTGCATTTGAAATGTGAAATTATTGATGGATCTGACGCATAAATCAAGCAAAATTTTATCGATGATATGGGTTATATTGGTTTTTAGGGTCGTAGTGGTTTGTGAGTTGTTCTCATAGGCTTGCGCGTTAAGAAAACCGTGGAAGAAAATCTGTAATGCGGTCAATGCACACGATTTCCGTGGCCAATTCACATCACCTTCACGTGAGATGACCATGACCTCAAATAGCTCGTGCAAAATATTCAATGTGCAAGAACTGAGTGGTACGTAGCGGCGTCCTCTGGAAAACACATCATTGGTAGCTATGTCGTCCAATTCAGGCCAGAAAGAGTTGGTAATCACCGACCTATATCGCTCCCCGTTGACGATGATGGCCTGCCCAACATCCTTCTCAAAGAAATATAGACCGATGACGCTATCGAACAATTATCGTTTGCATGTATTTATTAACGCTACTTATATCCATATACCCCCATAACCATATTGAATAAATGACAGCCAATTCGGCAAATGTGGCTTAACAATATATCCGCTATCAACTGTCAATGTTCAGAAGTCCCTATTGGAAGAACCGATAATACAATTGAATCCTACAAGTTTTTATCTTGCAAGGGAATTAAAGTGTAGCGTAAACTGTTATTTTTTATATTTTGTTTTTCTTTTATTTAATTAATTTTTTGGTGTTTTACATGTTTTATTATAAAGTATATTTATTGCATAGGAATACCTCGATTTTAGCAATTTATATCACCTTGATTATTATATACATACATACATACAACCGCATCAAGGTTGGTAAAGTACATTGTGCCTTTTGAGTATTTTGCTATTATTATTTTCGTTGTTTTAAATGTTAATTGACTAAAAATACATATCACGTATTTATTTCAGCCAATTTTTTATTATAATTTTTTTTTTGCTAATAAACAGAAATTAAAAGATTAAAATAATTACATTTAATTCTATTCCATTTAATTTTGCGATCGGTCTTTTGTACCAAAGCTCTGGAGAATTAATTTTTCCATTGACAGATCATACAAAATTGACATTCAGCCGGTTATTCTAAATCATGATAAATTTAATTTCCATTCGCTTATATTAATTACGGAATTACGGGATAATTGAAGGAACTATTTTATATATCATTCACGTATAGCGTTGCGTTATTTCAATGCAACAATTAACAATGAAATAATAATAACGGCCCTTCTGGGATGCATTAAATAATTTTACTCCTTCTGTTTATATTAAGTTTATCTATGAAATCGTTGGAAAGAATTATGTATTCGGTATATATGTGATTATTATCCTTTAGCTTTCAGTAGTTTCGTTTTAATTGTAAATTTACAACAGATAACAAAATAAATTAAATTTTAATTAATTGGAAAGAACTATTGATAAATCCTACATGCATCCATACATCGCACATTTTGATCAGCCGATTAAATGAAACACACACCCCATTTTTTTGAAAGGAATATATTGTTGTGGATCATATTGATCCAGTAGCCAAATAGTGATACCTAGTGAATCTTTTGTATTATAACATCGTTTCATTATTGGAAATGCTGAGACCATACAAATGAGGATTCTGTAATGTCCTTAATGAGACACCACAACATGTTAATTGTGGTTTCTAATATCTCTTTGGGGTAAAGCTTTGGACATTATGAATGGTTTTATCGCGCCTTATAGTGGGGACCACTATTTATCTGTCATAACGACATGCTGCTTCAAAAGCTTAATGGATGTCATATGTATCCAATATTGATATTTTTATAGGTAAAACAACAATTATTTTATCGAACCTCGCTGAAAGATAATTTTCTTATTTTTAAATAAAATATGTGGCCTTAAATAATTAAAAAGTGAAAAAACAGTGCGTTCAATTCTTATTGGGTTTTATTTTATCTCACATTTGTTTATAAACAATAAGCAAAAATACAATAAAAAAGCTGCTTGTATTTCGATTGTATATTTTTGTTGCATTTTTGCTTTAATTTTCTGTTCTCTTGTTTCATTTACCCACACGAATCTTCGTAATTTTCAATATACTTTTGGTTTACATCTGTCTGTGTGCGCAGGTCATCCGTCGCAAAAGAAATTCATATACTTATTATAAATATACTTATTATAAATTTAAATTTTCTTCTATAGAATTGCAAAAAGTAAAGTAAACAATTCAAACTTTTCATTGCAATTTATTCGCCGGAAAGGTTGACAAACTGATAATATAAAAAATTAAACAAACAAACAAAAACATCAACAAAAAAGCTCAATGACAACAAAAAGTAAAAGCGTAAAACCATTTTTTGAAATTAAAAAATAACTTAGTACGTAGTACTAGTTAAAAATTATCTTTAGGTTGAATGAAACCAGTTGAATAAATATCCAAAAAAAAATTTATGGAATTTTTGTTCTAAGAAAACATTTTGCAATCAAATCAATTTCATTATTTCAGTTTCATTTAAACCGCATTTCAGATACGATCAATAGACTTAATCCAACAACATGATTATGAAAGTGCCCTCAAGTGACTGGTCGGACCAATTTGAGCAGTATATTATTGAAGAAGAATCCGACAATGAATTGGAAGAATTAGATCAAGATTTCTCCGAGTATCTGTGGATGGAAAATGAAGAGGAGTTTGATAAAATCGTAAGTTTAGAACAAAAGTTGCACACAAAAAATTACTTAAATGAAGTTTTTTTTTCTATCATTAAATTAACCGGTGAATGAAGGTTACATATCAACTTGCTAAAACAATGGAATACTGAAAGGTCCTTGACCCTTTTAATGTCCTTGTGCAGTACAATATATACACACTCATACATATGTACATAAGTACATACTAGTGATGTAACGAAATGCCACTTTTTCGATATTCGCGAATACGAATGATATATTTGGGATTTAGAAATATCTATGCGAAATGAAATATTTAAAATTTAATTAAAATAGATTTTTGTGTACATTGTGATTTGAAAAAAATATTTTCAAACCTTTAGTGAATGTAATTCGATAACTTAAAAAAAAAACTTCGAAAAATATGCACTAGAGCCTTCCCGGTTTGTGCCACCCCTACTTGCATCGCATATTGAAATTTGGTTCGATAAGCTTTGCTTCATCTTTGATCGGATTTGTGTCGCTACGACTGAATTTTTTCGCTAAATAGCCGCAATCACACGAAGATTTTGCAATTTGCATGTGCATATTTTAGTCTTTTAGAAAGCTCGAATTAAGTTTTTAATTATAAAAGCTGTAGTTGAGTCAATGAACTAACTCTAAAAAGAGAGGAAAAAATGATTAAAATAATAGAAAATTCATTAACCTGGAACTGTTTAAACGTTTTGAATCGAGAGTAAAAGCTGTTGACCTATGACCCAATTTAGAAAAATCAGTGCATATATACAGAAATACATTAATCGATTTGCGTCACATTTTACCAATTCCTATTAAAAAATGCATATCGGAGCTCTAGTGTATTGGAAAAAATTCCACACCTCCACGTTTGCAGGATTAAGAGCCATTACTACAACTTGGCAGCAAACTATGCGTTAGTCAAAGGTAGCTTTAGCAAAAGTGGGTGACAAACGGACCCTTTAATAATTTTTCATTATTATTCCCTGTAAAAAAGTTATCTTTTGCAAAGCATGTTATCTTTTACCATAGCATTTACACACAACTTTTAAATATATTTTTTAAAAATGCAGACGTGAATGATGATGCTCGTTTTGGAAGCTCCATCGCATCAAAAACCGATGAAAATGTTGAAAAAGTGAGGAAAATTGTTATGGATAGTCGTCAAATTACTATTAGAGAATTCGCAGAGTATATCGCCATATCGGTTGGCTCATGGCATACAATTTTATCTCATATTTTTTGCATGAAGCGTGTGGCAGTGAAGCACGTTTTGAACCAAAAACCATCACATGGGAATCGCTCAGGAAATGTAGAATGACGTTAACGATGATTTAGATTTGCTTAAAAGGATCATAACTGGTGACGAATCATCGGTATATGGTTATGACAATGAAACCAAAGTCCAATCGTTCCAATGGAAGAGCAAAGGCAAGACAAGGAGAGCCAATATCAAAATCGCCAAACAAGCTAAACACGTCTAACTATTATGTCTCTCATAAACAAACTTAACTAAACTCAACTAAGAACATATGTTTGAGACAAGTGTATCAACATAAAAAAAAATCGCTAATTGAATACACGTAGCCCGAGAAATTTCAAAATTCACCTTTTCTTTTGAACAGACCACATATACGGCTCTAGATGATAAAGTATGGAAATGTGTTAACCCCAAATTACAACCTGGCGATAGTTGGGATGAAGTTGCCTTCAACTAACTTGTCGCGCACTTTTAAGTTAAATTAAAGTTGTAATAATGGTGAACTCTTTATCCGTCCGATAAAATCCTACCCATACCTACAATAATTCTTGTCTGTTATAGTCGCTCCAAGGTTGTGTATGTTCAAAGAACATCGCAATTTCGTGCACTCCCGCTGACTGCGATCGCATTCACAGCAATTTTTAGAGATTTTGTACTTTTACAAGTTGTTATTTTAAATTTAAAATATTTGTATTGAAAATATTGCGAATGAATATTTGTGCCATTTAATTAATAAATTTTAACATTTAATGTATTTATTGGGAGAAAATATTCGACAAATATTCGTCTGACTTGGCAAATATGAATTGCATAAATTAGGCGAGCACTCAGAATATTACATGCATGATCTCTTTGTGACACCTGGTGGGAAAGAAAGATGAGAGATAGACAGATAGACACAGATGTAAAGTGCGGAGAAAGATAATAGACTCATAATTCGCAGATAGGGTATAGAAACCGAGGGAGCACCAGTGAAGATGTTGTTAAGGAGGGATCATGAATCGAAAGGAGGGGTGTCAACAGCTGCTAATGATGTAGGAGTTTACCCTTGTCCGATAATTCCTTTAGGCTACTAAAGCGAACGCTGCCCAAATAACGCATTCGAAGTCTCTCCAGTATGTTACAGAGGCATAGGAGATGGTACGCCATCTCTTTCTCTTTATCACGGCAACTTAAGCAATAGTCATTGTATGGAAGACCCAGTGGCCATGAGTTGCCTGATCTGCACTATGGAAAAATTCAAAAGTTTTGTCGTTTTCCTTGTTTGGTTTATAACCCACATTATTATTTCACTTGTTGGAAAAAACACGCATAATTAAAAAAAAATTTATTAAAAATTTTTCTAATCATTCTTTCCAGGAGTTACAGCGTCTTGAAGATGAAGAACTTATGAAAGAGTGCATAGATGCTATGCTAGATGATGAGCTCGAAGAACAGCTAAATGAATGGGACAAAGCTAAAAACGAAGAACTTAGAGCAGCTCTCTCCTCCTTAGCAGTAAGTGAATGTAATGTTACCAATTCATTGCTCAATCCTTTGGCAGCTGAATTTATACCACAAAATCATTTAATTATTGACCTGGGCACTTCATAAACCAGACCTAATGAGACAACACAAAAATGTTAGTCGATGTAGAACAAAAAAAAAATATCTTGAATACTCTAATTTTAGTAGTGAAAACGATCTCCCGATTTTCTATACTGGAAAAGATGTTTAAATAATCACACATTAAAAAAAATATATAAAATAAAAAAAGAAGCTGAAAAAAATATATATATATATAAAATAAAAGAAAGTATTGTAAGAAAATTAATACTTGTTGCCAGGCAACCTTTAATTATAATATATGTAATTATTAAGGCCATTCTTGAAAAATAGACTTAGTGTTTTGTTTTTATGTAAAACACTAAAAATTTATGGAATAGAAACCGATGTGACAAGTTAAAGACTTACAAAAACCAAAAAAAAAAATAAAAACATTCAACGAAAAAATAATTTTAAAAAAAGTTTAGCGTATCTTACCTTAACGCATAAAATAAAATAAAAATACAATAAACTTAAAAATACATATTACAATATTTTTACGCTTTAATAACCAAAATTAGAAGAAGAAAAAATAAAATAAAGTTACGACTGTCCCTTTTATTTTGAGTAGCAATTTTTAAAAATTTCATTTCGCTTAACATTACTATCATTGAAATCAACACTTGCGTTTTGAGAACGAACTTTCGAATTGAATCGTATGGAAAAACGTTTTTAAAGGGTGTGTGTTTTTCTTAAAATGAAATTATTTTTTCCTTTCCCAGTAAACTTCATTGTGATGTATTTATGTATTTTTTATTACATTTCTTTAAGTATGTTTTAATATATACCATATATATATGTATGTATATATATTTTTTATTGTAAGAAGTATCTTTTCAAATATATATTTTTTTTAAATTTCAACGAATTACAACACACCTTTGTTATCTAATATTTAAGGCAGTTATTGAAGCAAAACTTAAACACTACTCGCGCATCCTTCAAACGTTTTATTTACTTTAATTATTGTAAAGATAATTGTTTGTTTGTGTGTGTGTGTGGTATTTATTCAAAATTATTTGAATTTATAGGCTCTTATTTTGCCTCTAATACTTTTAGAGTATAATTGTATCGTTTTTTCTAACTGGAAAATCTTGTAAAATTTATTGTAATAAAAAAATGAATACAAGTAATTGTTGAAAAAAAATATAATTTAGTTTCCCCCATTTTTTCTATACTCGCTTGTTTATAGATTTTTTAAGTAGCACCACTACTTTTTTATAATTTTAATTAAATAAGAAACTTAACAATTTATCTCTTAATATTTCCTTTATGTGTGATATAAAATATAAAAAAAAAACTTAAAAAATTTTAAAAACTTAGAAAAAAAAAACTCAATAAAAAAGTATTGCAATTAACTCTAATAACTTTATATAAATTTCTTTTATTTGACGTACGGGAATTATGAAAATTTTTAATAAATTAACACTATTTTTTCGACTTTTTTTGTTTTAATATATATAATTTTTATAATCAAGCGTTAGGTCTTTTTTTTTAATAATAATTTTATTCAATATTTCGACGCCTCTTTGGGCGTCTTCTTCAGGAAATTTTTTTATTAATATTAATAAAAAAAATTTCCTGAAGAAGACGTCCAAAGAGGCGTCGAAATATTGAATAAAATTATTATTTAAAAAAAAAGACCTAACGCTTGATTATAAAAATTATATATATTAAAATTTTTAATAGCAATCTATACTTTTAAAACTTGTTTGTTAGTAAGACGAGGTTAGAAGAGTGGCGCTAAGCAATGACAACCTCACTCGAAGACTTTCCTACTACCAGCTTGATTTACAGCCATACTTCTATCCATTCTTGTAGTTGCATTATATGCTATTAAATCATCTTCAAGTTTAAAACTTCGCGGTAACCACTTATGACGATTGCGGTTCTGAAAATAGTGTAACATTTTTTGCCCTTTTAAGGCGGAAAAGTGCATTTGGTGTTCTTTCATAAGCGTAAACTTGCAAATAAAGAGTACGCAATCCTGTAAGGAAGTTAAATCTAAAGCGATAAGTAGACTATAACAAACGCCTTTAGTTTGTCGTAGAGTCGCCTATTATTGAAATCTCGTGGATTGACATAATACCCTTAAATTTTTCTGATTAAATTGTCAACTAAAATACAAATAATTTAACTACTAAAATATTAAATCAAAGTTTTTATATCAACATTTTTGCGACAAGAGGGAGCAAAATGAAACTTTGTGCGAGAATGAATCCACCCAAAGCCCATTTACAAGGTCTGCGCAAAGCGAATGGATTACAACAAACTCAAGAACGCAATTAACGAACTCCTTATAAAAGTTTAAAAAAACTTGTATAATTTTATAAAGTTTGACTATCCTACCTATCAGCTGATCTGTCACATAGACTTTATTAATGGGCCTTGAAGCCACCCTTCCTATTCTTTTTAACAAAAGTTAAAAGAAAAAATTAAAAAAAATATTTTCTTCCTGGCATAATTTTTGAGAAGTTTTAGCAATAAAATGTACAAAATATGTCATTTAAATAAAATAATTATCAAAAAACGTTTAAGCTCGTCAATACTCTTACAAGAAGTATATACAGTCGAAACGAAAATAGCAAATTGCAGAGAACTAATCATTTGCAAAATCATTATATGAAAGGAATATAAAAGAAAACAGATGTGGGCTGTTTTTCAATTCGAATTGATTTTATAAACAGGAGTGTATTTGATTCCCTATTTACAGTTCCGATTGATATTGTTTCAAGTTCTATTCCCGCGCTGCATCGTCAGCAAATAAATGTATACATGTATGTACATATATGTACGTTCGTAAATGCAGTACTGTGTTGCAACAGAAAAGAAACTCCACTATGCCGACACGAAAAATAAATGATGCTGTCCAGCAGCTAATCAAAAGTCCTAGATAAATATGTATGTGTTTTAAGGCGAACTGAATTCGAGATAGTAGTTTCTTTCCTATGGTATAATACTGCCATGTGCGGAAAATATTTTTGAATTCCTAAAATAGAGATAAATAAGCGCCAAATGGGATTTTTTTATTATAAAATTTTAATAAGGCCCATTAATGGGCCCCGGCATATAAATAATTATGTTGAAAAATACAACTCTACATCAGCTATAAAAAGAACAAGTAGAAAATGTAAGAGAAATGAATGACAGCAGAATTAAAAAAAAACTAATGTCATCAGCAAACAAGCAAAAATTACAATAGAAGTTTTAGAGAAACCTATTCCGGAATTTTCTCCTGCTGTTAAAAATTTTTTGCAAAAGTTATTGCAAAAATCAAGAAACTTAAAGCAAAATAATAGAAATTATAAAACAAAAAGAAATTGCGCTGTAATTTGATTATATTGTTAAACTAAAGGCCAGTATGGATGATTCACGCGAAGAGAATCAGTTTATTGTAGATGATGTAAGCAAAATTATCAAGGAAGCTATAGAATCCACCATCGGTGGCAACGCCTATCAGCACGACAAGGTAAACAATTGGACAGGCCAGGTTGTGGAGAATTGCCTCAGTATGCTGACGAAGGAACAAAAGCCCTACAAATACATAGTGACCTCGATGATAATGCAAAAGAACGGTGCCGGCTTACATACAGCCTCTTCATGTTATTGGAATAACGATACAGATGGCAGTTGCACAGTGCGTTGGGAAAATAAAACTATGTATTGTATTGTTTCTGTGTTTGGTTTAGCCGTATAAGGCTTTAAATTTTCAAGAATTATCAGATGAAGGCTGAGGAGAAGTAGACAGAAATAGATAAAATGAGTCCAGTCCAATTGTATGGGTACGGCATAGTTTTATATATATCTTAAGTTTCTTTAGTTTTTTGTACACAAATATAATTGTCTGAGGCACTCGTTAAAAAGAAAAAAGAAAAATCTTAAGACCTGATACACTTGGCAGGCAGCTGCATTAAAACAATTTCTTGTTTTCATAAAAATACAATGTATGTATATTTATTTTTTAATTTTCTTTTGATTTTTAAAGGGGAGGGAAAGGTGGAGACTCTTGAGTATTATTCCAATTATAATTAAAAAATAAAATATTGTTAAAAATTAATAAAAATCCAAGCCATTCTTAAATATAAATACAAAAACAATTTTTATCAAAACAAAACAAGATGACAAGATCATCGCCAGACGGCGAATTTAAAACTCGACTCGCTTTAATAAAACAAAAACAAATTTTACCGCTATTTTTCCAAAGCAACAAATAGGAAAGAAAGAGAACTCGCAAAAACTTCAAATTAGATTATTAGTAGTTGCCATTTTTTAAGTGAAGCGTCTAAATTTTAGTATTAAATAAATTAAATTGCGAAAATAGATAAAATTGCCTGCAAATTCAAAAAAGTTAAAATATATAAAGAAGCAACATATTTTTGTAATTGAAATATAAATGTAGATGAAGTATTGTAAAGAATTTAATATTTTAAATTTTCTTTATGCTTTGATTCGTTGGCCTGTTTGTGAAAAATTTTAGTTTTGTTTTAATTTTGTGTTCCCCTTCATATAAAATGAAAATTGCATTAATAAATAAAGTCTTTACTAAATTATCAATTAAAAATGTGTAGTGTAATTATTTGTTTGCGTTTGTTTAATGTTCAGTGCTCGTGTGTGATTGGCCTTGACTTCCATTTAAGTGTGGAATGTGGTGTCTTGGCAATTTGTGTTGCAATTTGATCAATATTTGCGTACGGTAGGATAGCCGGGTTGGCGTACTACAATTTACATTCATACTTTAACCCATTAAGAGGTAAGTCAGTGAACAATATTATTTAATAAACTTTTTGTCGTGCCGGCTTTTGTTTTATGGTTTCCAAGGGTTTGGTTGGCCATTGTTTAGGCCTTAATATGTTTTTATAGCAAGTGCTTTGTTGGCCAGTATGTGTTATGTGAGCGTCAAAATAAATAATACAAACTTTTTTAAAATAAGTTTTTTGTTTTTGCAAAAACAATTGAAAAGCGAAAAGTTATTGTTGCATTCCTCAAGAATTTTTGTAAATAACTTGCAATTAGTCCGCGGGGTCATGTCACCAAGGTGTACCTTTTCTCTGATTTTTATGTCAAGAGGTACGAACAACATCTCAGATTGGAAAGCGGAACTGATGAAGATTTTTTTAATAGGCCAAAAAAACGTTATATTTCACAATTGGAACATATGTACATATATATACATCTGTACATCCATACATGGAAAGCGGACTAATAATGCGCGCTGATAAGTGTTACATGAATAAATTACTAATAATTGCCAGCGCCCGTGTCTGCTAAGAAGACAAACTCAAATTCCAGAGAAACCGTCTGGACGGGCATTGAGAAAATGGATAATTATAAATATGCAGAACCTCATGAACAATCCTGTGTGCTTAAGTTAACTTAGACGAGCTAATGTCAGCACTTTAAAAGTACCTCCCATCCTTATCATGTTTGGCAAATTTCGCCTATAATTAAAGAAAACTGTTGATCCTTAATCCACTACATACTCTCGAATTTGTATTCGAAAAACACCAAACACAAAGGGAATAACTAATGAAATTTATGACAATTTGTGAAATGTAGAATAATTTATTCCTAATATAATATTCTGTAAAAAGTAAATACTACCCTGCATTAAGAAGTGTGTTTCTTAGTTTTAAAATTAAATTGGAAATTAAAAAAAAGCTTTCTGTAAAAGTACAAAATCGGACTTTGGAACTTTTTCCTTATTGGCACAGAATTTACAAATAGTTTTAGCAACTAAAAAATAGGCTGAACAGGTTGCAAATTTACTGCTCAAGACACGATATAGCACACTTGGCACCTACCTTGTTGGTCCCTTTGTGTTACCTTAAGAAAAAGCAAAACGAAATAAAGCAATGGAAAGTTAACTAGATCTCTTGAAGAGTATTACAGATATTGAACAGGCCATATATTATCTAATTACGACAAATATTAAAAGCAGTGAAGCGTGTGCGTATTAATGGTAAAAGAATTTGTTTTATACTCAATCGTTATGCAGATTGTATAACTAAAGTTTCCATATTATCATTTAACAATTAAGTATTAATCAGTTACAGAATATAAGATATCGAAGAAATAAACAATATATAGCCAAAAATATGTTTCTCCTTTAATCTAACAGCGAACTGGGTATAACTTCGGCTTAGCTTCAGATGTATATCTTACTTTTTTCATACATATGAAGAGGACCTGTAGGGACACTTTTTGCTAATTAATTTAAAAATGTACAGTTTTGAGGCATGAATATGTTTTATTCAAGAATAACTCAATTTAAAGGCCATATCAACAATTTTCGTTATAACTTCGACTTAGCTTCGGACATTATTCTTATTTCTTCCTACATAAGTATGCATAAAAATAATATTGAGTAATAATTTGGAATTTTCAGTCATGTCTATATTGTATTAAATGAGCCATATATGTATGCAAACGAACTGATGCTGGGTACGTTCGTAAATGTAGACAGTAAATTAAAATGTCCTTAACATCAACAGTAAAATAGATGGTGTGCAAAAATATGTTAAATAGTGGTCATATACAACAGTCACATAATAGGAAAAGCATTATTTGGTTTGCATCGTTACAGCGGAGAAAGTTTTCTGTTCTGTTGCAGCGTAGTACTGCATTTACGAACGTACCTTTCATTCTATAGAAGCCACTAACATCCGAAAAAAATATGAATCAGTTGCAGCTGAAATACATATAAATTTTTATTTTCCAATACACAAGACTGATTAATAAACAAATATTTAAATATACTAGTAAATTAATTAATAAATTTATTTATTAAGTAAATACATCTATTGTGCAATGACGAGTACCAAATAAATTACTCAGCAGAGGAAAGATATCTATAATTCCAGCATAGACGAGATAACCGCCAAATAGATTTAAGATTTTGTACTCGTTATTGCTTTCTAATATATGCTTATATTTAGCCGTGCATCTCTTCTTTGTGGCGATATATTTCAATGATCAGCCAAACAATTCTGCTTCAATTTCATCACAAGGGACTGAAATAAATTTCATAGTGCTCATATGTATGTATGTACGTGTATGAGAAATATTATAATAAACATTTTCCCACACTCTACAATAAAAGTACTCTAAAACAAAAGCATAATTTTTTTTTTTTTTTTTTTTTTATTTGAAAATAAGTAGTATGTATAATACTTTATAAAAATCACATATTATTAATAAGTATATAAATAAAGTTTTTACATGCTCTGAATAATAGAGTTATTTTTAATTAAATTTACAATTTTATTTCTAAATATTTTGATGTTTGGTTCATTTTTAATATTATCTGGTATTGAATTATATAACCTCAGTCCTTTATAAAATAATGAATTTTGCATCGCATTTGTGTGTGCCATTTGAAGCCGGGAATTATTAGCATTTCTTAAATTATACGGCTGAATGTCTCCTACATATCTTGTCTGGTCGCATAAATAACGCGGCGCATCTCCCATATCTAATTTCTTTATGAAGCAAATTGTGTTGAGTTGTAGTCTCTGACAGATATTTAACCATTTTAATGATTCTAGCATGAATTTTATTGAAGTAGGGTAAGTGTACCAGTAGTCGGCACTTTAAAATTTTTTCTTTTTTGAAAATTGTATTGTAAACTACCTGTAATATATATTGGGGTTGCAAGTAGTTATTACAATTCAATGTAGAGTTTTGTTTCAGATTAAAAAAAAGAGTTTTTAAATATCTATTCATTAAATTAAAAAAAATTTCTCTTTATATAAAATTCAAACAATTTTCCAGTAGTCGGCACATTGGTTCCAGTATTCGGCATATAATGATCCTAAAGTCGGCATGGTTTTTCGTACAAAAAAAAATTCAATTTATAAACAAATTCATATTGTTATTTATTTAAATAAAAGATATTTACATTCTGTCGTATTAAAAAAAAAAAACGAAAATTTTTGGAATTTAATGTAGCACAAAATAAAAATCTACTAAAATAAAATTAGTATATACTTATCTACATGTGTAACTAACAACTTAGTTGAGATCTGTTTATAATTACATAACAAAACAATAAAACTTAAAACATATTAAAAAAACATAAAAAACTAAAAATTACATAGGTACGTAGTATTTAGGAACTGGTTAAGATAGGTACTTAAGTACTGCATGCTTTGCATAAAAATTCAATTTCTTTTAAATCATTGTATTGCACGTTTTTCAATCCAGTACATTTGAGGTGAAACCATTGAGGACATGAATCACATCCAACGTTTTTCAAATCATCATCGTCTGCATCAGTGTCTAGTTCTTCATCGCAGGTACCGCATAATTGCTTTTGTTTTGCTTTTTTAGGCTTTACATGACTGTTTTCTTTTTCTTTCTTTCGATTTTCCCGTATAAGTTTTCGTTCTTTTATAGCATCGGATTTAGATTTCTTTGCATTTTCTTTCGATTGATAGTGCTTTCTCCATGCTAGAGCAGATATAGCGCTAGGCATCCTGGGTTTTACTGATCGTGAAGTATTAGGTGTTGTAGGAAAGTACAAATGTTTCTCAAAAGTTGGTGATACTGATACTTCTTCATTTTTGATTATTGATGTTGTACCTGTGGAATTTTGGTTAAAAAATATAATATGTATCCTAAATATGTTTGAAAATTGGATAAAGAGCAGATATCTATACGAAAATTACCTAAGATTGGGGAAATATTAATGGATTTCAAAGCATTATTGTTAATGAACGAGTTAATAATAGCTGAACTTGGAGAAGGACAGTCGGTCGATTTGAATGAATTATTGATGGGCAAGGTAACTGGAATTGGGGACGAACAATCAGTCGGTTGGAATGCGTCATTATTTAGAGAGATACCGATATCTGTTGCTGGAATTAGATTTTCTATTGTGGTTGCATCCTTTTCCAAAACTCCTTCCTCATTTACAATATATGTCCCAGACTGGATTGTAATATTTCCCAATATTTCGATATCGTGAGCTCCTTCCTTTCCTTTCAAAAGATTGATCTCGTCAATAATATGCTCGGAGTTTATTTCACGCTCAAGCAGTTTTGGAGCTATACGCTTTATAACTCGAATGGCTACATCTAAGTCGGTTTCTTCGTTTGTTTCATTTCGTTCAGCAGTTAGTAATTCCAATTGGTTTCTCACACACTTCGTATAATCCACGTTGTCGGGGTTATAGGGATATAAACCACACTTCCTAAAACCATTTTGTATTGTCTCTGTCATATCAAGATTTTTCAAAGCCATTTGAAGAAGTGGACAAAACGTTGATTTGGAAACAGTCATGTTCATATTTTCAGGTTTGAGCTGCCAATCCCTTACTGTTTTTTTCCATTCGCTCTTTAGAGGTTTGAATACACTGACGTCGGCTGGTTGCGTAATATGTGTTGTATTTGGAGGAAGCGAATATAAAATAATGCCGTTTTCATTACAAAATCTACTTAATTCCATAGTCATATGTGACCTGTGACCATCAACAAATAGCAAAATGGGGCGTTTAACATTATTTTCCGTAAGCCAATTATGCACTCCGTTGGCGATATACTCATAAAATGTTTCACTCACCATCCATCCGCTATCAGATTTCCCAAGAAACCAGTTCTCCGGAAGACTGTTCACCACATCTTTTGGCGGTCTTACGTAGGGAAATACTACCATTGGATTTACAATTCCGCCATTTGCAGAAAAAATTAGAAGTACGGTAATTGTTTCTTTTTCGTTTCCGCGTTGGATGGAATATACATTTTGGTATCCTTTTGGTGCCAGAACTTTCCCAGTTTTCGGGCACATACTAAAACTGGTTTCGTCACCATTAAATATCCTTGACGAGTCTTCCAAAATATCCAATGCATTTTCTTCAATAAGAAAGGTTTTTAAATTCGCGAACCATTTTCTTATGCTTTCTTCCGTTACTGCTGCTCTTCCCTTGGATATACCTTCTGCTTCTCTAAGAGCTAAGCTGGGATGGCGTTTCATAAAAGAATAAAACCATTTCCTTCCAGGCCGGCCATTCGTAAAAGGTGTTTGTCTGGACTCCTCTTTTATAATTCCTTGGACGGTATTTAACAAATCATCGATTTTAAGAGGAAATCCGCATTTCGTCAAGTCATGACACCACTGAACTAAGCAGTCTTCTTCAGCGCTTGTTAGTACTGTTTTTGGTCCCATTTTTCGAGGACCTTCTGCAATGCGGCCGTGGATACGATCCTGAATGGTTGATCGCGGAACTCCATACTTCTTACTAGCACCATTAATCGACAACGAATTTTTTCTTATGTCTTCTAGGGCTTGTTTTAGGCTCTCTTCCTTATATTGGTGCATTGGCCTCTTGTTTTTGTGTGGCATGGTTAATGTTAGTCTGGAATGCTAAGAAATAATTACCATTTCAGACATCACAAACAGAGTCTCAAATTTGAACCACCAGGAATCAATAGGTTAAATAACATGAGGGAGAAACATTGCTGCCGACTATATAACACTCAATACCCAGTACTCGGCAGTTCATATAGTACTCAACATATACTATGCCGACTACTGGGTATATGCAATTTCTACTCAGTTTTCGCATAACCAGAAGGAAGAGAGACTAATAATGCACATTGTGCGGTATTTTGAGTACATTTACTGAAAAAGGCTCATTTGCCAGTAGTCGGCACCCCCCTGCCGACCACTGGATATAGTGAAATTTTTTGTTCCCTAAAGTCGGCAGCCATGAATTTAATAAATATTTTAATTTTTATAAACATTTTACAAGCTTAACACAATATTTTAACTAATATCTACCTTCGAAAACAATTATGGCAGCAATATAACATATATGAATATGACTTTCTTACCTTTCCAATTTGGCGTACACACTAAAAAAAATCTTTAAAAAACAGAAAAACCGCAAGCACTAAGAACCTGTTGCCGAAGGAGTTTGAAACAAGACTGAAATACTTGTTTCAGTTGCTTTATTTTGTTACCAAGGAAGAGTTGAGTCTTTTCTTAATCCAAAAACAATTTCACATAAATATTTAAATACCGTTAGGCTTATTTATTGACAATTAAATGTAAAAGATGCCGACTACTGGTACGTGCCGACTTTAGGTACATTTAAAGATTTAAGATTTTATCGATTACATTTTAGTATTGAGCGCATAGCTTTATTTTGTAACTCTTGTAACCTTGTTAGTTGTTGATCTGAATAGCTGGAATATATTATTGTTGATCCAAATTCGAAATGCGGTTTGATAATTGTATTATATATATTAATTGCAGTTAATATGGATATTTTATTTCTTATTCGTTTAAAGAAACCAATTTTTTTACCGATTTTTTTACAAACATAATCAATGTGGTCTTTAAATTTTAAATTTTTATCAATTATAAAGCCTACATATTTTAAATTATTAACTTTTTCTATGGTTAATAAAGACAAACTTATATCCTAAACATTACAACTTGCGTTTTATAACAAGTTTGGAAAAAATGACGCGCCCCAAGCATATTTTTACGTATATTATTATATATAAAATCTTTATATCTTCCTTCCGACTTATAAATTTATGTTTTTTAAAATCAATTTTTAAATTTCCTAATTGGAATGTAAAACATCTTGAATTGTCCCTTTACTATCACTACAGAAGAGTTTCAAATTTATGTATCAGACATACATATAAAAATACATTAGTATACATATATTCTATGACGATAACTATAAAACATTGTTTTTCTGGTTTATATAAATATACATCCTTCCGCTGACGGAATGCTAAATAATTTTCGAATTTATTGAAAGAAATGACTCTATGTAAAAGGCAGTTAGTTTTCAATCGTATCTTCTAAATATTGCACATCCTAAATTTTAGGTAATACATGCACTGTGGATCATGTACTCTTAAATCTTATCATTTCATGGACACATCTTTCTTATTGCAATCAATGGATGTTATTAAGGGACTTCAAAACTGAATTTGTATACATTTTTATATTTATCTACCCGTATATTAAAAAACTAATGAAACTTTACTTTTAGTTTTCAATATATTCTATGCCAGATTATTTTCATATTTATATCGACTTTCCACACTCCTTTTATCGGCTCCCAAACGTTTTCGACTGCTGTATTTAAGCACATATACATATGTACACCATTAGTATCCAAATTTGCCCGTGAACGCTGCATTCATTTGGAGTATGTGGATTTCATGCTATTAAACACTTGTCTCGTTTTGTCGCCATTGTAATGATTTATCGTAAATAAATATCAATTTCATTGCATTTTCATTTCGATCGTAGTTTTGTCTATTTTCCAAAAATGTTCGAAAAGCTTCCATCATCGAAGACTAAGGTCAACACGCCGTAATTTCAACCAAAAATGTTCTAAGAATTCTGAATATCCTAATCTGTCGCCTGAGTCTTTCCAAATTGAATCACCTTGAAAACATTCTGATATAAAAATCTTATCAAAAGTAGTTTAGAGTTCGCTCTATATTGACGCTTAATATATACATATAAGATAAATTTTAGCAAAAACGACGTATTACAAAAAGCATAGTTAATTTTCGGAAAGTATTCCTTAATGGCCTCTATACGAGTATATATATGTAGCAGTAAAAAATCTTAATCATATCTGAAGCTAAACCGAAGTCATACCAGGAATTGTCGATATAACCATTAAATTAAGTTATTTTTAAAAATGCAATATAGTCATATCCCAGAAACTTAAACATTTTGATCAACCCAGCAAACAAAGTCCCTCCATATCATCTTTATATGTATAAAAAAGTAAGAATTATATCTGATGCTAAGCCGAAGTTTTATTTACCATAAAGTTTCGGTGTGCATTTTGAAAAGTTCCTTGTTTTTAATACGTCTATCTTGCATTAAAGGAACGATATACACGTTTAATTATAGAATATATATTATGCCGTTTTACTAAATGAGTTAGTAAGAAAAAGAATACTGAAGATGGTACATGGCCAAAGCCGATCTGTTTAAAAACCAAATTGGACGTGGGATGACGGAAAATCTTTTCGAATTCCAGCAAACCCTGTCGGAAGAACATACACAACTTTGAACTTAGTGTCCTTTAATAATCGTAAATCCATAAGCAAAGTTCGCTCAGTCCTTTTCTTCTCCATTACCCCCTATAGGATCATATGGCTTCCACAAAGCATCTTTCCAGTCTATTATTGATTTTACTTTGTATCAGTTTCGTTAATCTTAATTTAAAACTCGAAAAAACCATGGTGAAAAATTTGAACGAACCTGGGTTTTGCAGGCAAGAACTTTAACCACTACACCACGCCACCACCTCAGTCCTGTAAGTTGGTTAAACTTTTTAAATTAGAGCGATAAATAGATTTTTTTTATAACTTCATTCAAAGTATTGATTTTCAAATTTTTTCGAAAACAAAAACGCCATTAGCTTTAGCATCATAAATTACATTTTGTTTTTAAAAATTATTTTCCTTTGCATTCCAATCCGCCATACATTTTTTCTTTCGATTTGATTATTTTACCTGCAGTTTAAACAACTCATTAAATCTAAATGTTATATTTCAAACTCATATTTTTTTCTTGTTTATTGTCAATAATAAATAATTAATATTAACAAATTAAGAAAAAATCAAGACGTGATATTTAATCCGAATTTTTGTGTGTGGAAATAATAAAGATATAAAATGTGTGAAACATTTTCCATGATTTATTACTTAATCGCCAATTAATTACTAAACACATTCACTGGACGTTGCAAATTTTAGTCCTTTCTTCTCGAGAAATTAGAGGGCAACGGTGGCACATCTTTTGGCAGTCGTAAATACAAAATTGACGTTCTTGACTTGGGCAACGCCTGCACAATGTGGGCATATTTAAAAACTTTTAAACGTGGAGCATTCAATTCTTGTTGCAATATCGCACCATCGATTTGATAATTTTTACCGACCAATAAAGATAGAACTATAAAGTGACATAAAGCCTTTTCTGTAGAGAAAGCCGTGCGGGAACCACTAAAAGGGAAGAAGAAAATTAATTTAAAAAATTATATAACACTTCCGAAAATGTTTATACTATACGCAACGCATAAGAGAATTATACATGTTAAAATCTCTATTCATTAAAAAAAAACTGTATAATCATTTACCTAAAACTGGCATTAGGATCGGAAAAGCGATCGCGCACATTATTTTCCACTTTTTCAGAAATTTCTGATAATTCGGCTTTTTTCAAAGATTTGGCTCGAGATTTAATAAGTCTTAACAACGAATCCATATAAATAATTAACTTTAAACGCAGTAAACCTTCATTGTCCATTGGCGATTGTTGTATGGTTTCTATTAATTTTTTCAAATATTCAGAATTGATGCTAAAATACAGAATATGATTACTGAAGGAAACATTTATTATTTATATTACGTCATTTCACTTACGGTATTTGATCAGTTTGCGTTTGGTAAATGGTTTTAGCCTCTTCATCCAAACGATTCAGCAATTCCATCGGCACCACATTTCCTATTTCATAAACGTCACTCACCGTTTCGGCCTCCTTATTTATTGGAGGTCTTATCTTATCAAAGTACGATGTATTATATACCTTTTCCTCGGTTTCATTGTTTTCAGCAATGGCTTCATCCACGGTAGTTTTCAATTCATTTTGTACCAGTTTTATATCCATACGCATTTTTTCTTGGTCGTTGAAGAAGCGAGAAGCCTTCCGTCCACCAAACTTCTTAAGCAGTGTCATTTTACTAACATTCTCTGAAAGATTTTCACTTTTTGTTTGATCTATTTCTTGGTATATACTATTTTTAAGAGTTACTTGATCAATGGGCACTATTGTCATCTGGAATGAAATAGAAATAAATGGCATTAGAATTTTAAAGTAAGAGAATATCTTTGCTCAACTACTTCATAAAAGGACAGAATTGCGATATTTATTAATTAATTAGGATTTTTGCCGCATTTTTAAAGTCAATGCTTCTCGGTGGGTCACGTTATTTAGATTTAGTATTTTGGATTCAATGTTCACGCGTCCGTTTTTTTTATTATTATCAAACCAAGTATTTTTAAGTTAAAATAGTTTCAGAATTAGGAATTGAATTTTCTCTAAAATGTTCCCGATATTTTTCACCTGCTCCGTCTATTTTACGGCAAATTAAAAAGTTTTGATATAGTGTATGATTTTTGTAAAAAAAATATTTTTTTAAATTTATCTCACATTAATTTCTATTGGATTTGATAGAAATTATAGGGAATACAGTCGAACTCGGAAAAGCGAACGCCGTGTAAATGAAAAAATTCTCTTAAATGAAAACAATCCCCCTTATTATGGTTGTCGACGTCGACAACCATAATAAGGGGGAATAACTTTTGAATATTTTCTTTGATTGATTTCAAATAACTTTGCTACGCTTAAAAGCAATTAAGCTTAAGCAAAAAAAAAAAACTATTCAAAAGAAACACATTTTGTTTGTCAAAGTGAAACATTATATTGAACAAGTATCGCTTAAAAGAAAACATTATTTGTTAACCGTCGGTGAAACAGCAGCCCATTTTGATGGTACTACATCCATACATCAGTACGTATCATATTTTCTATCTTCAGTTCAAAGAAAATTTTCGAAAGTGCTGATTTGATTTAAGCGCAATATCTTTCACTTAATTAAAGTCCGTTTAAATGAAAATCTTGCTTAAGCGAAAAACATCTGCTAGAATTTTAATTTTAATTAATTTTAATTTAATTTTAACTTATTCCATTTTAACTATGTAATGTAATATTTTATAACTAAAGAAAATTTTCTATTAATCAGAAGATCGAGTGCATTCGAACTCAAGTGCAAATACGAAAAAAACATATAAAAACGCATTTTCAGGTCCTTCACATTCATTAAAAAAAATAGAAAAGCCAGCCTTAAATCCAGGTGCTAAACCAATAAAAGCAGTGAAACACATTGGTCAAAAAATAACTACATGTGGACGTTTGAGGAAAATGTTCACTTCACTAAATTATTTATAACTAGCGGACCAGGCGAACTTCGCCTCGCCCCAATTTTAAGCCTTCGGACAAACTTTCTATTTTTTCATGTGAAAAGCCATTAAGGAATAATTTCAAACAAAATTCCATACAAAAACTCGATTTTCGATTTTTCCAATTTTCCGACTTTTCCGGAGGGATTTTCTTTCATAAAAACCTTCTCCTCGAAAATGCGAACAACTGACAAAAAGTTTTACAGAAATCGACCCAGCCGTTCTCATTTTATGAATTATTGGATTTTGCCACGCCCCTCCGCCCACAAACCGAAAATCAAAAATCACACTTCACAGTGTCACCCGCCCGAGTATTCTGAAGGTTTCCTGAAAATTTCGTCAAAATCGGCTCAGCCGTTTTGGAGCCATTACGTTACATACATACATACTACATACATACATACATACACACATCCTATTTTATATATATAGATATACATAATGACTCTACAGCTCTTCTTGCGTGATTTCAATTCCATGCAAGATGTTTTTAAGAGAAGTGAAAATTAAATCATCTGAATTTAAATGTCTCACTTTACTGCACCTGACGCACAAACAATGGGAAAATAAGTTGCGTGGAAGCTATGAAATAGCATGTATCAGATGTGATGAATTGATATACATACATATTTATGAAAGAAGCCTTCACAATACAATCAGGTGCAATGCATTGATCAATTTACGAATAGCGTCCAAAGGATCTCATCTGAGATAGTAAACATGAAACTGAATCCGGTTTAAGTCTATGTAGGTTAGCTAAGCAGAGCCAATCCAAAAAAGCTGCCCATACCAATAAAAACTTAAAAATAACTACGAAATTGGCAAAAATGCATATTTTTCGTGTTATGGGCTTCAGATCCCTTCATATAAAACTGTGCATTTCTCAACGTATTACGTCAATAATAGGTATCATTTAAAAGCCTTTGGAAATATCCTTAAACTAATAGTTTCTAAATTCTCAACCCAATTCGGGATTATGGAGGAAATCTTGCTATGCATGGAATCATTAGAAGTTAGTCACAAAATTTCTTAAAATACGAATCTATTTGATTCCAAAAACAAAAACAAATCAAAACTATCACAACTTGATATCACTATACGAGCATAAGTAAATGATACAAATATTGACCAGATGAGATCGAAAATATTACGTATAATCTCAGATTTGTACTAAAAGTTCAGAGGCAATATTTCGGAAAATATGAGTTACCGATTCTAAATATTTTGAATTATTTTCTTCGCTAAATTCTCTTACTTTATTTGTGACTTTATTACGGACGCAAATGTAGGTATCGGTCAAATCATTCGACTCAGTGTCGTTTATCAATCCTTGGTAAATGTGTCCATTCGCTACCAACATGGCACCCAACTGATTTTCGTTTTTACGATTTCTAAGACGACAGAAATGTGTATTTTCCTTGGTGAAAGCAGATAATTTGCCATTCTGGAATTTCACTAGAATTGTAAAGAATAATGGAAACACTTTATTTACCATTCATAAAGGGGCAAGATACGAAAACTTACTCATTGTGGGTACGACACCATTCTTTTTGCGGTGGTAGACCTTCTCGATTTGCACTTTTTCCTTCATACTTTAAACTAAATTCTCTGGCGTTTCTAATTACAACCATTGAATTATGGTGTCCACATAAAAACTAAATCCAACACGTGAAATACAAAAATAAACAAAAACAAAAACCCAAACATGGTTGCAAATAAAAGTACTATTTAGTAGAATGTGTACACCAGAGCTGCTAAGGAATGGCTTCTTTTAACGAAACAGCGTGTCAAGTAATAAACGAAAAATTAAAAGTGAGAATGCGTTTATAATCAATTGATAGTTCCTGACTGTATTAATATATTGACGAGAATGAATTCAAATAAAATTTTAGTGAATTAATAATGAATGAAGTGTTTTTTGTCTTACAAAAAGTAGTTTTGAGCTATAATTTGAATTAATTCTGCAGTAATAAAACAGAAAGTTGATATTGTTTTAATTATTTTGATAGTTAAACACGTTCTAAATCTTAATTTTTAATATAGGAGAGCTTTTGCGTATATCGATTTCTATCGACTAAGGCTTTTCCCAAGCTATTTCAGAATTATTAGGTCGGTAATATTAACAGAATGGCTACACACACAGCTAGAGAAGGATAATATGCCTTCTTAACACCCGAGGCGCTCTAATATTGCAATAAAAATTAATAAAATGCAACAGCAGTGTTGTACAAGAATTAAGCTTTCTCTACACTATACCATTCCCAAAGCAGTTACACTTAACGTAGTAGGCATTTATTGCCTGAACGTTACTTCTCTTTATATATAAAAAAGTCTGTTTTTATAGCTCTACGGGAGGGCATTTCTAAATTTTAAAGTTGTTTATTTTTAAGATATTAGCTCTTTAACACAGGGTATTATTTATGTTCTATAGCCCTTATATTAGGAATAAATTATTCTACATTTCGCAAACTATCGTATGCATTCAATGAGCAATTATTCCAAAAAAGACAAGCACCAACTTCAATACTCCGTAATATCCTAAAAGATGAGTAGTACTTTTAAAGTGGCCAATCACATTGGTGGTATTAAATTACTTTTTAGCTTAAATCGACTTAAGCATTCAAGTGTGTTAAATAGTTGATATTTTTTAATACTAGTTGCCACCTAATAATTGGTTGAAACCAGACGTATGAATGCTAATGATGGTGGTCGAAAACAATACTGTTTCGTTCTGCGCCAAGTCTATTTATAACGATCTATACATCTACAACAAAAATTGTCCATTACCTCGTGAAACTGTAAAAACTCTATACGTAAAAAATTTCGTCTGTGTTTTTTCATATGCCGTTTGACAATGTCACGATTGCACATGTTGGTCAGCTGTTGACATGCTTTGACCACATTTAATAGTCCTTGGTTCTGCTAGTTTAAAATTGACTTATCTTTCTTTCAGTAACCGAACTCGCGCCAGATAAGTAAATTTTAATTTAACTAATATAACTAGTTCGAGAAATGACGTAAAGTTTGCGTATAAAGTTTTTCTTTGTTACATAAGCGAAATGTTTGTTAAACCCACTGTTACCAGAAGTGCAGATTTATCTGCATTTTGAAGATTTTATATTCCTAAAATGTCAAAATGTATATTTTTTACCAAAAAATTTAGAAACTCCTTTGCTTTGATTTTCATTTTGCTACTATTGCAATCTTCCTCTTTATGTTAAAGAAAAACCTACTTTTACTCGGTAAATAAAGTTCCATAATCTTAATCTTCGTCTTAGCAGTCCTTAAACCAGAAAAATGTAGTTACAATTATTTATGCAAAATTTTATTTGCTTTGAATTTAATGGCAGTTTTTGTGATTAGTTTTTCATTTTGCCGTAGCAAAAAATGTTCATGCGAGTAATAAAAAGTTAAAACTAATAGTTATGTTCATTTACCTTTATGAAATATAAAAAAGTGAATTAAAAATATTTTGAATATTTTTTGAGGGTCTTTCACTCGTATAATAAAATGCAGATTTTTTTATCAGCAAATCTTCGCTTTTCAAAGATTTTTTGTTTGTTGGGGTTTTAGCTGTTCATTTATGGATATTTTATTGGCGCTAACCAAATCATCAGTGAACTTTAACCGGTTTGCAAGCGGTTATAGCATGTTTCCACGACAACTTGAATCTCCTGTTTCGCTTTCTGAAGCAAGTTTATGAATCATGCTGTTTACACGACTCATCTACCTGCTTCGATTTTATAATTTTTTTCTTTCCATTGTTTTTTTTAACTTTTATAAAATTTAAATAAATTAACTTTTCACTGAATTCAAATTTATTATTACGCTTAGGAAACACACTCATTTATCGATATTTTATTGGCGCTAACCAAATCATCCGTGAACTTTAATAGGTTTGTAAGCGTTTAAACACTTATCTTTATATAAAAAATTAACATATACAATATGAGAATTTTGTCGTATATGAAAATTACAAAATCCATAATTATAAAAGGCTTATAAATATCTTAACCCATTAGTTAAAGGGACGTTGGTATTTTTCCACTTTGCGTCTACATATTTGAATAAAAATTTGAATCAAGTAGGCTTTGACTTTTGTGTGTATGTGTTTTGTTATACAAACACGCATTCAGTTGAAATAATTCGTGTTATGTGGTTTATTTTGTACAAGCAATGGAAAACGGTAAAAATAAAAATCTCAAATCACGTGGAAGGTAAGTAAAATTTAAATAAAAGCTATATTTTCTTATTAAATTAATTTTTTTGAGCGAATAATTATTAAAAAGTGTCTAAATTTTAATATAATTCGTTAATAAGTTAACAAATTATTTTGCAATTTACGCAATATGGAATAGTTTCCAAGGTCCCTTATAAGGGAGGTTATGCTTCGAACAGTTTTCATGTATATTTTGTTGGAGACTTACAGTGGCCGAAATATTAGAAGAATTGGAAGCAATCGATGGCGATTTACAAGATGTTGATATTTATGCGATTCCTCCCATAGATGGTAATGAGACGGACCAAGATTCTGATTCAAGTGATGATGGTCGCGAAGGAAATCTCAATCATTTTGGGCCAAAATTGCTGAACACAGAATGTGAAATTAATCACGTAGGAAATGGTGAAAGGGTATATGACGAATGGGATAAAAGCGACGATGAGCCAGTTTCCAAGTAAGCTAAGGACAACTATTTTACATCGGTGAACTTACTACGCCATTTGTCGAACATGGGTTTCTGTCCAACTGGCACAATAAGAGATTGTCGTACAGACCGTTCCATTGCCGAAATGAAAAAGGAACGAAGAGGCTCAACGGATTATCGCTTTTCCAGCAATGGGAACATATTGCTAATGAGGTGGAAAGATAATAATGTCGTCATCATCGGAACGAATTTCGACAATAACGAAATGGGAACATGCAGACGTTATGCCAGAGGAGAAGGTGCAATACATTTAGTCCAGCCAAAAGTTATCCAACTTTATAATAAAGGCATGGGCGGCGTGGACAAAATGGATCAGTTGGTGGCTGCATATCACGAATTAGACAGCGTAAGTGATGGTGGCTAATATTTTTATATTTATTGGACACATCTGTAGTAAATGGATGGCTGCTCATGCGAAAATTGCATCCAAATGATCCGAATTGTGCCAGTATGCTGCAATTCCGGCGTTATATAACAATATCCTTGTTGGAAACTTTTAGAGTGCCCACTCTGAGAGGTTCAAACCGGATAAATGTGTATCCTGATATAAGATTCGATGGTAAAAATCACACAGTAGAATATTCCAAAACGGATAAGCGATGTGCAAATTGTGGCAAAAAGTCCAATTTTATTTGTCTAAAATGCAATAAAGGCCTTCACCCAAAAGAATGTTTCAAAACATTTCACTCTCAAACTGCACATGCAACATAAAGTCCCTTTAAAGGGACACCCCGTAAAACTTAAGTTTAATGTTTTTTCTAAATAAAAACCAATAAAGTAGTCTTATTTAATATAAAAATAATAATAAAAAGGTTTGAAAACTTGCTGGGGACCTTTATGGACTAATGGGTTAATACGTACATATACAAACTACAAAACAAACAATTTGTATTCGATATGAATTTTACTTTTCTTCCAGCACCAATAAAAAGTCGATATATGTACAGCTACACCCACAGTAAACAATAAAGATTTATTTATTTTTTATTTTTTGTTTTGTTTGTTTGTTGGTTTTGTGATTTATTTAAACATAAATTATAAAATTGAAAAAAAAAAATTAAGAATGTAAATAAACTTGAATGTTACTTTTGTTTTCAAATTATGATATTTTTCGCCGAGTGACAGTTCTATTCCTAAAGTTTCTGATAACGTTGGCCAAATTCTATGTGAAATGCATTAAAAGTTTGTGCTCTCTCTCTCTCTCTCTCTCTAATTCTCTTGTCAATAGCTTATAATTATGCGTTTCATAAAGTATTAAATAATTTATTTCTTATGGAATATTCCATTCCTGTATATTTATTTTTTTCTCTATTTCATCCATTCCTTATTGCGCCTGTATCCATATTTAATGTAGAAAATTGATAATGCTTGGTCTTAACAATATTAACCACTTGCAATACCAGTTTGATTAAGAATACGGCAAATGTTAAGAAATTAATGCTCAATAAGGCTGCTTCTGGGGGAAAATTTATACTTGATTCATCTAAAATTCCACGCTTACTGCGTGAGTGGCTGCCTCGTTCAATTTCGTGTATTTCTCTACCTTCTCCATTGTCAGTGGTGTCCATCTGATTTTCATCACCATCGTCGTCTTGCCATAGAATTTGAAATTGCTGTTCTGGAACAGGTACAGGAGATATAGAAAATAATTGAGTTATCATTTTTATAATCGATATTTTATTTTTTTTATTTTTGATTGCACGACTAGTTTAAATTTTAAAATGTTATAAACATTTTCACAAAACATAATTTATTTAATTTTTCACCGGTCCTTATATGTTTACATTTTATAGAGAAAAAATTATATCGCATGTGATATTAAAAGAAAATATATACAGTATCAATCAAAATAAAGCAACACAAATTCTGTATGACTGAAAACTCCTATATTTTTTTAAATATGTACATATATCTTTATAAAAAATTTTAACTTTGTACATACGCAACTATAAGCTTATGTACAAAAATAAATAAAAAATAAGTTTTATTTACCTGTGACAGCTCTTAAACGGCCAAATTGTTTTTAACAAAAAAAAAAAAAAAAAAAAAAAAATCTTAAGCCCTTTTCACTTTAAGTAGCATTAATTTATATACAATCATCACCACTTAAAACCTGGAGGCAAGCATGAATTACGCATGACCACTGAAGACGGGGTATAGTGGCCTCCGAAAACAGTCTTGTTATGTTCTGCTGTGTATTTTAGAATTGAATTTAAAATTTTTATCAAATAAAAACACGTTACGAACATTAGCCTAGTATAATCTAGACCAATAATTAGACCTGTGTCGGTCACGAACGAACGGATCAAATTGAACGAATCTCACAACTGAACGAAATGATCCGCTCTTTTTCTTATCACTTTGTCGTTCGTTCGTTCGTTTTCAGAAGTCTTGTCGTTCATGTTCTTTGCTTCTGTCATGTTTAGAGCTGTATTTTTACGTCTTTTCAGGGTTGTTTGAGTACATTTTTTTCAGGCTTAAATGATATGTAAATATGTATGTAAATTTTTCCTAGTATTTGATAAATAAAAATTTTTTGTTTAGTACAAAAAAATTTTGTTTTTTTTAATATCTTTTTTGTGCTCTAAATTCTTAGGATAATATTTCTATTCCGATCAGCTTCATGGTAACAAAAGATCAATGTACGTACATACATGGAAATTAAACCCTCAATGAATGACGAATTCATTGCCCAGCCCGAGCGCTTAAAAATAAATATAAAAACATTGACATATTCTTGAATTAATTTTTTATATAAAATGAAAATAAGAATTAGATAATTATTAAATAAAAGACACAGTCTGAAATTGTTTACATTTTATTTTGATTTGCTAAGTATATGTACTTTTCGTTCAATTCAATCGTTCGTTCCTTGGTTCTAACTGGAACATTTAAGAAATGACCGATTGAACGAAGATGAACGAACGGATCTTTTTTAATCATTGAACGAAAAGGAGCGGTCGCTAAAACGAACGATTTGGCACAGCTCTACCAATAATCGCTAATCATCTACGTTTGTGACGATGAAGCAAAAATTTCAAAAAAATTTTTCACGTCATTTATTCTTAAAACAGCAGCTGATATCAAAATGAATATTATAAACATATGTATGGCCGCGATTTCGCTGCTCATTATTTGAAAATCTAAAAATTGTTAAAGTTTATACGAATATTAAAGAAAAAGAAAAGATGAATTTTCGAAAAATACGTCTACATGAATTGAAAAACATTGATAAAACCAGAACGTAAAGCTACTAGTCTGCAGAAACACCGCCCGCACTACTAACTAGTCTATCTATACCCACTAGTTTAATGTCAACTAGAATTAAAAGCCGCTTCATTATCTCAATTGATATTATCAATAATATTTTGTTCGATATATTCCAGGCGATCAATTCGTCGTAAACAAATCATAAAAAATTATAAAGATATTCAAAATGATTTGATTAATTCCTTATTTATTCTTTTCATTTTTATTTTGAAAAGTTTTCAATTTCTTACCTAAAGTTTTCAGCAAAGAATCCTTAAGTTGGTATAACATTTTGATTTTATCATCAAGACGAAACAGAGACTTTTTCATCCAATTTTGTTTCAAGGATTTAATAAATTTTATAAAACCGTGTAAGGAAGGAAATTCTACCTGCGAAGTAACTTTATCCTGAGAATTATTGTTTTCAAATTTATCCTTTTGAACTTCGTCTTGGTGCGTACTACTTTCCTGTCGGGAAGTTGTTTCCATTTCACTCAAATCAACTTTCGAAAATGATGACTTTGTCGGTGGCGGATGTGATGAAGATAATTTATCTATACCTTGATATCTTTCTTGCTGATATTTAATCCATTCTGGACTGGGTGTATCATCGATATCATCGTTATTATCAGTTGGTCTGTTCACTTTTTTGAATAAGTTTTTATATGCAGCATTTTGTGTTAAAATATTACAGAAATTTATGGAAAATAAAATTAAAACGATTTGTAAGTGCATTTCACTCTGATGTTTGTTGTGCAACTAAATGTTGAAATTTTCATGCAGAATTGCTTAGACAGTGGAAATTTATGAAAAAAATGTACTCGTATATTGCAAGTATTGTTTGTATGTTTTTGTAAAATGGATTTATTTTATAAATATCTTTTGATACTCTTCGCTACGGATAGAAATGGTACAGATAAGTTTGTTATACAGTTTGCAAATCCTAAAATATAATTTTTGCGATCTAATAAAACATGTAATAGATATTCTGCTAAGTTGGTTTCACGATATCTTTTTTTTTTAAATGTGATAATATGAGGACTGAAGTTTGTATCCGATTTGTCATATATGAATATTCGACAACAAAAATGTAGTATAATTTTTCATTTAAAAATCGCTTATACATATGAATGTATGTATGACTACAAACGAAGCATGTGGTCCAATTTTCTTACAGGTTCTAAAACACTTCTAGGAATTAAGAAAACGCTTAACATACGGGGGTAAGTTAAATAAAAATTTTTTTCAACATAATCTTTGATCTCCATAAACGTTGACAAACGTTTCTCCGTTTTTTATTCCTTCTGAAAAATAAGTTTTTTCGAGGTCATCAAAATATGTATTTGTTTGTAAGATGATTTCATCTTTCCGCCGAGCCATTTCTTCAGATTTGCAAACAGGAAATACTCACTCAGTGCTAAATCTGCAGAATAGGGTGCATGAGGGAACAATTCGTAGCTCCATGCAAACTGAACACTGCACACTTGCATTAGCTTGTTGGAAAAGGACTTTTTCTTGACCAAATGCGGTCGTTTTTTTTTTCAATTCCTCAATGATTGCATCCAATAAGTGGGCATAATATTCACCATTGATTCTTTTACCCTTTCGAAGGTCCCCATTGCATTATTGTCTAATAAACCCATCTTGGCTTTCTTCGGCGCGGATGTACCCCGAAAAGCCCACTGTCTTTGGTTGTTATGGTGGATCCACTTTTTGCCCACGGCGCAAAACCTCGCCCATATTGCGCTCAAGGGCGTAGCCAGTATATGAAATAGGGTGGTGCCACGAAAATTACGATTTTTTATGATTATGATTTTTTATGGTTATTACAATTTCGATCTATTTGAGGAGTAATCTGCATGGACCTTCTGAAAATTTTGCTAGAATTTTTTCCAAAAATTCGTCCTTCTTCTCGGTTACCAATCTTCGGTGGACGCTTAGCATACATAGTCCTGCAATATACAATACGCTTATTTTTTGATAATAAGCAAAATTGCATATTATCTTACCGTTTAAACGAGCTTCAGTCATTGTGGAGCGCAACCATGTTTTTACTCGCTTTAAAGTGCTAAATGACCGCTCAACAGTTGCAGTAGTGCACGGCTGTGACAATTAAATTAATAACGCCTTCCTTATATTTGGATAAAATAATCCAGCGTATTTCAAAATACTCGCCAGCTCTATGTCAGCTATTTCGTCTTTACCCATTTTTTTTTTTTTTTTTTGTTGCCAAGAATTATACCAAAGCTCAATTTCTCCTTCCAAATCATCCAACTTCTATAAATGCTCAAACGTTTTTGTGGCATCTTTAAGCTCTTCCAGCTTCAAAAACAGCATGTTTAACGGGTGCAAACAATGAACTGCAAACGCTAGCCTATTCTCTTCATTAAATCTTCTGTCCAGTGATGAAATTAAAGAATCTATATAAGGAATGTATATAGATCGCTTGCAGTATTCAGCAGGTGATGAAAATGGGGGATTTGAACGATGCGTTTGACGAAAGGCTATCCTTGGAACAGACATCTCTATTCCTAAATTGGCTGTGTTTTCTTGAATACAAAAAAGTAATCCGTCCACAATACCCTGTGTATTTTTTAATAATTTTATATTGTATGCATGTAAAAAAAAATTGTTATAGAATTAGGTGGGTGCCACGGCCCTCTTGGCCCATACCTAGCTACGCCCATGATTGCGCTTGAGCAACAGCAAACACTGTTGCGAAGTTGTCAAACGATTACATTTGTGGTCGATTGTGAGCAAACGCGACAACCATTTTGCAGAAAGCTTTGTCTTTGCTGAAAAGATTTGTTTATGAAACTATTTATAGTGTTTTTTTCAATATTACGCTTTGAAGAAAAAAATCCCAAAATTTTTAATTTTTTTTCTTCTATAACTTTTTAGTTAAAAAATCTACAACAAACATTTATTTATTTTCATATTTCTTATAGTTCAAGAGATAATCCCAAAAATTTAGTTGCTCCCTTATTTTAAAGATGGCGATAACTGAAACTTAAGCGTACGTGTACGATCGCATGTGCAACAAAACACACAAACAATTTCAATCTTATATAAAAGGCAAAGTTGGCCATTTTTTGTACGATATTACTAGACTATAAAAGCGATTAAAAATGTTGTAAGTTAAAAAAAACTTATTTTTAAACTTTAATATCTCACGACTTTTTGTTAGTAACAAATTTTTCTTAAAATCATTTTTAAGGCATATAAATTACTTCATAAGGGTATTTAAACTTCGTTGTTAACGAATATAGTTCTCTTTCATGATTTTTTTAAACTAATTATCTTAGTTTGAGAGTGACAATTAATGAATAAAAATTTCATGGTACATGATTTTTGAACGCAGTGATTTGAGTGCAATGAGCAAATGTGTCACACAATAATTATGCCCAGAAGAATTTTTCAAAGAAATTGTGAAAATTTTGCGAAAAAGTAAAGAACCAAACAGCACATTAAGCTCTTATTATTAACTATCAAAATAGATGCGCATTATTTAAAGACATTAAAAAAGTTTGTGGAAATTTATGATGTAAAAATCCAACCCTGATAGTCTAGCATAGTATCATTTACCACATCGCAACAACCGGTCAAAATTATAATGAATTTATTTCATACACAAACGTTTTTTAAGCAAACATTTTGTCAAAAGTGAAATTTATTTTCAGCCAAACTTTTTTATTGTCCCTTTTAATTATTAGTTGGATTTTTTGGAGCATATATTCTTCTAAATTTTTTCTAGTTAAATTTAAAAAAAATTGTCTGAACTTAAAATATTTACGTATTCAAAGAATTTGTATAATGAAAATAAAATCTGTTTTTTTTTGAGGATCTTCGCAATGGAGAATTCAGGGGGTTTCACGGTGGGTGGGGCGAACAAACACCGTATTTATAAATAATATATATAGTTACATGTTGTATTTTGACAGTGCGACCAAATGGGAACTCACTTGAATTCGCGATTACTAATACCTCCACTACTGCTATTAAAATATGCGACTCAGGCTCGCACTGAGATGTCCAATCTTCAATGGCTCTGCTGTTTAGATATAACTGAGTTTGAGCAACAGTCAATGAAGGCCTCAACAAAATGTAACATTTAAGATTATGGTAGTGAATTCAAGTGTTCTCCATAAAATGTAACGATTCTCTCAAATCGGTCATACGGAGTACCCACTAGAAGCCTTTGCTCAGCTTCCTGAGCATATCATCTTATTACCACGGAGTAACATTCTCGATAGATGACAGATTATGTTATGAATGATGACAAAAACAGCTGGTAGCAAAATGATAAAAGAAGAACAAAATTTATGATTGAGTTATTTTTTGAAAGTCGAAATTTTTTTAAGGTTTCTAAATGGTGTCGATCATGTTGCCTCCGCGGTTGGATCGAATATGCCGTAGACTGTCAAAACTGTCAATCTTTTCGATTGAAAACGAACAATCAAATTTTCGTACAACTAATTTATTATTTGAAAACTCGCAGCAAAAAACAACCGCCAAAAACGTCAAGAAAATGCTAATATTTGCATCGAAAAATATTGTTGATTCGGATTATTTCCCATAATTTCAACATAGATTGCCATTACAGGATGTTTTCTTTTTTGATTAATATTCACCGATTTGGAAACTATCGTTATTTTGTTGAAAAACGTGAACTTTTTCTATTGTTTAAATTAAGATTGATTATTTACCACTAGAAGTAAATTTCATATCTGAAAGGCGTACCACATTTGCCATTATTCACGATTTCTTTTCCCTTATGTGAAAGCAGTTTCATCACTTATTGATTAAAGAAAAATAAAAATAAATAAGAATTTTGTTTAAATAGGAAAGTATTTCTAATTCGAGTTTCATCAATTTGTAGAAGTAGTTAATATCTTTAATCAAAATTTAGGAAGTTGAAAAAACGCACTAATAGATTTTTGGAAGCAATGAATATGTCGTTCCTTGAGAACAACTTCGATTTTCTTTCACTGGTTCTGTATATATAACGATTTTCAAAAATTGTGCTTGTAGTCTACTGATGAGTTAGCATTAGTTCCAATAGTATGCAGGTAGTTTTTCAATCCCCCTTATCGTGTTTGGCGATTTTCGACTGCAAATTCGACAGTTTGTAATAGACTAAAGATACCGAGCAACATTTTTCTTTAATCTATTACAAACTGTCGAATTTGCAGTCGAAAATCGCCAAACACGATAAGGGGGAATAATTATTTAGAAGAATATTCCCCATAATTTTTATAAATTTTAATAAATAAATTACAATGATTAAATAAATTTTTAATTTGGAAATTATTCAGCTTCTCTTGAACCATTCACATATTTTCATGAAGTTTTACAAAAATAATACTAATGTGTTTTAAATAAAGTGTTTCTCAACAAGGGCATCGAATGCAAGCAGCAGGCCTCTAAGCTCGAGAACATAATTATAAAAAATTACAGCCCAAATGATATGAAATTGACGTTGCCATAGAAAGGACATTCTGTGAGGTACATCGCTACCCCAGAATGGTTGTAGCCGGTCATGTCATTGTGGAACTGTTACCCGACTTCAAATAGACATAAAATATATACACTAAATTTCACATTTACCAAATGAGAATTCTATCAAACGTTAGCACACATAGTGTGTGCGCCATATACTTACATATATTCGGTGTACGTACATATGTATGTATATGTGAGATTATGAAAACTTACATATTTGCATGGTCTGAAGTCATACTTTGACTAAAAATCACCGAACTCGTTTTTATACTTAAAAAAAATAAACTTTGGCTACTGTCTGAACGTATTCAAATTCTTGATAAAATTGGCAAATGTAAACATTAACTTGCTTATTGTAACTAAAGCTATTGTTAAAATATATAGAAGTAAAAATAATGTATTTTCTACAGAAACATATTGTTGCGGATATCGTATTATAGTTGTCGCAACCATACCATTATCATGTCTTCTGTTGTCTGGGAGTCACGTCAATGTCAGTAAAATTGGCTGAAAAGGCATTATTGCATATCATATTATGCGATGTGTACGGAATTATTTATATGTATTGATTACTTGAGTGTTCTCTGGGCATTTCTGAAGGCAAACTCATAACGGAGTCGCAGCTTGTGCTTGTAGAAAACAGAAAGAACCATGAATTTATCATCAATATAGGGCCAATAAGCAAGGAAAAAAAGAACACAATCGATCGAGTGGATTTAAATCATGCGATTAAAAAAATTAACATGGCACCATTGATGTTTTTTGGAAAGAGAACAGGAGAAATTTGCGAATAGATGAATTTCTTTTTTTCGAATCGAGTCGATTGAAATCGATTAAATTTATAAAACAGGCCGAATGCTATTATGCAAACGTGCTGTTTTGACTACAAAATTATTCGAATTAAGCATTCATTTTATTCTCTTGATTTTGTTGCCAGTGACTTTTTCTGGTTACCAAAATTAAGGCAATGGCTCACTGGAAACAGTTTCCAGTCAAATGAAGAGGAGTATTTTACTTTGCAAAATTTTAAAAAAGTTGGAGAATAACAAAAAGCGAGAATAAAAAAAACTTACATATTTGCTTCGTCTCACGCACAGAGTTGTCAGACGGTTTTTTACCACCATCGCCAAGACGGCAATCGAAAACTGCCAAAGAGTCGAACATTTTTTGTGGTTTTTAACGAGAAAGAGAATGCCAAAAATCGCCACAAAAAACTACTTGCTTAGTATTTCGGTAAAATATGTATGTGAAATATTATTGAAAAAATTCATTTAATAAGAGGCAACATCAATATTTAGAAAAGAACATACATGAAAACTAAAACGTGTTCTTTGTGTGGATGGTTGTATGAAAAACCCATAAATATTCATATACATAGTTGTTTTAAATAATAGTAATTAGAAATAAATATTTAAGAGGGTATAAACCCCAGCCTCATCCGTTTCATTTTTGCTGTTTTCAGTGTCATACATAGTTTCGGAAATAAATTTGTTTGCACCTTTTTTTCGGCCCAAATGTATTGCAGCAAATTTTATTTGCATTCATATAATTAATTATGTTCCTGCTGTATTTTGAAACGCGAAACAATTTTGGTATAATTCGCAGTTTAAAATACTCTTTCAACGCAACCTGGAATAATCAACATATTAAGAGCGACCAAAGCTTTTTCTTTAAAATGAAGTACAAGATCTAACGCATCAGTTGTAAACGCAATGCCAAATATCCAATAAATTTCTTTGGCGTTACATCTATCTAATTAATGTAGTATAAGTTTGACCATTGAAGGTAAAATGTTCATCCACAGAGACTTTTGTGAACATGAATCACTGCAACGTGTCTTGCATGTCGTTATTGAATATTATTTATACTTTTGAAAAAGCTTCCTATTTTCTGCCAAACGATTTTAATTTTATTTTAGTTCATTCATTCAAAATTGTGTTGCGATTTGATGTTAGATCTATATTACTTAAGCTGGATTCACCCATTGTTTCCGGACAAAATTTTCGTCCTGACAAATTTTTATATGAAGTTTGACGTTTCTCTTCTGGAGAGAGAGAGAGAGAGGGCATTTTCAGCTTTAGATGGTTTCATTTTAATTTTTGTCCGCAGAAAATTTAACTCTTCTGCCAACTATTTTATTTTCAGACAAAGTTCAACAGAGCTGCAACATCATATTATATGTATAATGAAAGGACAGAGTAAATTGTAATAACAATTTTTTAATTATAGTGTTGGTCGTGCAATCTTCATTGAAATAAAAATAAAACAAAATTGTTTGTTAAGCAATTAAAAATATGTGTGACAGAAAGAAAACAGAAAATTGTAATCTTCTTTCGCTGTGCTGCCACTTTGAAAAATTAATACGCCTTCGGACAAATTATTCAATTGTATTGCAAAAAACTATCAATAACAAAAATTTTGTTCGATAACAATGGGTGAATCCAGCTTTAATTCACTTTCAATCTCAGTTCCATAATCTCTTGCTTTTAAACCTATAGCTGAGCTTAACCTCAGTTTCAAAGTTTTTATGGAAAAATTATTATTTTAGACGGTAATTATTCGTATGTCCATGTGATCAGAATTCCATTCCAAGCTTAACTAAATGAATTTTTTCTTGCCATTTTTTCCTCACAAAATTTATTGCAAGTACTCTGAGAATTTTTATCCACCGATTGCTACAAAACTTTTGTTGGCAGCTCCATATGACAGCCAATAAGTTCATTCAATGAAGTCGCTAAAAGAATCGCCATGTCGCCAAACAGAAATTTGGTCAATAAAAGAACTGTTTGGGAAGAAAATGCGAAATCTGGCAGCTCTGCTCTCACCTGCTATTGTGGTCACACGTTTCATGGTTGTAAATAATCTTATTGCTTTAGTGTGTTTCTTAAAACTCAGATTAAATAAGCACAACATACACATCAAGCTTCGAAACAGGGATGGAAATTATAGTGCAATTGTCATTTGAGTATAATTAAAAAATATCAATTTTGTTTATGTTTTCCTTAATATTTTTTATTTTATTTTAAAATGTCAGCTTTTGTGCTCTGGTGGTTGTAGTATTGTTTTTTGTTAAATAAATATAAATACCATGAATTTCGTTAAGTATAAAACTTGTTGACAGTGTAGCTGTCATGGTCATGTTCCCATATATTACAAGATTTATATTAGTAACTATATATATTCTACATTTACTAGCTAATGTCGAACGTCTTTATATAAGACAATTAAAACAGAGGAACGAACTACACTACAAGATTTCCAAGCTTCCAAGTTGATACAAACAACAGACTTATTGAAATCAATAGATTCGTGCTGCTTGAATTCTAAAAAAACACTTTTAATTATATATCGTTATGTATCATTTATTTATTTACTTAATATACATACATATGTATGTCTATGGAATTTTTCCATACAGACATTTCATATAATAATACATTATTTACATATAAACACTATGCACATACATATAAACAATAAATTTATCATTATTATTTTACTTTTTATTACATTAGCACTTACTGAAAAATCAATAAATCTGTATAATCGATTAAATGTGTTGCACATTCTCCTAAGAGGGCCAATTATTTGTATGCACAATTTCTAATAAAATTTGCATTGTTGTGCACTTGTGAACTTTTATGGAAGCTTTTCTTACTATTCCGTTTTTGATATAAAGAGTGATTTTTTAGCAACTTTCTTTTTGGCAACACTGTTTCTGGCAGCTGAGCTGTTTTCGTGTAACATGTTACTGTTAGACATGTTCAGTTTGTTGTATAATTTAACCATGAATCGGCTTACAAACTAACAACGCTTGCAGATTGTTGAATTTTATTGTCGGAATTCATGATATGTTATCTGAAAATTGTTTTCAGCGACGAAGTTCATTTCTAGTTGAATGGATACGTGAACCAGCAAATTTGCTGTATTTGTTGTGAAGATCAGAGAGAAGCATTTTATCCCGAAAAATGCAGTGTTTGGTGCAGATTATGGGCCGGTGGCATCAGTGGACCGAACTTTTTCAAAGACGACGAAGGCAGGAACGTAACTGTGCGAGCGCTACCGTGTGATGATTACAAAATTTTTGTTGCCCAAAATAGAAGAGCTGGACTTGGCTGACATATGGTTTCAACAAGACGGTGCCACATGTCACACAACACGCGAAACAGTGGTCCAATTGAGAGGCGAGTTCGGTGAACAGTTTATTTCACGTTTGGGGCTGGTTCATTGGCTATCTAGATCGTGCGATTTAAAGCTCGCTTTGACGCACTGGAAGCCAATATTGAAGAATTTATTCGTGAGATACGGGCCGATATGTTGGAGAGAGTATGCCAAAATTGGAACATTTGAGTCGTAGCCGCTGTTAACATTTACATGAAATCATCTTTAAACATTGAATAATATATATCGTTCTATCGGCTCAAATTAAGATATACATTTCTCTAAACTTTGTGTTTTTTTAAATCAGATCCGAAAGCTCTTAAAAATTCACCCGTTGTAAAAAATGGTACTCTCACGATCTAAAAACTACATTTTGTGTTTACAGTTAGTGCAAAATCAAATTATTAATTTTCCATCCCTGCTTCCAAATATTTAAATCAATCTCCAAATCTCTCCTTACGTTTTTAAATGAATATTGATCAAAAACAATTCAGTATGACAAAAATTATTTTAGTTTTGATTTAAATCTTGTTTGAGTAACATCGTAGTCTCATAAAACGCACAAGTATTTACATGTAAAAAAAAATATAATGGCACAATTATTAATAATTATCGGGATTTTAGCTGTTCTGTCTGTTAATAGTTCATCGTCTCAAAACAGTGAGTGTTTATTAAAAGACAGCAAAAAACGGCTGTATTGAACAAAAAAATAAAAAAAAAATTTATAAAATTTTATAAATCCAATAAAGAACAAAATCACAAAAAACCAATACGAAATGTTTCTTATCACGGTGGGCATAAGTGACCCTTTGACATTGGGGCTTGAGAGAATTATAGAAAAGAATGATTACAGGAATCATAGGAAATGAAAAATCTAACTTATGTATATAGTCACAAATTTTCTAATAACTAAAGCTAGTTATTCTAAGTTCAATATTGGAAGTTTTTTTGAATGCGTGTTTCAAGACAAAATAAAAGACAAATTTTTATAAATAATCAAGCTGTTAATAAGTAGTTCATCATTAAGTTTGAAAGTTTTGAAAGGTGTTATGGTGATTATATTAACACCGGTTTTCTGCTGATGTCTAATTGATAATCAAGGCTTTATAATCAAGATTTTATAGTGATTCGAGTCCCCTCCACCCCCTTTAATGAAGTCATAGTTATAAAGTAAACACTAATAAAAATATTTTTTTTGGAAATTTTGCATAAAGATCACAATCTTAATATGTACTTTTATATAAGAATCAAAAAATTAAAAATACCCATTTATTGTTGTCAGTTTCTAAAGTTTGAAAAACATGTTAAAAGGCCATATAATGTTGATATAACGCGTCACTAATTTCTAATGTAAACAGTATAAAAATGCAGGGATGGAAAATTCTTTGCTATTGTAATTCAATTAAATTGAATCAAGCATAAATTCGTTATTTTTAATATCTTATCATGATGAGAGCACCTAAATTAGAATAGATGGGAATAAAAATACGCATTTTCTGTACCATCACACTTTCATGTGAACAATTTTATTTACCAACGTCATCATAACTCACTTGTTACCCTTCATCATGTCTGTTTGGTTAGAATGAAGTTTTAGTTGTTTAATTTTTAATATTTATATCGTCTGGGAGAGGCAGGTAGGATAGTATATCTTTGATATAAATCTGGAATTCGACCACATATAGTTCGCTAGATAAACATTTTCTAAAATCCATGGTTGTACATATATTTTTTCGAATTACTTACGAAAAGTTTTAAAATCTTAGTACGAACATTAAAAAAATTACTTTGTGTATGAGGTGCCACGCCTACTTTAAATGAATCTAAAAAGTTTGTTGAATAGCAGAATATACTTCATTCTATTAGTTCAAAATTTATACTTTAATGTGGTTAAAAAAAACAAATTCAATCAGTTATTGTGCCCTTCGTATCGGATTCTACTATAACAATAGACAACGCTTTGTAACTTTATCCGTAATAACTCAAGATAATCTAAGACCCAGCTTTCATTTATCAACTTTTGTTTAATTTAGTTTGCTTCTCTTCTTTGTAGTTGCATTGGCGTTTACACTTGATGAAAATTTTCTTCTTTTTAGATTTTGTAATATTTTATATTTTTGTACAAGTGTGCAAATATGTACGAATTATATGAGTGAATACACAAGCGTACTAGTTTCTCTTGGTCTTGTCCCCCTTGTCATCAAACTAAGAATTGATTCAACAAAAGTTGACAAGTGTAAACTCAGTGTAAGGTGCTCCGAACTGGCTATAGAAAACTGAACTTCTTGAAATTGCGCTAATGCAGGGTAGGTGCAGGTGACATTGAAGATTTTGATATATGACACATGAACTCCGTTGTATTAGTTTGTTTGGCTGAGTAAGTGCTACTTTGAAGCCTCCAAAAGAAAGCATCAAGTCCTTGTGTACTTGTTTCACTCCGTGTTCAAGGTATAGAACTTGGCCTTAAGCGTGCTTTCACATAAAAGACGGCTTAACGAGCATTTTTCTTCAATGACTTGAAAGAATGGTCATTGACAACAAGATCGTGTGATTTACTCCCTCCAGACTAGTTTGTAAAAGTATTTTTTCAAGCTGTAGGTCTATATTATTTATATCGCCAAGCAAAAATAGATCCATTGCTATGAAATCAAGATAGAAGTTGCCATAGCTTCAATACAATCAAAATTATGCTGCTATTGCATATTTTATATCCTTCGACATTGTTGTATCCCGTATAAATGAGAAATAATTTCGCTACGGTACGGTATCTGTATCTTGTATTATTAAAAATAATTAATAAGTAATAATTAAGTTCTTATCGAGTTTTTGCTGGGTCGCTAAAAGATGAGTAGAAGTAGTGCGCATCCCATTTTTAATAAATGTCATAATTTTCCTATTCGTTAAAGGGTTATAGTCCCCGCCTGAAATATTTTCAGATTTGATTGGATAAAGCTTTTCACCAACTTCAACATAAGCATTTTAATGATACACAGGCTTTTGGATAAAAAATCATTTTATTTTTCAATATAATCGCCGTTGAGCTCTATAAACTTTGTCCAACTAGTTTCTCCAATTTGTTTGTCCCTTCCAAAAAATAGGATTTGTTGAGGTCATTATAGTTGGAGTCGAATCTCTTTCCGCCAAGCCATTCTTTTAGGTTTGGAAACAAGAAATAGTCACTCGGGTGGATGAGGGAGCGTAATTCATGGCCTATTTCATGCAGTTTCTTCATGGAAACAGTATATGTGTACGCCATTGTATTGTCCTGGTGAAAAATCATTTTTTTATTGGCCAAATGCGATCGTTTTTTTCGAATCCTCATAAGTTGGTATAATATTCATCTTCAATTGTTTTACCCTTTTGAAGAAAGCCTTCTTTTGCGCCGACTGACCCAGAGAATTCTACTGCTTTGACTGCTTGGCCAACACCATATTGTGTATTTTAAAAATTTTTACGGCTGTGTACAACTCAATTGGGCGTCCAGAACGTTCGGCCAAAACGAAATTCAGTGAACCTGTTTATGTTTGAAATTGATGGTGCAGAATTCCCATAGTATTTATCAAGTTTAGCGTCGGTTTGGGTGATGGTTTTTTTCCGCAAAAACTCAAATCACGCTGTATTTTGGTATCAATGGCTGTCAAATACAAACTAAATGACGCACCTTCTTTAAATTTTTGCAGGAATCAACTGACAGATGGCTGTTTTAGTTAAGAGGCGGGAAACTGAAAAAGTCACGGGATTATTGACCGGTACTCGTTCTTTACAAAAATTTCAACTCGAATACTTCTTTGCTGTTTGGTATTTAGACCCAACATATACAAGTGGATGATTTAATATTTTTCTCTATTCATCACTTTTTAGTTGTGGCTTTATTCCTTCGTATTTCATTCATCTATATCTTTTAATTTTTTTATATTTGTTTATAGGTACAATTCCGATAAATTAAAATTTTTAAGAAATTTATTAATTTTACCGCAAAATATTTTAATTTATTGCATTCACAGAACTCGATTAATATAAAATTGATTGGCATAAAATGTTTTTTTTAATTTGAAAACAAGTGGGTTTTCCTCGTTTGCTAAAGCACATTTTAAACGTTTTGTTTCAAGAATTTCTCTTGTGAACTGGTTGTAGCAGGCCTTATTTTTTATTTAAGTGGCACAACATCTTGTATCATTAAGAAATCATCTTTATTGCTGCATTCAAATAGTTGTCATGTTCAAGTTTTAGTTAAAAAGATTTAATCACACTTGATTGCGCACAATCTTGAATTTATTTGCTGCGTCTACTATTTTTTTTATCACTGTTTCACATTAAGAATACCACTTTCATTTGCTATTTTCTGTAGTAGTAGCATGTCACATAAATCTTGCTATAAATTAGTTAGCGATTGTTTGATTATACCAACAAACTTAATTGCGTAGAAAAAATATTAGTATAGTTAGTGTACTAGAATTACAGTCTGAGGAACTTGGGTTCAATTCCTTAGGTCTAGCAAAAAGAGAGCTTCCAAAAAAGTCATGAAAATGTTGCGATTAGAATCCGTAAGTATTGCAAACACGGATCATTGCAGCATGTTCTCTTATTTGACTACTATTCATCGATTTAGAAGCTATTTTTATTAGATTGAGGAAAGTAAACTTGCAATGTTTTTTTTGCAAAGAAGATAAATTTGGATTAGTTCTTCACCACTGCAAACAAACCTTTACATCTTTATGTGTTATTGGTTACGATTTTTTTGTTGTTGTGTGAAAGTAGTTTCGTCACTAATTGATAAAAAAGTTTTCATTTAGATTTTACAAAATATGTGTTTTTTAATAGAAAAAACTACTTTCAAATTACAATCAAAATTTTTTGCAACTTCACTTCCTAGGAAGTTGAAAAAATGCACTATAGGATTTTTGCAGGTAGTAAAAATGTTGACTACCATTTTTCCCAGTGGGACAATAGAGCTGGCAAACCATCGATAGTACTATCGATAGTATCGATAGTTTTGTTTTCACGGCACTATCGATGGTTTTTTTTCGACAGCGATACTATCGTTGAAATGTGTTTTTTTTCTAAAATTTACTCTTTTGCTCTTTACTAAAAAAAAATAATTGGATAACAAAGGGATTATAAGCACAATATGTTTATAAAGAATTTTATTACAGAGCTAATAAATATGTGATATACAAGTACAAAGTATCTAAATAGAAGAGGGGCTGAGGGGAACTTCATTGGACCCACCGTCTCTTTTGGGTTCAACAAGAGTCTCCTTAAGGGGAAGATTTCGAAATGGACATCGTTCAAGATTGCACAACGTTGGAATGACATCAATGGATTATGTCACTCCAAGAAATTCCTACGTTTTGACGCTAGGAGGGCGGATCTGGCTGTAAGACTGGACAGGAAAATCCTACGGACGTTGCTAGGGGCGCTCACAGGCCATTACACCTGCAAAGCCCACCTATACAGAATGGGCTTATCTGACACGGACATCTACAGATTTTGCGGTGAAGATGAGGAGTCGATGGAACACTTGATAGCAAATTGTGGGGCATTGTGCTATAGGAGACACAGGACTCTATATGCATATACGCTGAGTGAAGAGGATCTGCTAATGCTCCCATTGAAGGAGCTGATCCTATTTGCGAACGTATTGGACTGTTAGGGACAGGGGAAGCACATAAGATCAACAATGGTCGCAGTGCAAAAGGCCATCCTGGGTCAAACCCCCATTACATTACATTACATTACATCTAAATATACATACATAAGTATGTATCATAAATTAATCTCAAAAAATTTAGAAATGAATTTAAAATGTTTTGTTCTTTATTATTTTAAGTTTGATGTTTTTGCCATGTTTTTTTTTAATAAAATAAAATGTAAACAATTAATTGTAAAATTGTTATGTTCTAATTTTTTTACTTAATACTGGTTTGTTTGTTGTTTATTGAAAATATGAAAACAGTTGTGTTATTTATAAAAAATATTTCATGTTTATAAAAATTTTAATTGCAAAACTTGTAAATTTGTAAAATAAGGACTTATAAATAAGCATAAAATATTTGTTTTAAAAAAATAATTTATTGCAGTCTAAAACAAAAGGATTATAAAGAAATAATAATTAAAAATAACGACATGGTAGAATAATACACTACTTAAAAAAGCACACTGAACATTTAATTACAACTATCGATAGTATCGATAGTTTTCCATCAAACTATCGAAAATATCGAATGGCGTGACTATCGATAGTTTGCCAGCTCTATGGGACAAGCCAAAATGGTTCCAAGACCTGTGTTTTCTTATAAAATCTGTGAGCCTAGAGCATTAGAACTACGAAATAAAAACTCGATGGTTATAATAGAAATATCCGTAAAAATTTTTAGAAACAACGTATTGGTTTTCTTTGACAAATATCACAGCGACTTGACTGTGAAAGTGCTTTAGTTTTTTTTTTTTAATTACTCTACACAAACTCTCTTCAACTACAGTTGGCTCTCCCGGTGGTAACTGCCTAACTCCGAATGACTTACAGGGCGTTTGCATTGACCTTTTGCAATGTCCTCCACTGTTAGCGACCTTGAAAAATGAGCGAAGATCTCAATTGGAAACAGAGTACCTGCAAAAGAGTCAATGCGGAAAAATGGGTAAAACCATCTTGGTTTGTTGTCGTTTTGAAGGTTCAAGTCGTACCGGTTTACCAACTACACCTCAGTACAACGATAATTCCCATCTGTTACCGAATACTCGGGTATGTGGACGTTCCTTTGATAACCGTATTCTTGGTGGTACATCTACGAAAATTGATGAATATCCTTGGGCAGCCTTAATAGAATATACAAAACGTGAGTCTAATAGGAATTAAATGGAAAGCTATCAAAATAATTTTCATACTTTATTTTATTTTTTGCAATAGCCGGCAATAGGAAGGGCCATCATTGTGGAGCTACCTTGATTAACAATAGGTATGTAGTAACAGCTGCCCATTGTGTCACAGGACGTGGTATACCTTCCGATTGGCGGACTACAGGTGTGCGCTTGGGCGAATGGGATCGCTCCACTAATCCGGATTGTGAAATATCCTTTCATGGCAGGAGTGATTGTGCCGATGCTCATTTGGATGTTGGCATCGAGCAAATCATTTATCATCCCAATTACAACTCTCAATCTTCAAATAATTTAAATGATATTGCTCTCATACGCTTGGATCGTTACATTACCTTTAGCGATTTCGTAAGTCCTGTATGCCTACCCGTTCAGTCCCATTTGCGCTCTAAAACGTTTGACAACATCAAAATGGATGTCACAGGATGGGGTACTACAGAGGATGGTAGCACTAGTGCTCGCAAGTTAAAAGCCGCAGTAGATGGCTGGACTTTTGACAGATGCGTTCAGAAGTATGCCACCAAGAGAATATATTTGCAGGATACACAAATGTGTGCTGGTGGCGAAGAGGGTGTTGACTCCTGTGGTGGTGACTCTGGTGGTCCTTTAGTTGCAAGAGAAAGACTAGATAATCGTGATGTTTATGTGTTATCGGGTGTTGTGTCATTTGGTCCAAAACCCTGTGGTTTGCCTGGTTGGCCGGGTGTTTATACACGCGTTGGTGCCTACATTGATTGGATAACAAATAATATTAGGGCTTAGTGTAGATAGTTTAATGTCTGCTTTCTTTTAATTATATACTTGGCCATAGGCTTTAATTTTTTTTTTACTTAATAAAGACATTTAAAAACATTTAAAGAAATTAATTATTGCTGTTTAAATATATGTATAATTTTTCCCATTTGATAGAGCATTTTACGACAATCCTTATTTTTCGAAATTTCTGACTACAACACAATGTGTTTATATAGAGTATTATGGGCCTTATTCATAAAACATATTGTATGTTTATTAAAGGTTTATTTGACCAATATTCCATAGAAATTTGTCAAATAAGCCTTCAATAAACATACAATAATTTTTATGAATACCGCAGTATATGTATATTAAATTGAATATATATTATATTTATATTTAAATAACATTTTATGTACATTGTTGAAAAAAGTCTTATATACTTACATAAAAAATTTTATTTGAAAATTGGCAAAAGATATTAATTTCCCTTATTCTATTTTTCCGCGTCGCCTTCACACGCAGTCGACACCAATATTTTTGCAATTGTGGAATAGTTGTCGACAATTATTATTAAATATTATTGATAGGTTATTTATTGACCTAGATATGTTTCACTCGGAATGGAAATAATAAAAAAAATTTCTTTTGGTACTCTACCAGAATCTTGTTATTTTGGAAAAATTTTGCTTCTAACTTGTAATAAAAGCTACGAAAGAAACAAATGTAATAAAGTTATATGGGTGCCTCTGTAGCTTAGTATATAGTAACTATCCTATCAGTGCGGAGGTGTGGGTTCGATTCCCACCAAAGAATCGAAGCTGTTCGGCTTCACTACATATGAATTACGAGTACTGTGTTCGTAAAAATGAATTTCTAATATAATTTGCAGTAGCAATCTTAACAAGAGTTTAGGTTTGCAGGGCAACTTGCGGGTGCACTCGAAGCCCCTAAAGTTTATTCTGATCTCCAGAATACCAACTACATCCTACACATTCCTACAAAATTCTGAAAATCGAGCTCCTGAGAACCAATCAAAATCTTTTACACCTCTCTGAGACAGTCCAGGTCCTGGAGAAAACGATGGCCAGATGTCTAAACTAATGTTTCTGCAGCGCCTGGCAGTCGCATAGAAAATGTGCTGAAATGATTATTCTCCTCTTCGTCGAACCAGGTCCTGTATAGGCCACTAGAAGGACATATAAAACCTTGTACGAGCTGCTCCATCCTATCGCTTTTTACTAAGTCGAACGAGCCTTAAATACTCTACAGGTGGAAATTGGGGGATTTTGTCGTTTTTAACGGCCACTCTTTCAACGTATTTGACAGCTCAACCAAGCCAATACAAATATTCTTTTGTGAGTTTACTTGGTCGAGGTCTGCTCCCTCGTAATTGTCAGCCATTTTGATGAACGGTTCATATTTACCGGAGTTACAAAGCTCCGGTAGAATTTTTTCACACCCCGTTTTAAATTTTGACGTAGTTTTATATTATCAATAGTGTGACAGGGTGTCTTCAAGTATAATGTACAAAAAGTTTAAAACTTCTTCTCTTAATCGCTGTTCGTTTCATGCATGTATGACTTTCATGACTTTTTACCACTTTTTCATACCTGAACTGAAACACGTACAAAATTGTAAAAGCTAGAATTTCTAATTTTTAAGAAGCTTAACCTACCGTTTGTAAAAAATATTTTAGAAGCAAATAATCCGAGATACCAATAGTTATATCTACATATATTTTGGTATCGTATTGAAAAATTGGCGCATGTACGTATAAACAAGAAATAAATTGCCGTGTTTTAGGACTTGACAGCTTCTTTTGAGGGGATTTTGGGATTTCGGTCTAGTCTAATTTGGCAGCCAGTCTTATTTCTCTCAGTAAAACAATTGTATATTTTTGTTGATTCTTTAAGATCTGTTTGTCTTTTATAATTTTATTCAGAAAATATTCATGAGCATTAATAATGACCCTCTTAAATTTACAATAAGTTTTACTTGTTTAAGTTAAAGTTTGTATTTTTAGAATTAGGATTCGCATTTCTGTGAATTTATGTTGTAAAGATTATCATCAATATATTTTTTTATTTTTGCAATTGTGTATGTATAATTAAAATGTATTCATAAATTTGTTTATTCAGCGCAAAAAGTTTTTAAAATCTATATATTATTTATTTTGATCTGCACAATGTTGTTGTTTAAAGCATTATTTTTTTTTTCAAATATTTAAAATAATTAAGCTTATCATCAATAACGTGTCATCATGAGGCAACTTACTTGAATATAAAAAGATTTTTGTTATAAATTTAAGGTACTTTTTCAAAATACAGAGAGAAGACAAATAAGTATACTGAGAGAGTATTTAGAGAGAAGGAGAGGGAGAATAAAAGCACTATGATAGAGAAACACAAATGGATTCAAATATAAATCTTACGAAATAATACAAAACAAGTATATTTATTTAAGAGCTAAAGTTAAAAAATATTTACAAAAAATATTTATATTTATTAGCAAATATAGTACAATGTTAATCGTTGTTTAAAGTTTTTTTTTTACAAACACATACACACACACTCACATTCGCACACGTAGAGCGACCGACTCGTTGCAAACTTAAGCAAAAAGTTTAGTAGACAGTCAGCAACTATAATAGAAGAGATCACTTGATGTGACGACACAAGTGAGAGCGCATCCATTTTAAAGCTTTATCACCAATAGCTTCAACTCTTGGTTTACCCGGCAGGCTGCGGCAACCACAAGTTTCTATTGTTTCCAACTGGGGCAGACTGGATCGTTTCGCTTCATTTATCACTTCTTGCTGTCGTTCTTGCTCTTCCAGTCGCTGAGTTTCTGGAATTTGTTGTGGCTGTGTTGCAGCATTCGATTTTGGATTTTCAATTTCTAAAGTATTGTTAACAGTTTTTGTTGTTTGATCACTACCAGGTCACATATCACCGGTGCTGGCCCATCTGATATCGTCAGCCTCATGTGTTAAATAGCGTGTACCCACTTGCGTTTCCAAATTGCGTAAATCCCGATAGGTCTGCTTGTCTTGCAGCCAATAATGCTGCAGACTCTTATCCACAGTATAACGTTTTCGTTGTTTCACTTGTAGCAAATTGTTGATCAAATCAATGGCTAAAATTTAAAATTAAATTAATAAAATACCAATCGTCCGGTAAGGATAACGCACCGTTTGATGATATTTCTTTCCAGGGATTTGGTGGATACATAAAGGCGGCATTTTGAATTTGATCATTTATATCCTCCTCTTCGTTAAAAGGGAATGTACCGCTCAGACTTACATAGATAATGACACCCACACTCCACATATCCAAGGAGCGATTGTAGCCTTTATTACGCAAAACCTCGGGAGCTTCAAAAAGTGTTGGATGTTAAATTAATTTTGATTTCCTTCTACTGAAGAAATAAACTTACCCAAATAGGCTGGTGTTCCCACCACCGATCGCCTGAATGATTTCTCTCCTATAATGCGTGCATAACCGAAATCACAAAGTTTTACTTGGGGAAACTCGGCATCAGAAGATAGTAATACATTCTCGGGCTTAAGATCACAATGCACAATATTTTGACTGTGCAGATGTTTTAGGGCAATAAGTATTTGTGTGATGAGAAATTTCGTAACTCTTTCACTTAACCGCCCTCTCTCATGCGAGAGTATCATTTCCAGCATATCACCTTTAAGCTTTTCCATGACCACAAATATCCTTTCGGGTGTTTCAAACATACGTTCTAAATTCACTACGCCACAATGAGTTATATTCTAGAAAGGGTTTCAGTCAAGGTAATTATCTAAATAAAATTGTGATTATTTATGTTATTCTCTTCTCACCTGCAAAATTGCAACTTCATTTTTTAATTGAGCTTCTTGTTTTGTGGGAAACCTTAATTTATCAATGACCTTAATAGCCACTTCTCTTTTTGTTTTCTTGTGAACACCTCCATAAACAACACCAAATTGTCCAGAACCCAACACTTCATCGGGGAATATTTGATATAATTGGCCCATGTCCTGGATATTATCCTCCGATTCGCAACATTCTAAATAAAACATTATAATTCCAAAAACTTTGCAACAGCCAGTCAACTGAAACTTACGTGTATTGGTGACATGAATGTAGGCCTGCTTAATCGATGTTTCCCAACTTTTGGCTATATCGGTACCAATACCACTTTCGGGTGGAGGCAGACGCACAGCCTGTTCTTCCCTGACGCCTGCTAGGGGGTCCTGGCCCGCAAAATAAACTGCATTGGCCGTACGAATTTCAAAACAATAATTATTATCTCCCCTGACGTCACCGTTTGCCACAATGGCTTGTATATCAGCCAATGGGATCTCTTTGTGATATTTGCTACCCTGTTCCGATATGAATAGGGTTATGGTCTTCGAGTCTAAACGCCAGAAATAACGTTTCACTGTGCTATCCAAGCTGGTGAAGTGTACTAGCCAACCCTCCTTAATGGCCTGACCGCCACGTTTCTTGGTGTGTTTTACTGATTGTACGATTCGCATTAGGGGTATATTGGTACTAGGCGATGATGAAGAACTCGATTGTTCCGATTGTCCATCTGTAGATTGTCCCTCGGCTCCACATCTAGAGTCCCTATTGTATGACGAGCGCTCGTCCTTTGTAACCACCAGACCATTAACTAATTCGGGTGGTGAATTGTGAGCATTTGTTGTCGTTTTGGCACTCATTGCATTGCCCATACGGCCCTGTTTAACATTCATAATATTATTGCCACCGTAGCCTGAACGATTACTGCCATAGTCATTTGTTGTGGCATTATCGTCACAGTCACTGTCATCAAATTCTTCCTTAAAAAAATTATCACGATCCTTGTGGGCTGCATGTGGGGGCGTGTACGATAACTCATTGTAGTCCGTCTGACTCAATTGTCTTTCACCGGTGCAGTCTTGTGGTACTTTATCCATACATTTCTTATGTGTATTATATTGGCAATCGCGGCATTGTAGACCCTGTTTAAAGAGTCCCTTCAGTAGTTTTTTACAATATTGGCAGACGGTCGGTATACCATAGGTGTGTACCATAAAGGTGTGGGGAATCCGTATATTCTGATAGACCGAAGTTGTTGCACATACACCCGTATTAGGGATTAGTTGACCATTTCGACTACCGGTCGAGGAAGAACGTTGGTGACTTCTATGGTAAATTGGCACATTCTAATGAAAATTACAAAAAAGGCCATAAAGTATTAGAATAAGGATACTAAATTAAAATTTTTATATGAAACATTTGAAACTTTAGAATCCCACTTTGATAAGAGATTTTTTCTTAACTGGAATAGATGGAAATTGTTGGTACTTGCGTGTAGAGTAATCCTTCAGGACTTGAGATTGTGTCTGTGCTATGTGAAAATATATTCCAAGTGAACTACCTCGAAACCGTTGAAGACGTTCAGTATACAATAAATACTCATACAAAAGCCGTTTGAAATGACTTGTAAGAAAAATTTCGAAGCCTGTCCGTGATGCTTCCCACACACATGTTTATGGATGTGATGATGCACTTCGAAAAATATTTTATTTCAGCGTTGCTTATAATAAAAAACTTTTGTGAGAGAGAAAAAATATCCTCTTTCAAGTCTAAATTTTTAGTTACAAAAACCATTCATTGATTTTTGTATTTGTTTACATTTTCTGCTCTCAAGGCTTAAAATATTTCCCACCAATTCATCTGTCGAAAAAAATGCAAATTGATCACTTTGTACTTGCGGCAGATTTCTTTCATGGTCTGGGACTAAAACACATCAAGGTTTCTTAACATGTAACTTATAAATATTAAGAACTAGTTATTTTAGAAGTCTTTATTATAATTTCTAAGGAATATCAAGGATATTAATACAAATAGGTTGCATCCTAAATGCTTTCACTATGATGGCTTATAATTTCAAGTGTGTTGCTGGGTGAAAATTCTGAAATTAGATGAATTGACTTTAATACCGAAAGTCCTACTTTAAAATATCTTAATCCAGAATAATTATGAATATATCTGATGAGGACAAGTCCAGTATTTTTCATATGTATACGAGTATAAATGAAGATACTCAGTGTCGAACAGGGAAACATTAGGTGTTGTTACCGAACCCAAAATTTATATAAGACTTTAACTTCGCGAAATTAATGTGCACCGCAGTTCCCAACTTTTGCACAAGTGGTGGTTAAAATAGTTCAATGGAGTTCGGTTATAATGAACCCAATATGACCGGAAAGTTTATTACATTACAGACAAAGTTTTTTTTCCAAAAAATAAAAGTAATGTAATGTAGTGTAATGGGGGTTTGGCCCAGGATGGCCCTTTGCACTGCGACCATTGTTGATCTATTGTGCATAAATAAAAATAAAAGTAATCAGTGTTGAAATAATTCACATTTGTTTATTTTTCGATTTATTTATAAGACAAATTGACTTTATTTTAAATTTCTTTATCACTTTGTCAAATACTGGTAAATCCGTGTAAAAAATTGCGACAAGCGTAAAAACTTAGAACCATTTTTGTATTTGTTACTTAAAAAATAGTTCACTATAAGCGAAAGTTCGCTATACTCGTAACTGTAGTTCGTTATAAACGCAATAGTTTATCTATCTATATCTTCTATATATATAAAATAGGATGTGTGTATGTATGTAACGTAATGACTCCAAAACGGCTGGGCCGATTTTGACGAAATTTTCAGGGAACCTTCAGAATACAGGTGACGCTGTGAAGTCTGATTTTTGATTTTCGGTCTGCGGGAGGAGGGGCGTGGCAAAATCTAATTTTCATATTGCACCAATGACATATACATTAACATATTTATTTTTTGTGTTTTTTTTAGTTATTTTACTTTTTTTTTGATATCAAATTCTTAAATCGGTTATGTAGTTCCGAAGATATTTACAAAAAATCATGTTAATAATGATTCAATATCAAAATTTTAAAAAATCCGCGTTTTTGGTTTATTTACAAAATATTTACATCATTTGATAACACAAGATATTCCGCACTTACTAAGGTGCAACATTGTGCAATAAGTTAAAGATATATATATATATATATATATATATATAAAACAAGATATATATATATATATATATATATATATATATATATATATATATATATATATATATATATATATATAATTGTTATATTATAATCGATGTATATTGTAACCGAACTTCACTGTCAAAAATTTTAAAAAATGCTATAAGTGTTCGGGAAAAAGTTCTACAAGAATACATATGTATATGTTTCACTCTGTCATTGAAATCATTATAAATATAAACTCATTTCTACATTGCCGAATGAGAGAATTTAATATCAATGTTGTCAAAACTTCGTAGAGCAACGAATTTACTGACTCTTTTAGCCATAGTTTCATTTTACCAGATTTCGGTTATAATACAAGAGACTTAAATAGAGACTGGTGGCGCGTTTATATTTTAATTGTCCACCATTTAGGAAACGGTTATATCGTTTCTCTCACAAGACATTAAGAAATTCCCCGACAAACTAGCGGCTAGGTATGGAGTTGTTGCACAAAAGCGCCAAGTCAATAATTTTCCGATAGAAATATCGATAAATAATGAATATGATGGCGAATTGTTAGACCGATTCTGCGAAGATTAAAAAAAATCGTATTAAATATGATTTCTCGTTTAGGTTTTTATTGGCCGTATTGAAGTTTCACGTTCTGAAATGCGAATTACAATCGATTTTTCGATTTATATATATTTTATTAAATAAAAAAAGTTTTACTTTAATAAAACTAAAAGAAGATAGAAATTTAAATAAATTGCAAACTATTTAAAGAATTTGTAGATGTTGGAATAACAGTAATTCCCGTATTATTCTTTCATAAGGCATCACCTAAGAAGTGTTCACATGCATGGAATACGTACATATAGAAGCTGCAAGAGAGGCGACTGATGACCTCTGAGAATATCGTTGTTATGTGTAGTTCAAAAGAATGGCTGCGATAGGTAGCGACGATAATTTAAGCCGACTTTATCATTTGTGAACCGATTTAAAAATTTTTTTTTGTTTGCAAAGGTTTGATTGCAGGTTGATCCCACATTATTTTTTCTCGAAAATATTGACTATCGCATAACTCCTGGATTTATGGACCGATTTTCAAATTATTTACTATTATTTTTTTTAAGGTTTGCTTGTAGTTTCGTCCCATGATTTTTTGGACCGATTTTAAAAATAATTTTTTTTTTTGTTTAAAATAGTTCCTTGTAATTTGGCTCCATAATCTTTTTCAAAAATCGAACGGTAAATTTTATGTCAAAGTGTAGCTTTCAGAAAGTTAAGTGAAAATTAGATGGACAAAGTGACCGCCAGAAATAATGATTATAACATGACTCCGAACTTTTTTTTTGAAGTCGGTTTTTTTTTTGCCAGAATTATTGTTATGAGGAATCAGTTTTAAATGGTTTAAAGCATTTTCTGGTTGTATGAAATAACGCTCGAAACAAAAACGCCAAAAAAAGAAAATAAAATGCACTTTTTTTGCAATTTTTAAATTTAATAAAAATACTTCAAATGAAATAAAACAAAAAAAATGATTGCTATGATATTTTATAGGAAAAAAAATTTGGGGCACAAATGATTCATTTTTTTCGAATTTATTTTACTTTCTTTAATTTTTTAAGTACATACTTCTATCCTTAATTATTTCTGCATTGAAGGCCTTTATTCTTTGTGCCAGGTCGTTGCTTTCTAGAGTATTTCCGCATTGTGTCAGACTTCGGACGAGACCAAGCACTGTCTCTGAGGTATGACCATTTCGAGTATTATTTCATTAGGACTTATTTAATTTTTTTTTTCATGGCAATTATTTCATTATGACTTTGATTTCATTTTCAGACTTGGGTATATTTGTTTTACTTTGGGAATAATTAATTAAAATTTTTGGGACTTGTTTCCTTTTATTTATTTATTTCAAATGTTATGATCACGATTAGAAATTATTACTTGCTGCTAATGAACATAATAACGAAAGCGTTTATTTATTTATAGTGAAGCATATCAGAAAGTCCTAAACGATAATCGAAGCCACAATCTCCGTAGTGATAGGCTACTTGCTGGCCTAAAGAGGGATCTTTATTTCATATTTTTAGCTCCCATTTCACTGGGAGTTATTTAATTGGGTCTTATATTTCGCCTTTCAAATTTCTGTAAAATTTAGTTGTCTTAATAATTTTACTTTATCTTTGGGCCGCGTTATTATTACAACATAAAGAATTAAATTCCCATATATTTTGAAAAGATCTGGTTTATAAATTTCTATGAGACATTGAAATAGAACTAATAAAATTGAAAAGGCCACATCAAATACTTGTTTATATAATTTTTCTTTTATTAAAATATATATTATTTAGTTATTGAATATAAAAAATACAATAACAAATCATATTGTAATTTAATTGATCATAGTTTCAAAGATCTTGGCAGACCAAAGTCTTTGGCGGAAGTAGTATCCGCAATCCCTCGGCTGAAAGATTATTAGATCGGGACACATAATCAAAATAATTTTTACTTTAATAATAAATTGTTAACAACACAAGATTAAGTACATATAAATGCATTGGAATAACATGTCATAATTAATATACAATTTCAGAATAAATGCTCTATAAAATGAACCAGATCTTATTATCAAAATATTAAGGATATTCACTTAAATTATACGAGATTATTAGAATTTGAGTAAAACAGAGAGTCATTAATATAGCAATGAGAAAAGAAGCCCCAGCACCGTATCAATTATTCAACAAGAAAAAATAAAAATACTATCAAATGCTACAACATCTACATAATTTCTATAGATTCTAAAATTATATGTTTCGTATAAAAATTTCAATTAATTCTTAGTTTATCACTCATAAGATCAGACATCCGTTTTACCAGAGAACTCCCCGAATCATTTTTGGCATGTTGATCGTCATTTGAGATGAGAGAATGCGTAGAACCGCCCGACGGACTTCGTGGTGGCTGCAACAAGGAGGAACGTTTCGACGTATTATTCAAATCATTTGAACGATTGCAATTATTGGGTATTTTGACCACACAACGTTTATGATAATTTTGACCACAACCTGCAAATTAACAGAGATAAACAGTTTTCGCATATAAAATTTTGTATTTTGTTACTTTAACAGTTAATAATCATATACAAGTTTGTATTTTGGCTCTTACCATCACATTTGAGACCCTGACGCACTAAACCAAATAACATTTCACCACAAAAATCACAGAATGTTGGCGCCTTATATGAGTGAACATTTAGGTTGTGTGGTTTTAATGTTGGCATATCTGATGTTGGATATAAAATCGCTGAAATAAAGAAAAAAAAAAACAAATAATAGAATAATAATTTGGTAGTGAGTGCGTGAAACACGTATTACGAGGGTGGTGATAATAAGCTGTAAAAAATTTTATGATTATGTTCTAAGATGATATGGTTGTCTTTTAATTTAAAGTGGGTCGTTCGTGATGCAAAGCAAATGCTTATTATTTTTAATCTGAAAAACTACGTGAGTAACAGTCCATAAACTAATTAAGATACGAGTAAGTTAGATGAAAAAGGGTTTCGCTTAGGGGCAGTACTCATTTCGATTGTAATGTTTAATTTTTTTATTTGAAATTAATGATTATTTATTAAATAATATTAAAATTTATAAAAGTTCCATTCTTTCTTCTACGGTAGTTCTTAGATACCTCATATATCGAACTTCCAATCTTACTTACGATTCCGTGGATGACAGCGGCATTAGCCATTACTATACATTCAGGCAAAGGTCATGCCTTTAAGAGTCTCCTAACGAAGTCATACAAATTGTAAAACCCAGTGTACATCACTTTCACATAGACGCGTGACTGAGCAAGCGACTTCATCTGTAATTACGGCTGATGTAATTATTGATGAATCAGAAGCTGCTGATGTTCTTGGAATGAAAATTCAGTGCGACAAACGATGATCCAAGCAGTTTTCTTTTAAGTCGGCGTAGAAAATACTTCAGTTCCTTTGATTTATTTAATGTTTATATCACCTATACCCGATCGAAGAATACAACTGTGATGTATAGACTTGTGCGTTAAAGTTTATTTTGTAGTTACTCGACCGCGCACAGGAGAGGGCGGGAAAGCTTACCGTGGACAGTAATGTAGCCAACTATATTGCCTCACTAGAGCATTGACTTAAGGTAGAGTGTGTTTCACCTTTTATTGAAACTACAGTGGAATGTACTTTAACGAAATTAGGGAACTTGTTCCCGCAACACGATCTTTTTTTAAACCACATATTCTTCATTAAGAGCTCTTCCATTTGTGGTCGATCTGCCAGTGAATCGCATTACGCCTTGCATAGAAAATTCGTTCTTTAGTCGAACAGCTCGTTTATTCTACAAATCCCCTGCGTAGGTATTTTCTGCCACTTCCAACGTGGAGAATTTCAGGTCGAATATCCTTGAACATTATTTCTCTGTCTTTCTTCCCATAACATAATTTTCTAGTATCAGCACAAGGCATTGCATGGGTACTGGTCTAATTATAAACCAAACAAGAAATAGTGCGACTCACTGTCATATTGCCTATAAATTGATGTTGTTCATTGTATTGTACGAGTAGAAATTTGCTACTGACGCCGGTGTGCTTATTTGCCCTCTCCTGTACACGGCAGAGTAACTTGAAAATAGACTAATATATATATAATAATATAGAACTACTTTTCATTTTCAATCGGTTGTGGTTGCTACGAGCAGTGAGGAGATGAATTAATTTTTGAAAAATATAATCAAGCTTTGAAAAATATAATCAAGCTTTCGAACTTTACGTGATTTGAATGACTTCTCCATATGGAGTGCTCTATATTAATGGGTCGAAATTCTCAAATCAAAACGCAAATGCTCAAAATTGCTCAAGGTCAGCCAGATGTATTCGCTAGAGCAATTAAAAACCTGAGCTCTTGGTTCTGTTGAAGCTTGCGAAGCCGCGTTGTACGTAGTCCTTACGTAATGGCCTTATAAGTATGTTTGCTATTCCATCTCTCAACGGATATGATAAAAATAAAAGAAAGGAAATAATAAAAAGGTTACTAAAACTATTACCTACACCACCCTCGTTACTGCTTGTGCTTACAACAATTGTTTTTTTAACTTTACAAAACTATAAAAGAAAGTTTTCTTTTCAGTTTAAGTTTTATGTTAGAATCACTTTTAGTTTTCTTTTATTTTATTTTTTTATTATTAAACTCACGATTTGCTGTAAGAACAATTTCCACCAAAGTTTCATCCACCACATCTCCGGCGGAATTGATGATGTGCAGTACATTTGGACTATTGTAGTCATGACGAAACAGCAATATTCGTTCTGAGAGGTAGGTCAAACCACTGTCGGGGATCTGTGTGGAATGGAGAGGAATATATTAAATTATGGCTGATGACAAACAAATAAAGTCAAAATATATAATAAATAAGTTTTAATTGATTTCACAATTAATTTTAATATGCTCAAGTTATTACGAGTCCATTCAAAGGATCATGTGCAAAAGAAGACCAAAAAAGGTAGAAAACTTAAATTGTTTTCACTAATTGACGCTGACCTTGTATTTCTTGTTTCTGCTTTTTTACTCTTCTTATTAGTTGCTTAAAGTGTCACAAATTGGCTTTTACCTGGAACTCATTATGGCTTATGAGAAAGTTATTTATTGCTGGTACAATTAATTTAAGCACGTATTTAGTGAGTTGAGGGAAGAAAAGTTGCACGTTCTTTGTATTAATTTGCAGTATTTGTTGTGGCATACAACGAAAAACCACGGAATGGTATTCATTCAATAGATTTCATTGCTTTTACTGATGCGTATGAAATGAAACGGATTCATATAATTTTGCGTGACTGATTATTTAAGCTAACAAACACACATCACGTTTATCAGAATTTCTTGATGCCTGCGGATGACGAGATTACATGCTCAGTATATTTTTAAAACTGTCATAATGCTTGTACTCGTATGACATAAGAAATATGTCCATGAAAGTTTCTTAGAAAATATACTAAAGTTTAAAGTGAGAACGTAATCTCTTCAATGTTTTTGACAATATTTCTTGAATATTTTGAAAAAGCAAAATACGCATATTGCTAGAAAAAATGGAGCTTCCAAGGAAGTCTTTAGAAGGTGGAAGTTATTAGATAATTTCCACTCATTTTAACACAGACTTGTCATTGCAGGATGTTGTCTTTATCGATTCCTATTCACCGATTTGGATGCTATATTTATTATGTTGAGAAAGGAATTAGATGCTGGGAGTCAAAAAATGCGCGAAGGGATACTTTGGAATCTTTGAAAATGTAATTTCCCCTGTTTTTTTTTTACTGGTACCTTGCAGTATTTGTTGTCTTGTTGTATCCTTAATAGTTCAAATACCGTGTTATATCAGACGTTGGTTGGACATACTATTCGACCTATACACCAGCAGTGAGCCCAAAAGAAGTTGATTGAAAAAACACCTCTGTGTCTTATGCCGCATTTAAACATGAATGTGCTTTTTTAAAAGCTGCATATAGGAATTATTAGCAAAAACTTCACAAGTTAAAGTTAAATTTCAAAATGTCGTCAAAGGAAAAACTTATTGCTCTTCTTCTAGCGATGAAAAAAGAAGATGGACGTCAAAATTCATTCATGTTTGTCAAGAGCATTACTTAGATTGATCGTAAGGAAGTGCATTTTGAAATAATATATAACAGAAATTCTGAAATCGCCCAACAAACACAACTTATTTGATATTGAAATCTTTTATTTTAATACTATTTTATTGACTTTCGTAGACTAGTAGGTAGTGTACTAGACTCGTAGTGCGAAGGTCCCAGGTTCGAATCCTGCCACAGAACTCTGGCAGTTTGTGTCTGATAATTAAAGGGAGCGCACAACAAGCCTTCACTGGCTTAAGTGTATGTCGTATGACATGGGCTATCACACCCCTCCAATCAACCTAACCTAACCAAATTTTACTTTAAAATTATCTTATGCACTTATTAAAAATCTATTTTTTGCGCGCAATATGGTCTAGACACCCTGCGTTTTACTTTTTATGTATTTTATAAATTAATTTATAAAGTATGTATATTTCTTTAAATAAATAAATAAAACAATAAAAATAGTTTTCTTTATATTTATTTGAATAACATTGTTCGTTTATATACGCAAAATAAGTTAAATTTGAAATTATTATAAATCAAAATCCTGAAACTTCATATAAATGGCCTATTTATCTCCCTGTCATTTTAGAACTGGCAAAAATCTCTTTCTTTAAAGTTTCATTGAAAGCTGAGCTGAAAGTAGGAAACATGTAAATGTGTTAGTAAAAAAGTGCGAGTTTATTGTATTTTTTCAACTTTCACTTTCATGTGTAAACGCTAAGTTACTAAAATTTTCATCTCTAAGAGTTATAATTCCGAACAGCTTATGGCATTTGTCTATCCTTAAACTAAATAATACATTCTTGAATTTGTATAATAGGAAGAATTATTTCGGAAAAAAGCACTCAAGCAGAGAAACTTTCTCTAAAACTCAATAAATATTTATAATTGGACTCGGGTTCGTCAGTACTCGGATTGTGTTTTCTATGTTTCAATACAATAGAGGCCAACAAACTACTATTGAAACATAAAACTCTTGTCCATGCATATATAGTAGTGATGTCATGACTATTCTTATTCGTATTGCGAAATATTCGCCTATTTTATGACATTCGAACTTGTATTCGTATTCGCCAAATCCAGCTAATATTTGTTAAATATTTTCTCACAAAAAATATATATTTGGCGGACTCACAAGGTATGCTATCAGTCATATTGTATTATGTTGTTGTTAAAAAAACATTTTGAACATATTTTTTTGACAATATGACTGATAGCAAATATTGTGAATCCCCCCAATCAAGTTCAAAAAATATTAATTTAATTAAATTAAATAAATTAATACTGCTAGCACTTATAAAATAGCAAGTGGCCATCAAAAATAATTATTCTGCCATCTCGATTTGAAGACGACGACGAAAATTTGTATATGATATTTGGTACTATCGTATATGGTACTAACGTAAATTTATGACCCAATTGCGTGTATGTTTCAGTTTTTGATATTTATTAGCTTTTAAATTACAATGTTTTTTCTTTTTTTTATTCTATTAATAATATAAACATAATTAAAACTAAAAAAATATGCATTACGTATATATGTATGTATGTACATACATATGTATGTATGTATACGTACGTATACGAGATGTATATGTGATCTTTATAGTTAAAATCCACTTCATTCGCTTTCATCCTTCATTTCCTGGTACTGTCTTCTCTTTGTTTCCTCCCACTTTGCAACATTTTCTTTAGAATTCGCCAATTTGCCTATTTTATAGAAGATCGGTATGCAGCAGACGCAGGCCAAGAAATAATATTTCCAAATCCATTGATTATTTATATAAAATCTTAAGGGGAATTGAGCAATTTTTGCCGAAAATGTATAGGGAAATTTCATTTGTCTTGAATGACTGTCCGAAGAGCTGCTCATCTTCAAAATATTATTTTGAAATTATACAAATGGATAAAGTAAATGGATAAAATAAAAATGAAATGATTTCTCAAAAGTTGTTGAAATAATTATTTTATGTGGCCTTATGTTTTTGAAAAAATTCTTTTTGAAATTAATGAAAGCGCCTACTTGAAAAGAAAAAGCAAAGCACATTACCTGCGTACCAAGGCGAATTAATAACAAGTGAAATTGACAGCGGAGTTCATGCCGACATTTCTTTGGTTGCTAAACCAAATCGTCAGTGAACTTTAAGCAGTTTGAATTTATTTTTAATTGCTCGTTTTTTATTGTCAAAATTTCTTCTGATTATTTGCTTATTTCTGTTGCAAAAAAAATGTATTTTAAGTTTGACGAACAAATTGAAAGACTAAAATGAATCAGTAGATGCAAAAATATAACCAATAGTGTGCCACTCTTAAAAATTTCGATGACGTAAGCTCTCAATTCAGAGCTCTTGCTAATATCGAAATATTAAAATCTTATAAAAATTCAAGTATTAGCGACATTTGGAAATTATTATTCACATGAGTTAATGTCTATTGTTAGAAATTTTTAAAATTATAAGAGGAATCAAGTTGGCATATTTGTTAAACTGCTAGTTCCATTCCTGATGTGTAATTTGCTTTCTTTGTTTATAAAAGTCCTGTTTCAGACACGTCAAGTTGTCTTGCTCAAGTTTTTATTCAGCTCGAAGAGAGAAAGGAAGAATAATACATACTCTCCCTATTGCTGTCCCAGCTGAACTGAAACTTGAGCAAGAAACTTGACGTGTGTGAAACAGATATAAAACATAATGCACGGTACTTTGACTAGGGCAATTTCACAACAGGTAGAAATAACAGCGCAGCTCATAACTTTTTTGCAAAAAATTGTTTGGAAGCAGAATGTCAAAATATTGTTCAAGCGTTTTGATTATTTGTTTTGTGTTTTTTAATTACTGTGGTGTATTTTGCTTTACTTTTTACATTCATTCTGCTGTTTTTGACATTGAGCAAAGTTAGAATAGTATTTGTTGTTTTGGCCGTGTTATAGGGTGCTTAAGTGTTGCCGTTTTTGTAATTTATTTTTTAAATTAAGTTTTATCTTAAAAAAATTTATTTAATTTAATATTTTTTTTATGTGGTAATGAAAATTTTAAATTAGTATTATTTTTTTTTTTGTTTAGACACCATTTTTTAAAATTATTTTTAAACCGATAGTAGATCAGGGTGTTCTCATTACACCGTAAAAGATTTGAGGTGGAAAATACGTTTGCTTAAAAGTTATTTAAATTTATGTACAGCTTATCGCACTGCAAAACGGGAAATGTCCATATCAATTTCGTATTTTACTTGTTTAACCCGAAATTAGACTTAAAAATACTTATAATTTATGTACATGAATCTTGAACGGCTAAACCGGAAATGAGCATTTCAGTAAAAAAAACTAACTTAGCCCCGACTTTTTTAAATTTTTTTCTTAAGTCCAATATTACCTTAGGGCATGTTCATAATACTGTAACAGTTTCATATTTTGTACCCACATTCATATCTACTAGAAGTGCAGTCATGCCAATATCGGAGAAAAATTTTGTTGTGAAATTGCTCATTCATATATCTTATTAACATTCCTTGCGGGTAACCAAAGCGAATTTACAACGAATTGGCCTCACAATGGCAACAAGTATAACATGAAAAACAATATTCTTTTTGTTTTAGGAAATATCAGATGTCAAAAAAATTAATAAAATTATAATCATAAAGAAGTATACATCTCATTTTGTGTTTACATGATATACCCTTCCCTAAATTTCTTGTAATTTTATTTAATTGGAAATAACAAAAATTGACAAACTTGTCGACAAAAGAAAATAATACGAAAATTGACATCAAATACCAGAAACATACGACGATAAAATTCATAAATTGTCAATTCGCCTTACTAGGTACAAGCGATTCTATACAAAATACAGCATGACAAAAACAACATGGCTTTCTGTTGATGTGTGTGAAGATAAATTTAAATTTAAGTAGCAGAGACAAGAACCGACTTCTTTAACAGTGCTCATTTTTCGATTAACAGAGCGCTGTTAGCCACTTAACAGTAATGGGTAATTTCAAGAAATGTGGATAATCTAGGAACTGGGACCGGAACCGTACAAGACAACACATGGAACAGGTGCTCCAGAGTATACATGTTGGACGCAAGACAAAAACGTTCAAAACAATTTAAAAAAAGCAATTATAAAAATAGACATTTTTCCGGAGAGATAATTGGTCTTAATGGGAAATTAGGGACTTCCCACTATATAGAAATGGTGCTCCAGACGGTCCTCTAAGGAGCAGATTGGGTGGTATTTCTGAAATAATTTTGATATTTTAGAAAAATGAATTTGAAAAAAGTCATATTTTTGAAGAATTTCTTGAGAAGATTCATGACCATTCAGGAAAAATAGGGACGTATAGGTATATCTCACTATATAGAAATAGTGCTCCAGACGGTCCTCTAAGGAGCAGATTAGGTAGTATTTCTAAAATAATTTTGAGATTTCAGAAAAATTGAATTTGAAAGTCATATTTTTGAAGAATTTCTTGAGAAGATTCATGACCATTTAGGAAAAATAGAGACTTATAGGTATATCTCAAAATATAGAAATGGTACTCCAGACGGTCCTCTAAGGAGCAGATTAGGTGATATTTCTAAAATAATTTTGAGATTTCAGAAAAATTAATTTGAAAAAAGTCATATTCATTCAAATCAAGTCAAATTCATTTTTCTGAAAAGGCTCTCCTTGTAATTAATTTTTTTTTACTTGATTTCATAAAATCCTTGTAGGAAACGTACTGCTCCAATAGCCATTATTGCGATGCTAAATGAGCGTCTTGAGTCGCACACCTTTAGGTCTTATAAGACTTTTAATTAATTTGAGTCGCTTAATATCGTCTGAACACAGAAGTTTTTAATAAAGTAATACTTTCGCAAAGCAAATGTGTCGTCGTTTTATTTTCTATTATATAATAAATAGTAGCCAGAATCGACCAGAGGAAAACTTCTATGCAGTCGTAGATCATTCCATTTGAATGGAATCGACCAGAGGAAAACTTCTATGCAGTCGTAGATCATTCCATTTGAATGGTCTCATCAGCACTTTAGCCTGAAAATGATCACAAACTTAGATTATATAATCGCAATAGCTGGAGTGCTTCGGTGTATACCTCTTAGTGTCAAGAACTATTATTTCTAGAATTTTGCACGTTAATGTACGATATAAGTGATCCTCTGGGTTCAGTGTTCGCTTTTGATACCTTTATACATGTGTAAAAGAGAATTTGACTATTTAAAGAGAAATACATAAAATTAGGGTTTGCAGAGGCTGTAAAGAACAGGGAATAAAAGAGAAGAGAAAAAAATACTGCCAATCCTGTTCCCGGAGCCTCATATCTAGAACCATCTACTGCTTCTGATGAAGGAGTTAAATCTGCTCAGGTAAACATTTGCAGCATCAGTCAAGCTGTCATATGAATGATTACCTAAGTGCATCGATCGCTGCATCCCCAATTGAAGAGGCAATGTAGGAGTACAACGATTGTAGACGTACAGATATCTTCTGGTATGGTTGCCGAATTTTAAATTTCCTATGATAGTTACAAATGCTTCTTCTAGGAACGTTCTGGGGCAGAACAGTCTGTTGGTAGATTATTAAAATGGTGCTCTATCGTCTGTTTGCTGATGAATGTCATAGAAAATGTCAATCTTCGGTTCCCTTTTGCCAAGATCATCGGTCAGTGGGACCATGCTTGAGTTGATTCAATTTCGTCGCAACCATTTTTACCAACTCGTCATCCCGCTTAGGGATTCCCGACGCCTCTGGTTACCACAACGGGCCAAATAGCATAAAAGTGGTCTCGTCATATTTTTCTGCTGCTCTTCGGACCAAACTTTTGATTATTATATGCATTGCATTTAGAATTTATGGCCAATTAAATGTAAATAGCACGTAATTGTAACCGCAAAGCGCTAAATAATTGTTAAATTAATTTCTATTTATTTTCCCATTTCAAAAACATCTTAACCAAACAAACTCTTAATACTATGAACTCATGTTTCTTGACCTTTTTCTGCTTCGCTCTAAAAATTCTTATGAACATTAACTTGTTTGTAAATTTATATAACCCACGTGGTTTGAGCCAAATGAAAATTTCTGTAATATCTGAATGAAGGTACGTGCTAAAAACCCCCTTTTCATAAGGTTGTTGCTCTAGCTCTTAAAGTGTAATAGACATACATATGTACATACAATCAATGTATGTATATGTATATACATATGTGTATGTATGTATGTATTTATAACGCATTTAATTTTGGCTAACGTTAACATTATATTCATTTATTCCATGCATACATTTGGCACATGCCCGGTCGCCTCTCTAGAAATGTCTGCGAGTACTTAGAAGGCTTGTGTGCCATCAATTCTAAAGGGATGTCGTTAAAAATATGTTTAGCCGTCAACCAATTAACTAACCAACCAGTCAACTGTCAAATAATAATATTAAATGCTGATAACAGTTGCAATATTACTACAAGTACAGCAAAGAAAGTGTATGACACAAATTTTCATTTGACATGAAATTATATTTTCCCATTTGTTTCAATTCGCCTGCCTTCCTACTCCCTTATTTCCTCCCTATAGTGAAAACACTAGCACAGAACACGATTATTAACAGGACAAATGTGTACGTGTCCTTATAGATGATGGTTATGAATGATTAAATATGAGTGATAAAAAATCAATTTAGAAAATACGTTTTTAGTTGTTTTGTTTGGAAATATGTAAGTCAATTAAAGGTAACAGACTATGCGAATGAATTTAAATATATCAAAATCTCTTTGGGAGGAATAATTTCTTCTACGAACTACTTACTCTTGTGTAAGTTTGTGTCTGATAATTAAAAGGGAGCGCACAACAAGCCTTCACTGGCTTAAGTGTATGTCGTATGACATGGGCTATCCCAACCCTCCAATCAACCTAACCTAACCTAACCTACTCTTGTGTATATGGCCAACGACCGTCTCAGTCGCCCACAATCTAGATAAAAATAATTTTTTAAGTTAAAACCCAACTACCGTACTTCGATAGCTTCAAACAAAAACTTATAATGAAAAGTTTTGGAGACAATTTTAATTAAATTTAATGTAGACTGGACTTACACTATGCATTTTTTCCATTAAATTTGTTGCAGGCATCTTCTTTTATTCGCCGATAGGAGGGATATTGAAGCAAACGGTATAATGGCTTCGAACTGCCTGCAACGAACTTCATTCTCTCAATCATTCAATCGACTATTTTCAGGGCCTTGAGAAATCGTATTAATCGGAGGAAATAAAAAAACTATAAAGACGCTGGTCCGAATGGGTCGAGCTTAAAGGATTATATATATATTATCCCTAAAGTCACAGATTTATCAAACTGCCTCCCATAAATCGTTATCATAGAAAATATTTCTAAACTTTCTGTAGCTCTCTCTCTCTCTCTCTCTCTCGTCTTTAGCTAAGAGCATGATGAATGCCTTCTCCTCAGCCAAGTAAGGCCTCTATAGTTTAGAATGTTGTTAATGGGTTTGCATGATTCCCAATCTAGGCTTGGTGTGAACACTTTTTTTAGTAGATATAGAAAAAGGGTTAATTTTTTGGTGAACATTTTTGACCAATTTTTATTTAGATAACGCTATGGGGGTCTACTTATTATGGGTATTTTAAATCCTCTGGTTGCCCGCCATAATGATAAGTTTTTGTAGCAATTCAGTTTCTTAGCTGTTTAATAATTTCATTTATCTTAGTTCTTAGCAATAAATCCCTAAAGTAAAAATGTTCCTTCCACTCTGGGGGGAGCATAGAGCTTCTACAAAGCGTATCCATCTTTACACGGGTTGTTGTTGCAGTTGTTTTCGCATTGTTATTATATGTTTTTTTTGACTTGTATCAGTTTCGGTAATCGGTTCTTGTTCCAGCTAAGTAGATGATTGGTCTGCAGTAGCAGGTCTAGGTCCCTCTCTGTATTTTGGTGCAGTGGTGAGGAACCTCGCTAATATTTGATTCCTATCTTCTTTTCTTCCCCAGAAAGTGGTGGCTCTGCCTGGCCTTTGTTTGTCACGATACTGTCCTCTTTTCCAGGGAGAGAGAGCGGTCAGGATGGAGTTTTAGGAGGGGGTTGAAGCCACTTCATTTTTAAAACTTGAAAAAACCATGGTAAAAAATTTTTGTCCTCTGCCAAGGAGCGAACATGGGGTACTCGGTTTTGTATGCAAGCAGTTTAACCACTACACAACGCCACCACAAAAGTAAAAATAGCTTCTTTTTTTAAATAACTTTTAGTGACTAGGGAGGGGGAATTGACTTTAATTTGTAAATTTGTACAAATGAAAACTGAAGAGATAGAAAGCCAAATATAACGACTTGCTTAACTAATTAACTTTTTGCTCTTTTGAAAATAATCGTATATAGACTATCCAAATATGTATGTGTTTACAAGAAGACATTCAAATATTTGCTAAAACCTTGATGAGTTAAATGTTCAAATCATCACAAAGAGCTTTATCGTTGACATTGTAGTCATCATCAACATCATTGACTAACAAATGCTTCGATGGTGGCCATTAAAGCTTTTAGACCATTTCTAACTAAATTAAAAGTGGAACCAACTGGATACCATCACGAACGTCATGATACGTTGCATTTCTATCTCTGCAACGTCGGAGATATTCTTGAATTCAAGAGGATCCATGTTAAACATTCATTCTTCTTGCTAACGCTTTCTTCTTCATCTTTATTTTAGCAAACTGCTGCAGATAGCAGCATTGTACCGCAATTGTGCCGACTCTTATGGGACAGTTTTTGCTAATCACAAACACCAATATTTTTGTCTATCTCTTATTTCATATTAGTAGAAGGAAGCGTGAAGGCGAAATTGCCTGATGATTTTGCAGTAATTTCTTATGGTTTCCCTTCTGTTCGTTTTCTTCTTGGCTCTGCATCTAGATATGAATTTACAAGAGAATAGTTACAAACCTAAGTCCATCCTTCCCTTGAATGCCTCTATGCCTTGGGATCTAAATAATCCCAATTAAATTGCTCAGCCATTTCACTGAGAGATGATCAAAAGTCGAGGGCTGGCTGTTTTTGTTCACAGAACCGGAAATTTTAAGACCATTATGACGGTTCGGCTATTAGAGTGTATGTTAATGAATTTGTGATTTATTACCAAGACTTGTGCTTGGAAAATACAGGTGTGATTCGAAATCCTATTTGAAATAAGGATATTCTAATCCTCTGAATGTACCACAAATCTCACAACCGTGTGCATTTTGGAGCCGTTATTCCCGCTTCTAAGGCACTGTGACTTCATGCATTACACATACAGGCATTATTGAATTTAAGTGAGTGGTCTTAGGTCATACCTACTCGCCTCCAAGGATCAAAATGTAGTGGCTTACAATGGCGGGCAATGGTGCGATGCAGATAGATTTTGGAAAGTGTAGTGTGAAAAGGAGTAGTGCGAGAAAAGCAGTAGTGTAAGGAGCACTAGCTAAATATGGTACGAAAAGTCTATGAGCATCAATGTATGACTTTTTTTCTACTCCATCCAGATGATAATCCCATACAAGATAAGTCGGACGGGGTAAGGCTGTTTTTATCCAGTGAACTTTTTTTTAAAATCCGACACCTTTCAATGGATCATATGAAGGAGTGAAGTGCAACGGTTACATTATTTACTTTTTCTGAAACATTAAGTTCTATCAAGGTGCTGCATATCATAAACTCTCTCATGAAGCTTCCCTCGTTTTATAATTCGTATTTTGTCTAACACTTAAGATGTATAAGTCCATATTGAGTCCAAATCAAACCTGAGAATTTTTACTTACGAATAGTAAAGTTTTTTAAGTTTGATTGCGCTGCTTTTTTTTATCTTTAAAAATGTAAAAAAACATAAAGGGAATTTAGTTTCCCTTTCAAAGAGTTTAGTTTCCTCTAATATGAGCAAACTTATTAGGATATTTTAGGCATTCCTGTGGGGAAGCTAAATTTTTTTTTTATTATTAGAGCAATAAATATATATTTTTTTTATAAAATAATCTTTTTTTTAACAAAAAATTTATCACAAGCTGTCAAAACTAATTCGCCACAGACGATTGTTTAGTATATATTTTTTATATATTGCATAATCCTTGGAGAGGATAATTATATAATTTTTTTTTCCTTTGAAATTCTAAGGCTGTTCTCGTATCAGTCATATGCACAGTAAAAGTTAAATGTGAAAAAATGAAGCAAGTGTTTTTCTATTTATTTTGTGTGCTTTCCTCTTTATATGGATTGGGTAATTCTACTACGGTAGTCATTTATATGATGGTCTTTCCTTCTGTTTCTTCACTTACCTTTGTATTGATAAATTCACATGCCAAGTCCTTGAGTGTTTTCAATGTTAAAACATTGGCAGCCACTGAAACTGCATCACGTATGCTGCCAAATTGAAAGAGAAATGTCACCTCTGGCCCCTCCATAATAACGTTGGGCACTGTGCTGTTGGTACCAATGACGCCAGTGCCAGCGCGTTGTTGCTGTTGGTGATGGTGGTGGTGTTGATGATGATGGTGATGTTGTTGATGTTGTTGTTGTTGAGTATTTTGACTATGTTGTTGCTTTTGTTGTTGAAAGTGAGAAGCCAGTGCAATAACTTTTTATACCAATGGACTTTGGAGAAATAGTTAAGGAAAACTTCTTCACACTGTTGTTGTATTTTTCTACTTCGTATGAATAGACAATTTCCACTGTACTTTGCTCCTGAAATTTATTGTTTGTTTCTTCCCCTTCTCTTGGTGCTTAATTGTCCCTATTGTCTCTCTTTCCAGGTGGCACAAGTTTATTTTTTGTTTGTTTTGTTTTGTTCGAAGAATTATTCTTCTTTGTTCTAGTTTATTTAGTTGGTTTTGAATTTTATTCCTGTGTAGCTGTTGGTGTTAAATTTCATTTGTATTTGAAATGGATGGCTGGTGGGTGTTGCTGGCTTTCAATTCAGTTTTTCCACATTCGTTTAAGCTTGTTGGACGTCAATACTTAACAATGTTTACCTTTTACTTATTCTGGAAAGACAATAAAATGATAAATTGTTAATCATTTATTTACGAGCAGGCGAAATATTTGAAATGTGTATGCACACATTTTATGTACTTATAAATATTTAATTTGATTAAGTTGTTAAATTTAAGTAGGTATGAGCATATTTAACAATAACAACAAAAGCAACAATTGTTCGAACATGTTGAGCAAATAACCCAGTTAAGAAAAATTAACTGAGAAGTACGAGTAATGAAGACAAAAATGTGAAAAAATATATGTACTTATTTAATCCTTCATATCACAATGTTGCACACGTGCTACGAGTACAAACCAAAAAGACTTTAGCGACTGGCAACTTTATTTGAACTCAGGAAGCTCTAGTGCAATTTTTAGTTCCATCAGTTCTATTGTCTATTTCTATTATTTCTATTATTTTATTAATTCAATGTGTGCAGCGGTAGCTCCTCAATCGATTTTGATAAATTTTTTTTGACATTAGAAAAATCAGAATAATTCCATGTCAGTTCGGTTAATTGTTTTGATGAATGAAAGAATAAAATTTTTTGTTTGTTTTCTGTCTCACATTTCGTTGTTGCTAACTAACTCAGCAGTAGACTTCAACCATCATGTTTGAAAAGTATTCAAACTCGTATTATTATATGTACTAAAACTTTCCAATACAATATGAGAATTTAATAATTTTGAAAATCGCAAAAATATATAATTGTAGTAAAATTATAGAGCTTTTATTTAAACAACACAGTAAACAATTTATATTCGATATGAACCTATTTTTCTTCCAAAAATTTTAACCGACAAAAGTGTTTTTTTATGTTTACGGATTGATCCATCATTTGTGAACCCATTTTAAATATTCTTTTATATTAGGCGGTATGGTGTAGACCTGTGGGTTATTCTCTATTGCGATGCGTAAGCTAGTTCGATGCGTTAGATATTTTGTTAGCGCAAGATATTTAGTTTTAACGAACGATTTTAACATACGCTTTCGTATTACAGAGTACACTGATGCCAGGTTTGCGAAAGTGAAAAAATTAGATGCGAAAGGAAAATGCGTAATCGCAATAAAGGGTACCAATTATCCAATTAGGTACCATTTTTCTTAGGCATCGTCCAATTTTGCACCGTCATTTCATAACAGGGGAAGTGGTATCACCCATGTAACCTAAAATTTAATTATCAATTAGTAAGAAGGGGAAGGCCCTATGCTCCTCAGAGGAGTAAGAGGAACAAATATATATTGTAAGCAAGGGAGGGGATGGTTCTCGTGAACATTTTTAAATTATCTTATACTAAGAGAACTAAAGTATTTTTTAAGGTTCCCAAAAATATATTTTCTTAATATTGAAATAAATTATTAAAGAGAAATATATTTTTAAAACTCTAGTTGTTTTATACGATTAGTTGGTAAGAATATCCCAAATAATAAATTTCAATATTAATTATTTAAAATAAAGATTTTATTTTTTGTTTTGCTTGATAAATACACATATAATTAGTGACACCCAAAGAAGGATGTAATTCTATACATGTTGAGTATATGTTTGTTGTATTGTTTGTATAAAATCATCCTAAGCCTATTATGATTATGTATTTTGTAATATTCATATGCGAAAGAAAATTCTCATATTGTATTCCTTTGTTTTAGCATAAACACATGAGGTTGAGTGTTTTCAAAATGTTTAAAATTCGCTACGATTTGGTTTGGGGACCAATGAAACGTTGGCATATAAATAGCTAAAGACAGAATAAACAAAACATTTTGCAAAAATATTTTCAATATCAATTGAAATGATTTATTATCATGAATTTTTAAATATGCAACATGGTTGAACTAGTGTCATGTTTATGCTAAATTTTCACTTACTCGGAATGGTTGCGGCCTTATTACACCAATAACTTGCCGAATGCAGCACTGTAAACTGTTCAATCATTTATGACATGGACGTATCCACAAAGAAAATTATCCAATGGGGCACGATAATGGAGGGTAAAATTGCATGAAATTATTTGTTGCTCAAGTATTTCTTTGAGAAAATTAATTGATTAATTAATAAATTTCAACGATTTGTTAGCATTGTTCTGGTGAGACTGCAACTTGACGAATTTCGCGTCGCGACTTTGGCCTGCACTCAAGAGCTGAAGGTAAACGACCGTTAACAACGATGTGTGTCCCTTGAACACGCCCTGCAGCAGTTCGAAACTGAACCTAATTCTCATAAAAAATCTTCTTCAGCACGATAGCAATCTACATGCGATTCGAGAGCGTCTATTGCAGATCGGAAAAGTTACTATTTCGTGTAGATTTTGGGGCGGACGGTGTCATCGGTCTATATTTCTTGGACAACGACGTTGGCCAGGCCATCGCCATCAAAGACGTATGCTATAGTTTGATGACTACCAAATTCCTTTATGGACACCAACGACATGTGGTTTCAACAGGACTGACTTACAATTCATAACACATTGGACATTCTGCACTAGCGATTTAAAGGCATGGTCATCTCACGTGGAGATGATATGAACTGGTCGCCGATATCACCGATATCGATTTGAATTTTCCTAAGTCGCAGATCTAGGCCCTTCAAATTAATAAAAAAAATTAATATCTTACAGATAAAGAATTCAATAAAACACCCTTTATATATAAATATTTTTTTTAGGTAAAAAATTTAAAAATACAGAACTCCAAATGGTTTTTCGTTTTCTTGGCGAAAACCTTTCACAGATTAGTTGTTTTACCTTTATTTACGTATCACGTTGGCGTAAAAGAAAAAAATAAGACAATAATTTAACTACTCAACCAATTTGAATGAAACAAATTACGATTCAGAAGAGAACTCTCAAAATCTTTTACTGTTATATTGTGAGACACCCTGTGGAAGGACAAGGTAGCGTAAAAATACTTCGAAATTGACAACAGCGTGGGTAAAAAAATTTGTAACTTCTGTAAATATGATTCGATTTTAATGATTTTTTTTTCTCCAAAGTAATTTACAAATAAACCACAAAGATAAAACATATTTACTACGCATAGTGATATTAATATGCCTATTACAACTGATTCAAGCATGTTTCTTTAAAATAAAAATCCCTTCTCAACTTTTTATCTTGAAGGATTTGAAAACAAAAACGTATTTTTTATATGAAAATTCCTTGTTGGATGGAATACGGGCGTAATAAATGAAAATTAATAGAAACGTGTTTAAAAAGTTCCAAAAAAAATTTATTTTCCTTTTTTTAGAAAAACATTTTTAAAAGTAAACCGATATTATGAAACTTATACAATCGCCTTATTTTGAATTTGATTTGAAACTTTGATATAATCTCTTAAAAAAATTTAGCATAAAAAGCAGCCAACATTATTTGTCAATAAGTAATAAAATAAGTAAAAAAAATCTCAAAAAAACCCAAAATCGTTTCTTTTGTTAGTCATACCCACATGCATACGGAGCTACAGATAATTAAGCCCGATTAAAATATTTATATGCTTTGCTAGTGTATCACAGCTGCACAAACGTTTTTGTTGTTGTTGTTGTTATAGATATTTTCGATTTTGCTTAAAACAAAAAGAGACAATCAGTCTTTAGCACTTTTTTCTTGTGATTTTGAGAGGAATGTTAATGTATTTTCCTTTTTATTTGAATTATGGAAAATAAGTTAATTTGTGAAATTTTTCAATACAGAAACATATTCATGGAAATATCTCTTGAAGATAGAAGTAATTAATGTGGCAAAGTACGACAACAATAACTACATTGTAACAGCATCGACAATAGTAACCATTTCATTCAATGCCATATTCAACATGCAATCTAAACTGGGGTAGAGTCGTGGAGAGTATGAAAAACTGACTTGAATTGAGTTGCCACTTGTAGCGGCAGTCTAAGAGTGTAGTTGTCTTGAATACTTAAAAAGTTCTTAAGTCAATACCAAATTTTTAACAATAAAAAGTTTTGAAAACATTGATATTTTCACTACAAGTACAGGGTAATTCCTTAAGAACTTTTGGATTTGATAAAGAAACATAAAATTTAAAGAAATATATGAAATCTATATTTGAGTCGATAGAACGATATATGTATATAATTCAATGTTTAAAGATGATTTCGTGTAAATATTGACCGTGGCTACGCCTCAAATGTTTCATACGCTGGGTCCAATTTTGGCATACTCTCTCCAACATATCGGCTGGTATCTCATTTTTTTTTTCACTAATTTTATTTATTGTATCTTCATTAAAACTGAACTAACAATAAGTATTCAAATATTAAATATAGATATATAATTAGGCCCAACCAGTGTCGGACATAAACTTAGTGATAGTAATTAAAAATACATAAATGTAGTGTTAAGCACAAAAAATATTTTCAAAAAGTTTCATCTGCAGTGTGGCGTATTAAAGCCGTAGTATCCCTCTTTTTTAAGCGGATGTGTCCAGTAAAGTTCAAGATATTACGAGCAAGGGGATTAGGATGGAGCTCGAGTTTTGTTAAATATTTGCCTGCATATTTTGCAATTTCAGCGGTCACAAGTGGCATATTTAAATCACGATGTAAAATTGAATTTTTCATGTACCATGGAGCCGATGTTATTAACCTTAAAATTTTGTTTTGCATACGTTGTATTCTCTCTACATTGGAAGCTGAAGCAGTGCCCCATAGCTGAACTCCGTAACACCATATGGGTTTCAAAAGCGACTTGTATATTAAAAGTTTACAATCTAGACTGAGGGTTGAATTTCTACCAATCAGCCAATGTATCTGGGTTAATTTAAGTTTTATTTGTGTCAGCTTAGAGTCAATGTGGTGTTTCCATGTAAGCCGTCGGTCAAGGTGTATACCAAGGTATTTCACCTGTGAATGTTGAGGAACAACTTGATTGTTGATTCGAATGGGGGAACAAGTGTCTCTTCGTAGAGTAAATGTGACATGAACGCACTTTTGTTCATTTACTTTTATTCTCCATAAGTTCAACCACAGCTCCAACAGGTTAATATGTTCCTGAAGATATCGGGATGCCTCGTGAGGGTTTTCATGTATACTAAGGCAGGCTGTATCATCGGCAAATGTAGAGGTGAGGATATTACTGCTTAAAGGCATATCACAGGTATAAATCAAATACAAAACTGGCCCCAATATACTCCCCTGTGGCACACCGGATGAGATAGTTTCGGGCACACTCATAAAGTCTCCTTCCACAACAGTGAACTTCCGGGCAAGAATGTAACTTTGCAAAAGATTTACTATGTTAATTGGTAGATATGTCTTCAATTTCAAAATCAGGCCTTCGTGCCACACTTTATCAAATGCTTGAGAAACATCAATAAAGAGGGAAGAACAATACTTCTTTTCTTCAAATGTTCTTCTTATGAAATGAACCATTCTATGAGTTTGTTCAATGGTGCTATGCTGACTTCTAAAACCAAATTGATGATCCGGTATGCACCCATTATCAGTTAGAATTGGGGACAATTTCGTCATGAGAAGCTTTTCGAAGAGCTTTGAAATTGTTGACAGTAAACTTATTGGCCTATATGACTCAGCCTTGGTAAGATCTTTGCCCGCCTTTGGAATCATTTTGACCATGGCAAGTTTCCGGCTGTGTGGATAATACTCCAGTCGTAAAATGCCATTAAAAATAAACAACAGGATTCTAATAGCAATACGAGGCAACTTCATCAGCATCTTGTTACTAATTTCATCAATACCCGGGGCCTTCTTTGGGTTGGTTTCAGCAATTAGTTTATTTACATCACGCATCTTAAACTTTATGGGTCGAGGGGGTAGAGCAACTACACTCGGCAAATCAACAGCACCAGTACATGTGTTTGGGGTAAATACGTATTTTAAATGCCCAGCAAATATGTTACCTTTTTCAGTATTAGTTCTTGCCCAACCTCCGGTAGAAGTGCGCAGGGGTGGTTTAGACTCAACGGGTGTTTTAAGTTCTTTAGCAGCGCGCCACAAGGAGTAATTAGATGCTGCTGTGACAACAAGACCTTCCAGATAGTTCCTAAGAGAAGCAGATTTTTCAGATGCAAGCAACTCTTGGAGTCGTTTAGTGCATTCTCTAAGTCTGATTTTATGTTGTGGTGATCTGTGCTGTTGCCATTCCCTTATAGCTCTTCTTTTTTCACATACGAGACGTTCAATATCCGCAGAATAAATTTTATTAAACCCAGTCTGCGGATGGGAGGTAGTGGCATGTTTAGCAGCCTGTTTAATATTTTCAGTAAGATTGGCAATGTTAAGTTCAATATCATCGGGAGTTCTTAGCTTGATATTTTCTGCACAATGACTACTGAGATATTTTTTGAATCCCAGCCAATTAACACGATTTATCACCTACAAATTGTAACGATCGTTGGAGAGTGATCGGAGGAGAGATCATGAGAAGCTTCTCATGAATAAATTCTGCAATATTGGGTTCCAGTGCGTCAACCGTAGCGGGCTTGTCCCTATAGACATGAGCCTTAACATAGCCCCACAAAAAATATTCAAAAGGCGTAAAATCGCACGATCTAAGCGCCCCCAAACTTGAAATAGACTGTTCACCGAACTCGTCTCTCAATTGGACTATTATTTCGCGTGCTGTGTGGCAAGTGGCACCGTCTTATTTAAACCACATATCAGCCAAGTCCAGCTCTTCTAGTTTGGGCAACAACAGTTTTGTAATCATCGCACGGTAGCGCTCGCCACTCACAGTAACGTTCCTGCTTTCGTTGTCTTTGAAAAAGTACGGTCCAATGATGTCACCGCAAACAGTGCATTTTTCGGGCTACAATGCTTCTCTATCTCTTCTTCACACCAAATTTGCTTGTTCACGTATCCATGCAACCAGAAATGAGCTTCGTCGCTGAACACAATTTACCGATAAAAAAAAGTGCACGATGCATTTTCTTAACCGAGCCTGAATTTTGATAATAAAATTCAATAATCTGCAATCGTTTTTCGTTTGTAAGTCGATACATAGTTAAATTATAGACCAAACTGAACTTGTTCAACAGTAACATGTTACATGAAAACAGAGGATTTGCCAAAAATAGTGTTGCCAAAAAGAAGTTGCTAAAAATCACCCTTTACTAAAGCAGGTCAATAAGTACATAACTTTATCATATAAAACGCAGTGGAAAAATTATTAAATTTTTTTTTGCAGAAAAAGTCCTTCCTCGCTTTGAACACACCCGATTCCATGTTGCACATTGAAACAGGTCTGTCTTCGTTGTACATTCAGATGCTAAAATTATATTTTAGCTACATTAGAAGAGTTCTAAATCTTTCCACTGAGATACTGCCTCGTTTGTTAGCTGAGGAAACTATACTTCGGAATATTCCCTAGTTTCCAGAGTGGTGGTCACTATTTGCACAAAGCGTTTTCACTGTTGAATTCGATACTTTGTGATACGATTTACGGTGTATTAAATTTTTTTTAAAAATAATTGAATCAAACCCTTTTCTTGGTTGCGCAAAGGAGGTGGCTGGAATCAACTCCAACTTATGTACTCTGTGCACTTAAGAAAACACAGTTTATATGATATGGAGATGTCCGTTTTTTTTTTTTTTTTTGGAATTCAATTACATATATTCGTTTGGTAAAAATAACTTTTCTTCTGTGGCAGTAATTAAAGTTACTGAACGGAAAAAACTACTTATATCAGTTTGTTCGATTTCTTAAAATAATGTCTAAAATATAGGCAGCTCCTTTTAAATGAATACCTACAACCAGTTCTCTTAAAGAACAATTTTTATTAAATTCTCCGTAGCTATACACATATTACAGGTCTATAGAAAATATCAAAGAAGGGACAAATTCTAAAAGCACAAAAAGAACAAAAACAAAAGTATGTTAGTGGTTGGTGTAGTAACCTATCAGTGTAGAGGCTGTGGGTTCAATTTCCGCCTTAGACTCTGTTCTTCATTTCACTTCATTACCTGGAATCCATAAGTCCAGAACTTTTTTGCTTTCCCGTTTTTTAACTTGAAAGGCCAACAGTGCTCCTGACAACAGGCATCTGTCAGTTGACAACTAAAACAATATGCGTAATTTAGTTTGTGTTTGACAGCCATTGATAGCAGACTACTGCGTGATTTGAGGAGAACATGAAAGAAACTAAAATTCGTGCGTTTATTTACCATGTTTTTTTGCGAAAAAAAACTATCACTTAAACCAAAGCTAAGCTTGTCGTATTATGGGAATTCTGCAGAATCAAATTCAATTATAAGCAAGTGGTTTACTTAATTTTGTTGTGGAAGATACCAAACTTTCAGAACGGCCAGTTGATGTTTCTGCACAAGAAAACAGTTGAAAAAAGTCACGATATGATATTAGCGGATCAGAGATTAAAAGTGCGAGAGATTATTTAAGCCATAGGTATAGCACATGACTTAGTGGTTTAAATTTCGAATGATCGCAAGATGGTTGGCAAGTTTGCACAAAATCGTCCACAAGCTCAAGCGTGAGGCAACTTCGAAGGAGTGTGCAGTGTGGACGGATTTTCGTTCCGTTTCGTAACCCTGGACGAAACGTGGATCCACCACAACACAGCAGAGACCAAAAAGCAGCAAAACCGTTTCGTGGGGGTGAACCGGCGCCAAAGAAGGCCAAGGTGGGTTTGCCAACCAATAAAGTCATGGCGATAGTTTTTTGGGATGCTTGTGGTATTATGTACAATGACTAGCTTCGAAAGGGTAAAAGAATCAATGGCGAATATTATGCCAACTCATTTGGCCTATTTAATCAGGATTTGGAAAAAAATTACAGTATTTAGCCAAGAAATCATCTTTTTTTATTCACTAAGACAATGTAAGGGTACACAAGTGCAGTTTGCACGGTAAAATTCCCTAAATTATGCTACGAATTGCTTCCAAATCCGCCCTATTCTCCTCATTTACCATCGAGTGTCATTTTAATGTTTCCAAACCTAAAGAAATTGCTCAGCAAAGATGAAATCATCTTATAAACAAATATTTTTTTATGACCTCAACAAATCTTATTTTTTTAAAATGATAAAAAAAATTGGGGGAAGGTTGTATAAAGTGTATGGGACTCAAAGGAGAAATAGAGTGATTTAAAAAAAAAAAAAAAATGTGTTTCATTCAATAGACTTATTGAGCCTCCCTCCTACTATTTTCGTTATAATGCAATTTGAAATTGTTTTGCAACATTAAAATATATAAATGTACGCACATTGAAGAAAACAACTAAATTCAAGAGAAATTTTTGAAAACAAAGTACAAATGTAATATATTAAAAATATCTAGAACTAAATAAGAAGCGCAACTCCGGAATAAACAAAATCGAATATTAAATACAAAAATTTTATCCAAATTTTGATAAAATTCTTAACAAGAAATATTTAAAAACTTTTAGTGATGCAACGATTTTGAATTCACATCTGAAGGTGCTTTAATCCTCTTCAGAAAAGTTCGAATTGCTTATGCGATATTTAAACAAGTGCTTGAGCACAGTCTGAATAAAACTTATTAACCTGAAAGCCAAAGTAGCGGCTTTCAATGGAACTATTTTTTTATTTTGTGGGAATTCATGACTCATGTTTATGACTTTCAATGGCAGTATATCTGGCAGCCCTCAAGTAAACAACTTTCTAAAAACTTTGTGTTTCTGTTTTATACGTTGTATCTTAACGCTTTCTTTAAAGCATATATTTGTGTATGGGTATGCCAAATAATTATTTTTTCTTCTTTTCTTTTAATAAAATGATGAAAAACAAAGGAATGTTTGGAGCCGTACTTGTAGACGCACAGCCATCCGTATGACTGTATAAAAAGAGTGAATGAATGTTGTTAGAAGCAGCTTTTTTTTGTTGGAATGTTGGAAAATGAACAAATACAGCAATCTGAAGGCACTCTCATACATACAAACATACATACATACATACAATGGCAACTATAAACGTGACAAAATAATTTTCACGATTTTCTGTTCTTTATTTAGGTTGGATGCTTAAAAGATGTTCGTTCAAGATACGAATAAAAAAAACTGATGCTTTAAATTTATGTTAAAACTCACGTAGAATTAATAAATAGTAGAACAAAAAGCCCTCCCAGTAGTAAAAAAAGCATATTTAATATGTACCTTTTCTTAAATATTCAAAACATCATTCAGGATTTGCGTATGAACTTGAGTTTTGAGAAGAGTCACATGAACAGACGTGAATGAAATTTTCTTTTAAATTTTATTGAAGACAAAATCTGAGAAGCTTGCAAAAATCTAAAACAAAAAATTCGGCACATATATGTGCTCTTTTTCAAAAATTTGCAATATCGTAAAAGAATAACTTGTTCTTTTCAGAGTGTGTTGCACAAAAAACATGTATTGTAGATATTTGAAGTGTTTCGCACTCAACTAACGTTTTCTCCAACTCTGTTAACTTCTTTATAAAAATATGCGGTTTGCTTTATTTTATATGTAGTGTAATAAATGCGTTTTTATTTCCGAAAAAAAGTACACCCATAAAAATAGGGAACACGTTTTACATCTTAACGACTCCCTCACATTCTGATGCCTTTTTCAAGCTCACAATAGAACAAAAATAGTTGCTTAAAATATTTAATGTCCATATTAAAATAAAGAAAACGCCTTAAAAAAAGTAAGGCAACTAAGTAAAGTTGAGGCCTTACGCTCCTTATAGGATCGATGGGAACTTATATAACTAAGTAGGTTTCACGGCAAACGAAAACTGAATTTTAAAAAAATACATACATATTAAAAGTTTGTTTTTTTTTAATTTTTAAGCTTAAGGTCTTTTATTTTTTAACAATTTATTAAAAAAATAATAATCAATATTTCGATACTCATTGAGTATCATCTTCAGGATTGTCCTGAAGATGATACTCAATGAGTATCAGCACAAGCCAATCGAACGGATTACAACTCCAAAGCAACTATCGCTAAGTTAAAAACTAGATATAATCAATTTGTAGTTTATATTTTACTCCCAGGAGACATTGAAATACCATCTTGAATAAAAAAATTTTGAAAATAGGTCCATATGGTAAATGGCGGAATTATATTATTATCATTATTTTGGGCAGCTCCTTTGTCCGTTCGATTTCCACTTAAAAAGTTTTTTTTCCAAAATCGGTTGAGAAATATTTAAGGCAGGCGATTACCCTTCCCATTTCAACAAAAAAAAAAAATATGGACCAAACTACAACCAAACTCTTTTAAATAAAAAAATAATTTTGAAAATTGGTCCATAAATGAAGAAGTTATGTGTACATTTTACTGGCGGGCCGAATTACCCGTCCGATTTTCGAAAAAAAAAAAAATTATGTGACCACTCAGAAAGCAACTCCTTTCGATAAGTTTTTTTTTAATCCGTCCACAAATGATAAAGTTATGCGTGTAGAAACATTAAAAAAAAAAATTAAAACATACACACGAATCTCAGCACTTTCTTGACTTTTTCGGAAGCTCTTTTTTGCTGGGAATTTTAAAAATTTTGGTTTTTGTTTTTAATACATATTTTCACCAGGTTGAATAGTCACCATTAATTTTTTTCAAAATTTTTCACACAAGAACAAGTATGTAAACGAAAATAAAACAAAACAATACCCTTATTTGTATGAAAAAAGTAGGCAGACAACACAGTTGAAAAAAAGGTGGCATCTAGCCCTGAATTAAAGGTCGGTGCAAAACTTGCTGCATCTTTACATGTTTTACGTGCAACATACGAATTTTAGAAAAGAATATGCTTTCATTTGCACTAATGCTTATGTTTTTAGAACAGAATACAAACATGAAGGAGGTGTAAAATATGCGTAATATTTTTGTCAGACTTGGATATCGGAGTACCAAAAAGTATATAAAAATTCTTGGGGTGTTCACGCCGACACAGACACCAAAACGACTCGTATGGCGAAAATGTTTCGATTTTCTTGGACGGCTTTTTTTTGCTCTTCAGGTTGTTGCCTTCTAAACTTGATTCGATGTATTTGTAGAATAGTGTTGTTTACTCAAGTATTTTAAAACAATAAACGCAGAAAATCATACTAAATCGCGAAATAAATATTATTCGTTACAGTCTCTGTTCAACAATAACTCTGTATAACACAATCAACATTTCTCCAATTAATAAAATTTTATCGACTGATTCGGCACTCGTTTTAGGGAATTTAAAGTCGCCCAATTTTGCAAATTAATATGTTGTATCATCATAGGGAATCTTGTGAGCTTTACATTATATGTAGGTATTAAAAGTGTTCATCAGTGTTATGAAAAACAACATGGGGATAATTTTTTGGAAATATTTTGATCCTTTACCTCTTTGCGGAATGGATATTTTTTTGAAAAACGGAAAAAGAACTCCTCTTAAGCGGTTACAGCAAATAAAAACATTCCATAAAATTGTATAAAATTTTACATAAAATTTTACTACGAATCGTCGAAATTCTACTTGAAGGTCAGAGTTTACTTTAAACTTAAAATGTATTTAAGGGCTAATTTTATAGGTATTCGAAATAGGTGTTAAAATATCCCATAAAGCAAATTTAAGAAACCTATCGTGTTGCTGTTGTTTTGACTACTAGTCCAGCAAATTTCAAGGAGCCTAAGTTTTGAAAAGATCTAAATTCATGGCTCATCATATTAATGGTTGTGGTTTGTATACAAATCGCATAAAAAAAGTTATTGGCTAGAAGTAAGCGATTTGGACCAGTACTATTGGTACTGTTAAAACAAACACAGTAGTGACTAAAGACCTATGTTCATTGTGTGTTGGACGGCTCCAGTTTCTTAGCTAGGGCTTGCGCATAATAAATACACTGTGTTCCTAATGTCAAATTGACATATAGCAAAGGAAATACTACCTTGAGATAAGATATGCAGATGCTCACATTAACATAATACACCAATGGTACCCATAACGATTCCACACACCGTCACAATACCAAGGGATTTACGAGGCCTATAATTAAATACGAGCAGAGTGGATAGAATTATTTTTTGTACTCTGACATCGTTTTGCTGAACTTGTTATTCTTCTTCGAGGTTCACAAGTTATATGTGTTGAATATGAATTTTGGGAATAAAGATCTCGAATATATTGAGATACTACTACTTCTTCCCAGCTGAGGGCTCAAGCATGGCCCAAGCTTTGTTGTACATAACATATTGCGTTTGTCATAAGGTTATGGTGTCAGGGCATATATTTAGGCTAATTCGAGGTTTCAGCCGAGAACCATTTGTTTCTTTATTGGTAGCGTGTCTGAATGGGAACTTAATATAGTAAGTATCATGGATTCCAGAAGGAATGCCATAAGCTTTGATTTATACCTGGCTTAGTTACAGTTTCTCTGTAAGATTTCTTGTGGTTTCCAATGGTGAATAGAGTTTAACCTGTAGACTGGAGTTTAAATAATCTCCGCCCTTAGTCAAATTGAGTGATATAGGACGCATTGTTATCGTATTATTATATTAATCTTGAATACGTCTTGTTCTCTGAGTGTAGGCTTTATTGGTTTTATATTGAAAAATCACCGAAATGTATATTAGGCCCACTGTCGCTGTAAACACTGTATAACACAATCAACGGTCCAAAATCATTCTTTGGCACCACAATGGTAATTACCGATTTACCAACTTTTACCATTTACCAACTTTCAGCTGCCGGTTACAGACAAATAATCAAAACACAATTCGCTTAAAGGGCACAGTTAGAAAAAATATAACAAATAGAAAAATGAAGAAATAGAAAACCATCTTGTGAATATTTCCCTAAAGCAAAACAGTCAAAGAAAACGATGAGAACAAAGAAAAAAAATAATAAAAAAGAAAACTTGTTACGTTTGCGGTTAAAATGAAACACTTGAATATCATCATTATCATCACAATAAGAACTTAATGATCATTATGAAGCTAAAGAAATTTTTCAGCTGCATTTCAGGTTTTTTTTTCAACTCACCTTAATGAGGTTTTTTTTCATAAGTTAAATTTTTTTAACAAAAATAAAACTCCAGTTAATCTTTTTTTGTAAATATAATATTTTTGTGAACTCTGTTCAAATGTTAACTTTTTTATAGAGCTTTTCCAAAACTTATTTGTTAGAAATATATTTTTGCTAATGATTTTTAAAATTATGTGCTTACACATACATACATACATATGTTGTTTATATATTTGTTTAAAATTAAATTCACTTTTATAATGTTGTTGTTTATTTTAGCTTTTTCTTTGTTACATTTGATTATATTTTTAAAGAAATTCTTAAACCTTTCTTTCACAAAATCTAAAGTTGAACTAAAATGACGTCTACTTGGTAATATTTCAAAGCCGCACATCTCAACTGCTACAAACTATGACTACAACTACTACAGCAACAAACACTACCACTTAAGGCAGTAAGCACAGATACACTCATACAACCATAATATGTAGCATGTTAGGTTTTGCTGTTCATCGGTTCTCCCAGTGAACAATTTGGTTCAAATGAAATTTAAGATGGACAAAAAAAAATTTATTTTTTGCCCATGAATCACATTTAGTCGTTAGTGTAAAAATATGTTCAAATAATTAAGAATTTCACATAGTGATTAATACAATTTTCTTAGCTTGACGGCCCCTAGAAAATAATAAACGAAGTCAAGACTTTCTTTTATTTAGGGAGATCTTTTGAAAAACATTTTTTTTTATTTTTAAGAAAGAAGAAGTTTTCCAACAGCATTATTGCTAATAATCATTATCTTTAAATAGAGCGGAATAGATGTTGTATTATTGCACAATATCTAATGTAAATTGTGAATTCATTAATATGATAGTGCTGATGAAGCCTACTTTGGTAACGCAAATAAGAATTGAAATTGCCGATTTCAGCGTGAATTAACATTCAAAAGAACTCAATTAATTTTTTCAAACATGCTTACATGGACTAGAAAGTGGTGTATCTAACCTACCAGCCGGCTAGGGGATGAATCCTGCCAAGTTTTCTGGGAGTTTCCTGCTGCTTCTTTCCTCACGATTTTCATAGTATCTGTAAATTTTGAATAATTAGATAATCTATAATTAAGGCTTTAAATAGATTGATAAGCAATGCATATACAAAATAATATCTTAGTTATTTTGAACATTTTAGGGCAAATGTTCGATGTCGGATAAATAATTTCTAAATTTTTATTTTAATAAACATATGTATTTAAAATACGTAGAAAATTTTTCTGACCATATTATATTTTCCACTAGAAATTTGGACAATTAGCCTAATAAATTACCATATGCCACCAAAATGCCTACTATTTTTATATTATTGTACTTGTAGAAGAACTTTTCAATGAAATATTTAACAACAAACATTGTGAAAATCAGGTAAAGCCCTTATTTTCAAGATATCAGGACCTCAAAAATCCAAATTTAAATTCACGACCAAGTGTATAACCCAAAAACCTTTTATAATAAGATGCAAAGTGAAATGCTTATTTTACTAGACTAATGCCCCATGCATAAAGGAAATAATCCTTTTTTAATAACCAAAACGGCAAGGTTGCTCTCAAGGCAAAAATAACTTGTTACCCAAAATGTATTACACCCTAAGGAATGTACTATACGATTTTCCTAAAAGTCATAAATTATTCGTTGCCTGGGTTATTAACATCACCATTAACAACAACAACAAAAACAAAAACGACATCATCATATTTAGTTGTAGCAAAATATTTCTGAGTATATGAAATAACAGCAACGGCAAACAAACACAAAAAACTTTTAACAAAATACTTGCACATACCAATATAAAACAAAACAACAACAACAACAACAGCAGCAGTAACAGAAAAGAAATCTTAACTTGAAAACTGGTTTTACCATTAAACGAAAATGTTGGTTACAGCCAAACCCCCCTTCTTCATGAGGTAAATGTGAATGTGCGCGAGTGTGTGTGTGTGTGTGTGTGTGTGTATTACTATGTGTGTGTTGTAACCATGTATGGAAAACCAACGTATCGTTGTAGCACCTAAAAAAACAAACACTCAGTAGCATGTAAAAAGAAAGAAGAAGCAAAAGTACTAGAAGCAAATAGCGGTGGTAACGGGAGCGAACCAGTGGAGTCGTATTATCCCATTCCCCCAAGTAACAACAATAACAATAACAGCAAGCATGAATGAGAATTTTAATGTTAAAATATGCACGTTTAAAATTTGTTATACCCTCCACCATAGATGGCAGAGTGTTGTAAATCATTGTATAAGTTTGTTATTGCGTTTGTAATATTTAAAACATTTATTTCCAGACTCATAAAGATCATTTCTTAGGAGCAAAGGGAATGTCATAGAACTTGTGTCATGACTAGTTCCTCAATATTACGGAGAGATAATACTTTCATTTTAGCACAGGTGCTGGCTTAAAAAAGGGGGTTGGATATTTGACAATCTTTCTAGGGCCGGTTGCTATAAGTCTAAGCACTGATTTCTTGCTCTTAAGTATTTTTATCTTTCTAGTTCTCATGCCATGAAATCTACTAAATTTAGATCAATTATACATAGACCACAGAGTTTCCCGCAGGTTTTACGCAAACGTATATTCTGGATCTTTACGATTTATCGAACAGCTTACCACATAATTGTTGGACCGATATGTCAGATTTTTGATTTTAAAATCGACCATGTTATTTAACCAAATATTTGTGCTTTATGTTCGTCCAATCTATCAGATATTGCTTTTGGAAATTTTCATTACGGGGAAAAGTTCGCTTTAATTGTTTATGTTGTTGCCAGCGTTGCCCGTTAGTTATACTTCACCAAAATGAGTAAATTTTTCTTCAATGCGTATATGTGCACATTTTTATCATATTGGTTACTCTTTTGGCAATAAAAAATAGCTCTAAATAATATAATTTTAATTTAATTTTTATTTAGTATTGAAATTTATTATTTCGGGATTGCTCCCAACTAATCATTAGATCAATTAGCTCTGGATTGTTGCTAACCAAATCAGCAATGGACTTCGAACCCTTTTGTTTATACAAAAATTAACATATACAATATGAGAATTCAATCATATATCATAAAATACATACTCATAATAGGCTTAGAATACTACGGCGGCTCAATAAGTCCTTGACGTTTTGAGTGAAACATAGGTTTTTGGATAAAAAATCATTTTATATTTCAATATACATAATCCGTTTTGAGCTCCATAGACTTTGTCCAACGTTTCTCCATTGTTAATAATATTTGTCGAGGTCGTCAAAGTTAATAAGATGATTTAATTGTTGGAGTTAAACCTCTTTTCGCCAAGCCATTGGCTCAGGTTTGGAAACAAGAAATACTCTTGGGTAAATGGGGGAGCAACGCGTAACATAATTCATGGAATTTTGCCATGGAAACTGCACATGTGTGAACGTTTGTATTGTCCTGGTGGAAAAGAAGTGTTTTCTTAGCCAAATACGGTCGTTTTTTGTTCAAATCTTCATAAAATCGACCCAATTAGTTGTCATAGTATTTGTCATTGATTGTTTTATCCTTTTCAAGGTAGTTATCGTGCATCCAAAAAAATGATCGCTATTACTTTATTGGCTGAAAAACGCACTTTGGCCTTGTTTGATTCCGATTTACCCCGACAACAGCACTGGTTGATCTACAGCGTGTTGTGCTGGACCCACGTTTCGTCCACGGTTACGAAACTGTATAAAAACTCGTCCACATTGCGGTTGAATAACGCCAAACACTCCTGCGAAGTTGAAACACGAATGCGTTTGTGGTCGATTGTGAGCAAACACCGCACTCATATTCAAGTGATCATTCAAAACTTAAACCACTGAGCCATTTCAATCTCCGATCGGATAGCACTATATCGTGAATTTTTGCAATTGTTTCGTGCTTAGAGCACTGAACTGGGCGTCCAGAATGTTCGGTATCTTCCGTGCTTGATTTGAATTATGGATTTTTTCTGCAAAACATTATGCTTAATGAGCACACGAAATTTACTTTTTCGATTTCTCCCCAAACCTCGCGGTAGTCTGCTGTCAAACACAAACTACATAAAGCAGCTCGTTAAAATTTTGGGAGAAATCAACGGACAGATGCTTGTTGATAGGAGCAGTGTTCCCATTTCATTTAAGAGGCGAGAAATTCAAAAAGTCACGGACCCTCGTATATTGTAAATTTATTTAGCATAAGTGATATTTCTTAATTTTTTTATTTTTTTTTTTTTATTTTTTATTTATTTTTTTTTTAAATAGTGGAGATCCAGCGTAAATTGTAAATCTTATGAACATTTCGCCACACTGTTGTTATTATCAGAAAATAGGAAATAAAATATTTCTACAAACTCTGCAAAATTAATTAAAGAATTATCAAATCGCCTAAACGAAGGCCATTAATAAAAAGGAAATTATTGTTTTTATTTGTGAAAAAAATGGGGAACACATTTTACGTGCTACAGCAAAGTACTGCCACTTTCTAGACAACATGTTTTATTTATAAAATTTTTATGAACTTTCCATACATAATAAATTTTAATATTAAATAAAATAAATCCTTTATTTGTACAAACAAAGCAACTAATACAGTTGAATAAAGGGTATTATCTAACCTTGAAGTAAAGATGAGTGCGAAACATGTGGCACAATTACATGTAATATGTTCTTTTTTGCACTATTTTTTCTAGAACAGAACACATACATGCAGGAAAGGTAAAATATGTGTAAAATAATTATTAGGCTCTTTTGAATTTAATTGAATAAGTGTTTATTCAAGCACTAGATCTTTTTTTCCTGCCGATGTCTGGCGAAATTATGAAAATAATTAAATTACAATTGGCAATTCTTTTAACTAAAAGTCCTGGTGCTTTGATAAACACTTTTCAATTATTTTAAAACAATAAAACCATCAATGTCTCATGAAAGGCGAATGAATCAAATTAATGTTGTTTGGGAACTAATCAATTTATTTAAATACCTTGTTGAAGTGTGCGAAAACTTCGTTATTACTGACATTTAATATTTTTATTTGTGTCTTAAATTTATTTGTGTGTGAGAAAGAGGTACTAGTATTAGTTTTGTGCTGGTGGTTGTTGAAGTATCCACTACAGGCTTTTTATAGTGGTATTAACTTGGCTTTTTTATACTTTACAGTTTGGCTTTGCTTTTGTTTTCATTTTATACACGAGTTAGAATAGCAACAACCATCACAATGTGAATTATTCGACAAGGTGAGCTCAGTACACCAGCTTATCTGTCACCATTTAAATGGAAATGTCAAACTTCATTAAAAAAATAGAAAACAATTTTTATATATTTTTTTAAAATGAAATTATACTATTATTTCCATAATTCTTATCTACAAGTATGACAATTTAAAAAAAAAAATGATTTCGGAGTTGTTGTAATAGAGTCTGTCCTGTTAAATGTATTTTAACATGTACGTGGGCATCTCTGTGATGTTTGTTTTGGATTGTTTTTATAGTTCTGCTGAAGAATTTCTCTCGTTTTGAGAGGGAATAATAATATAAAAGGGAGAATATTCTAAGAGAAAAGTGTCAATTCTCGTATTGTAAGTATAAATGAGGGTGATTTTAAAGGCTTAAAGGGCCAAATAAATTACACAAATGGCTGGGCTAACATACTACACAGAAATAACACGTACAAACATAAATTCGTCAGTTATTTTTTTGCTTGCGTTGCATGCTGACGATGCATGTACTGCGGCAATTTTCAACTAAAACATCTTAATATCCATTTATTATAATCCTATTGCTGTAGTTTTTTTTTAACTTTATCTTCCATAACGATGGTAATAGTTTGTAAATTTCGATAAATTACATTAAACATTTTTTTTTCTTCCTCAATTTTAATTTTCCCTTATATCTGCACTATAAAAATTGTTGTTATGAAGCAATTTGACCTTAACAAACAAGCTTCAAGCGGATATACAAACACAAAATGAGTACCCCCTAAATTGCAGAAACAGCTGGTGCAAACGCACAATTTTGATCTGCTTGACAAGCCGTTTGAGTAGTTTATTTGATCCTTAATTTCCAATTATTCACGGAATTATTTAAGATTATTAGCTTTATTTCTGTAATCAAAATGTCAATTAGATTATAAACCAACAACAAATTGTATCTTAAGCGAAGATATTTATTAATGGAAACGATTTAAATCGACTCGATTAAAAAAAAAAAAAGAAAACAAAATCCAACTAATAGAGAAATTTGTTAAGTCTGCCTTGTTGCTTCGAATTCGTAGACCTTAAAGTATTATACATATATGAAATTAAAATATTGTAAGAGAGAAAAAAATCAATGCCGATATTATATACATTTTTTGAAATCACTCGTTTTTCGTAGATTCGATTTGTAGAAAACTTCCGAATCACCACATTCAATTAGATTCATGTATTTTGTATGGCAAACGGCATTTTCAAATTCCGATTGCAATTTGAAGGAAGGATACGTTGCGAAATGCAGTACTGAGCTGCAGCAAAAAATTAACTTTTTCGCTATGCTGCCATAAAATTTCAATGATGCTCTTTTGTTATGGGATCCATATTTAACATATTCATATATACATACATACATATAGATGTAATTAATCGAGAAACCTGGCACCTGATCCATAAAATTATGCTTAATAAGGAAAGAAAAGGCAGATATTCTGAATGCATGAGATAACATGAGCATTACTATACCACATTATCAAGATATATTTAAAATTGGTGTAACACAAATCTAGGAAGTAATACTGATTTTTGGCTCACCTCACACAGGCTTACGAGCCTCAATCAATTTCGAGGTTTTCTAGGCACGCGGTTTTCACTCACGCTCTCACGATCATAAACTTACACGGGAAAGTAAATAAAATGACAATTATTTGATCATATTAGAACAAGCCCAGACAAAACTTCACATAGGTGCATTTTTTTGTCTCTTACCGATGAAGAGAGTAAGGGCTGATAAAACCAACAAAGATCTGGGTCTTATGAAAATATAAATGTGGCGAAAACTTAATTTTTTCGAATAAAATGTTTTTTTTTTGATTTTTTAAAGAATTATTGGAAATTCCAAAGGAACGAGAAAATATGGGCCAGAATATATTGAGGAAATTTGCGCTGCTCTCTGAGCACTCGATCGTACGACTCAAAATAAATTCCAGTTTTCAAGATTTTTCAAATGTGAAATTTTTTATAGAGGATTTATTGTAGGCAAACGGTAAAAATGAAATGCGGTTAAAATTTTAGGTTTTTTCAATCTTTTACGGTCGTTATGTTACGAGTGATGACAATCCCAAACAAAGCAATTTTTTAATATTTATCTTTTTCTTTTAATTTAGAAAAATCTTCAATCTGTCGACAACATTTGCCCTGCAAAAAATTACTTTTAAACTTACTTTGAGAATATTTCTCGATTAATTTTCTTCAAATGTTTTAAACTCTGTCAATCATTCATGCACTCGAAAGTGGGCGTAATTCTGTATTGATGTCTATTACAACTTTGTAATAACTTCTACGAATAAATCTCGAAAAAAATTTATTCATTTACAATTAAATTGATAAAAGTAAAAAGTGTTAGTGTCAATTGATTGATTGATTGTTCTCAATTCAGCTTAAAATATTTATATTCAAAGAATTCTCATTCTAATTTCAAAAATTTATTCTGAAGCCAAAACAATGATCGGCAGGTAGAAAATTACCCAACTTAAACAATAAACATATTTTAAAAATTTTTGTATTACGACATGTCATGATAATTCTGGCTGTGCAGCGCATAAAAATGTACGCGTTTTTATTTCTCAAATGTCAAAGTCTATATATGATATTGTCATTTATTTTTATAAAGTGTTAGGAAGTTAGAAAAGGAAACTACAAGTAGCAATTAATTATAGGCTAAGCTTATTGCAATAACTACTTTGATTGCAGTGGTAATTAGGCAAAAGCTCTTAAGTCAGCAATGGGCAGTTCGTACCAAAAATATATCATTCCCTATTCCTTCTCTTTTTATTTTTGATTATTTTTCTATAAAATTTGTGAATTCTTTATTTTAAAACACTTTATTATCAACTCCATCAACCCCATTTTCCTATCAGTGCAAATTTTTCTTCATTCTTAATTTCTGAAATTTACACATTTTTTCATGAAATTTGTTGCATGAATCTTTATCTATTTAAAAAGTTTGGATATAAAATGTTGCAAGAAATCGTATGATATTTTATGTGCTGCCAGTTTTGTTATCCTGTTTGCTTCGATACACCTCCTATTAGCGTATAAAAGAATTTGCATGCAACAAATTTCATGAAAATATATTCACAGTGTAAATCCAGTCCTTCTGTTTGTTTTTTAAATCTCTCAATTTACATATTTATGAATAAAATTTATTCATGTTTATTGGTGCACAAATAGTTTTTGTAAAACGTTTTAGTTGTTATTGTTGTTATCGACCTCCCCAAAAAACACATCCAACAGTAAACACAAGGTCAAACGTTAGAAAATGATAATTTTGCTCTATTTGATTTATAGAAGCAATTTTTATTTACGAAAGAATTTTACAAAGTTGGCATTTGAAATCAGATTTAATCCTCAAATCAATGTCAAACCTTTTAGTAAATTCATCAGTATTGGTCTGTTGAATTAGACGAATGTTTTGCATTTGTATGTTTGTTTGTTAGAGCCCAATTCACTTTAAACAATTCATATAGCGAAATGTTCCCTTTTTTCGGGCGCAGGATTTCATTCCAATAAAAGATGGAGCCTTTTTAGGATAATGATCCCAAAATTTTTCGGGCAGAATTATCAATTAATGGTTTCTAGGAAATCAAGAACTCATAGTGGATTTGAATCTCATACAACATCTCTGGAGCGTCGTAGCTTTTAAATATAAAATTAAGCATGATGGGGTGAATAGAGTTCAAAGAACTTGATATATAATTTTTCACGCCAAGATGTGATAAAAATTGAACGTTAGTATGCAAAATATTGAAATAATATTACCAATTGATTGAAGTGTTTTTGCCTTCTGATTTTTTTCTTCTAAATTTTAATTTAATTAAGTATATATTTATTAATTTTATCGACCTTATGGCATGTAATTTATGGTTATTTTTATTTAGGCTCTAGGTCATATATTAATTTAAGGAAAACTCCTTTGTTTTATTAAATTTTATTTTTTACTCAATATTTTGATCACCATCGGTTTTCTTCATCAGGAACTATAATTTTAAAATATTTTAAAAAATTAAAAACATTGAGAAACATAATTAACATTATAAAATTAATTTAATTCGAAAAGCATAATTGAACTCTTGATTTGACAGGTCTTTCATTAAGCGCTTTCTGTGTTTAAAATTAAATAAAACAATGTGTGAGATATCAAAAAAATAATTTTTATTCACTTGAAAGGCTTATCAATGCCATTATGTACAGAATATATTATAATGCAAATGTCAGCCGTGGCTTTGCCTCCTAGTGATGTGACCATGCCCTCAACGTGGTGTGTGTTTTACTGTTTTATAGTAACACTAATGAAATGTGTGTCGAGTCGATTACTCCCTCCATCCTTCTTACCATAACCTCTTGAAACAAAAATCGCTTGTTCATAATGTCCAATAAGGCATGAGCTGTGTTGCACGTAGCGCCGTTCACATCAATCAATCAATGTGGATTATAAAGCATGCATCAAAAAAAAAACGGTCGGCATGACTTCATTGGCTGACAAGCCCACATTGGCTTCTTTTGTCGCCAAATCATTCCGAGAAACCCACTGTTTTGACTGGTTTTTTGTGTCTTCTGAGTGGGTCTTTTCCTCCACACTTACAACACTTACAAATTAGATTCCACTTGCCCTTTCAGTTAAGAGGCGGGATATTCAATAAGTCACGGACTTATTGACCCGCCCTCGTACTATAACGTTCAATATGATCGTTTCAACATTATTACAAAAAATTAAATTTTTGTTATGATAATGTACATACTTCTGTTGAAAATTAATTTTCGTTTTTATTTACTTTTGAATGTGTCGAAAAAATGTTGTATAAAAAAATTATCAAAAGTGAAAATTACAATAAAAAATTATAATAATTGTAATAATTAAAAAAGGATGATGTAAATGCCATGGATAAATGCATGATTATGTATATATTTACTCATATAAATATTTATTGTTCACTTTGTTTGTATGTAAGTGTGTAAATGTGTTCAAAATAAAAATAAACCGAAATACAAAAATTTCATTTCCATAATGGATTATGGCAATATACTTAGTTCTGGCAAACAGTACGATATATTTATGAAGACATTTTACATAATTCTGATGAACATAACAACATTATGAATAGATTGGAGCAACTTCCTTAATTAGTGTTCCATAAACCTTATGGAATTAAATCTTAATAAATGCAAATTAATTAGTTTCAGTAGATATTAACCATTTCCAACCAAATATTTTATTAATGGCACTGAGTTAATAGCCGTTAACTCTGTTTTAGATCTTGGAATTTACTTCGACAAAAAACTCTACTTCAACAGACATGTCACATTTGCTCTTAACAAGGCTAATAGTGTTTTATTTTTCGTAAAACGATGGACAAAAGAATTTAACGATCCTTATGTAACAAAACAGCTCTTCACATCGTTAGTAAGAACCATTCTTGAATATGGCTTTGTAATTTAAGATCCTCAGTAAAATTTATATATCAAAATGATACAAACAGTCCAGAAACAATTCCTGTTATTTTATTTTCGTTTTCTTCAGTGGAATCCAGCTTTAAAACAGCCGCAACAGACAACTAAGATCATTTGAACCCCTACATCTAGAATATTATAGAACAAATTTCATGAATTTTGATCCATTCCGTAGAATTTATTTGGATATTAACAAATTTTAAGATCTCATTGATTTTTCGAATGATGTCAACATTCCTAAAACAAGACTTTTGTCTTATTTAAACTCCAATGTTTATATGTATAATTGTTTATAACCCTATTACTTTATGTATTATTTTTATAATGCTCAGTTCTAATTATAATGTAGTTGTAAATAAATAAACTATGACCGTACACGCTGCTCCATCTGTAATTATGGGTGATATTAAAGCCCTTGCTGTTCTTGGCATTAAATACAGTGTGATGTTCGATGGACTGAGCACAATTTTCATATCGCTAAAGAATCATTGAAGTACCTCGGTATTTTAAGAGGGTGTAAGAGGTACTTCACCCCGTCTGATATCCTCACTCTTTATACCGCCTACATCCGGCCGAAAATGGAATACAACTCTCATGTATGGGTCGGTGCGTCAAAGTCTATTTTGAAGCTGCTGGACCGAGTAACGGAGAGGGCGAAAATACTCATTGGTGACAATAGTGTAGCCAACTCTATTGACTCACTGGAGCATCGTCGCAACGTGGGATGTGTTACGCTGTTTTATTGTTACTTCAATGGAATATGCTCTAATGAATTAAGGGAACTTACGAGCAACATGTTCCTCATTAAGAGCATATCCATTCGTGGTCGATATAAAAACGAATCGCACTACGCATTACAGAAACAATTCGTTCTTTGATCGAACGGTTCGTATGTAAAACGAGCTCCCGGCAGATATCTTTCCTGCAATACCCACCGTTGAGAGATTCAAATCGAATGTCCATGAGCACTACTCCCCCTCACTCTATCCTATTTTCCTAGTTCCAGCAAAATGCAATGCATAAATAGGGGTTATCTCCTGAGTGCTGGTCCAATTGCAAAAGAAAATAATAATAAAAAATAAATAAATAGAATTATTATGAGAAACGTTATTGATATGTTGCCAGCCATGTTTTTTTAAAGCTAAACATCCTCTACACAGAAAAAATGTAAACCCCCTCGAAATTAATCTTAGACATACAGGCCTGTCACAGAAATCAATTTCGATCGAAAGTGGAATTGATTCCGCATTTTGCTTCTCCAGAAAACAAAAAACGAAATTTTTTTCGGAATGAAACCACTTTTAATTTCATGATCGAATTTGCATTTTTTGTATCTGATAGTACAAAAACACATTTAAAACTTCCTTGATTGAATAAATAACATATATGTTTTTTGTAGACTCTACAAGAAAATACAGAAAAAAATAATCCCCCTTATCGTGTTTGGCGATTTTCGACTGCAAACTCGACAGTTTGTAATAGACTAAAGATACCGAGCAACATTTTTCTTTAATCTAGTACAAACTGTCGAATTTGCATTCGAAAATCGCCAAACACGATAAGGGGGAATATTTTTTTCAATTAAATTTTTACAAAATTTCCTACACACAAAATATTTATTGATGCAAAGAACTTGGTTGCTGCAAATAAATTTTTGTTTTTTTTTTCTGTGTACTTTTATTTATTTTTATTACATTAAAGCGAAAAGGAATAACTATTTATGAGCAACAGATAAGAACCTGCAGGAGATAGTGTTGTTATTGTTGCACTATTTAGTTATTTAATTTCCATTAAATTCCAACTGAGTGTTGCCGTTTTAAAAATGTTTATATATAGAGTCATAAATATTCATGTTATTATAAGTGTATTTTTTTAAGATTTTCTTGTATTGTATATTGTTTACAATTTTCCTTTTTTTGGAATAAAATTATTTGTGATCTTGTTTACTAAGATTTTTTTTGGCAAAATGAACTTGTATGATAGAGAAACATACTTAAATATATTTTATTTATTTTATTTTTTTTTCAGATACATATTTGTTTTTGTGGGGTTTGTGTATTTTCTGGTAAGTGTTTCTTTGCTTAAATTCGTCTAGTTTATGATTTAGATTTATGTTGAAATTTCGACTTGTTACTACTAATGTAAATTAAAAATTGTATATGAACTTTGTATCTCTCTAGCCGTCCTTTTCATAATCCTGTGAACGGTTAAGCATTTTTTAATTACATAAATTTGTACAAACATATGTAATATATTATATTATAATATTCAATTTAAGAATATTTTATCGAGTATTTTATTCTTCTTAACAATGCTACTAATGACTATGAGTTCTTCTTTATTGATTAGTAGCGCCATCTATGTGTGAATTACATACTTTTTATCAAATATGTTTCATAGACATATGCTTAGATAAGTCATTATTCCGAATTTGGTGTCAAATATTAAGAGAAAACTTATTCAGAAGGATCGTTAAATTCCATAAGGGAGTGTAATATTCTACAGCGGACAAAATTGTTTTTATAAATTAGAAAAAAAACAAAAATTTTTTAAGGAAAAAATACACTATGGGGTAACAAATGTAAACATGAGAAAGCTCAGGCTCCAGCTAATCAATATTATTTTTAACCGTCAGAAAAGGTAAACGGTCTAAATATTTGTACACGCATGACTCCTGTTATTTGTGAAAAAATTTCTTTTACGTAAGAGTACAGTTTGGTCCTATTCGAAAATCGTTTGGACAATTTTCCGTGCGAGAAATTGATTGTTATCCTTCATTTATGGACCGATTTATTATTATATTTACATTAGTATTTTTGAAATCTGAAAAAGAAATACCTGTGTTCTTTGGTATATTGCTTCGCGCAGTATCGGTTGGCACTCTGGTTCCTTGAATGTGTAATGGCATATTCGTATCAAACATTTATAATCCAACAATTGTTCCTATAGAGTGCTTGCGGCAAATGAAGGCTCTAATAATATTCTTTCATCATCTAAGCCAACTAGATTAACATAATTTGTACAATTGAAATTAATTGGATGTTTCTTACAAACTACAAGATGAGTTGAGGCATGCAACTGGTACAAAATTAAACCTTAAACACATTTTAATTTTCGACACTTATTACTGTCGTCTAATTTGATTTATTACCTTTGACGTATTTGAAAGTCTATAGTAGAATTTTCTGACAAATATTGTTTTGTGCTTTTAAAGACCACCATGTTGCTGTTTAAGAAGGCGAACTGTTTCTCTATTTTTCATAAAAAAGACTCTGGCATCGAAGTGTTAGAATATACAAATAATTCTTCTTATACCTAAAATATAAAATGTACAAAATTTCCTCAAAAAATTGGCAAGAGGGATTAACTTTATCTCTCAGGAAACTAAACATCGATACACGTATATGAATTTTTGGTACCCTCTACCAGAATCACTCGTTAGAATCTTGTTATTTTGAAGAAAAAAATTAGATTCTGTCCCACAGTGGAATTGTGATATTCATTACAACTTCATATCGATTGGTGCAGAATAGGAATTCATTTTAAACCCGTAGAATTTTTGCACAAAAGTTTCATTTCATATATCGTTCTACGATATTCGCTGAAGCAGTTAGCGAGGTGACTACAAAGCAACTTATGACTAAGAACATGATTTCGATCCCTGTTCTCAGGACTAGTCATCAACTTCATGAATTTTTCTGATGGACATTAGTGTGATATTTTGTTAGTTGTTGTTGGACTGTTTACGTGAAGAAGGTATATGAAGGTCACTAAAAAGTACCGGCAGCGATTGATACTCTATTATGCTAATATACATTACAGCGCCTTCCTTAATATACTTAAGACGTATATTTAACATCGGAAAAGCAGCGAAATTCATTATCCTTTTTACAAAGAAGTAACAGGCATCAATTGCTTGAGTATTACTTCTCTTTAAAGACATAACATGTCCCATAAATTTTTCCATCTATGTAAATTTTTTTCATTGCGTGTTTTTAGTTGGTTGTCTTTCTAACACTAATAAGTAAAAGTGTGATAACTTCTCTCTGTGATGTTTATTATTAAAAAGTTTTATCTTACAATTCTACTCCCATCGAACTCTTGCCTATACCACGACATAAGTCATTAAATCTCGAAAAAAATGACAAAATTGATTACAACTTAAAAAGAAAGGATCTGTGATTATGGCAGCTTAGAGTGACTACGTTTTTTGTGTGTCTGTTTTCTATTGATTTAAATGTCAATATAAAACAAATACGTTGTAAATGTATAATAGAAATTTTCATTGAAGTATCAGGTATTCACTTCGGCATCCCACTGTACATGCATGTTGCCATTGTTTACTTATATAGTTTTAATAGAACATCAAATAAATTGTTGTGGTATTTTTAACATTGTTTTTTTTTTTGTTTTAATTAATAAAATTCAACAGATGTGATTTGGGGATTTTCTTTTTCCTTGTCTCTTATTTCGTTGTATTTTATTCGTTAAAGCCCTTAAACCTTTTGATTATTTTGTTGACTTTGTGGCTCTGTTCGAGTAGAAAATTCCTACTTTACCCTTCTCGAGGGTTGACAACTACATACATACATACATACATATGTATGTACATATGTACTCGTATGTAAATACGTTTTTGTTTTTTGCTTATAAAACGAAATGTTTATAATCATTCAATTACCATTTTCCTCTATTATAAGGATAGAAAGGATTTAAGGGTCAAAATTCCTTTGGTTACAATATATGTACGTATAAATAAGTACTTAATTTGACTAAAGTAATCTCTAAAAGAATTAATTTGCGATTTGCAACTTCAAAAGCAGCCGTCAGGGAACTTTCACCCATATTGGCCAATTTTTCCAGGCAGTTACAGTAGAATAAAGATAAGATGAAGGTCTTTTTTGATGTATAATTTTATTTGAAACAATAACTCATGAATTTAAGTAGGAGTATGTTACTTTGACAAAAGTAGAATAATTTATTTGAACGTATATAGAAATCAACTTGAAAATTTAAAAACTCTTCTATTAAACTACAAAACCCGGGTTAAGCACTTTTCCCTTATTTTGTATTATAACTAAATATTTTTTTAAATAATTTATTGCTGATATACATGTTGATCTTCTCCAGCTGTTGCCATACATTTTTTCTTCAAAAATCCTTTCATTTTAATCAAAAATATATTAAAAAATTTTATTAAAAAAATCTTGATATAATAATCAATTTTCAAATTTATTATTTGGGATACTTTCCCCAACTAATCGTTTGTGTTTGTTAATTAATTAAAAATAAAAAAAATATAAATAAATTAAAAAAAATAGTTTTATACAAAATTGAGCAAACACTAAACGAGAATTATTATAATAATTATGAGCATAATAAATTAAAAACTTTAATTTTTTATTTTTTTTTTATTTTTAATTAATTAACAAACCACAAACTGCGAAGCTACTTTGCTTATCTGCAGAGACACCCGGAGTCTGCGGCAGGAGTCGAACCTGCGACCTTCGGACTACCAGTCTAGTACACTAGCTACTAGTCTACGAAGGCACTCAATTATTATCCTTTGGCGATAATAGCCCCATTTTTTTAATTTTTTAATAATTCTTATTAAAGGTCTTATTCAACGGTTAAAATGTTTTATTTTTAACTATAGATATTACGACACTCCTTGGGTATCACCTACAGGAAATTGTTTTTTATTAATAATAGGAAACAATTTCCTGAAGATGATACTGAAAGAGTATCGAAATAACGATTATTAAAAATTAAACTTTTTAAGAGTTTAATAAACCATGTGCTTAAATAATTTATGACTGTCGTCGTCGACGTCAAGTCGACATTGTGGGATCCCTATCGAAAACTATTGATAGGATATTACTACTATTATGGCTTATAAAATTACAAGTGGCCATCAATATTCTTTAATTATGGCCTATAACAAATGCACAACTTCTGTTTTTTTTACTATCGACGTCGACGTGACAATCATAATAAAATTTTCAAAATCCGATGGAAGAGATTTTTTTTTTTAATTTTTGGAATATCAGTGTTGTCACATGGTTCATAAGGTTCGACTTATTTTTGAAGATTTTTGAGATGTTAAAAAGATTTTTTTTGCTACAAAAAAGATATTAAAAAATTTTACATCAAGAACAATAGTTGAAATTCCTTTCAACTAAATTACACCTATAATCCGTTTTACGTCTTTTCGATCTTAAAAAGCTTTTAAAATCAAAAACTAAAAAAATATATTGGAAAAACACTCAATTTTAATGCGTTTCTGTATATTCTCAGAAAAATTAAGATATACACATTTTACTTTAATGTAAATAAGGCGAATGGTTATAAATTCGCCTGGAATTGACAGCGCAGTTAATAAATTTCTTTCTAAATTTTTTTCTGTTTTGATTATTTTTTTATTTATTTTGATTATTTTTTAGTATTTCACTTTTGGACACTGAATCAAGAGAGAATTGTATTTGTTATACTAGTGAGTTTATCTGGCATGAATTCGCCTTGATAGGTACTTTGATAAAAAAAATTAATGTTCAAAACAAAATTTTGTGAGTCTATGAATTAGTTCATGTTAAGCCACAGAACGATCTTCATCACTGTTTACAATCATATTTTAATATTTTTATTTATGATAATGTTGTACTGAAAACGTTTTTATATAGTCGTTTTCTTTTCACATGGTTTTTCTATATAAAAAACCAATTTTTCAATTTGCACGATTTTATGAAGACCTTATCTTCTGTGTAAAGCGGGGTATAGGTATATTTATTTTGCGATAAATACGATACGTCACGATGGCTTTCTCTGGAGGCTAAAGTAAGTCAATTTCTAAGTGAAATTGCTTATTTTTTTTTTTGCTCAATAATTTAGAAAAAAATCTATTCTACAAAAAGAATTTCAACCTATGTATTTGCAAAAATATAAATTTAAGCTTTATTTACAGTTCGTACGTTTCATATTAAATGATATCAATGAACTAAATCCTTGATTTCAAAATGAAAAACCAAAAACAAAATTATTTACTTTGCGGTGCAATTAAGCGGTTGTATTTACTTGATTAAAAAGTTTATCAAATCGATCTAAATGATTGTAAGTACCTTGTTGATCTTAGATACATTTATTGTTCGATGAAGCAAGAATGAATTTAAGATTTAAATTATTTAAAGGTTTTTAGAATACAAGAATTATTTTTTTTTTCATTTATTATTTTTATATAATTTTTATCCGATTTTACGAAATTCTTTGTAGGCCCACTACTGAAAATAATATTTAAGTCTTTTTGAATCTTTCGCAGTTTGTGTTTTTTAATTAATTAAAAATAAAAAAAAATAAAAAATTAAAGTTTTTAATTTATTATGCTCATAATTATTATAATAATTCTCGTTTAGTGTTTGCTCAATTTTGTATAAAACTATTTTTTTTAAATTTATTTATATTTTTTTTAAATTAAATATCATTTGGTCAGGTTATCTTTAGCACAACGCAAACGCTTATCGCCCACCCCCCCTAAACGTACGTGTAACAACTTGCAATCGTTGAGACACCAGCCTCAGTCTCCTTGCCAAGATTTCGAAAAGATTACAGCATATACATACATACATACATGCATACATACTTACGTTCGTATCTTTTTAAATCTTGCGCTCAAATGCACTTGAAATTTAAACATAAAAACTCTAAGGGTGCGAACAGAGTGAACGCTGATGCCGAGCGGAGCCGAGCCGAGCTTAATGACGCTTATTTTCATGCGAGAAGAAGATTTGTGTATAAGGGTACGAACAGAGTGAACGCTGATGCCGAGCGGAGCCGAGCCGAGCTTATTGACGCTTATTTTCATGCGAGAAGAAGATTTGTGTATAACACAGTGAATGCGAGAATCAGCGCTGAAATTCTGTTTATTCCATGTGTTTTGCTTTTGTCATTTAGTCTTGTTGTTCATTTGTGTTTATAAAATTGCTGTACACGGTAGTGGATTCATCTGATGAAGAGTATTTTGCTTCTCCTAGTGTGATTAATGCAATTATTAACACAAAAGAATTTGGAAAACATCCAATTACACTAAAAAGGCATGAATTTGGTGAATTTCATCCTTTATATGATAATTTAAGAAAATATCCAGATAAATTTCAAATATATACCCGAATGAAAATTGAAACCTTTGATTACATTCTGGATAAGATAGGTGTGAAATAATTTTGTGCCCACAATTTTTCCACTAAAACACGATTGTGATACAATTTGTTTTTTTGGTCCCACAAAGCAGGTCGGGAAAAAATTTCACTTATTATTTGATGGATATCCATTTTTTTTTATTTTAAACCATCAAAAAACACGACTGTAGACTAAAAAGTAAACATAAACAATGTTTTCGGCGCTGAAATACGCTTTGAAACTGTTTTCTCGCACCCATCAGCTTTGCTCTCTGCTCTTGTCGGCGTTCACTGTGTTATACACACGCTCATTTGTATTGACTTGTATGTAACCAGTTTTATCGCACTGACAATCTTTATCGCACTGACAATCTCCGCTCGGCTTTCAGCGTTCACTCTGTTCGTACCCTAACACAGTGAATGCGAGAATCAGCGCTGAAATTCTGTTTATTGCATGTGTTTTGCTTTTGTCATTTAGTCTTGTTGTTCATTTGTGTTTATAAAATTGCTGTACACGGTAATGGATTCATCTGATGAAGAATATTTTGCTTCTCCTAGTGTGATTAATGCAATTATTAACACAAAAGAATTTGGAAAACATCCAATTACACTAAAAAGGAATGAAAGGATTCCCAAAATTTTTCCACTAAAACACGATTGTGATACAATTTGTTTTTTTGGTCCCACAAAGCAGGCCGGGAAAACATTTCACTTATTATTTGATCGATATCCATTTTTTATTTTAAACCATCAAAAAAACACGACTGTACGCTAAAAAGTAAACATAAACAATGTTTTCGGCGCTGAAATACGCTTTGAAACTGTTTTCTCGCACTCATCAGCTTTGCTCTCTGCTCTTGTCGGCGTTCACTGTGTTATACGCACGCTTATTTATATTGACTTGTATGTAACCAGTTTTATCGCACTGACAATCTTTATCGCACTGACAATCTCCGCTCGGCTTTCAGCGTTCACTCTGTTCGCACCCTAATTCATACCAAAACTTGACTCGTAAAATTCCTAACGATTCTCTTATTAGCACACACGCACAATAAAATTGTTAAAGATGAACATGTCGATAAAACCATTTTATTTGTTATTCTCTTTTGTTTAAATATGACCTCTAGCTGTCACCTTCTTCGACCACGTTCAGCCCTTCTACGTTCGCCTTGTGACTTGAAAGTTTCCCTTATTGAAATTCTATTAATCTATGAATAGTTGTATTTATAAGAGTCCATAAATATTGTATGTGTAAACGTGAGTGTATGTGGCTTTTTTCCTACTTTCATCATCAGCGCTATCGTTTCAATCGCCAAGTGTCAATGCCAACGCCAACGACAACAACTTGGATCTTTGATGTTGGTTTATACTCGTATGTATGTATGTATGTATGTGCGTTCATATGTAAATGCGCATTAATTTGCAAAATGCTCTTTTTTCCTTTGCAATGGCTTTCAATGTTTATGTGACATTAAGTATATCGACATGATGTCTAAAAGGAGCCCATTATGTGGCGAGACAATTGATTTGCAGCCATCAATAAATATTATAATCCCACACAACTGCAAATTACTCGTATATGGAGTTGAGTTGTATTAATTTTGTTGCCATTTGTTTTAAGTACACATGCCCTTAGTGAGTGCCATAACAATGGAAACTTTTGCAAGGTGTGTGGTTCGTAGGGCCATTAAAAATGATGGTTCAGAACAGGACAAAGTTCACACAATCATTAACTAACTGATGGTTTGAATAAAATTATGCGGTATAAAATTTGTAAATGTCTAAACGTAAATTGTTTTATATATTTTTTACAAACTGAGGAAATTACTTGCAGTTTATGGCAAAACTTATACCAACCACATTTCAAAAATACATCAACACATCATGTTTTCCAAAACGGCTTGGGAAATTGCAGCTGAACTACCTACCAAGAGCGTAAAGAAACTAATTCCAGTAAAAAATTTTCATTTACGAATCATGCAAAGCAGGGATAAATAATCACCCTTATTCTATTTGGCGACGGCAATAGAAGACAGCACCGTTTTTATTATTTTTTTGCAAATCGATATTTCAGTTGGCAATATTGCCATTTATCAATAATTTTTAACATATGTTTGGTGTTCTGGAAGTAAAATTGACGTTGATGTTGTCTCTAATTGCCTTTGAATTTGTCGTCGCACAGTGGCTGAAAATCGTTTTTCATTGGCCAAAAGTCGAATTTTTTTTTGTCACCGATTTTTAAAATTTTTACGCCATTTTGGAGCTAATATACCCATATTAAGGTAGCCAAAAAATTTGGTTAAACTATTGATAATTGTGGGCGTGGCATGCTGTCAAACTCAACTGTTTTTTGTTATTTCAGTAAAAGGTGTTTTTTATCAGTTTTTGTCAAAAATAAATGGTCACTACTCGCAAGCTATCATCAATAATGGACTGCGGTCTTTTTTATAATATTGGTAGGATTATAGTCTTTAGTTGTTGTAAGTGGTTACCGCTCTAGCGTTTAATATTAGAGGTGTTATGAAATATTTATGAAACTACTATATTTTTCTGAAATTTAAATTTTAGTGGAATAGAACTTCTAGGGAACAAAAGGGAACAAGAAACGTATACCACCCGAAAAAAGGTGAAGGTGTCTTCTTCGAAAGGGTTTTATGGCTTTGTTTTGATCAGCAAAAAAAATCAGTAATAAAAATATCACAATAGGTTCTACAGTAAACATATGATCTCTTTCTAATACAACTGTTAGGGTCAGCCAAAGTCATAAACAATTTTGTAATAATAATCGCGACATTAAACCACTAAAGATAAAAAGAACCCCATATTGACGAGATACTAATTAGTTTTACCTGATATTAAGGTCTGGATAACAAGTGCAGTTTTGTTCAATTTAAGTACTACCTGCTATGAAATTGAAGATCAATGTGTGAATAACATGTATCTAAAAATATATAAAACTACGGATTCAATAAGGGATTACACAATAAGTTAATCCTTTACGTGTACGTACGTATATTTGCAAGTGATAAATCATAACAGACTCATATAAAAATATTCAGAAAAATATGGAGACCTTCGGTTATAAAGAACTGGCCGAAGAGTATTTTAGAAATAAAAACCAGGAAGATGTTCTTACTTACGTTAAAATAAAATTAAACTTAAATTCGTGTAGCACCGAAATACAAGAGCAATTATCTAATTTTGTAAAAGTACTAAAAAACGCTACAAAGAAGTTAGCTACAGTAAAGAAAAGTTTTATATAAAAAGTGAAAAGTGGTTAGAAGTGCAACTTACTGTCGCTGCAGAAACAGCAAAGCAAGATAAGGTTGGAAGACCACGCAAATCATTGGACAACTGCAGCGATAGATGTAAGAGGCGGAAACTTAAAGATGTTAACGATGCAATTGGTTGTACAAATATAAAAGAATCTTTCCTATATCAATTACGATCACAGAACCAATTAACAAAAGTGGATATCATTGAAAAAGTTATTAAAGCTAGTCCAGTGAGAACAAAACGAATTCTTAAAAGTATACCAACTCCGAGCGATGCAATACAGTATACAAATGAGGAGGCATTAGCCTTATTTCTGAATTTAAAATTAACAAAACAGCAATATATTAAGCTCAGATTGCGTGCGATTGAGAAGGGCTCAAATATCTATCCAGCATTTCATTACATAACTGCTGCTAAAATGGACTGTTTGCCATCAAAGGATACTATTACAATCACACCAATTTCGGCAGAGGTACAACTACAATCTCTACTTGATCACACAGCAGGAAATGCGTTAAAGAAATATGGAAACACAAAACTAATTCTTTTTTGCAAATGGGGATGTGATGGTTCTTCGGGACAAAACCAATACAAACAAGTTGTATGTGAACATATTTCGGACTCGGATATGTTCATGGTATCAATTGTACCATTGCGATTGAAAAAGATTTTGGAAGATTCAGGGCCTTCGACTAGTGCAACGCAAACAATGGATATTTGGAAAAATGAGACACCATCTTCTACGAAATACTGCAGGCCAATCAAATTTGAATTCAAAAAAGAAACTAGTGATGCCATTAATAAAGAAATTAGTGATATCAAGGCCCAAATTGCAACACTACAGCCATTACAATTACAGTTAGATGGGCAGCAAATTGAAGTAAGCTACCAATTAGTCCTTACAATGATAGATGGAAAAGTAGGTCAGGCTTTGACTAACACGAAGGCTGCATCCAGCTGCATTATATGCCAAGCAGCATCAACCCAATTAAACCAAGTTCCGACAAAGTCATTAGATAATACCGATGCATATGAATTTGGATTATCACCAATACATGCATGTTCAAGATGAATATCGCAAAATTGGATTGATTATAGATCAGCCAAAAACAAATGATGGCAATACCGCACGAAGATTCTTTTCAGATCCAGAAACAGCATCCGAAATAACAGGAGTGGATTTAAACCTTATTTTCAGATTTAAAATAATCCTAGAAGTACGTGCGTGCAATGAAGAAATTGACTCTAAACAATTTATATTATTGGCAACGTCAGATCCGTTCATCTCCAATATTCGAAATAAATGGAAAGCGGAACATCGGGATTTAGATGAAGAAGCCAAAAAACTACTAAAGAACAGAAATAGCACAGAGCAAAACATGGAATATTTGCAATCAATATTTGTGTCAAATGAATAATAATTATAATTGCCTTCCATTGTATTAGTATAGAACCTATTTTGAGAGCAAAAAATTAAAAATTTTTCTGCGGTAACAGCAAAATCTCCAGTTAATTTTACTTTTTTTTGAGTGTAAAAATTTTTTTGAGTGTAAAAATTTTTTGAGTGTAACATTAAAAAAATTCCATTATCACAAAAAATAATTATAATTGTTATTAAGTTCCAAATATAAAATTTTTTAATATGCAAATAAAAAAATAAACCCTATTTCACTCCAAAAGTAAAAAAAAAAAATCAAAAGTTCAACTTTGACCTAGAAGTCCTTAAAAAGTCCTTAATCAATTTTAATGTAATTAAAACTGAGTCAAGCTGAACTAAATATCTATCCATTAAAAAAAAATTACTTCAATATTTTGATCGGTTCAAAAGTTACAGAATTTTGGCCAATGAAAAACGATTTTCAGCCACTGTGCGTCGGCATTTTTAGTGATGTCTTGCGTGTTAATTGATGATGTCTTAAATTGATGATGTCTTAGAATTGCCGACGCCTAATAGAATAAGGGTGAATGCAAAACCACAATCGGCAGGAGCTGGGGACAACAAACAAAAGTAGGAGACTAGATTTACACTGCGTCATTATTGAGGAATCATACTTTTATCGCTTTCCAGAATCCATTAATGTATTTTTTGTTCTTAGTCAGTCAAGTTGACTAAATATTGGTAAAAAAAATGTGAATGGTTTCCATAAGTCTCCGTTGTCGTTTTTGATAATATTTTTGTGGTTTTCAAAAAATAATTATTTAAATTTACATGAGAAAAATATTTTCCTTACACATAATTTTTTGGGCAGAAGGAATAACAAATCGGGACCAGCACTCATGCAACAAAACACTGTGCTGGAACTAGGAAAATATGTTTTGGAGAGGAAGATAGAGAGAGTAGAACATTTCATTAGAGCACATTCCATTCTAGTAACGACAGAACATCGAAACACCTGCTTTAATGATCCAATGATTTAATAGAGTTGGCTTCTTTGCCTTCTCTTGTATGTGGCTGAGTCTTCCGGGGGAGATGCTCTTGCATTTTATTTTGGTAGCTTGGTGCTTGGTAGCTTGTGGGCATATAAGAATCTAAAGTTTGCTTCTTCGGGAATGAGGTACTATCAATAATTAAAGCTACACGGAGTCTAAAATTGGGGAACTGAGTTCACCTAAATAAACTTTTGGGGGTTCTTAAAATCCCACCTATTTCTTATCTCCGTGGTAACATGGGACATCTCACCGCGTTTGCTATTTCATACTTCCTTCTTAAAATCCAGCGGAGGCTGAGCCTACTGTTGGGTGGCGAAATGGCAGGCGTCTCTCGTAAGCATTACATTGTGCTCTCTGTCTGCGGGTTATTAGGATTTCCGGACATTTGTCCTAATGCTGATAACAGCTTAAATTTTTGTGATACCTACCACCCAGTCCCTGTACGTAAGTATATATTGCTAACTTTCCCCATATCCATAACAATAAATTAGATACGTTGCCGCATCTCAAATTTTCGTTTATCTTACGTCAAAGTCTTCATCTTTGTTCGGTTTGTGATTTAACTCACCGCCAATAGTGTTTTTATAACAAAAGGCTGCTCTTATACATAAATAAGTTCTCGTCGTTCCTTTCAAGAGCATAAAGCCTCAATAAAATTTTTGAGCATAGCTCTATTTTATGCCGAAGCCTTCACTTCTCCCCAACTCTTGCCATTGCAGTTTACTTCGGCATCAATCTGTCGCCTCCATGTATGAACTGGCCGACCCCTTCTTCTGCTCCTTTGCGGGTTCCAATCTATAACAATTCTAGTGATATCGTCAGTCTGCCTTCTAAGTGTGTGGCCAATCCAATGGATAGGTCTTGTTGGCCTGTTCTTCGTCAGAGCGTATAATTTGATATGGTTCTCGGCCAAAACTTAGGACTTTGCGAAAACAGCGATTCACGAATACTTACAGGTCTCACAACCGTACATAAGCCTAGATTTTATATTTGCATTGAAGATTGCAATTTTCGTAAGCAGAGATAGAGAGGATGATTTCCAAATCGATCATCAATCGATAAGCAATCGATTATCTATATCCTCGCTACATCCACCATTCGTCGATATAATTCTCCCCAGACAGCAGAATTGGTTGACATCTTAGTATCAACATAATGATAATACTGATATCAATATCTGACTTCCGCTATAACAAATTGCTTGCTGGGTTATACGATATACCCATGAATAGATGTACTTCAAAGGTTCTTTTTTCCAAACGTGCGAATACATATGATAGGGAACAGTTGTTGCTAAATACATACATATGTACATACGTAGGTATGTACATATTTATTAATACATATACTTTTTTTATATTGAGACTGTTGTGTTTCTTTGTTGTTGTTGTGGCTTAATGTTTTTTTTTTTACCAATTTACCAGATAATATTTTAAGTGTTTTTAGCGTACGTCGTTGTTGTTGTTATTTACACTTAATTTGCTTACACTTGAATCAAAGAATAGAAATTTGTATACGTGTTTGTATGTATACAATTGTAAACGTATAGTCTCTGCATGAATGTTTGTTGTTGTAGGTGTTTTAGGCATCATGGTTAGCAATTACGTACATAAATATTTACATAAATACATACATACATAATTATGTATGTATTTATGTATTTATTTATACGTATCCATAAGTATGGATGTGTGTGTGCGTGTATTTTGTTCCGGAACTTGTAATTAATTTTTAGTACCGGCCGTGTTACAAACAAATAAATTTGTTAGAAATTAATTAAACACCAAAAATTTTTGTAAAGAATTTTTCATAAAAGTGAATTTTTAAATTGTACTCAAAGAAATCGATCTGTTTCTTTTCGATTTGCGTGTTTTCGCTTTTGTTGCTTTTTAATTTTAGTCCATTTGAGTGATTGCGATCATTTCTATTTATGTATGGTTGTATAAATTTATGTATTTATGTACGTTGTTTTAGGCCAGATTTACCAGATTTTCATATTTGTTATTTAATGGTCTACAGTGTAAAGCCAATGTTGTCCAAGACTCATTTTTAGATCTATACAAAAATCTATGAATTGATTACAACGAAGCACTGAAAGCAATTGTCAAACTATTTATAGAAGAGTCAGCTTAAGGTGTTATTAAGCTTATTAATGGTAGTTGCATTTATCAATTAAACTTTTAATATTTAATTCCTGCTATTAATTTCTGATATTTTACTTTCGTTTGAAAAATCTCTTCGATATCTGTTCAGGACACATCGTCAACATCATAAATTTTTCTGATGTACATTCGTGTGGAATTGTGTTAGTTATTGCTGGACTGTTTAAGTGATGAGAGCATAGCACTGGTCACTAAACAGTACCAGCAGCGTTTGATACTCTTCTATGCTAATGTACGAGGTCTGTTCAATATAAAAAGTGAATTTTAATTTTCCTCAAAAAACATTTATTTAATTTTATATATATTTATTTCTATTTTGTGCCATTTGAAGTATGTATACCCCTTGTATATAATACATTTATGCCAATGATTTTTTCAATCCTCCAAGCAGTTTTCATATTCAGTTTTTGATATGGTTTTTGGTATTCTTTTCGGCCAAATATTACGAACAAGCAGTGACGATTGAGCAGGTGCATTATTTTAATGCAAAAGCCATGAATTGTTTTTCTGGAATTCCGGACGTTTATTGCGTATACCTTCTCGCAAACGGCGCATAACTTTACAGTAATACTCCTTATTAACTGTTTGATCACGTGACAAGAACTCATGGAACGAGCTTAAATGCCACACGCTTCATGCCCAAAATTTTTTGGCATGAGCCACCTGATATGCCGAAATCCTCTGCAACTTCTCTAATAGTGATTGAACGATTCTTCATATTAATGTTTCTCACTTTCTCAACATTTCCATCGGTTTTTTATATGATGAAGCTTCCAGGACGATCGTTGGCTTTGAAAAACTTGTAACACTTGTAAACATTTTTCTGGCTCAGAGTATTATCACCATATGCCACTCTCAACATTTCAAGTGCTTTTAAGCACTTAATTCCATTTTTTACATACAGTTGTATGCAAATTCTTTTATCCATTTTTTCCCACAGCAGAAAATCGCCGAACAAGCCATAACAAACTAAAATAAACTAAAAACAAACTTAATTAAGAACGCATGTTCGAGACAAGTGTACCAACATAAAAAAAATCTCTATCGAATGCACGTAGCCCGGGAAATTTCAGAATTCATCTTTTATATTGAACAGACCTCTTACATCACAGCACTATCCCCCGTACAGCACAACATTATCCCTTTCCCAAAGAAGTAATTGCCCTTATTATGATTTTCGACGTCGACGTCACACCAAGCCGACATCAATATATTGGCAATTGTGCGATTGTTATCGAGAACTATTTAATATTATTGATAGGATATTACTACTACTATGGCTTATAAAATTACAATTGGCCATCAACATTAGCTAATTATTGCCCACAACGAGTTCAGAACTGCTGTCTTTTTTTACTGTCGAGTTGATGTGACGTCCACGCGACAATCATAATAAGAGGGAATATTTTAATATGAAATACACAGTAAGGCCCCAATGAAATGAATTAACATACCAAACAGAAATGAAATAAGACTTCATTATTTAGAGCTGCAAAAAAATTCTACATATTTGCTTTTTATTTCACTGTAATTGGCAAAGATATGAATGCATTCCATTTTCCCAAAAAAGTAATTGAATTAAAATATGATTGCATTCATAGTAAATTAAAAGCCAATGAATGCATGAAATTTTAAAACTCTGTTTTTGCATTTTTGGTCTATAATGAATTCATTAAAATTTTATTTCAAAACTATTGCTTTGTAAAATGAATTTGTCATTAAAATTTTAATTCAATACATTTTCAGCACAAAATTAATGCTTTCAGAAATTATTAATTCATTATGAAAGCATTCATATTTTATTTCAATTCACTTTTTGGGCAAAATGAATCCAATTATTACGTGAATGAATTGTTTTTTCTTACAAAAATGAATCATTCATTTACAGCTCTGCCATTATTAGTGATTTGTTAGATATGAAACGAAGCCCCAATTTCAGAAATGAAAAAACAAATCCGAATACTTGTTAAAAATTCTGAAACAAATGTTTATTCAATTTAATTTACCAGATAAATATATAAAATTAACTTTAAAGGAAAAATTAAATAACTCTCCAGGATATTTAATGAAATGAGTCTCAAATAAAATGAAATTATTCGAGATTATACGACTTGTTTCATAGTGAAAAAAACCATGGAAAAAACTTAAATAAGTTCAAATAAAATAAATTCGAAAAAATATAAAAAAAAGTTTAAAATTTAGAAATGCAGAGGTTTTACATTCCTCAAAGGAGAAAATCCTGTGTATCTATTTCACTTTTTTTAATTTAATAGAATGAGAAAAGAATGTGTCCTACAAGGCCCTATTTCGCTTTCTAAAGATTTTCTGTAATGTGGGCGCAACGGATTTTTCTTCTATGGTATGTCCGAAATAGACTTTGCTTTCTGAAGTACTTCTGCATGGTGGAAGTTTTGCTGTGCTCAAGGAATTTTTCCTCTATAGCTAAGCTGGGTTTAGACATATTGTTTCTGTATTAAGAACTTATAAATTGAAGAAAGTGAAAGTGAAGTCTCAAATGTAATGAAATAATTCTCAATTTTTCCCATAAAATAACACAAATTTTTTTTTTTGTATTTTCATAAAACGATATAATTCCCAAAAGAAAATGAAATTATTCTCAAAAAATTTTATACATTACGAGAAGATGGGAGTTATTTCATAACGTAATAACTCCCACAATGTATGAAAAATTTTGGTAGTTATTGTATACTTGGTTTTGGGCGTTGCGGAAACAGCATAAAAAATTGGTGTTTGATTTTATTTAATATTTTAATATTTTCATTAAATGAAATAATTCTAAAAATTAAACGAATTTATTAAAAATAAAGAATTTCAAAAACAGAAATGGGAGCTATTTTATAATGCAACTAGCTGACATGGTCCGCGTTGCTGCCCCTAAGCAAACATTAGTGTTATATTACCACACGATGTAAATTGAGCTTTTAACGGAAGTTACGGCCTTTAAATAAAAATCCATTGAATACATATCATAAAGTTTTGGAGTCCATACGTTACATACATATATATATATATATATATATCCTGTTCTATATGTATAGATCTTTAACTTATTGTACAATGTTGCACCTTAGTAAGCGCGGAATATCTTGTGTTATCAAATGATGTAAATATTTTGTAAATAAAGCGAAATCTCGGATTTTTTAATGCAACATTGCGAAAGTTTTAAAATTTTGATATTGAATCATTATTAACATAGATTTTTTGTAAATATCTTTGGAACTACACAACCGATTTAAGAGTTTGATATCTCGTTTTGAAGAACATGACAACGGCTTTCAAAAAAAAAGTAAAATAAAATAAAAAAAAGCACAAAAAATAAATATATGTATGTATATGTCATTGGTGGTGCAATATGATAATCAGTGTGTCACCCGCCCGAGTATTCTGAAGGTTCCCTGAAAATTTCGTCAAAATCGGCCCAGCCGTTTTGGAGCCATTACGTTATATACATACATACACACATCCTATTTTATATATAGAAAATAACTCTCAAAATATATGAAAATGTTTTGGAAATTGATTAATTTTGATTTTCGGGAGCTTTTATTTTTGGCATTATTTAATACAGCCGAAAAATGGAATAAGCCCCCAAAAATTTTGTTGGGGGTAATTAATCGTATTTCATTATTATTTTTTGGGGTGTTATTTCATATGAAATAAAAACCCAAATATCGTCTAAGCCTTCTGGGTGTTTTTGAGGCCTTATTTAATTTTTGGTTTCAGAAGTTATTTCTTGAGGAGTCGATTTATGCCGTCGTACCAGTAGTCGGCAATTTAACTATTTTTCTTGTTCAAACCATAACCTTTATGAAAGTGAACTGACAGCTGCACTGACAACTACTTATTACAATTCAGTAATTGGTATTTTGTTAGATTTACCTAACTTAAAATTAAATAAGAGTTTGTTAAGTGCTTACTAAAGCACTAATCTGCAATAATTTTCCTCGGCATGACACTTTTCTTTAAAGAAAGAGTAAATCGGTTGAGCTGTCAAATGGATTAAAGAAGTGTACGCTGAAAAATACGTACGTAGTCTTTTGCGATTGCTTCTCTGAAATAACTATATAAATTTAAAGTTGTTTGCCCTTTAAAAAGAAAGAAGGAAATTTAATAAGCTCGAACTATGCTATACGGAGTAGATGTGCTATTTCTTCGTCCATAGCTGTACACGAACGAAGTGAAACATTTTTGTTTTTTCCCTTGAGCGAAATGACATGTGATTTTTTTCCTTTGTAATAAATAAAGTATTCTTTATATATGATTTTCTTATTTTTCAAATAAGTTGAGTAGTGGACCACTATGAACCGATTTTGCCAAAATATGCCTCTTAACATCGTATGAGCGGATTTTATTACATTATCTACGAGGCACTTTTGAAATGAAAAACTAGATAAAGCAGACTTACAAATGCATTAATTCTGAGCTAATATTTATACATAATAACTGATTTTTGGCCACCTTATTTGAAAATGTCCCACGGTGCACCGGTAACATTAAACAGGAAGACCATTAGCTAGTCTCTAATTGATATTTTCGCTTATTGTTTGTCTTGGTTGTATCAAAGTGGAGTTTTGTGGACTACAGATAATTAGAGTATGTAATGAAATTTTTGTTACACCACACACTTTACCAGCGTTTTTGGAGGTCACTTGAACAATCCTTTTAGAATGTAATTGAAGCCATGGCCTGCATGGCCATTTTGAAATAAATTTCTTTATTTTTTATATTCGATACAAATAAATTATTTAAAAAATATTTACATGATATTAACGAATGTTTCTTAAAATTGGCTCGAAATAAAAAAAAAATCTATGAAATAGAACACCCACAAAAAAGTTTTTTTCTTCTGAAGTTTAATCGCTTGATATTTCTGCTCATCATGTTTATCACTTTTCACGTGCTTACATTTTTATTTCTATTATTTTTATTTATTATTTTTTTTTATTAAATTTGATATTTCTGCTTTATTTTTCTTAAACATTCACACTTTCTCAATAAGGAACTTACTGCTTCTTATCTTCTAAAACTCTCTTAGTTTTTAATTCAAATCTCATTAAAAAATCTTAATTACAATTTAACTATTTTTTTCTTTTAACAAGGGATTTGTATTTATTATGCATATCTGAAACATTTTTCCAGCAGTTAAACTCACATTTATTTGATAATTTCTTTTTTGCAAATATGTACCCAAGTCTTCCCCCCTCTTTTTGGATTTTATTTTTTGTCGTTGTCTTACGCATTTGTACTACATATTTTTATTTACTATAAACTTTTCATATGCGAGTACATTTCTGTTTTTGGTTTCACTTTTTTTGGCAAAGAAAACTTCTATTTTAATTTCAAGACCAGAATTTGCGGTTTTTTGTTGGCCTTTATATACTTAACGCGTCAATTTTCAACCGTTTTTAAAACAAACGTTTGCTCAATTCTCCATTTACCGCAATACTGATTTAAAGCTCAGCATATTTTAAGTCTCTAACTGTAACATTTCTTAATAGAAAAACTACCGTTGTTTATTTTGTGAAGTAATGCAAGTTTTTCTCACTCTCTTACTCAATTCTCTTAATGACAGAGATGGAAAATTCATTATTATTGCAAAAGTTTTTTTTTTAGATTTGGGAAGTAAAAAATCCAGTGGTTTAAAAAAATTTTAAAGCATCCCAAGTTGAATAATGCCCTTATTGTTACATTTAAAAACGAAATACTTTCTGAGAACCCCGAAAAATTTGCTCTCCCTCTTTTATTAATTACTATTATATCTATAGCTTTCTCATACATACTTACCCCCTAAAATGCGGTTTTGATGAACATTTTATTTCTGATTGTAAATGAGTACAAAATTAACCCTAAAAACTTAAAAAATTTTACTTATTTTTGGTGTTCAACTCGAATTTCGAACTTTGGTATATCGATATATCGCTGTTAAAGGAGATTCTTTCACATTAAAAAAGATAAACAACAAAAAAGGATAAAAATTACCCATATCACGAAGAGGGAAAGGCTAAAAATATTCTCGTTGTGTTTACATAAAAATGCTCCCGGTTGCGTTTACATAAAACTGCTGAACACACATTATACATAAAATGTAAACTATTTGCATAAAAAAAATTAATTCCCCTAAAATTAAACTTACACGACGCAGTTACAGAGCTTTTGTACCGTCCGCAAGACTTATTCGTTAGACAAAAGCTAATTGGAAAAACAGTTTGATTTTGTAGTACAGTGTTATTTTTTTAATTAACAAACACAAACTGCGAAGCTACTGGGCTTATCTGCGGAGACACCCGGAGTCTGCGGCAGGAGTCGAACCTGCGACCTTCGGACTACCAGTCTAGTACACTAGCTACTAGTCTACGAAGGCACTCAATTGTGCTTAGAAACTATTTTATGTTACGAGATTATAAAATGTACTTTTTGTGGCCTTAGCTGTGCATATGCCGACTTTCCATTGTTCGTTAAACTAAATCTTCAGTGAACTTTAAGCAGTTTGAAAAATATCTCAGCTGGTACCTCCGAATAGAAACAATAATTGCATTAGCTGTTTGCAATGTTTATAATATTTCGAACCACATTCCGATTACAGAACTTGTGAAAATGCTTTGAGATATAAAATCTTTTTAAATTTCGAAATCAAACCTTTTTTCTACCACCAAATCAATTTTTAACTGTTAATTGGTCCTTCCAAGTGTCAGAGTTGCTTTGTGCGGTTAGCCCCTTGGTAGGGGACTTGTTCATGGCCCATGCTCGAATTATGTTATACATATGTTTTAAATCGATGTTTAAGGTCCATGATGGAAGTCACCACGTTGTTGACAGGCGATTTTTTTAGATCAGCTTATTCATTATGTCTTCGTTATCTTATGAATATACAGTAAGTATTCGCATTTCAAATAAAAAAATTTTGCTGTCATGGCAGTAGTGTAACTGCTCTAAAACGAATGTCACCATAATCTGTTAAATTTTTTAATGCTTTTTCATGTGTGAAAAATTTAATTAAAGAATTGCTTCATGCATAGCATGAATAATAATAATAATTTCTTTTTAATATAAAGCGGTAACATTTTGAAATTTCGTCGCTCCATCCCTGCATTAAAAATCTTTTCATGTAGAGAATTGTTTTAGTTATTACTCTTACTTTTCGTTCCAACTTATTATTTCTATTTATTTGTTTTGGCACAATCTCTTTAAACATTGAAAGAGAGAGTGGAAAGCTTTAATATTCTTTAAAGCTCCGTTGTTTATTCCTGAAAGCTTTTTGCTTAAAAAAACCGTACTGGCAGCACTATTATGTTTTAAGTAGTGAGTTGAGGTCAACAGAGTTCTCATGTCTTTTGAAAATAAAAAAGCTTTAGAATATAAAGCTAATAATTAAAAAAAAGTTGCCCACAAAACTAACAGGGTGCTTTCATAAGCAGTTTTCAGTTATTTTGAAATAACTCCTGATTTTTTTACTGTGAATTCCGCTTCGAAAACTTTTAAGTCAAAGTTTTCTCATCGATCTAACTCAACTAGTGTTCCTATTATAAAAGCTTCAGATTTTAAGAAACACGTACATCCATTTGAAAGGAAAACAGTTTAGACAGACTTGTGCCAATTTCTTTTCTGAAAAAGTTTAAAATTTTTATTTTAACTTTTTTATTTAATAAAGTTTTAATCTCTTGAAGTATAACACGCTCTCTCTTGGCCAATTTGCACTCTTTAATGAACAATGAAATATTATCCGATGAACAATGAAATATTTCGATTATCCGTGATCCGGTTAACCGGTAACCCCGATTAACCGTGATGGTCAAAAATCAGTCTATTGTTTTTTGTTTGCAATGTTCGCAAATTGTTTGCTTCGATTAACCGTGATTACCTCTATTATCCGTGATGGCAGAGTTTGTTTTATTAACTTCAAATTCATACATACATACAATATAATACATAAATATGAAAACGGGGAATTCCCTTGTTTGCATACGATGAGTCTGAAGCATTTACAAGTGATTAGTTTAATTTTGAAATTTGAGAATTGAATATGTATTAGACAAACAATATTACACGACTTTTTTTTAAAGAAATTGTATTCTATTTTGCTTAATGCCCTTTTCTTTTATGTAAATATGTACATATGTACACCAATGTTAATTTGTTAAATAATAAAAATATATAAAAAAAACTATATAATCAAAATTGTTATTCGATTAACCGTGAAAATCGATTATCCGTAATGCTTCTGGTCCCGACCATCACGGATAATCGAGTCCCGACTGTATTTTCAAAATTAGGCGAATGATTGAAGTTTGCACAATGTGATGACAATGTAGTTGTCTGAGAAGATATATACTTTTGGTTAGATCTATATCCACAGCACAAGTCCCAGAACTAATCAATATTCTGATGAATTGTTTACAATATTTCAAAACTTTGATTGCCTTAGTGTGCATAACATGGTGACAAGACCTGTTAGCAACACATGTATTGATCATGTTTTTAGCAATTTTGCTGAAAATGTATATGTTGATTCAGTAGAATGTAATCTATCAGATCACAATATATTGTGCTGTAAAATTGAAGGTGGAATTCAAAGTAGGGAATTTTTGGAAAAATCTAAGATTCATTGTGACTATGAAAGAGGCAGGGAATATTTACGAAATAATTTGCCTCATGAGAATTCAACGTTAAATGCCTCAGAACTGACAGAAAGTTTAGTGTCTTGTATGAAAAATGCGATGGATAGTTCAACTAAAGTTACTTATTATAAGAAAGAACTTCGTTTTGAGCTTACTCCTTGGGTGAACAGGAATCTTCAGGCTCTTATATTACTAAAGCGAAAATTGTTAAAGAAAAGACGTAATAATAGAAACTGGGAATGTGATGATATGTTGAAAAGATTGAGCAAGGTAATAAAGATATCAAACAAAGAATGTAGAAATAACTACTATATCGAAAGTTTGAATAAGGTTGGTAATGATCCCACAAAATCTTGGAGGTTTATTAATACCACTCTTGGTCGTTCAAAAAATAACGTGTTGACTTTAAATGATTCTCATGGAATAGAAATAGTTTCAGACTTAGATAAAGCCAATTGTCTGAATGATTACTTTATAACGTCAGTAAAGAATCTGAAGAGAGAGATTGAAATACAGAGAGGCGATGTATTTGATTCATTACGAACAATTAGTGAATTTCCGAACAGGTTTTATTTGGATGGAATTAACAATGATGATGTCACTGAAATCATTGCTAGTATTAAAGAGAATAAAAGTCCTGGATATGACAATATATCACCTAAATTTGTTAAGAAATGTGCTGAGGAGATTTCACCAGTATTGGTTGAAATTTTCAATAAAATGTTACTAACGTCAGTGTATCCCGATGTACTTAAGATCCACAAGATTGTTCCTATACCGAAGCAAATTAATTCTTGCACTGTTGACAAATACCGTCCAATTGCCGTACTTTCAACAATAGATAAGATTTTTGAGAAGATTATTTATGATAAATTATCATCTTATATTGAGGAGAACAACTTTTTATATGAATTTCAGTTTGGTTTTAGGAAAGGTTGTGGTGTGGAGGATGCAGTCTTAAACGTGGTTCGATATATTTGTAATGGTTTAGATGAAGGATTTTGTGGTGTTGCAGGCATATTTTTTGATTTTTCAAAGGCTTTTGATCTTGTAGATCATCATATTTTACTAGAGAAACTTTCATTATATGGAGTAAGGGGTAAGGAATTATTGCTTCTAAAAAGTTATTTCAAGAATAGAAAACAATTTGTTCAGGTCAATAATGAATGTAGTTTTATTGGTTCTGTGGATTATGGAGTACCACAGGGAAGTGGCTTAGGACCGCTGTTGTTTTCCATATATTTAAATGATCTGAAGAACCTCAATTTGACGGGAAAATTATTTATGTTTGCGGACGATGTGTGCTTATTTTATCCTTATAAATACGACCTTGTTTTACAGACTTATATGGAAAGAGATGCTTCTTTGATTTTTGAATTTGCTCGTATAAATCGCCTTGTGCTTAATTCCGATAAAACTAAATTAATTCGATTTAGACCTAACTCTTCAAGTTTTAACGATTTTACGGTACACATTGGTGGTACACTTGTAAAGGAAATTCACTCTATTAAATATCTTGGAATCACATTGCAAAGTAATCTCTCATGGGACATGCACATAACAGAACTTAAAAGGAAAATTGCTCCGGGTATAGGAATTTTGTATAAGTTTAAAAATAAACTGAATGTTAAGAGCAAACTAATGATTTATCAATTCTTGATACAGAGCCACTTGAACTATATGGCAATAATTTATGCTCATAATAAGAACAGCAATAGTCTAAAGACTCTTCAATGTATGCAAAATAAGGCATTGAAAACAATATATAATTTACCAAGGTGTTATCCAACAATTTCTCTTTACACAGATGTATGTAAAACAATTTTGCCACTTAATGGGCTGTATGAATACCAAGTTTTGAAATTTGTATTTAAATCCATTTACAACATCGGTCATCGTACTATATTTTTTGTGCAAAATCAAAGTCATTTCAATACAAGAAATGCTAACAATCTGAGGATGCCAAGGTGTAGACTTGAAAAAACTAAACAGCGCATCGATTACATTGGTGGTGTGAAGTATAATAATATACCATCTGACTTAAAATCAGTCAATAGAATTTCAACATTTAAAATACTCTGTAAAAATTACTTGCTAAACAGAATTGAAACGCTTTTGTAATTTAAGCTCTGTTATAGATCTCTGTAAAAATATATAAATTTTACTTACTTTTTTCATAATTATTTTATTGTTAATATAATTACAATAATTGTATGTACATTAACAAGATTTACTAGATTGTCAACTCGCTCCTATAATGCCTTAAAGGCGCTGGAGCCATTATTAAAATGATCTTTATATATAAATTTGTACAACAAAATAAATAAAAAAAAAAAAAAAAAAAAGTAAAATTTTTTTCTTTTATTGGAAATAACAAGAAAAAGTTCCAAGGGACTAGAATAATAATTTAGTAATAGTTTCACATAAAATTTTAAATACAGTTGTCAGGGAAACTTTTAGAAATAAGTTTTTCTTTCTGTTTTCTTCGATTCGATAAGTACTCAGGGGATGAACTGGGAAAATAGGATATGTGAGGGAGGATAGGGGGAGTAGTGTTTGTGGACGTTGGGGATGAAAGGAAAGACATCTGTAAGAAGCTCGTTCCACATTCGAGCCGTTCGACTAAAGAACAAATTGTGTCTTTAATGCGTAGTGCGATTCGTTGATATATCGATCACAAATAGATGCGCTTTTAATGAAGAACAGGTTTTTCGCAAATAAGAGCTGGTCTCGGGAACATATTCCCCTAGTTTATTAGAGCGCGTTCCATTGTAGTAACGATAAAACAGCGTAATACATCCCACGTTGCGGCGATGCTCCAGTGAGTCCATAGAGTTGGCCACACTATTGTCACCAATGAGTCGTTTCTCCCTCTCCTGTACTTGCTCCATAAGCTTTGAAGCACCGTCCCATACATGAGAGTTGTATTCTATCTTAGTACGGATGTAGGGGGTATAAATGGTCTTAAAAAACCGAGGCGCTTGAATGCTTCTTTAGCGATATGAAAATTGTGCTCAGTCCATCGAACATCACATTGGATTTTCAGGCCGAGAACATCAAGAGCGTATGATTGCTCAATGTCTTACGTCTTACGAGCATTAAAATCGACTCAATTCGTATGACCGCATTCAGAGACTATTACAAGATCTTGATTAAGCATATTATCCTTATTTTGCCTCATCGCCTCAAATCTAAGCAAGATTTATTTCAATTCGACTTCATTGGAAGGTGTAAAAATGCAGTAACGGAGACTTTGGAAGCACTGAAAATGTAATTACTTAACAACAACTTCCATTTATTTTCACTGGATTGCCAAAGTCTTATTCTATTATATTATTCACTTGTTTCCTTTTTTGCAAACTTAAAAGTGTCAACGACTTTTTTTCTTTATTAACATACGCGTGCATACATAAATTCTATGAAATATGTTGTTTTGTTGTGAATTACTTAAATAAAAATAAATATTTTATTAAAAAAAATTTATAATTTTTATGTAGACTTTTTGACTACTCAGGTGTTAATGATTTTTTCCCCTAAAATTTTACGATTTTACTCCGAATTTATCTGGCAGCCACAATTAATTGTTTAAATTGAAAAATGTTCAAGTTCCTAAATAAAGCGGATGCAGAGTAAAAGCTTTTTCCTGTTACAACAGAAATGCTTTTTAAATTAAAAGCTTCAAGAGAAGAAATAAAATCAACATGGCACAGTGTGCAGCCTCTGCACTCAAAGAAAATTATTGAAAAATATGGCTGGATAAAGAACAATATTAAATTTATTTTATTAAATTACTTAAATCAGTTACGTACCTGTCCACTAGGTATAGAAAGTTTAAAAAGGTTTCAAGAAAAATTGAGATAAATTGCAAAACATAATATTGTATTCTGTGTGAAAACAGTGAGAACACAAAAATTTTTGTACCTAAATACGTTCACGTGACAGTTATACACTATATAAATAAATATCTACATATATGTTTTTTTAAATTTTATTATTAGTTTTAAATAATTCAAGGACTTAATAGTTATAACTCTTATTCGATAAAAATTGCGAATAATTATTACGAATAAATAGTTATTTTATATATTAAGAATAATTATTATTTCCAATTTTTATATAAAAAATTGATGATAACTATTATGGATATCAAAAAAAAATGTTTCTCAAGCATAACTACTACTATTCGATAAATATATTACTAATTATTTTTAATTGTTATGAATAAGAAATAACATAATCGTTATAACTCATTTTATAAATAAAGTTTAGTGACACAAATTGTTTTATAAATGATGTTTTATTGTAGTTAAGAGGTTTAAATTGAAACAAAACATAGAAAAAATTGATTTTTTAATTCACTGCTCTATTTAAAAAGAAATAGAACTTGTTATCTTTAAAATTATTGTTAAAATCTATAATAAAAAGGGAACACCAATAGTGAGTATTTCAAAATACATTAAATATTTAGTTTGATGAACATAATTTTTTGCATTTTTTCATCTGACAGATCACATCGTTGGTCGGTCAATATTAAGCGCAATGCGGAAAAAGCTCTTTCTACCGAGACCTGTGTTGCAGGCACAGCATGCACAATGTACGCCAATTTCTTTAAAAATGGATAAGTGTACCCCCGCTCATGCCAATAGTTAATTAAATCTATGTCAACATCCTCTTTTGATGGCTTGAAACTTTCGATTTCAGCAAATGCATTTGTGATTTCTTGACTCATTTCATTTTCTATGTCATCTTCTGAAGAAGATTCAACTTCTAGTAGTGATAATGATTCTCGTAGAATCGATGAATTATTAGTAGAATTATCTATTAAGATATTATCGGATAGTGTAGATTGATTATGTAAGGAATTGCATTCATATTCGTCCGGAGCAGAGGCTTTATGCTAGAGATTTATTATGGTAATTATTTTTATTATTATCATTATAACTCCAAATTAAATTACCTGATTAAGCGTTATTAATCTACATGCTATTTTTTTAAGGTAAGACTTTGAAATTTGTTTTTGCGATAAATTTAAAGTTCTGCGAAATCTCGGATCCAAGAATCGAGCACAATTTAAAATGTCATTGTTTATTAGTTCCATCTCACGATTTGTAATGCAAGTATGCAACATTTCTGGGAACCTTGTTTTGTTTTTTGAGACAAGAACAGCTTTTAAAGTAAGCCACGTTTTATAAAAATCACCTAACAGTAATGATTTGTTTTGCAACGACAGCGTGGTTTCATAAACAGGTTTTAGAGTTGAAACTAATTCCTCAACTTCTTCCCATTTCTGAGGATCCGGATAATCCTTTAACTGCTGATAACATATTTCTTTACACTTTAGCACTGACTCTAGCATCGCGTATGTTGAATTCTATCTAGTTGTTACGTCAATTTTCGGTCTATCCACATTTAACATTCGCAAAGAACTTTTGAATGCTGGAGTTCGTAACACTTTTACCACCTGACGGAAACGATCAACAAGTTTTTGTTTTTCTTCTTGCTCCAAAAAATCTTTAACAGCTAATTGTAGAGTATGCGCAGCACATTTTATTGACACTGTGGTAGAATTTCCAAGCAGTTCTGGTGTGAATATTTCATCTTCACCTTCATCACTCTCATCACTTTCATCAAAATCATTGGAAGACGCCATTAATGACACAGCCTTTAACATATTTTTTCCGTTATCAGTTGTAATGGTAAATATGTGATTTTTATTTATTTTAAATTCTTCTAGAACACTTTCTAGTTGATTTTTTAAATTGTCAGCTGTTTGCCTTCCAATAATTTCTTTTATAGACAAAGTATACACAACTAACCTAAAATTAAAAGATTTTAATAAATAGATCAATTCTATACCACAGAATATACACAGAATACCCAACTTTGACGTATAAAAAGCGTCCGAATCATATTTTGCATAAACTTTGTATAACGTGCATAAAGTTTGTGTGAAGAGATATCTATATAAAAACAAATAGTTTTGCTATCTCTTTTACACAAACTTTATGCACGTTTTCAAAGTTGTCGGGTCTAGGTAGTTTATGTTCTATACATAAAAACAAACCCACTTGTTTTTTTCAATACGCTGTAAGTTAATTCCCAACACTGCTCGGTTATGGCGAGTTGCAGTATCCATTTTAATTGAAACCATTTGTTCCTTAGCAATTCTAACAGTATGATCTTTAATATCTCTATACTTTGCTCCAATTAATTCACATATATTTTGGGAAGATATTGGCTCCATGCGAAGACCATCGAAAGGTGCTGATATCACTTTGAATCCATTCGAATCAAAGAAAGACAAAGGCTGTGACTGTTGTGTAGCAAACTCTAAACACGCATCGATCACTTCTTGTTTTTATATTTTTACAGTAAATGTAACTTTTCCCTCTTTTTTATATTTTTCATTTGAGACTGATCCTGCGCCTTCCAATTCTTTTTGATAAATTTCCAAATGTGCAGAAAGCATGTGCCGTTTCAAATTTGTAACATTTTCGCCAATAAATTTTGCAGAACAGATTTTACAAATTGATGTATTTAAGTTTTCTTGGAACTGGTAAAACTCTCTAATAAAGAAACATCTTTTTTGACCCATTATTACTTAATGAAAAATTATAACTTCTTTCCTAGCGAAATGTGATAGCAACAATGTTTTATGCACTTCAAAATTTGTTATACATACATATTCAAATACTTTATATTTTCCCGTTACTTTAGTATTATTGTAAATTTATTAGAGGTATAACCACTTAAAATTAAGAATCAAATGCAAAGCCTATTTATATGATCAATGAATACAAGAAAATATTCAAAATAATTATTATCGTAAATAAAAACAATAAAAATCTTTAGTAATAGTTATCTGTAAGACAAATAAATATTTATCGATCATAATAGTTATTAGCCAATGTAATAATATATTAATTGGATATAATAGTTATGTTCAACAAATATTTATTTTTATTATACATAATAATTAAAACCAATTTTTATACAATATTTCTTAAAAGTGGTCAATTTTTTGGTACCTGAAAAATGAGCATAATTATTATTTAGGGTCCTTGAAATAATTCATTGTTTGTTATGGCTTTAGCTCTTCATAAGCCGACATTTCATTGGTTGCTAAAATCAAATCGTCAGTGAAGTTTAAACAGTTTGAAAACATTAAATCTCGGATGTTCATGCCATACAAATCAAATACAATATGAGAATTCAATAGTGTATATGGATCATAACGAAGAATGCTTTTCTAAAAACAACACAACAAACAACGTGAGTCTATTTTATTTTTCTTTCAACATTCATACAATTAAACGTTCGTTGGTCGTTAATAATTGTATTCAGTCAGGCAAAATTATAAATAAAATCTAAATCTATTGAAATTATTATTATTTGGAATATTCTTGTTGTTTTTTGTGGCATTACAATAGTATGGTATTTTAATTCATATGGTATTTGATTCGTATGGCATAAACATACGAGATTGAATGTTTTCAAAATACTTAAAATTCACTGACGATTTGGTCGGTATATGAAGAGCTAAAGCCACAACAAACAATGCATTTTGTAAAAACTTTAATTGTTTTTCACAATTAGTTTGGGGGAGAATATCCTGAATAATAAATTTCAATATTAAATATTATTTTTTAATATTTTCCACTTGCAAAAATAATTTTTTAAATGATTTTAATAATTTCTTATATCATTTTTTTGGCACAAACAAAACAGAAATATTAACAAAAGTGTTTAACTGAAATACAAATTTACTTTGTTTTAAGCAAAATTTAAATTATTCCATTATTGTTAAAAACGTCATGTTGAATGCTTAAATTGTGACGATCATATAATGGCAAAATAATGTGAAAATTCAATCGTACAACTCTACCATAATTTAACCAGGCACGATAGTTATGTTGAAATTTCTAATAATTTTATAATTATCTGGAAGCATAATATGGAGTAACATATGTTTGCGTTCATTTACAGTCAATGAGTTCCTCTGAACAAATTAAAATTTATTTATTTCATACTTAGTGGCAAAAAGTGGAAGTTGTTTTTAAACAACAACATTTTCATTACTTCTAAATTACTTCTATGTAATGTTAATGTATTTTTTCGACTTCCTAGAAAGTGAGTTAGACAATATCTTGACGAAATTGTTTAATATTTTTTTTAAATTTCTTATTACTTGCAGCTAAGAAAAATAAATTATGACTATAGCCAATTTTTTATCCTCTAAAGGCTTCTTTTATATTTATAGTAACACGAAGCTTATGTGCTATTTTATAGAAATTTTTTCTACAAGAAGTATTTGTTATTTTTAGTATATTGAAGATGGTCAAGTTAAGCTAGTCTAGGATATTAAAATAATATAATTTTTTTAATGAGAAACCTATATTAAAATCATTTTGAAGTGAGAAAAACTTGGATTTTGTTCATCAAAATCTCTATATTTTCATGACTTCTTTGGAAGATATTTTTCACCGAGTCTTTTACTTTTACTTTCACTGCTACTCCCTGTATAAACAAGGTAATGCAAAAGTATTATCACAATTTAAACTGCCTGTAGTTACGTTATAAATGAAAAAAATATATCTGTTTTCACAAAACGTTTATTTGAAAGTGTTAAATTGAGCATTAATTGGAAAAAATTATATCGCTCAAATGGCCACCTCCCGAGTTGATGGATAATTGACTTCAAATTGGCGATTTCTTCTTCTAGATTAGATTTCAAGAATAACGCGAAGATATAAAAAATCCCAAAGGAAGAGGTCAGCTGAAATCTCCAAAACGGATTTTACTCTTCTTGGAAATTTAGTGTATCAAAATCTCCATCGTTGCCCGAGCTGAGTGGGTGATTGCTCTGTTCTGTTTAAACCAACAAGGATTGAGACCCAATGTGGCAAAAAAAATTTTTTAGCAACTGTCTTACCATTTACGACTGCATTGGTGCACTCGGCGTCTTAAAAAAGAAAACCAAGGGTCGATCACTTTTTCACTGCAAATACCATACGATACATTCACTTTGAGGGGATGAAATGGCTCTTCATGCATATCATGTGGTTTCTATATGCCTCAGAAACGTAATTTTGTTTGTTTAAATGACAAATTCATCCTTCTCTTCTACCAAGTTTAACGTAGTATTACAGTAAGTTAAATTTGTCCGACGATCAGTAGTCAATAAGTCCTGAACAGTTTGCATTTTTTAGGGGCACATTTTTCAATCTTTCACCAAAATTCGTTGCCACGAACGTCTGCTGATGCCTAATAACGTTTCTGGATTCTCTCTGACATCGTCGGCAACAGCAGCAATGTTCTGGAACAACACAAGGCCGGTCACATCTTGCGACAGCTGTAGTGGACCTACTTTGCACGAGGCGATCAGCCAAGGGCTTAATTGTTCGAACACATGTAACAGTACAACGCAATTCACGCTGCGTTAACACAACTGACTACAAATTTGTCAAATAAGCGGTAACACGTTCTTGAGGTGTGTATCGCTCCATGACTTATCATGTCTACATCAAATCATATCTACCTCTAAAACAGATTTTGGTTGACATCGTCACTGACAAGCTCAAATAAAATATTAATAAAAAATTCAATTGTGCTATATGGATGCTTTTTATATAAAGTAGAATATATAACATATTGTAGGATGATTATTTCAAGAGCTTCCAGAAATTGCTTTTTCTTAATATTGAAGATGACTTTAGATCCAATGAAGAGGGTCCAAAAATGAGAGCAACTTGCAATTACAAACTTAAGTTAAAATCATTGGAGAATATTCTACGTTCACTACTTCCGGATCACAATTTGTGGATCATATTGACTTCCTTGGGAGTTCCTTGTTTTTTTTTTACTGGAAAATTCTAATATAATAACTGGGATCAAAGAAATCATAACCTGGATGCATGTTTATATTCCTATTTCTAAATATTTTATCACCTTAATTGTCATAAATTAAATTCTATCCCACTGTGCGTCGGCTTATGCCACAATAAAAATGTTTAATGAAAAAAAAGAAAGAAATTATTTAACGAAACAGGAAACTTTTTCTTTTAGATTCAAGCGAAAAAAAATCCATCGAGCAAAAGAAATAAAGTTGAAGGTAAAAATGCAATTTCTACTCGACCTATTTTTCACACTCTTGTTTTTCTTGGTTTGTGCCAGATTCTCTCTTCCTTTAATACTCGAATTAAATTTCCATATGTGCCTGTGTATGAATGTACACATGTACCACGAAAGCCATACATATGTGTACTCGTATATGTCCTTATATGTATGTATTTCAACAGAAGTTCATAAAAGACCGGCAAGTAACCAGCGAAACGAGTAGTAAAAAAATGGAAGAAAATTATTGTAAAAATGGCAAATGGATGTTTTTTATGAGCTTCGTTTCCTTTTCATTTTAAATGGAAAGCATACACACACATGCCTCCATCAATACAGACAAATGTATGAGTGAAGTTATTTTTTTCCAAATATTTCTTTAACAAAAAATAAATATGTCATAATAAAAGGTTGTACATATACAAACATAATACTTGCAAATGTATAAAGAGTTCCCTTAATATTAAACAAAGAAAAAAGAAAATTAAAAAGAAAAATTAATTTTGCCAAACAGTTGCCCGAAAATTGTTGCATTTGCATTTATTCGAAGCCAGAACTAAAAAAATTGCCATTAATGTAGTTGTTTTTATAAAATATTAATATTTATTAAAAAAAACTGTGCATCGTCCTTCTGAAATTAGGACTTTCTGATATTTTTTAACGGATTCCATTTCGTCTTTTGAGACCGGAAGAAGATAAAGCCAATCTCTTATGCCTTGTTCTGAAGTGAAGTATTTATATTTTAGTCAGGGCACTCTACATCGAACGGAACAAATGGTAGTCATAAGGATTATTTGGGCGACGGCTAAAGCTAAACTTCTTATGCCATTATTCTTTTTTAAGTTTTCAATAGGTCACGCAACAGAAGACTGAATATTGTCTTGGTAAAAAATTATGGATCGGCACATGGTCCAATATTCTGCCAGTTTTTCGGTTAATGCCCTGCTATATCTTTCATATCTCTTATGGGTCCTTCGATACCTTCTCATCCGGTAAAAGAAGCTCATAATAAATGACACTCTTCCTCTCTCTTTGAATTACAGAGCACTACTTTGGCGCCATGTATATTTCGTTTTAGGGGCCGATGTTCCTGGTTTACCGTGCTTCACATACGACATACACTCTTCATCACTCGCAAAAATTCGATGTGAAAAATTCGTTGAACTACAGCATCCCTTATACACATACAAAATTGCCTTTGCTGGATTCAGTCCGTGTGGCAGCCAATTTCTTTATTTTATTTTTTTTTTACAAACACAGACTGCGAAGGTGTCAGAGTATTTGGAGGCAATCGAACCAGCGACCGTCAGGTTACTAGTGCGGCACACTTCCCTCTTATCTTTAAGGTTCCCGTGGGTGACTCTAAAAGCTTTGAAGCATCTAAAACTTGGTATAATGCCCGTGAATATGCAAACACTCAATCGGGTAGAGCCTTCAGTTCCTTCCCGGCCGACCTCTACATCTCTTATCGCGGACATAGCAATCGTTTCTGTCACACAACATAAATGCAAGTTATCTTATTATATGTGTGTGAAGAAAAATTTCGAAATTGAAACCCTAGACACGCACCAATTGTCATTACAGCACTCTGTTAAGCCGATAACAGAGGACGTTAAACACGAAAAATCTAGGAGTACGGATTCCAAGTGGAATTACGGTTACATTCTTTGACCTAGTGGACAAAAAATATGCTACGCATACTGCCAGTTCCATATATATTTTTTATAACATGAACAACTCATGGCAACACAACAGGAAACTTAAATTTTTCACAAAATGTTGGAATTTTTCGAAACATTATTAAGGATTCCATGAAAATGGAAAAAATGGCGGATAAAACTTAATTCTATTTAAAGACTTAAAGCTCCTCCATGATCCCTAGTAGTCAAAATATCCGACAGTGCGTTTTTTTCCTGAAAAATGTTCTGTTTACCAGATTTTAAAAATTTCGGAATTTCTCTAGAAGATGAATTCCATGAAAATGGAAAAATGGCGGATAAAACTTAATGCTATTTAAAGACTTAAAGCTCCCCCATGATCCCTAGTAGTCAAAATATCCCACAGTGCGTTTTTTCCTGAAAACTGTTCTGTTTACCTGATTTTCTAAATTTTTGGAATTTCTTTAGAAGATGAATAGCAGGAAAATGGGGAAAAGTGGGCGGATAAAAATTGATGTTATTTAAGGATTTAATGCCGCTTTATGATCCCCAGTGGTCAGAATATCCAACATCAGGTAAACTGAATTTTTTGGATACAAAAACACTCTTGTGTTTCGTCGTCGTGCTAATGTTGGTTCAGCGTATACTGCACCAGTGGACTAAAATTTATCTACCACAACTCCGACGGTATGGCGACCGTAAATCTTTGAACAGAACCAAGCCATTTTGATAAAACAATTGCCTGTGTTGTTAAAATAAAATGCGGGTGAAATAATAAAAGAATGTTACCTTTTTGATGTTGGTTAACGCTTCAGAATTAGTCAACAAAATCGCCTTGTAGGCAAATAGAAAATTGTTACGCCAAACAAGTTATAAAAAACCTGTACAGTAATGCAAAAAGTAACGAACTTTTTAAGCAACAAAAAAAAATAATAAATAATAATAATAATAGTGATCAGGTTGCAAAAACAGAACTAATAAATATATTTAGCAAATATAAATAACCACGAGGCAAATAAGAGAGTGAAAACAATGAAGCAAACAAAAGAGTAAATAGTGAAGAAAATAAAGATAATGTTGATATAAAAAACAATTGACAAATGTGACATTCTGGAGAAATATACATTCCGAAGCCTGATCAAAAATATGAGAAAATTGTAGATAATATTGATATTATTATGGTAAATAATAACCAGCCTTGTAGAAATTAATTACAAATACCTGATGTTGGATATTCTGACCACTGGGGATCATAAAGGTGCACTAAATCTTTAAATAACATAAATTTTTATCCGCCCACTTTTTCCTATTTCCCTGCTATTCATCTTCTAAAGAAATTCCGAAATTTAAAAAATTTGCTAAACAGAACATTTCTCAGTAAAAAACGCACTGTCGGATATTTTGACCACTAGGGATCATGGAGGAGCTTTAAGTCTTTAAATAGCATTAAGTTTTATCCGCCCATTTTTTTCCGTTTTCCTGGAATCCTTAATAATGTTTTGAAAAATTTTTTTATGTGAAAAATTTAAGTTTCCTGTTGTGTTGCCATGAGTTGTTCATGTTATAAAAAAAATATATGGAACTGGCAGTATGCGTAGCATATTTTTTGTCCATTAGGTCAAAGAATGTAACCGTAATTCCACTTGGAATCCGTACTCCTAGATTTTTCGTGTTTAACAATCCTCTGTTATCGGCTTAACAGAGCGCTGTGATGACAACTGGTTCGTGTCTAGGGTTTAAATTTCGAAAATTTATCTTCACACACATCATTTATAGAATATTTTTTCTTTATATAAGACGCTCAATAGAAACAAACTGCCTGTTCGTTGAATCCGATGTACGCAGAAACAAATGTGCATTAAATTGGAAAACGGCTGTATTTCCTCATTTACTGTGTGTTTAGCTTTTTTTTATAATAGTTTAGGCAAAATAGATAATAAAATAAAGAAATTTTAATAAACAATTGAAACGAAACTGCGCAATTCAGATACACAAAACAATTTAACAAGAAAACAAATAAAAGTTTCACTTGATAACAAGTATAAATTCGAACAAAAAATGTAATTAATTCAGTCTACAGCGTTCTTTTCATTCAGTATCAAATAGTTCTCGGAGTAAACAAATTCAAGAAAGAAAAAAAATAAGACAAAAATGAAGTTGATTTTTCTAATCGCATTGTATCTGGTTGTATTAACCATCAAAGGAAATGATGGTAAGGACTTTGCAATTTATTAAATAGATTTTTAACTTATTTCTGAAACACATACTGGGTTTAGGAGCGGAATTTATCAGAGGAAATACAGGTAAGGACTTAGCAAGATATTCGACCCATTCTTATTCGACTAATTATATTCTTTCTTATTTTAGGAGTAAGAACCATCAGAAGAAATACTAAAGGTAAGCACTTAACAAAACAATGAGTGAATTTTTAATTAAATCACAAAATACGTTTTTATTTTAGAAGACGTAGTTATCGAGGATAATAATGGTAAGAACCAACCAAAATACTAAATCTATTTTTATTGGTTATATTGCATCCATTATCGCTTCAGGAGTGATAAATATCCTTGGAAGTGTTGGTGAGGACTTAACAAAGTAAGAACATGACATTTATTCGATTTATAAAATTACTTGTTATTTTAGGGAATATTACCATCAATGAGAGTGGAGGTAAAAACTTAATAAAATATTAAATCTATTATTATTTGATTAATTTAATTTTAATTCTTCCTCATTTAAGGATCCATAAGAACCGCTAAAGATATAGGTAAGGACAACATGATAGTAAATATATTTTAATCGACTTACGAAATATTTTTTCCCGTTTTAGGAAGCATAGAGATCGACGAATTCAGAGGTAAGTAATTAGCAAAATACTAAATCCATTTTTATTCGATTTATTAAATGCCTTCTTATTTTAGGAAGCATAAGGAACGGGGGATATATTAGTAACTACCTGACAAAATATTTAATTCATTTTTATTCTATTTATTAAATACCTTCTTATTTTAGAATACATGAAGAGCAACGAAAACAGAGGTAAGGACTCGCTTAAATATTAAATCTATTTTCCTTCCATTTGTTTTATGTTTTCTCATTTTAGGCAGCATTGTGAACTTTGGAAGTATTGGTAAGGACTCGACCAAGTAAGAACAGATTTTTGATCAATTTATAAAATGCTTTGTTGTTTTAGGAAATATTATCTCCAGTGGAAATAGAGGTAAAGAATCAATTAAATAACAAATACATTTTTATTCCATTTATTAAATACCCTGGTATTTTAGGTTCCATAAGTACCCACGGAAATATTGGTAAGGAATTAAAAAAGCATAAAATAAATTTTTATTCCATTTATAAAACACATTTTTATTTCAGAAAAATTAGACGTAATCGGAAATTCAGGTAAAAACTCAACTAAAAAGCAAATAATCTATTTTTATTCGACTTATAGAATATTTTGTCATTTTAGGAAGTATCAATAGCTTTAGAAGTGTTGGTGAGGATTCAACAAATTACTAAATAAATTTTTATCAAATTACTATATTCATTTTAATTTTCAAACATCTTGATATTTTAGTAAAAATCACAACCAACGAAAATACTGGTAAAGTCTCAACTAAATAACAAATCCATTTTTAATATATTTATTAAATACCCTTTTATTTTAGGTTCTATAAACACTCAAGGAAATATTGGTAGAGACTTAAAGTATTAAATTAATTTTTTATTCCATTTATAAAACACATTATTTCATTATTTCAGAAAAATTAGATGTAAATGGAAATAGAGGTAAAGACTTAACTGAATAACAAATCCACTTTTATTTCAATTATTTAATTCCCTCTTATTTTAGGTTCAATAGGCACCCACGGAAATATTGGTAAGGAATTAAAAAAGTATTACATTAATTTTTATTCCATTTATAAAATACATCCTTATTTTAGGAGAAGTAATCCTCGACGGAAAAAATGGTAAAAACAACAAAAAATTAAATCCATTTTTATTACATTTATAAGTTAACTTTTTCTTCTTTTAGTAAATGAATGGCCTTGTGATTTTATGAGATGTCCCAAGGACAAAGATAATTGCGTTGTTATTGAGATATATAAAGGAGAAGCATCGTCAGATTTAAGAGGCACAACTTCTTGCTTTTCCAAAGAATATCAAGAAATGAAAGACACAAATAAATATCTGGACTGCAATGATACTAAAAACAACATAAGACAATATGTAGCTGTCTATCCTGGTGGCTACAGAGTATTTTTTAAAGATATAACTTTCCTATGCCCGAAAACATTTATTTTCCAGTGAAGATGTCATTGCAATAATTGCAAATGTTTTAATTTTCATAATTACAGAAATTGTGAACACGCAAATGTTTTAAAAGAATTCGATACTTTTGATGTCATTAATAAAATAATTTGAATAATAGAAATTGGTTCTAATTATCTTTTAATACTTTTGATTCTATTATATTTTAATACTTCGTTTGCACAGCTCAATAATTTCTGCAAATATTTTCGGTTTTCTGCCAGCTTTAATTTTTTTATTAATTTTTGGATACACGGAATTCGCCTACAATAATTCTTCCTCTGTAGTCATTTCAAAAATAAATCACACAAGAATATAATATTGCGCGACATGTCCACAAATGTTAGAACTGAGTTCTACAACATGTCAGAAATGAAATTTGTTGATTTGTCGTAATGATAGAACATTTGTCTACGATTTGGAAAGAAAACGGGAAGTTATCAATGCCACTTTATGTTAAATAATGGTTTCGCTTTCACATAATATTCTTGTATGTATTCTAAGAGCCTCTATACTATTACCTGGATCACACATGTAAATTTTTCTTGGTTAGGTTTCAATTTATGGAGAAGGATAGAAAAAATATGTACTCCTATCCCTATCATTCTCCCAGCTAATTAAAAACTTGAGCAAAGAAATTTGACGTGGGTGAACCACGAGAAGTTTAATTTCTGTAAATATTTTTTTAAAGAAATATCTGTTAAACGGCAACATGATTGATTAAATGACAAAGTAAAGATAACTTCCCCTTGAAAATGTTTGTGAAGATAAAATTAAATATAAGCAGCAGAAAGACCACGAATTTTCTTTAACATTGTTTATTAATCGGTTAACAGATCACTGTTAAGCACTTAACAGTCACAGTGAATTTAGGGAAATTTTGGAAAATCAGGAATTGGAACCAGGAAAAGTGTCCCATTTTATCTACAATAAAAGTAAAATAACACAAGATGTAAAAAACGTCTAAAGCAATAAAAAAAGCGAATATTCATAATAGAACTCTACTCGATAATATAAGTGGCCATTATGGTAAAATGGTGGTTATGTGTAAGTTTATTACACTACATTAAAAAAGTGTTCCATAGGGGTCTCTAAGGATCACACGCTAGCGGTGTTTAATGTCCACCTCGTATAATGTTTCAATAGACAAAGTCCAAATTCCTAACAACGTTAGAATTCCTCTTCAGTAGATATTTTAAATTTTTGAAAAAAGTTACTAACATCTTACCTCGCTACATATTTTGAAAAACAATCCTTTTTGTCGTTAGAATTTATAAAAAAAGAACCAGCTGTAGAGACCTTTGGCTATTGGACATTCATGAAATAACACATTAGAAAATGGAAAACGAGAAACGGGAAATTTTTTCCAATTGAAGGAATAAGTGCATATTACGAAGTAATTTTTATAAAGCAATTTTCTAAAAAGTACTTCTTTAAAAGGTACTTTCTAAAAAGGTACTTTTTTAAAAGGCACTTTCTCAAAAACCAGTCTTTGCAAACGCTCTCTCTTAAAAGGTACTTTTTTACAAGGTACTTTTTTAAAAGGCACTTTCTCAAAAACCAGTCTTTGCAAAGGCTCTCTCTTAAAAGGTACTTTTTTAAAAAGCACTTAAAAAAGTACTTTTTAAAAGATGCGTTCTTAAAAAGTACTTCTTTAAAAGGTACTCTTTTAAGAAGTTCTTTTAAAATGTGTACTTTTATAAATGGTACTTTTTTAAAGATACTTTATAGAAAGGTACTTTTTAAAGGTGGTTACTTGAATATTTCCTTTTCGAAAGTTACTTATTTGAAAAGTACTTTCTCAAAAGGCACATTTTCAAAAGGTACTTTCTCATTCGGTAGTTTTTCAAAAGGAACTTATTTAAAGTTATTCGAAATAACAAATTTAAAGGAATTTTTTTAAGCTAATTTTTGAAAGTACTTATTCTAGATGATACTGTTCCTAAGGTACTTTATAAGATACTAAAAAATTTGTTTTCAAAAAGTGCTTTTGGAGCACTGTAAGTGAAAGTGCTTTTAAAAAGTACCTGAAAAAAGTTGTTTTCAGAGTCTCATTTTATAAAACGGATCGTTTCACCTTTTATTTACACGAATTTAAAACATTTAAAAACATTTCGTTTTACAAAATGTGACCCTAAACTTTTTCTTAAGTTCTTTTTAAGAAAAATCTCTTTAAAGCTAAAAGAAACTTTATCAATAATATTTGGAAATACTGTTTAAATATTTATTTTTAAGAATAGATCCTTAAACAAGGATTATGGGTTTATTTTTGTCTGATGTTTAGATTAAGATGATTGATCATTTATTTCTAAAAATCAAAATTTTTAAGTTGCTAAGGAAAAAATGTTCCTCAATATCCACTTTATGTGTAGAATCGTGTGAAAAAATAAAATCGATGTTATACCAAAATATGTCAATTTGGCAATAAACATATTTTTGGTTCATATACATATTAACAACTTTTAATGTACGTCTTTGTAAAAAAATTGTTTTCGTCAAGATGTGTTTAATTATCAACATTTTACTTATTATTTATGCTTTTGTTTGCTTCATTGTTTTCATTTCTATTTTACTTTTATTTGTCTCATTAATATTAATCGCGTAGCCCTTGTGGTTATTGATATTTGCTAAATGTATTTATTAGTTCTGTTTTTGCAAGCTTTTAAATATTATTTATTTGTAATTAATTTCTACAACGCTGGTTTAGATGAACTATAATTGCGTTCCCTATGCATTATATTATTTACAATAATAATATCAATATCATCTACAATTTTCTCATATTTTTGACATCATTACCGGATGCATATTCCCATCTTTGATGTTGATCATCAGGCTTCGGAATGTATATTTCTCCAGAATGTCACATTTGTCAATTGTTTTTTATATCAACATTATCTTTATTTTCTTCATTATTTACTCTTTTGTTTGCTTCATTGTTTTCACTCTCTTATTTGCCTCGTGGTTATTTATATTTGCTAAATATATTTATTAGTTCTGTTTTTGCAACCTGATCACTATTATTATTTATTATTATTTTTTTTTGTTGCTTAAAAAGTTCGTTACTGTTTGCATTACTGTACAGGTTTTTTATAACTCGTTTGGCGTAACAATTTTCTATTTGACTACAAGGCGATTTTGTTGACTAATTCTGAAGCGTTAGCCAACATGAAAAAGGTAACATTCTTTTATTATTTCACCCGCATTTTATTTCAACAACACAGGCAAATAATGTAATTGTTTTATCAAAATGGCTTGGTTCTGTTCAAAGATTTACGGTCGCCATACCGTCGGAGTTGTGGTAGATAAATTTTAGTCCACTGGTGCAGTATACGCTGAACCAACATTAGCACGACGACGAAACACAAGAGTATTTTTAACGTAAAAAAGTCAGTTTACCTGATGTTGGATATTCTGACCACTGGGGATCATAAAGGGGCACTAAAGCTTTAAATAACATCAAATTTTATCCGCCCACTTTTCCCCATTTTCCTGCTATTCATCTTTTAGAGAAATTCCCAAATTTTAGAAATCTAGTAAACACAACATTTCTCAGTAAAAAAACACTGTCAGATATTTTGACTACGAGGGATCATGTAGGAGCTTTAAGTCTTTAAATAGCATTAAGTTTTATCCGCCCATTTTTTCTGTTTTTCTGGAATCCTTAATAATGTTTTGAAAAATTTTTTTATGTGAAAAATTTAAGTTTCCTGTTGTGTTGCCGTGAGTTGTCCACGTTATAAAAAAATATATGGAACTGGCAGTATGCGTAGCATATTTTTTGTCCATTAGGTCAAAGAATGTAAACGTAATTCCACTTGGAATCCATACTCCTAGATTTTTCGTGTTTAACAGTCCTCTTATCGGCTTAGCAGAGTGCTGTAATGACAACTGGTTTATGTCTAGGGTTTAAATTTCGAAATTAATCTTTATACACATTCTTATTATTACTTATAAAATAATAACAATCCAGTACAAAATGATGAGAATTAATGCATACAAGTATATCTAATATTTCTACGACTTTTTGTTTTCAGAAGAAAAAAAAAGATGAACCTTAAAGAGTTATTGCTTTAGCAAAGCTCTATCCAAAGGACTTCAGCTTTGCCATCAATCTTCTTTCCCAAGGAGTGTTTAGTGGTTATTTTTGTCGTTTCTATTTGATCTGCTTGTTACTATCCTGTTATTTAATATGCTAATAAGAAATTTATGAAACGAATTTTTTAATAAAAAAATCTAATACTCAACATCCCAGGGGAAAATCTTGTTCATTCTCCAGAAACGATATTCTCATTGCGTCCACAAACCCATTTGTGCATCATCCAAAATTTCGAAGATTAAGTTGATAGAATGTTGATTAAGAATTTATAAAAAAAATATGTGAAATCGTTTCTCCGATTTCGAATATAGTTTTTTTATATCCTTATTTTTTAAAAAACTTACATGAAAATAATTATTTAACGCTATTTTTTCGACTGTTTTTAATATATCTTTTATTTTGTTAACCAGCTTTAGGCCTTTTTATTAAAAAAAAATTATTTTAATTTAATATTTCGACGTATCTTTGGGCGTCTTCTTCAGGAATTTTTTTTCAATAAATGTGACAATAACATCATTTTTTACATACAAACATACATACACAAATTGAAAAAATTTTAACAAATCAAAATTTGGTTTTTTAATAATATTTATTTACAATCTATCCTATTATTGAGGATAATAAGCAAATTAGATATAAAAATATTTCAAGTTATTGTTGCTCTCCATTGAAAACAACAACATTCATTTAATACATTTTCTTTTTCCCAATTATTAAAAAAAAAGAATTTCAACATTAGAGTTACTGGCAGTTCCCCACAATTGAATGCCGTAAGTCCACACTGGTTTAAGTATAGTTTTACATATTGGGGTGTAGAAGCCAATAAAGACGTTTGGTTTTGATTTTAAGATGCTCGTTTTTTGCCTTTACATGAGTCTTCCATGTGAGCCTTTTGTCAATATGAAGGCGAAGATATTTAACGCTGTCTTTTTTTTTTTTTTTTTTGTTGGAATTTCACTACCGTTAATAAATAATTGTGGACAATCTCCCCTTCGTAAGGTAAACAAAACATGTGCAGATTTTTCTTTATTTATTTTAATATTCCATTTAGATAGCCAAACCTCTAACTGGTTGAGTTCGTTTTGAATAAGATTTGAAGCAATTGTTGGACAGGAACTGGAAGCTAAAATTGCAGTATCATCTGCGTAAGTTGCGACTAAAACGTTATCTGTTAAAGGCATGTCGGAAGTAAATATCGTGCCTTGTAGAACACCTGCTTCAATATCATAGATTTCGGAAACATCGTCGTTTACTTTAACATAAAAATTTCGTTCGCTTAAATATGACTTCAGCAATAAATAATAAGGTGTTGGTAATAATTTTTTAAGTTTAAAGAGTAAACCAATATGCAAGACTGTCAAATGCTTTCTGGATATTAAAGAAGATGCCAAAACAATATTTTTTACTTTCCAAAATTTTTCTAATGAAAAATGATGACACTGTTCAGGAGTGCCATGTTTATGCCTGAAGCCAAACTGGTGTTCAAGAATAATATTGAATTTATTTAGGATATTTAGCAATCTACTCATAAATATTCTTTCAAATATTTTAGAAAATGTTACCAACAAACTAATAGGTCTATAAGGTTTGTTTACCATTATTATTTGCGCGCATTTCCATTGAGAAGGAAAGTGACTAAGTCGCAGCATAGAGCTAAATATCAACGTTAAAAATATAATTGCTTTTTTAGCAAGATATTTAGCGATATTGCCGTTGATGCCATCATATCCTGGCGTTTTCTTATTATTTAACTTGTCAATTTCTACCTGTAGTTCATATGGCCATACATCTTTAATGGGCAAATCCATTGGGCAAGCGCTATCTAAAAGGTTAATTATTTCATTAATGTTGTTACTATTGCTGTTACTACTGTGGCTGAAAAGTGTTTCGAAGATGTAAGGCAAAAGCTTCAGCTTTGCTTTTATCTATTTTGCACCAATCACCATTTTCATACTTTATCGGAGTATTTCTTTTTACGGGACGTTTTAAATACTTTGTAGCTTTCCATAAATTAAATTCATCAGCCTTTGAAGCACCTAGATTTCTTAGAAAATAGTTGAGTTGTTCTGTGTTCTGTTCATGACGCCGTTTTTTTTTTTAAATCCTTTGATTCCTTATTGAACCGTCGCTTGTCTATGAGATTTCTACTGGACTGCCAAATTCTTCTTAATGCTCTTTTATTTCCTATAAGATTTCTTATTTCGTTGCTTATAACCATTCTGTCTTGATAATTAAAATTTTCAACTCTAGGTGTAGATAAGAAACCTGCCTCATGTATCAAGTTGTTAAAATTTTTAACAGCTTCATCCAATTCTTGTGGAGATTTAATTGGTATATTAAGGTTCAAATTTCTTTCAATCCAAATTTTAAATGAGTTAAAATCAGTCCTTCGGTTTACAATTTCATACTTTTTCAAGTTATTGTGCAAAAAATTATTAAAGTTTAACAAAATTGGCGAGTGGTCAGAGCTAAGTTCATCACAAAGTTCATTAGATATATTTAGGAACTGATTCGAAATACCAGAATACACAAAAAAAAAATCCAAAAGGCTAGAATTTCTTCTTGGATCCGTGGGCCAATAGGTTGGTCTTCCAGTTGATAAAACTGAATAGTTTTTGTTGATAATGCAGTTGCGTAGCTCTATGCCTTTTGTATTTTGGATTCTTGACCTCCACCATTGGTGTTTATAGCATTAAAATCGCCACCCACTATAAATCTAGGTCCCAAGAGATTAAAGAAGTCTTGAAAATCTTAGCATTTTACATTAAAACGCAAAAAATTTTATTTAAATTAATTTTTTTTTTGAAATTTCCATGAAAATGTTACTAAAGCTAAGTAAAATATTCTAAAAACTTTTAAGGAATTTTTTGTAATATTAAAATTAGATAAATTGTTTTTGATAGTAGTGAGGAGTTTTTTACTCAATCCTAGTGAAAAACGGCTTTGGCGCCAACAGCAACCATTTTGAGCTCAAAATAATTAAGTTTTTATATATTTTAGTCCCTTATTTTTTTTTAACTTGGGAGGGCTTTGCAGAGACTTTTGTTAGGAATTTGGCCACCAAACTTTAGAAATAGTTTGAAGGGACAACAAAGGTGCTGTAAATGGACCCAACTCGAGTACTTGAACCAAAAAAAAAACACTAGTATTAATAACTTCTTTTCAGTTTCACTAATCGAATAAGGAACAACAGATTATGCATACGCCGCCAATAAGGGCATGGTCGCCGTTAACTGTCAGCTTAGAAATTTTTTTATCTGATTACCCTTTATAATAATTTTGAAATATGCTTAAAATATTTATTTAAATAATTTAAAATTTTATAAAAATACACATCCAAAATAGTGGAATAAAAACACGATGAACTGTCGCGACGGGGCTGTATGACATCCTCCGAAAGCAAGATCATGCTCCATTTTTCTTATATTTGCTCTTCACAATTAAAAACTTTTCCTTTATTTATTTATTATTTGATAAAAAATTGGCAATTGTTGAAATAATTATTTTCTTAATAAAGAATTTAAGAGCATGATTAACAAAAATTTATTTATTTATTTTTTAGAAAGAATATATATTTTTTTGTAACGAAAGTTCGTTATTAGTTTAATTTTCCAAGCTTTTTATATTCACTAAAGAGAGAGAGAGTTTGGAAAAAATGAAAAAAACGATAATTTTCTTAATAATTTTATACTGCTTTAAAATGCTTAAGATTCTCACTAGAGCCACCCGTCAGCCTCTAAGAATTACATTCAATTCCTACATCAAGCAAAGGCCAAGAAAATTTAACAAAATACATTTTTTTCATCTAATAACCTTATTTAATTTGGCTTTATTATCATCAATTAAACTGATTGTATTTTCTTTTATATTGCACTTTAAAACCATCTCTCCTTTCGAACCAATCACAACATAAGCAAACATTGATGCAGACTAAACAAACTTAAAATTCTCAAATCACTTTATACACTCAAGTAAATCTTAAATCCAAATTGTAATAAAATGCTTTAGACTGCAGAAAGATAATATTTTATTAAAATGAATATTCAATGTGCAATTCATTGTTAATTTCAGTAACTTCATCACCCTCATCGTTGGGAGAAGCAGCTGCAAACATCATGGAGCCAATCAACAGATTATAACATGAAAACGCACAAAACTTCCAAAATGATGTTTATTCTACAGAAAAGCAATTTACACTGATATCCCAACTCATATAATCCCATATTCTTACTTTTATCTGGCAGTTTACTTATGGCATTAACAAGTCTAAGTAATCCTTTTAGAGAAAATGTTCTATTTTTGTGTGTAATGAAATGAGGGAATATGTGTGGATGCTTGAGTACTCTACTACCACTTGATAGCAATTCCTGTCAGCGGAAAAATGGAGATAATGACTTGTATTAATTTTTTGTACTCGTATCCTCTTTTTCACATTTTGTATCGGTGATATAGACTTAGGCCGATTTGATTTTCAGCCCACCCGCCAATTAAATCTTTGTCACCGCGCCACCGTTGTTATTTTTACAGTTAAACAATAGTTTAAAATAAGCCGCCGACTGCTTTATTTTTGCGGCTATATGGCGGCTGAAAATTTGAAAGGTGCTTGTTGCACTTTTGAAACCTTAATTGCTACATTCACCGAGTTTTCACACATCAAACTTTCTTGCTCAAGTTTTAATGCTGCTGGTAGAAAGATAGAGAGAGGAGTATATACCTGCTCTATCTTTCTCCCAGCTGAATGCAACCTTAGCCAGAAAACTTGACGTGTGTGAATGTATGTGCTTTCTATATATAAATTATGACCCCGTAACTCCTGTAAGAAGGAGGGATTAACCGAATCGGAAAAAGACTTGAAATAGTATGAAAATATTTTCAACAAAAGGAATGAATTTCAGAACATATTGAGAATTATTCTACATAGAATATATGCGAATATTTAGGACAAATAGAAAAAATAAAATAATGGAAAAACATAATACTCAAAACTAAATATTAATAAAAACTCTTACAGCCATATTCATAAAAAAAAACGTACTTGAGGCTTGAAGTTCACGTCAGCTACCAAAGACCTTAAGGCTAACAAACGTATGTTAAAAATTCATATGCATAAACAGTATGTTAACTATAATAAATTTTACATGGTGATACTGGCAACACCATCATTCCCTCTTGTCTCTTTTAGTTAGCGATGCAAAAAAACGAGTATTATTCATCCGGATAGTCGGATATATTGATAATGTTTTGCATAGTTTTAATATAAAATGTAATTTTTCGTTACTTAAGATGTAAATTAATATGTATAGTACATAAAAAACATAAACTAAATAGATTTATCGCAATGTAAAATGATAAATACGCCTATTTTTTGTAAAGGTTTTAAACCGATTACTTGAAGAACGAGCTTTGTTTACTTGTGTTGATTGTATGTTCATCACTATAAAGTTTTGTATATTTACATTATATTTTATTTTTATATTTTTCATAAAATATTTTAACATTGCTTTAAAGTAGGTGAGTAGCTGCTTTAAATTATTTGATATTAACATTGGTTTGTTAAGCTAACAATCGTTTTTGAATGAAACTTTAAGGAATTTTGCTTAACATTGGTTTACCAACCTGTTTTAAGTTTTTATGCATATGGCTGTTAATCTATTTCACTTTTAATATATGTATATTTTTCCAGGTATTTTTCTTCAATATATAAATAACTTGTGTTTTTTATATGCAAACTGTATACGTATGAGTATGTGAGATTTTAGTCGATTTGCAAGCAAATGTGAGCCGCCTCCGATCGTTTCTTCTCAGCCACCTGTCGCCGATGAAAACTCTTCGGCACATGATTCTGATTGTTGATGTCTGAGATAAAAAGTTTCAAATTGATAATATTCGCGTAAGAGCGCTTTATTTGATATAAAGGACTACATATATTCTCAAAGGGACTTTTCCCAATTGATTATTGATGGATATATTTCGTAAACAACCTAGTCGTAGTGGCTGTGGTTTAAATTCAAAAAAGGCTGACGTTTAATGATACTGACCGATTTCTGTTCCAGCTGGTCCCAGACATTATTTTTACCACTCATCAACACTCTTTTGTACTGTGGGAGGCCAGATGGTTATAGAAGTTGATAGAACTTTCATTGTTTTATTGTCCCTGTTACCGCTTTCGGTATAATATTACAAAAACTGTACTATTCAAAATTTTTATTCAAATTATTTTTGTATCATAAGGTTTTGTACTATTTTACTATTTGTAAAGATAGTTGGAGAAGTTGATAAGACTACTATTGTGATGACTTCAGTGTTGCCGTTTTCTACGTAGTAGTAAAAAATTTAAATATTATTTTTTTATCATTTTTATTTGTTAGTCGTTTATGTATTATTATGTTAATTGTTGAAAAAAAAGAACCATTAAGCAGCAAACTTTACTGATAATTTCATAAACTTTTGCTTGAAAAATACCTTTCTGCACTTTATTACTTACATTTAGCAGTTTTATATATTTTTTCTTTTTTCGTTTTCAGGAATTGAAAATGTCCATAAAACGAAACTCATATTGGTTTCCCTGCACAAAAGACTAAATATGTTTTTTTCTATCAAAGCCACAAGAGTTCTATACCCATTTGAGAAATATTTACATGGAAATCATTAACCAAAATTTAGAAAAATTCAATTTCGGCAATTACGTTCACAGTTTTATAGATCCCAAAATCACACTACCATTGAAAATAGAATCGCTAAAACTAGATTTTCGTTTCGTGAAATTGATTTCTAAAAATTAGGTAATGAGAGACTCCAACATGTATTTTCGCACTACAAAGAGTTAAATCTTTCCTACAATTATGCTGGTGAAATATTCTTTCCAAATTTAAATTTTTTCTAATGTTACGATTTCCTAATTCTTCTATAGTAGCCTAAACAATATTAAAACTGTTACAACTGCATCTAAGAGGGGTGAAAATTTTGTACCCGCCAGTGAAATGCACAAAAAAATGGAAACATATATTGCATATACTTTATTGTACTTCCAAGGATAAAAGTACAATTTGTTCTTTTTTGAATGAGTTGAAGAAATGCGAATAAACTAAGCAGTCGCTTATACATTTGGAAATGCTTATGACTCTCTTATAAACTCTAAAAGAAGTACTAAAATTGTTTACATCATGAACTTGTTCATCTGATTTGTTCAATCATTGTGCTCCTCAGACAGACAGCGGGCAAAAGAAGTCAGCAAATAAATGTGAGTTGAATACTTACGTGCATTACTAGTACATTTAGATATAAAACTAGGAAATCATTGATATTCGTATCAATAAAAAATAATAATACAAATTGGATACGAGCTGTTTGGTTTTATTTACAAGAAAAAATCTTGTGCTTATCAATTGCAAATATATTAAAATGGAGGCTTCTAATATTTAATATGGTAAATAAAGGTAATTTAAAAAAAAAAGGTTTTGTATTGTTAACGTCTAGATATGATTTGATGGGCGTAATGGTCGCTACACGAATAATACTATACTCTAATCGCCATAGTATAATGGCATCAAATCGTAAGAATCAGGTGTCCTTTTAGCAGGTACATTAGGAGAAAATTATCATTAGTGCGTCAATTGTTTCTCTAAATTAACCGCTGTGTGTTGCATGGCATGCCAAAAACACTGCTGCTTTAAAAAGTTATTCAAGGAAGGAAAAGTCAGTTGTTATGTCTTTACACCGTGTCCTAGAAATTAATTTATTGTCAACTAAAAGTTGTTAGAAATGTAATAGATTTTCCAGCCCAATCATAAACAAAAATTCCATGCGAGTTTTTTCACTTGACCCTTTTCTCCTGCAATGTAATATAATGGAAAAAATATATAAAATATATAAAATATAAAATATATAAGGAAAAAATTTTCCTAATCAAAAAGGTGACTACAGACAGACAAATAAGGAATGTCCTTAGAGATGTCAGAAGAGTGAAGACTATATCCAGAATCGTTATGAGTTTTGAGAAACTAGTTTTGGAAAAACCCTAAAATCTCTATTTTCACTATACGGGCACATTAAAAAATAGGTCAAAATCGAAAAGATCGAGACGGAACGACGAATAGTGTTGAAAGGAACGAAATTTGAGATTTCAGAACAGTAAAGACTTTAGTAAAAAATGCTATAGATTTTGAGAAATTAATGTTTGAAAAAAATAAATCTCTAATTTTAGCATGTGAACACATTTCAACTATTGAAAAATAGCGCAAAATTAAATAGGTGGGGACCGAACGACAAATAAGCTTGTAGGCCATGTCCTTAGAGATTAAAGGATTATATTAAGAATCATTATAGTACATAGATATACTTAAACTCTTACCTAGTTTTAACGTCAAAATATGGCCATATATTAAAAATCTATATTTTACTTTTTTCCAAAAATGAATTACCTTTGTTAATTTATAAAATAAATTTTAGTTTGTTCTGAAATCTCTAATGGTGTAGTTTTCAATGCAATTTATATTTCAGCTTTGCACATTTTTTAATAAATTTTCGTGAAAAACGAAATGAAAATAATTTTAATAATAATTTTTATAGAACAGCTGAGATTAGGGTAAAATTTAGCAACCATAACCAATGAATTGCAATTGTTTAGAAATATATAAAACTAAATAAGAAAATAGTGATGTAAATAAAATGATTGGAAATATAAATTTCAAATTTTGTTAAAATTCATTTAAATTTCAAAATTAAAAAAAATATATTTAAAACAAATCAGACAATTATTAACAAATTTAAAAGTGTAAACCATGAAAAAAAAACTATTAAATATATAAAATTAATGTCAGCAGGAATGTAAAACAAAAACACAAAGCATAACAATTAATTAAAAATAAAAAGTACGAAACCAAGAAAGTCTTGTTAAAAAAAAACCAAGATTTGATAAAATTTCATGTTTTTAGCAAAAGTTATTATAATAGAGATAAAGTATTAGTTATTAATTTCACAATTCATATAAATTTGCTTTTATATATGGAGGTAAATGGTTAAAGCATACTTCCCTTTAAATAAATTTTTACTCTTTCAAACTGTTTTCTTAGTGGTAGTGGTAAATTTGACTTTATAATTTTGAGAGAATTGAAATTCCAATTCCGTCTTAAAGAATGTGAATATATTTGTTACAATTTTGAAAATTTTTTTGGTTAGAATTTTTTTATCGCGGCAACACTGATTTAGTCACACACTTAAAAATTATAAATATTAAAAAAATATGAAGAATTTATATTTGTTTTCATAAATGATAAATAAAAAAGTCGATTAGTTGACAACTCTAACAACCGATCTTTTCGGAGAGAGATTCGTTAACATGAAAATTCTAAAATGAAAATTCTTCAATCAATTGCCAACAGTGATGATCTCCCGTTGAATAGTAGAGTTGCATCAGAATTAATCTTTCTCATTTTTACCCTCTGTCCTCTCTGCACTAACTCATTACCAAAGATGTAAGACTAGTAGAAGGCAATAATTGCCTTAGTGTTATTTCTCTTAAAAAAATATGTGCATGAAAAAGAACAATTTCTTTGAATACAAAATCATTTAAATGAATACAATAAGAAAACTTTACATAAAAAAACATAAAGAAGATTATTTAAATTAAATTCAACATGCTCCTCCTTCCGTTATGCCAAGCGCCAATATCAATTCAAATCAAGTTAAATCGTTAAGCAACAACTTCTATTCAGAACTCAGTTCTATTGTATTTTCTTTTTAATTGAAACGTTTGCTTGTAGTGCCTCCACCTCATCATCTTGGATGCCAATTGTGTGCTCCTCATCCTCGTCCTCATCCTCCTCCGCTTCCTTCTTTTTGTTGTAGTACTCGTATTCTGTAGCAATTTCCAATTTAGTGACTTTTTTAAGAACTTGTATGGTTTGCATATACAACTTCTTGGCCAATTGTTTATCCTGGCCCAATTCCGAAGTGGCAGCTATTTCGCAATCGCTTGAAGAAAAAGAAACATTAATATTAGACTTAGTGTTAAACAAAAAACAAGTTTCAGGGAATGAGAAGCAGCACATCAATTAAGGAAAATATACAATAAAATGAAAGTAAGAATTATGAATTATGGTTTTTGTCAAAAACTTTTTTGTCTTGCCAAAATGAGTGCACGTGTAGCTTTAGGTTGAAATACATTAAAATATTTTGCAAAGATTGTGGCTGTTTGAAAGTTATTCAAAAACCATTTTGCTCATTTATAACGAATAAATCAAAAAACAAAAAAAATAAAATAAAAATAAAAAAACTTACTTGAAGTATTCGCCAGTTACATGTTTCAATTGTGGATCCGTTGCCAAACGTATAGCGCATTGTGCGCCCTCGTAGGGATTTTTCATGAACAGCCACATCCATGGATAAGTCATCAATTTAACAGAAATGGCGGACATAAGTGGTGAACTATTGTTGTAGTTTTGGTTAGTAATTTATTTGCGAAGCAACGGCAGGATGTGATAAAAGTCACAGAACAGTCAGCCAAAAGCCATGTTGTAGAAAGTTGTACATATTTTTGTACGTGTGTGTGTGTATATGTGAGTGAAGACATGAAAAGAGAGGAATTCTTTTTATTGTTGACGCTTAAATATTCACAGAATATCAGGAATAGTACTGAAGTAGAATTTTATATAAACGTTTAAACGGAAATGAATCCAGTTTTTAGCTTGAATAAGGAAATGCGGTATTTCTTATTGTTGAACAAAGTCAGTCGCTGAATTGCCAGACAGAAGCGGCCTCAACTTGATGTTTTTGTGGTGGAGGAGAGGGGGAATACAAATTATATAATTAGTTTTTTTGCTTGTTTTGGTTTTAGCAATGTGCTACAATTAAGAAATATTTTAACATTTTGTTGTGGGTATATAAATACCCCTTCTCTGCATTCCTGCTTCCGCTCATAATGCCAGTTAAGTATTTGTACATTATGTATATGAGAAGCAATACTTTAATTGGGTGTCCTAAATTACATCACGCAATAGCTCATTTAAGCAAAAAGTAAAACAAAAACCTTCACTAAATCTCTTATAATGCTTTAAGAATTTAAAACGAAGTGAATGTGTTTTAGGGAAAGAGGTTATTCAATTTCTTCTATCGACTAATTGGTGGAGAAAATTTTTTGAAATATGCGAAAGAAAAAAATATTTTTGTTCTTTATTTTGGTTGCCAAATGCGTTTGTGTTATCTTAAAGAAGTTTGTAATATTCCATATGCATATAAAAACTCTGGTTTATATTTCATTAACTTATTTAAAGTAAGCAAGTTTTGACCCTTTCAAAATATGATTGAAGGTGTGGACTGAAGGACTATAACACAATTTCTGACTAAGAACATGAGCTCGATTCCTGTTCAGGACAAGTCATCAACATAGATTACTGTGGTGGTATTGTGTTAGTGGTTGTTGTACTCTCTAAGCGCTGAAGACATAGCACTGGTGACTGAACAGTATCGTCAGCCATTGATGCTACTCTATGCTAATTTACTACATCACAGCGCCCCCTTCGTCGGTAATGGTAGCAAAATCGTCGGCGAAGTAAAACAAATAACAAGATGATTACAAGTACAGCCTAAGAAACTTAATTCGTGTACTTAACACCAGAGGCGCAATAGCAGAGTTGTAAAAGGAATTAAGCTCTCTCTCTCTCTCTCTCTCTGTCAATCTCTTTCTCGCTTCTCATTTTACCACTGGTCCTCTCTACACCCCCGGGGGGCAGGGTTACATCTTGTCTTTGTGGAGTGGACTTAATGTTGTGCTTCCTGGGGTATAGGGTTTCCGGACCTAGGCCTTTTTGCTGATAACCCCTAAAAACTTATATGTTGCTACCCAATCCCTGAATTAACAGGGTAACAGGCGCGCATGCAAGTAAATTAAAGGTAAAAGTGGGTTCGCCCGCTCGTCCGGTAAGTGGGTAATATGGTCTTTCCAGACCTTGACCCTTGGCCAATTACCCCTAGAACTTAATATGTTACTACCTAATCCCTGAAATACCAGGGCAACGGGCGTACATATAAGTAATAAAGGAAGTAGCTCTGCCTATGCTTGTCTGGGTAGAGGTGCTACCGATACCTCAGGTTTGCATGATACCTAAAATCGGAGGTGTTTGTGGAGATCTGTTGTAGATGCTCTCTTCAGGCCATATATATCTAGGTGCTGTTGCTATTCGACAGAGCTGCTCTAACGGTTGCGGGCCGTTGGGGTGGCTTGGAGGTTAAATAGCTCCAGCACTTTAGCACGGTGTCTGTACATGGTTCTGCAGCCTGTACAGAATTGCTTCCATGTTGTCCCTATTGGGGGCACATTTAGGACCGCCCCCTGTATGTGCCCTTGAAGGGGACAACGGGGACGGCTTTATTCACCCTTGTGCAGAAGTGCACCGTCAGGTTAGGCCTTCGTGCAGGTACTGACGTGAATCTTTTGCGTAATCTGTCATACGATATACACACTTACAATGGTAATGCGATGATGCAGATCTCCAAGCGACCTAATTTTAGTTTTGCTGAGTGTAATGATACGGATATCCTTGAAAATTTAACAAATCGTTAACTAATCATTAGATGACAGTATGTGTGCAGGATGCTACATTAATTTGGAATTTTGAATTACATTGATCTCTAATGCAGACATCTTCGGCAACTCCTTTACCATTTCTGGAACCGCCTGTGTAAATAAGGAGGGTCACAGGCGATGGGGAATTAGCACCAGCTATTTATCACCGGGAATAGACCTTATTTCTGGAAAGGCTACAAAGTTAACGATGGTTACAATTTGAAAAGTGTTTTTATCAATTATTAATTGAAGAAGAATAACATTTTCGTTAAGATTTAAAGAAATAAGCATTTTCAAATACGAGAACAGATTTTCGTAAATTTTTTAGAATTACTTGAGACAAGATTAAATCAAATGTCCACAAATGCTACCCAGTTTATTTTAATACCCCAATAACCATTTTCCTAGTTCCAACAGCATTCATTGCGTGAGTCGGCGACATCTCCTGATCCAATGAAAAAAAATTTTTTTTTGCTACAATTTATTTATTGTATCTTAAAAAACTGAACTAACAATAAGTATTCAAATCTTAAGTATAAATATAATTATTACGCCCAACCAGTGTCAGACATAAACTTAGTGATAATAATTAATAATACATAAATTTGTTAAGCACAAAAATATTCAAAAAATTCCATCTGAAGTGTGGCATATTAAGGCCGTAGTATCCCTCTTTTTTAAGAAAAAAAAAAATATAAACAAAATTTGTCAATAGATTCAAGTTGGTGTTTGCCGGATGTAATTTTTAACTTCGATACGATTCATTTCATTTATTTATTTTCTTTTAACTAAATCGTGTCTCTACTCAAAGCAATTTTTCTTCAGTTATATCCTTGTCTTTTTGGAAAACTTATAAACGTATTTCCCATTAGTATACGAGCAAATACATGCAGGTTCATTATCATCATCCTGTCGATTTAATATTTTTTTCTCGTTTTGCTTATTTAACACGATATAAATTGTTAGTAGAGTGCGTTGCAGCAAAGTCAATAGCGACATAAAAATGTACATTCTTATGCACGCAATTGAGGCCACACACACACGTATATATGTATATGTATATGTATATATGTATATGTATATATATGTATATGTATGTATATATATATATATATATATATATATATATATATATATATATATATATATATATATATATATATATATATTCAGGCATTATGTTTAAATATGCACAAAGGACTGGAAATTCGTTTTGACTTGCCCAACAATGAAAAAAATTTTATTGGTGTGATTACTACACAGTGGGACCGGTCGCAACAAGAAAATATGTTGAAAATTATACATGAACTGGTCCCGTTGCGAAAAATTTATCGCAGTTGCTTAAAATGTGCTAGATCTATGAACGGTAAAAATTTTAGTGAACTCTAAAATTTTGTGTCCTATAATCCAAGTCTGGAAAAATTAACAACTTGCTTACAGTCACTTTTGTAATGTAAAAGTAATCTATAGCTTAAGTTAGAAATTTAAGCCGAATGCTGTTTTCATGTAAATTTAAATCAGATTTTCTCAAGTCGAGAAAATGCACCTTGGAATGAAAATGTCATTCCTTAGGGACAACTTCCATCTTTTTGAATTATAAAATAATTTATCCAATTTGTTATTCGAGGTATTCTCCAAACTAACTATTATGCTTTTGTGTGTTTGTTGATTACAAATAGAAAAAATATGATTGAGTTCTGTTTGAATTCTCATATAGTATTTGTAGTCTGTGGCATACATAAGTATACTAGCTTGAATGTTTTTCAATCATGATTTGGCTAAAAGGGTACTGATGATTTGGTTAGCGCCCATGAATTGCAGGCATAACTTGCCTAAGCCAACAACAAACAATAAAATATTAAAATAAAATAATTTCCAATTATACTTGTAACATTTGCAATAGAAACATAAATTATTTATTTAGTGATCGGCCCATTATGCAGTACATGATTGGTTTTATAAAGGGTCAGAGCTGTAAATGAATGATACTTTTTGTTGCATTGAAACAGCAAATCATTCAAGCAATGAATTTTAATATATATTTTGTTTAGTTGCAGTCATTTTGAAAAAAAGGGAAATTGAATTAAAATTTTAATGAATTCGTAATGAATTCATTAGTTCTAGAGGCTTTCATTTTAGGTTGAAATGTATTGAATTAAAATTGGAATGAGTTCATGATTCAAATATTTAAAGAAATAGTCTTGAATTCAAATCTGAATTAAATAATTATGGACCAAAAACGTAAAAACAAAGTTTGAAAATTGCAAAGATTTGTTTTTTGCTTCTCATATAATTTTTTCGCCGAACAAACGTCTATCAAAGCCTTTCGAATTGGCATGAAAAGCAAAAATTAATTTTTGAAAGTGAAATTTAGTTTCTTTCTCCAATACAATCAATTCGAATTTTAATTAAAAGCAATTTTTTTGCAAAATTAATACCCTCAAAAAGTTTTTAAATCATGATGGGTTAATTCAAACCTTAATTTAATTAATTTCCTTCACAAATTGAATGCATTAAGGGATTGTTAGTTCATTATGAATTCCTTCTTATTTTAATTATATTCTTTATTTAATTGTTATTATTATTTTTTCTAAATGAATGCTCTCAATTTTTGTCATTCAGGGCGAATTAAAAAACCAACATTAATCATTCTTTTATTGCTCTGGTATGGGGTAGAAGGAGAATGAGATTGTCTTTCTGGCTATTATATTAAAGTTTGGCTATTAAGCGTTTTACTGGTTGGGCAACTAATTAAATTGGTATAATCTCTTGACAACAACTCCGTTTAAAAAAGTTACTTGTAGATAACAATTTTAGAAATTCGCTTTTCGTTGAACTGAATAATTTTTGGGAATGATAATTTGATATTTTGATGTGGAGAAAAAAGATAAAATTTATTGAACCACTTGCCGCTTTTTATTGGGTAATGAGCACTTGTTTTTATGGCCACATAAAAATCTTTAAGAGAAATTCGACAAACAAATCAAATCTAATATATATTCTTAAATTATCTAAGACAGGAGGGCATACGCATGATGTGTAAAAGGTCTGGCGAAGATATACTCGTACACAGTATTAAATTTAAATAGACTACGTAGTGATATATTAAATTAGATTTATTAGACTTATTTAATTGTGTAAACGGATATCATTTTCAATAAGCCCACATGAATTAATCTAATCGTATTGAATGACATGGTGTAGAGTCTAGATTCAGAACACCAAAACAATTGATTTATGGAGGCTGCATCACTAGAGCAACTTTTTTTTTTGAAATAAGCGGATAATGTGGAACCCTTCCTACCTCGTAAACTAAATCTTATAAATTGATTCTTTCTGTAAGTGAACATACATGCAGTTTATCATTATTAGGAATAACCACTAATTCGTGGCTGCCTTTAAAGGTGTTCGAAGCCATGACTTGATCCGAGGATTATAATAGACATACCCCGCAGCATTGGCAAAACCTGATAAGATCACCTAAATTAATCTATTATAAATACGAAAGGTCATCTAGTAAATACTTGTTTAAACACTTTTGTCTCGAATAGTGACATGCCTGGCATTCTCATAGAGGATGGAAAACTATGTCTACTGCAGCAGAGACAAACACATTTTAGGGAAGCACTAACCTTATAGTGTGTCTGCCAAATGTAATGAATTTAAAGATACCTCGTTGCGGTGTCTTTAGGTCAGGTTTTGTTTTGAGACTATACAAGTTTACTCTCTAACGATAGCACTTGAAGATGTTTTATCCAATAGAATTAAACGACATTGTATCACCTACATTTAGAGCTGACCCAGCCCTGGCTAGTTCATCTGATCGTTCATTGCCAAGAAATTCATAAGTTATTGATCTAAGAGGCTCATCTACTAGGATTGAATAAATGTCGTGAGATCTTAATAACAGAAATGTTACCTGGCTGTAGACAAAAATAGGGATTTTTTCAAGAGCATATTTATCTGTTTCTAACTTTTCCGCTTCCCGAATGGTCAGTATTTCTGCCCGAAAAATACACTTGTTTTCTTAAAATGGTGGTAAAAGATCACGATCCTCTGAAAAAAAAATGGCAGAATCGACCCCGCAGATTATTATTGATGCATAACTTTGGAACCATTTATTACTTTTCATAACATCTAAAAAGGATTGTTATTATTAACACAGGTAATAGTCCTTTGGAAAAAGTCGTAAAAAGTCTTGAGGTACTATCAATACCTCAGGCTGCATGAAGTTTAAAATGCGGGGTATTTAATTCCTTCAAACAACTTTTGAACGTTTGAAATGACGGTTGACCAGAGAGCTATTTGGCGCTATTGGAACCCGTAGCTCCTAGAACTTGTCCTACACAGGTTGTTGGTGAGGCCTCTTCGTGGATTAAGTGGCGGCTGCGGCTTATACCCAAGCCATGAAAAGTTTGTTGTTTAAATTCGGGACGCTTGCGTTAGCGCTAGTGGCTGGATTTTGAAGGGCTGTTGCTAAATAACAGAAGCGGCTATATAGTTCCAGCTCCTTAGCAAAGGGTTTGTGCGTGATCTGTGATTGTCAATTAAAAATCCCCAGCTGTCTGCGGAATGCAAATATGGGGCGGTGGGGGGCGCACTAAGTTTATGCAGTGTTAAGAGCATCTTGGAGTTGGTTCGGAAGGCGTTAACGTTAATCTTAGACACGTCTGCTTCTAAGGTTTAACTTTAAAAAGTGCTTGATAGGATCTAAATGAGAAAATGTTTTCTGTGTCGAAATCATTGGAAACGATCGGAGTAATCATTACTTCCGGACTACAAGTTGTGCATCTTGTTCCCAACTTTAAAATTGCTTCTTTGCTGGGTGTTATCAACACTAACATGTTCTCAAGCTGTTCACCGAAGGATATAAGTCGGGCGGCAGTGTGGAAGGATGCCTATTTATTCCACGCTTTCAAACAAGTATTAATTTTAGACCTCTTAGGTGAGATATCGGCAATTAAAATCGCAGCTAAATGGCTAAGTTACTAGAGGATATTTGGTAAAATTATTCGATTATATACTGCTACCAACGCTGCGATAGTTTCTCTCTGAGATGCAAGGCTTGTGGCCAATGGTGCATTTTGTTCACGTTTTGTGTGTAAATTAAATCTATTTGAAAAAAGGATTGATTCCCCAGAAAGAGATCGGGACCAAAATTAACTAAGATGAGCTCTTGGATACTTTGGAAGCACCAGAGGTTCCTAAATAATATTTTTTGTTTGTTTTAAAATGCATGAGCATGAGGCAAAAAACCAAGTAAGACTGCATGACTAAAAATAAAGGATTTCTTAAAAGGTTCACAACTGTTAGTTAAAATAAAATAAAGGAAAATATTTTTAATAGCGAAAATTTTTAATTTTTTAATTTTTATCGGCGTAGGGAATCCATTTAAGCTATTCCCAAAGAAAATAAAGAAATGGTCCTCTATGTTTGCAAATAATTTACAGAACCATTACGTGAAATTAGTCGTTCATTAAACATTGCTTTGATCACATAAATTAATAAATTTTAGCACTTTACAGGCATTGCTCTTTATTGTAAAATTTGCATAAAGCAAGTGATCCTGACAACAAAACACCCTTTACATTCAAAAGTGAAAATATATTAACGATCCTTTCGCTAATTGTTGTCTTTCTCTATGTGCACAGGACCTACGTGCGTACTTCTCAACAATCTAACATATGGCTAGTAAAATTTAATACGACCGCCATTTGTGCCTACAAACAATGACAGCAACTTCTCGCAAGGATAATTGAATTCATTAAGTCCTTGTGGCCACATTTTTCTTTCATGTTTTTATTTTTTCAATTAACTCATCTTTCCACTACTCTCGCACCCTCCATCCATTTTGGTGGAAAGATAACTGCTGTTCATTCATTGTTCATTCAAGCTTGATGTACACATTGTTGTAACATGATGTTTGCATTTTCTTTCTCCTTTGTTGTTTTTGCTCTTGAAGGACAACATTAACAACAACTCAGCAAATTTTCATTTGATAAACAAATTTTTGTGTACCTCAACAATGGTTCTCATTACTTTTATTTTGCGGCCGTAGATAAAAATGGTCGTGAAAGTGTATGGTAAGTATGAGGTTTGTTGTTATTGTGATGAGCCAGGATTTTTTTTGTGTGTGTAAAGCTTTCAAGTAGATATTGAAATAAATTATCATTTAAAAAAATTCACGTAATTGGGGACTTGCCTCCCGACAGTTCCTTTTCATTTATCATTTATATGTCAAATAATTCCCAGTATTTAAAGTGTTAGAGTAATTTTGTTAATGTGTATTTGAGTGCGCATTAAGTATTCATTGTTGGTTTCGAATAGCCTCTATTCAAGGGATTCCATTTAAGAGTTCGTTCATGTTAAAATGTGTCTATTTATATGTAAATCTCTTTATTAAATAAATTTTGAAAAGGCTTAGGCTTATAGAGCAATTTTCTAAGTTTGTTTTCTCCATTTTCTTTTCTTTTTTCTTTTACTTTGGTGAATAATTGTGGTGTCCTGAAATCAGAAGGTCAATTTTTGATGTCCTCATTAATAATACGGAGTTTAGAATAGCCTTTGGCAAAGTGAAAAGTTTCTGTAAACAATTATGTAATAGAATTAACTGCTCGTTTTCTAAATAAATTTAAGGGAAAATTTTGTGTGAAAAATTATACCGAAAATGAAAAAGAAAATTGTCTCTAAATGCAAAAGAAAACTTCATTGAAAGCAATAATAAAAAAACTCAAATTTGTTTTAATTTTCAATGCAAATGTTCGAACGAAATTTTCTTTCTCATTTAGAGGAATAGATAGTAAATATTTTGTTGGCTCGAAAAAACTTTCCTTTTAAATTTATTCAAACGGACAGTATATAAATTATTATAAATAAATTAAAGATATAGAAATATGAGAGATATAGAAATATGATAGATATAGAAACAAAAAGTTTGTAAAAGGCGACAGGAGAGGATTGAGCCGATTTCGAATTAATAATTATTTTCTTTACTAAATATTACAGATAGAATTGCAATATATATTTTTTAATCTTTCGTTTGTAAAAAGTTGCTGGAGGGGCTATGCAATAATCAATATATCGGGCGGGAAAATTGTTGCTTTGATTTTCTAAAAAACAAAACAAAAACTACAGAATTATGCCCATACAACCGTAAAAAACAAAAATTCAGAAAAATTGATAACACATACTCGTAAAAATAACAAAACATTCCGGTTTTCAAAAAGGTTTTTTTCAACTTAATACCCAGATAAACATACAGCTATAGGCGTCAAACTATTTCCAAGGATGTCGGCCATAATCACATTCGACCGGTTGTGCAATCTAGATATTGGTACTTACATTTTAAATTTTTCATACTTTCAATTAAAAAAATTTTTAATATCCGTTTTTTTAAAGAATTTAAATAGTGAATTTTAAAAGAGTGTAATTATTTTATAGCGACATAGAAAATATAATCATGGTTTGCAATAATTCTAGGCATGACAAAATCGATAAAAACTCATACACTTTCGTATGTGATCATGCCTTTACACACACGCGAATACATTAATTATAATTTTCAATAAACGATGACACTGATGATGAGTATGAACATGCATGTTTTAAGGACACGGTACGTATGATTGACGAGGAATGATTTGCATTTGCAATAAAATATTGCTCATACGCATCATATACTTTTTAGTTACACACAAACGGAGTCAAGCAGATTGTTAACAATTTCTATGCCCGTTTGGCAAAATGCAGTAATATGTGAATAGATATTTATTATTATATACATGCCCTCAGACATACAAGGACAAGCTGTGATAAGTTTAAGGATAAATCAAATATTTTGCAATTAATGATGAAAATTTATTAATTCAAAAGTGCTTTTCATATCTGCTATTGTGGATAATTCAATCAAACTAGCAAGAATTTCATTAAGTTTAAATATTTTTATAAGTTCAGTGCTATATGTCGTGCTAAATGTATTTTTTAATGCAGGATAACACTATTCAATAGCAAAAATTTGATTCCTAGGGTTTTGAAAGAATCAAAATAAACAGCATCAAAAATAAAAAGAATGAAAAATAATATCGTTTGGCAAGTGTGCGTATACCTCTAAAGAACACTACAGTTGTGATTTATATATCCTCTGATATTTTTTACACGCGAGTATTATTTATTTAGTGTTGCCCTCAGCCACGATAAATTTATTGTAACTTTAATTTGAAATCACTCTTGTGGCTGTATGTAATTAAGTCCAAATATAATAATAAAATAACTCATTGAACTAGAATTTACAAAAAAAAAGTCTCAGCAAAATTTAGTAAAATAAATCCCAAGGAAATATGAAAATGAAGTGGAACCTAAATTTGGGGCTTTTTTTCATAATAAAGTAATTACAGGCACTCAGACGCACATACAATGATAAGTTGTGATATGCTTAAGGGTAAAGCAAATATTTTGCAATTAATGATGAACATTTGTTAACTCAAAAGTGGTTTTCATATCTGCTATAATTATAATTTTAAGAAATTTAATCAATCTAGCGAGAACTTAATTAACTTTAAATATTGATATGTTGTGTTGTGCAAAGAGCATTGTTCTTCAGAGGACAAAAGTATGCAACAGCAGACATTTATTCATCGGATTTTGAACTAATTGAGGGATTCTGAAAATTATGGTGCGGCAAATGAAAGGAGGATTGTAGACAACTATCAACATACAGTAAATAATTTGTTTATAGAAATATATACATATAAAAAATATCAGAGGTTTGCCTGCCATCACTTTCCTTTGAAATTGAATTAATAATAAATGGGCTAAATTCATAAAATCCTGCAATTAATGTAAAATATAGTTTTCTATTTAAACTAGTGATATCCTTCTGACCGAAATTCGATTTTTTTTGCATTTCAAGCAAATTAAACTATTTAAAATATTTTCATTAACAATTTGATATTAAATAATTTTAAGTCTTAAGCTGAAAATCTTCATCATACATTCAACGGTTTTTCACTTCCTATTCATCTAACAGACATGTAAAATCAGTGCAGTTGTGATTTGCTAGTTCTACAGCACAAAAGCGTAGGATGCCTTGACGTATAGAATGTGAAAAGTAGCTCTACTTTCTACTTTTGTAGGCGTAATAAGCGGGGCTCGAACAGTTCGTACGATTTTGATAGCCATGGCTGACAACCTATATATTATTTTCAATGATAAAGTAAGCATCTCATGTAATTGAAATTCAAAAGTACGCGGATGTGAGAACGCATTTTGTTGAATACATATTTATATAACAAAGTTAACAAACACAAACTGCGAAACTACTTGGGTTGTCTGCAGAAATACCAAGAGTGGTCAGTAGGAATCAATTCTAGCTACTTGTCTACGAAGGGAAGGTTAAAGTTCTAGACAACCAGTTCGGATAACATTATTCAAACGTTAACATCACTGTATTTGATTTAATTTTATTTAAAAAAAAATAGCTTAAGAAACTTTGAAACAAAATTTTTTAATGCAAACATCCTTTTGCTTGGAAGCGTCCAAAGCGAAAAACCTTTTATATAAAATTCGACTTTCTGTGTTTAATTGCTATAGGCATAAATATTAGAAGTATTCTGGAGTGCTTGACAATTTTCTATATTTGCAACATGATAATGTACCTTCGCACTCATTGGTGCTTGTGAGTGACTTTTTAACAATAAATTTTACAAATTTTATTTGAGATTATATTCCAAGCAATTATTTTAAAAATAATTATTTATTGTGAGGTTAGCTTTTTATATGTCTGACATTTCGTTGAATATATAAACAGCTGGACCAGTAACACATCTTATTATGTACATAATGTTGAAGTGAAAATATTCAAATCATTCAACTGACTGCCGTTGTCCATTATTATTATTTGTTTTGTGTAATTAAATAAGTTTCTACATTTGATATAAATATCGCTGTGGCAATTTAATTCATATCTTTACCCTTAAATTTTTGGCCATTAATTTTTAAGCTCAGCCCAGAGCTTGGAAAAACTGGGGGAAAAAGCAGAGATGAAAATGGAGTTTTAACCTTTTTGACTGTCGTTTTCATAAACAATTTGAAAAATGTTTATTCATTTATCTTGTACTATTTTTTATTCGCGTTTTTAATGAATATTTACATGAAGCTGAAATATTTTGTTACATGTAATACACGTTTTTCATTTGCATTACAAATTCTAATACGAGGGTTACTGTTTATGTGAAGGTTTTAAAGAAATTAAATAAACTTTTTAGGATGTAAATTTTTTTCATTACATTGTTTTGATTTATGATTGTCCATTGACACTAAACACGAAAATATTTGTACATGTGTAATCAAGTACTGCCTTTCAACCATTAAACTCTAATTCCCTATTCCTATGATTTATGTTTTCTAATTTTTGAAGTACTATGGCAAAAATAATTCATGCTATTCACCGCCTTAGTAACCAGGATATAATGCTCACGGGGTGAATAATTGCTGAAATAGAGTTTAGTTTGTACCACTATATATTCATAATTGCTCATGTATAAACACTGGACCTTTTTTACAGTAGAAAACCCAACCCAATAAGGCAAGTTGCACTAATCGTGCCTTAGACCTTCACAAATGCAGTTTTTTAATTTCACTTTAAGTATTTTCACATAATGAAACAATTCCAAATGGTATATGTAAAATTATTCCCAAAAAACATTAGAAACTCAGAAAATTTGGGAGTCATTCCATGATCCAATAACTCTCAAAATTCAAAATTTATTAATAAATTAATTAATTAAATTAATTTTAAATTTTCCATTTAAATGATTTTTTGCGGTCTTATTTTATTTTAAGTATTTTCACAAAATGAAAATTGGAAATGTAATTATTCTCCGAAAATTTTTGGAGTCATTCCGTGATCCAATAAATCCTTATTGTATAAAATATAAATAAATAAATATATTCACTTTCTTTGTTGAGTGTTATATCCTACACCCCTTTTTTCAAGCTGGAAATAGATTCAAATACAGTCCACTCAGGGAACTAGGAAATTAAGTTTTTATATGTTAACAAATTAAAATTATTAATTTGTAATTTAATTGATTACAAAAAAACCAAATCTTCTTTACAGTACCTTATTATCAGGGTTTGAAAATAACGAGGGTAGTAAGTACTACTCTTTATGTGAGTAGTGTAATCTGCTAAAAAAAACTACTACCCATAAAAAAATTCTAAAAGTTGTTTTTGCAGCGTGCATGTACAACAGTTTTATCATTTTATTTTCTTTTTCCCATTTCTTTTTTAAGCTGAAAAATAAGCCACAATGTGGAATGTTAATATAAATTGTCTTTGTTGTTTTTTCACGAATACTCACCTCCACCTCCTCTATCACGCAGCTGGTCTTATTTTAAATTTATTAATTCTAACACCAAAAAACAAACAAGAAAGAATTTAATTTTTTAAGCGAATTTCTTTTCGGGGTTTTTATGGAAAGTACTTTTTGTAATTTCAGTGTAATCAAACACAAGCGGGTTAGAGTGATTTCTGCCATTAATTGCACGCTCATGCGTGTATAAGTGTGTGTGTGTATGTGTGCACATATATTTGTGGGGGTGTATATTTTTTTTATTAAATTCGTGTGCTTGAATATATTTGGAAGTATGTATGTACGTATGTATGCGTGTATGTAACCAACGTACATAATAAATGGCTCATTGATCAATGTAAGCGGACATTTGAGTTGCGATAACTCAAATATTTACGTACGTCGATGTATGTAAAGATACTGCATACATTTTTACATCTCTGGAGGGCATACAGAGTAACCAAACATATTTGTTACAAATGTTTTTCAAAAACTATCAACACGGAATTTATAAATTGGATTGAATATAGACTGAAATCGAAGAGAGTACACTTGGTTCATGTTAATGCTCGTAGGACCATTTTCGCCCTACACATTGCTTATTGCTCCAGAAAACTGTCTATAAGTTCTCACGGAGCTTAATAGTTCGAATTTCGGTGAGTGCCTAAGAGACTTGACGTCCTGAAGGAAAGCAAACTTTACTGCTTAACTTTATCGAAACGATGACTAGAGTTGTATTTGTAAGTGAGTGGGTGGAAAATGGGAATAACTTATTAGCATTGCAACTCCAATGTCATCATTGGCAAAAATGTCTCGAAACAAAAAAGGTAGGCAAGGGCATAAAAAATAAAAAATAAAAAATGCTTTTTATACAAAAAATAGTTTTATTTTTCCTTTTAATTATAATAATAACTTGTGTTTCTGTATTGATTAACATGTTTAAGCAAATGTACATTTACAACAACTCAAACTTCGCCTGCACATGGTCCATAATTTTTGCAACAGATTTATTAACTTATTTTTGGCGTGTGCCCCTTTGTAAGCCTGAATGCTTTGATATAAATTTAACCACATCTTCATACAGTATTTTATATCTGTACATAGTTTCCTTTGGGAGTTATCCTGACATGTTTAAATGTTTATATATTTTATGTTCATTTTAAATTTGTCAGTAAGAAAATAGCTTTCGAACAATTTCCAATCACTTTTGGAATAACTGACGGTCGCCTTCTTAATACAGAGTTGGGCTTTCGAAAGGGATGTAATTATTCGGTAAAGTTTTAAAAATTTCTGCTTTTTCCTAGCAAATATTACGATAATCATGCTACTCATTAAGGATTGTTCGAATTCGTATGCTTTTGCTCTAGAATCGGAATGCTCGGTAAAACCCCACATCTTTTTTCTTGATTTGAAAACAGAGCAAACTTACCAAATTATATAGTTATATTTTTGTCATTATTATTTTTTTAATGGAACAACTATCCCTACTTGCGCTAGAACTAGGAAAATGGGTTATGGGAAGTGGGATAGAGGGAATAGTGTATTTACCCTTTGCTCGCTGAACTGGACAAGAAAGAACTTTGCAAGAAGGTTATTCTACATACGAATTGTTCGGCCAAAGAACTGATTCTCTTTGTAATGCGTAGTGCGATTCGGTGGCACATCGACCACGAATGTGTGTGCTCTCAATGAGGAACATGTAGTTTGTAAAAAGCAGCGAGTTTTAGCAATCAATAACCTAATCTCACTAATCTCTTACTGACCTTCGTAGACTAGTAGGTAGTGTACTAGACTCGTAGTGCGAAGGTCCCAGGTTCGAATCCTGCCGCAGAACTCTGGCAGTTTGTGTCTGATAATTACAAGGGAGCGCACAACAAGCCTTCACTGGCTTAAGTGTATATCGTATGACATGGGCTATCACACCCCTCCAATTAACCTAACCTAACCTAACCTACCTAATCTCATTAGAGCACACTCCATTTAAATAACTATTAAACAACGAAAACCCCACACTACGACAATGCTCCAGTGAGTTAATAGTGCTGGCTACACTAGTGCCACCGAGGAGCTTTTGCGTCCTCTCATGTTACATTTTAGTAACTTCAAATAGAGTTTAAGAGTATCGGCCCATACATGAGATTTATATTCTATCTTCGGTGGTATAAATAGTAGGGAGTTCAGAAGGAGTAAAGTATTTCATACACTGTCTTAAAAAAAACCAAGGCGAAAAAATATTTTAATAAAAAGTATATTATTAAAAATATTTTAATGATATTTTATTAATATTTAAGTTGATAACGAAAAGTTAGGGAATCACATGATTTTTTTTTAACAATTCTCCTTTTGTCAAATCCTTAAAAGTTACGGAATCGCACTGCAGATGGTAAATTACAGCATTCGGTATTGAAAAAATTTTCCATTCAAATTTTGTTTGTTCGACCGATATCGTTAGCCGTAGTTTGGCCACTTATTGAAATAGATGAATAAAAAAATAAAATTCTCATACAAATCCAACTGTTCGGGACTACGACTACTTGAGGTCATTAAGTAGCATCTCAACAACTAACATACATTTTGACCCGTCCATTTTTCCATTTTTGTCTCCTAGATCAATTGAAAAAACAAAATTGGTGTAATAAACATCCCACTCTAGGGGTATCTGATTTTTAGGCTTATGACCCCAGCATAAAATTTTCACATTTTGTCGTTTTTCTGGAATTCTTAATAACTGTTTGAAGGACTTGAGAATTAAGCTTTAGTTTTGTGTTTTGATTAAGGATCTATGATTGAAAAAAAAATCTTGATATTTTTACTTTGTTACACAATTGGTCAAAATATCGGATTTTCAAACAAGAGTTTTTGAAAACAAAATAAAGCAATGGATTTTTTTGAAATCACTGAAATTCTTTTTGAATTGAAAAGTGTAAAATTTGGCAGTTATAAATGAAAAATAATGTCGGACAGATGTCCCTGAACTTTGTGAAATGAATGGTCATGCTCTAGTTGCACCTTGTTAGACTTCGAAGCCAAATCCTTGTGAAAAATTATTCGTGTAGTCGTTGTTGATATCCCCAGCTGTCGAGGAATTGAAAAATTCGGGCACTCTTTAGCATTGCAACCTACAGCTGCAATGTTTACACTTGAACGATCCGGTCGATCATGCGTTGTAACTGCCACATTTATCACCTAAACTCTGAATAGCAGCCTTAAAAGGATGATTATGCTGGCAGAAAATATCACAAATTTTACAAGATGTAGCCTTTTCAGATCCATCATTTTCATAGTGGATTTTTTAGTATTTCAATTTGATTTGCGAATGAAATTGAATTCATTGTATTAATTGCCAAAACTTCTTCTACTGATGTGGCAACAAATAAAATGTCCAAACTTTTATGTTATTCCAATATGGCCCTGGTCTGAAAAACTTAATCCTAAGCTTTAATATGCAACAGCTAAAATGAGAATGAGCGTGACCGTAGCAGCGAGCATTCACTTAAAGATAAACATTCTTAGTTCTTATCTTGCCCCATAAACTCCCAGCATTGCCCCTCTACGAGAGCTTTACCTATTTTCAGAACTCCCCGCAGCCGAATTGTTTTCAAGTTCAGTATTTTTTATGGAATTGAATGTATGCATGTGCCGATCTGGGGGCAAATTACGGCATTCGATATCGATCGAAATTTCAATACAATTCAAGAAAATTTTGTTTGAAATTTCGTTCGATATCGAATGCCGTAATTTGCCCCCTGCTTTCTGCTCTAAGCGAGCAGTCCTCTGATCGATGATCCCATGAGCTGATCATTAATCGGAACGACGAATACTTTTGCTACGTTTTCATTCAGCATAAATTAAAAGTTTTATGTGTAACCAGGATCCTTGAGATGTACTAGCACCATCTGCAGTATGATTCTGGTTATAACTTTCGTTTTCATACTCATATCCAGACAGAAAATTTAAGATCAATTCTATGAAATATATTACGCATAAAATACACTTTATAAATGTAAACCTCGCCGTACTAGTGTCTCTTAAATTCTTTATCATGCTGTTTGTGAGAAAAATTTACTATCATTTACTATTTACATTTGTATACATGCCCAAGGGTAAATAATGGGAATATGAAAAAACATTCAGATAAAAAACTATTGTCCAAATGTAGATACTGACCCTAAAGCACACACACTTTCTTCTTTAAAAGATCTTATTGCCGTTTCCCCAGACACTGACTGCCACTTTGTTGTAGTGAAGTGTAAATTAAATTTTAGATTGTAATCTCAAAAATATATGAAGACATTGTACTATTAGTCTGGGGAGTAAATGAAAGGGGAAGGATGTCAATATCAATAAACCTCACAAGGTGTTCACTGCTACATGAAATGGAAATTTTTTGTGTATGATTTATGAACTGTTAAATTAAGTGGAAGTTAAATTATTTCGAAACAGAATTTTAAAGGAAACTTTTCAATTCAGTGTTAATCTATATGGAATTTAAAATATTTGAATCTTGTCTCCTTTTTGGAAGAGAGAAGATTGACTAATAGTAAGACTAGCAGCAAAATGTCTTGTGTATGGGTTACATATCTGCACTAAACCAATTTAAAAATTGTTGTGGGTAATGGATGGTACCTTCGATATTCGGTAACTGTATTAATCCAATTGTAGTTATTAACTTGGCTGAAAAATTTCATTGTTTCATTACATCTATAGAGGAATACGTCTCATAATGTCTCAAATATTCCCATGATTTGTGACGCTCTCGTCATTATATGCTTAACCATTTGGTTTTAGCCGCTTAGTTTGTATATGTAAACTTCTTTTCTGTCACTTTCGACGTAAGAAAATTCAAATCGAATTTCTTAAAACATTGATTCCACGAGACTCCCCATAACTTGCGGTAGAGCAACATTATCGCACCATATTCATAATTGGGTGGGAGGTGGCCAATGAGGGAAAAATGAGCAAAGAGTACCAAGAGCTCTAGTTGTAACTATAGAATGATAACAGGAACGAGAGCTATTTTACCAGATATAGAGAACTTAGAACCATGAGGCAGGTACAACCTTAATAATGTCAAACTCAACTTTTGCTGCACTAAGAGAAAGACAGTAACTGTAAGAAAATCCATTTGGAAAGGTCGAACGTTTCATTTTTGATGCGATCAAAGAGGCTGTAAAGACCTCTTTTTATGTACCCAGTCTCTAAGGCCAAGAAATTTGTAAATCTGTTTCGATACAGATCCCAAAAGCTACTTTCTTTCAATGAGCTTAATGTAATAACGGAATGGTATACGGGTCATTACAAGAAATGCTGCTATTAAATCATATAGATTTTATGTGTGAGTATGCCCTCTTTGAGAGCTGTTTTTATCTTTTGACGTTGTTTGCTTCAATTTGGTATCATTTTCCGTCAAATTGGGTTTGTCTACAAGACAGACTCCTATGACGTTGACCAATAAAAGTATTGATTCAGCCGTATAAGTGGGTTTATCCGCCATCTAGAGGATAATAGGATGCCTTTCGCTGTACACACGCCGTCTGCTTTTCATTTGTGTCCGTACCAATTGACTCAACTTCCGCTTACTAATGAACCAGCTGAGTAAGGAAAAGAGTACCAAAGATGGCACAAAACAGAAGCCGGTCTATTTACATATCAAATTTGACGTGGAACAACCGAAAATCGTTCCAAATTTATGTCCTTTTTGAATTCCTGGCTTTTTTGCAAAAAAGAACCAGGCTCTTCGAAATGAGAATACTGGATGCAAACGAACTATAATATCTCTCATCGTATATATTCATTGTCTTTACACGAAGCCTAAAATTGTCATAGTGAATCATAAGGTTGCATCAGAGTTCCCTCGTGTCGTGATGCGCCGGGACTCGCTTAATGATAATGCCTCATTTACATACAAGTATAAGTGAAAAATATTTGGTGAATGATATGAATTAGCGCAAACGATTATGATGTTGCAAATTAAGCTGGATGTCCTTATTTTTTTTTTAATGGAATCAAATATCATTGCAAAAAAAATTACCCAAAAAAATGTGCACATATTTTGTCCATCCTGCATGTTTGTGTTCTGTTCTAAAAACCAATTTTTTTTTTACAAATAAGTGTAATACTTTGACTTTTTCCCATTTACATACATATTTGTTTTTGTGTGAAAATTTTATAAATTATTAATAAGTTTTAATGTATGAACATTAAATATTTCAAGGCAATTATTTTTGTTCTATTGTGAGCTTGAATAATTTTGCCTGGGTGTCGGTAACATGGAATACAAACTTCCCATTTTTAGGAAAACGTTTGTTCGATTAAATAAATTGCCATTAGATTTCATTCTCTGTTAAATATAAATAGGAAAATGGTATTATATGAGCGTTTACTTACGCTTCTAATTTCTAATGGATCATTTTGCACTTGTAAAATGTTAATGGTACAAAGTTAAAGAAAACAAATTATTTTATGGCAGTTTCTATAGCGTTGCTAAAGTTATGTTTCATTCAATTGCATCAGCCTTCCTCGCTGCTAGAGCTCGCCCTGTTCATATGTTATCCTGTTCGCACGATTTCTAGCCTCCTTCTTGCTCAATCTTTCTCACTCCGCATTCACTTGCAAAAGGCTGTACATGAAGAAAATTATTTTCAAAAATCGAATAATAATAATTTTGTTAGAGGTATTAATGAAATCCTTTCTTGTTTATTTTGAAATATGATGATCTACGAAAATCCGTCGCATTGGGGGATATTTTGAATGAAAAGGCCACCAAAACTCATTTATATTCGGTTATCGATTTCGCAAATATATATTATCCAAATGAAAGTCAATACTTGAAATTGGAAAAAACCAAAATATTGAGTTCCTAGTAATTTAATAATAATTAATAATTAATACTTAATATTGAAATTCATTATTTGGGATATTCCCCCCAACTAATCGTAAAAACAATTGGAGTTTTTTGTAAAATGCATTGTTTGTTGTTGCTTTAGCTCTTCATATGCCGACATTTCGTTGGTTGCTAAAATCAAATCGTCAGTGAAGTTTAAGCAGTTTGAAAACATTCAACCTCGGATGTTTATGCCACATAAATCAAATACAATATGAGAATTTCAATATTGCATATGAATTACAACAAATACATAATCATAGTAGCTTTAGAACACTGATGGACATTTCATCAAACAATTGTTTAAAAACCACGCCCCTTGTTTTCTTATGCTCTTTAGTTTTTTAGTTTGGCGAGTGCACATGTTAGCTTGATGCTTATACATTTATTTCAATTACAGTGTTGGAAAAAATTGATAACAGCTTATCAGATCATCTCAAAAATGATCAGTTTATTACAGACTTAGCATTTTTGGTAGATGCGACTAGCTTTCTTAATGATTTTAATTTAGAATTACAGGGCAAGGAAAATAATATATACGATTTGACAAAAAAATTTACAATTTCAAAACTAATTTATATTTGTTGTTATCACAAATTAAGTTAGGTGACTTCAAAGAATTTCCTAAAACATCCCTAATTTTGAACAAGCACGAAAAGGTTGAAACCCTGGAATATATTAATATTTTTGAAAACCTTTTTTTCAATTTCGAAGATAGATTTGAGGATATAGATAACATAAAACAACTTCTGGAACTTTTTGAAAACTCTTTTAATGTTGATGTTACTAAATATGAATTCAAAATGCAATCAGCGAGTTAAAAGCTTCTCCGGAAATAGACAGGTTATTATTTTGGAAAACTTTGGACGCATTGGCCTATCCTAACTCAAAAAAAATTCTTTCATTTTTTTCCGACCACCTATGTGAAAAAATTTTTTCGGACTTAAAATTCATTTGCAGTAAACAACGTAATAAAATTAGTTCCACGTCTTTGAAACATATACTGCTCTTACGAAACTGTCATGACAGCATTAATGTAGACAATTTCGTTTAATTTAGTTCCTTATATGAAAATCTTTGTGATTCCTTTTGCTTGTCACTGTACCTTCAAATTATCTCACTAACACAAGTGTAAAACAATTTTGTCCATCAATGCTTTAGAATGTTCCCTGAAGGAAATGTCACTAGTGATTCACTATTGACAAAGTCACCAGTACTAGTGACAAATTATACCCCAGCCAATGCTTTTTTCTGTTGACATTTAACATGCACTTGTCATTGAAAATCCACTACTGAAGAGGTCGTTCTAATGGGTCCATGTAAACAATTTTTGATATACATTTATCCCTACAGTTTTAGTTAAAATAAATGATTAAAGGTTCACCATAGAACAAATAAACGCAATTAAAAAATGCTCTCAGAAATTTCTCTGCTCATTAAACAAAAACGTGTTGACAACTCCGTTGACGATGTCTACATATGAGTCACCAAAATAGTCGACAAAACTGGTGACTTGGGTACACTTGCCCCCATGTTTCCTTCAGGGTTTCTATACAAACCAACACAACAAACAATTTACTCAACGTGAGTCTATTTTATTTTTCTCTCAACACCCATACAATTAACGATTTGTTGGGGAGAATATCCCAAATAATGAATTTCAATATTAAGTATTTAAAATAAAGATTTTATTTTTCATTTTTTGCCCAACTGAATACAATCATTAACGACCAACGGGCGTTTGGTAGGAACTAAAATTACGGAATTAAGAATTTGATCCGATAATATCTTCTCTCAAATATTACCATAGATATAAGTAATAAAATTATCAAAACAACCAATTATTTGTTGTGGCAATTCTGGATATTGAATTGCCACAACATGTCATCACCTAACTCTGGATAATTTCTTAATTCACCATTACCAAGTTTTTTTTATGAAATCCGACAAATTCTACTTCTTCTGATCTAGCTCTCGTATTTTGTGTTAAGGTAATTATGCAGTTTTCAATTAAAGTAGATCGGGTCCCGTGTGGAACAACAGGTAAAATTTGCCTTAAATCGCACCTTAGTAGAATAGTTTTACCACGAAATGTTGGAATAGAATGAACAAATAAAATAAGTTTTTCCTTCTGAGTGTTTACGGAGTTGCCAAGCCAAATTTAATTTAGTTAATTTTGAGTTTTTTGTTGTAATTTTTTTTAGCAAATTAAGAGAGAAAGAGAGATCATGGCTTTATGATTGGCTAATATTATTAACTGTTAAATATCTTAGGCACAAAAATGTAGAATAACAAATAGATTCTGCACTGCTCCTACTGACAATCTATAAAATAAAAAAAAAAAAAAATAAAAAAAAAAATTATGCGAATACGTTGAGTTTAAGTCAGTTAAAATGGCTCTTAACTTTTTTCACTTGCCTATTTATATATAGATAAGTCATAATTTAAGGAAACTATTCATCGTATCGTAGACTTAAAAGACTAGTAAAAACATTGTACTCTCGCGTAATCCTTCCATCGTTTCTTCAAGGATATACTCTAAGATTATTAATGAAATTCTCGAATTTGAATTTAGGAAAAAAATTGCGAAAAATATAAACAACAACAAAAATGCTTAAAAAATTAGAATATTAAAAAGAAATTCCGGAAATTTTTTAAAAATTTTACTAAAATTAATAAAATAAATACAGAATAAAAAATGTTACTTTGACTATCTTCTTTATTTGCATACAATAAAAAGTTTCAGTATTCGGTCAAAATTCCAACCAAACTAAATAAATATTTTGGAATGATCCTAAACCAAATTTGAATACTCGACGGACTGCAGTAATACGTAATTAAAAATAAAATTTTTGTAGGATAATTTTTAATTAATTCCAAAGAAATTGTATTTTTAATTGCGCAATAATTTATTAAAAAAATTTGAAATAACATTCCACTTTACATTTGCACATCAACGAAACTGATGTTAATATGTTTTTAAAATATGACCAAGGAAAACTTTCTCTAGTATATCATCTAGTCTAGCTGTCAAAATTATCGCACAATGCCCAAAGTGTACATTATGCACTAAGTGCTCCCAATCTGAATCCCTCTGTATTCGTGGTGTCTGTAATTTAAACTTCAAATATATTTAAGCATGAACACTAAAAGCTTAACACTCTAAAGCTGCAGGATATCCACTAATCGGATTAAAGCTCAAACTAAAAAGAATAAATGCAAAAACTGTAACCAAAAAGGAAGGACGAATATTGAAAAGGAAATGTAAAAAGTGTTTCAGGTTCAACGACTTTTCATACCGAGAATTAGGCGAATTAATAATTAATGATGCTGTTTAGTCAACTGGAAAACCTTTGTGTGTTTGTATGTGTGTGTGTATTCGTTAGTTTGAGTCACTGCGTTTGTTTCTTCAAGTCCTCAAGTAGTACTTGTATGTGTGTGATGAGTGTGTTCTAATGGTGTTGCTTCTTTGTATTTGCTAATGTTTGTATGGGTGCAACAGAGGTGAGTGCTAATGGATAATGTTTGACCTTTTTTTGGCTGTAACATGTAATGAATTTTTAATAGTAAAAAACGTTAAGATTTTTTAAAGAAACTAATATTTGATATTAATGGAATAATGATTAGTCATTTTAAATATTAATACTCTAATCAAATAATAAAAAATAAATAAAAATCTTATATCAGGTTTAAAGTACACATTAGTTAAAAAAATATTTCAGAAGCATCTGAATAAAATTAGATTAATCTAATAATTAAGGGGCAAGTTTTGTGAAGCGAAACGATAATTCGTTTCAATTATTTGTGTTGAGCTTGAGGTCTACATATTTTTAATTATAATTAACAATATTCAATATTTCGCCACTCGTTTGTATGGCATCATCAGAATAAAAACAAATTCTCTAACACCTTGGGAGTTACTTTATTATGAAAAATGTCGCTAAAGTTGGGTTGTATTTCATTGTCAGGTTTGGGAATAGTTTAATTTTCTTTGCGACTTATTTCATTGAATTCTTAGGGACTTATTTGTTTTCCCATTTCATTCGGAGTTATTTCAGTGGACGTTATTTAATTCAGTCAATAAATTTTTTTCATAAGGATAATAAAACCAATAGTTTTCACAAATAGTTAATAGCCGTTTTCACATCCCTGTGCAGATGATATTGCAAATTCCCGCAACTTTAAATTTTTTACATTAATTACAGACGACCCTTTTGGTTCGTCAACAATGATGGCTTAAGCAATGATAACAGAGTCAGCGCCTGCCTTTAGCCGTCTGTTGACAACACAAGTCGGACCTCTAAAATAGTATTTCCAACTGGGATGACTATTCATGCAGATTCTTTCCACACTATTTGGAACTGGAATTGTTGGTTTTCGGAAAGCTTCTCACATATACCGATTTTTTTTTTTTGGAAACATAAAAGTCTTGTCTGTAAAAGATAGAAATGAAAATTTTTTATAAAATATTCTTAAACAGGGATGGAACTCGCGTTTGTTCCCAAATATCTCAAAAGAAAACAAGTTGGTTAACTGACTTCCCCATACAAAATGTGGACTCTAAAACCAGATTAGCATTGCCAATTGTTAATTATTTACAAATGACAAATACCTACAACGGCGCGGCGTTCAGTAGCATATCAGTGACTTTGTGCTCCTCAATGTTGCACGCACATTTGTCTTGTCCTTGTGTGCTGTTCACTTCACAATGAATTAATCTATTCATTCATCATTGGTGTTTTTTAAATATTTATTTCTTGTGTTGTTGGTTGTTTTCGATTGTACCATATATGTTTGTTTAGAACAAAGTTCATGAACCTTTTGCCATTTTTCTTTATGTGTAAAACTTTTTGCATTCTTTGTTTTCCTTTACGTTTCACAATCGTTTTCGAATGTTTTTTTTTGTGTCTTTCTTATTTTCTATTCATTTTTTATTTCTTTGATATAAATGACTTTCATATGAAAAGCTTTTTTCTCATAAAAAAGAAACCGTAAACAGAGGGTCACAGACACATGCACAGATACGTATCTCGTGCATAGTGGTGTCGATCACAAAATAAATTATATGCCGTTCCTGCAAAAAATGTGACAAGTCCATTCATGCACGTAAAGATTATTTCACATTTAGAGTGCTCTAAAATAACATCAAATGTATGAAATGTTACGAGGACCTAAGTCTTAATCACAAAATCCTTTTTTAAACTACATGAAACTAATTTCAAAAACTATTCAGAGAATAAAGTCATTTGCATTTGTCCTTTAGTGAAAAATTCTGGTTTGAAGTCGTGAACTATTTTTCCGCATTTTTATATATTAATTTTTTATAAAAATATTTCATTTGCTTAATGATTCTCCTAATGTCACCACTGTTGCAATGAAGGAAGTTGAAATTAAAAAAGAGGAAAAAAATTAACTCAACGTTCCCATGATACTGAATAGATAAGGTTGACAGCTGTGAAATGGTAGTACAGTGTAACTATAACAAACAAGTTCGAGTTTTTTTTGTATTAAATAATCTACAACTTCATTTCCCTAATACCCTTTTCATATTTATATCCTTATCTTAAATCTACTCAAACATAAAATAAACATAAAGAATTGCGTGAAGGATACCCTGTTGAAAGGAGTTGCAAATTGTTTAAAGTATTTCTTTGATAATAGAAATTTTAACTCACATGAACTAAAGGAACTAGTCGTGTGTTAGACCTTAAATAGATTTCAATGAATTTATATACTCGTACAGAATATGATATCATTCGAATGGTTATTATGGCTTCTCTGTCTGACTTTAATTTTAGAGGCATGATTTGAAGTGTATAATATTTGCTTGAAGGCACCTGTCATTTACAACTTTTTTGTGAAAGATTTATAAGAGAACTTTCAACAGTTTCAAATTATACCTGTCTCCCTCCTATACATCAAAGCTTTTGCTGGAAAAACATTTCATTGTCGGGGCAAACATAGAATATTTTATAAATACTTAAAATGGGGGATAAATGTCGCCTTTCCTTTTACACCTCCATTGCTCGAAATACATACTCCAGAAATAAAATAATTAATAATTACTTTGTACGAGCGTAACCCGTAATCCCCTCCTACACTTTTATGTTTTTACACGAATACACACTCTGTTCCCTTTCGAACGGTCATAAAATTTAAGAACTCTCACTGTTCCAGTTTATCATATACATACATTCGATGCAGTTTGATAATTCCGTAGAGTTTTTTGTTTGCAACCCAGAAGTTTTCAATTTAATAGTGCTTCCATGAACTATGATGTATTACAAGAATACTGTCGAGTTTTGAGCATGTTTCGTTTGTTCTTGACAGCCATTGTCCTTGCTAATAAAAATAGAAAAATTTGAATATCGGTGTGCTGACTAAATATTATTTTACACATAAAAAACTATCACCGAAATTAAAAAAGGACCTGGTAAATACTATGGGAACTATGCTTAATCAATTCAATTATTAATTTGGTTTACTGGGTTCCGTTGTGGCCGTACGAGTATGGGCACAAATGACGTCAAACGTTCAGGTCACCAAAAAAGTTACCACGTCCGAAATATTCGATAAAATCCATGGAATAATATTGGTCGATAGGAGAATGAAAGTACATAAGGAGGCTGACGCCGTAGGCATATCAACTGAGCGGGTACATACATACCATTTTGCATGAATATTTTCATATGAAAAGGTTAACTGCGATTGGTGGTACGATTGCTTGTACTCCTTCCCTTGGAAAGTGTGTTTGGCGACATTCAGGCAAAATACGAGGAATTCTTACTCCATTTTATAACTGTGGACTCATCATGGATCCATCATAATACATCAGAGATCAAAGAACAATCAAAACAGCGGGTTTCGTTAGGTGAACGTGCAGCAAAGAAGCATAAATTTGGTCTGTCATTGCACAATGCCAGTGCCACAGTTTTTTACGATATAGGCGCTGTCATTCATATCGATAGGTTTGTAAAGTGTAGAAATATTATTTCGAGCTTTTAGATAGATTCCATATTAATTCGAAACGAATCCAAACTCACCTAGTGAAGAAAATAGAAAATGCACGGGGGCACACATGGCGAAATTCCATGAATTTGGATGCGAACTGCTACCTCATCCAGCATACTCTACATACTTTTCATATACAAGGTGGGGCAAAAGTAAAGACATAATATGAACTGGCTTCCATTTTATTACAAATTAAAAAAAATCACACTGTTTGGATAAAAAGCTTAGTTGAATGTGTAAAATTGATGACATTAATTGGAAATAAATTATATCGCTCAAATGGCCACCTCCAGAGTTGATGCATAATTGGGATCGTTTTACGGCATTTTTAATTGATGCTTGCCAAACATTTGGCCAAAATATGGAGCAATCACTTTTTCAGTGCAAATGCTACACCAAACAATCACTTTGAGGATATGCAATGACTCTTCGTTTCAATTTCGTGTGGTGTCTGTGTGTCCCACAAAGGCAAATTTTGTTTGTTAACGTAACCACTTGAGTGGAAATGGGCGACGAGAAAAACGACGGCGAAATTCACGCTGAGTTAAAATAACACAATGAGAATTTATTAAATAGGTAGTAACAATAATTCCACGTTCTTGAGGTGTGTATCACACCCCGGCTTGTTGACAACTAATTGTCTACAGCTGTACATCATAAATGTCAAAGCACAGTGACATTTGGCGCCATCTGCAATTCAAATGGTGGCATTACTCTTGCACCACCCTGCATAAGTAAATTTTTTTTTGTTGTATTTTTTACAATACTAACCTCTTCACATCATGACGTTAATATTGCAATGCTACTAACTTCAGTTGTCAAATTTTGTTGAATGATACTTTCTTAAGCTTTTTGTATATATTTATTGTTACTAGGCCTCAGTTCCAGTATAAGTTTCTTTGGAAAATTCAAGTTCCAAAGTAAGAGTTCGTTTTCTTTTAACTATTCGCTTTAAATGTTCCGGCGACGATTCAGGAAGATTCTGAATAAACTGAATGGATTCATTTTAATCCAGGCAATCTCATCTTTTTTCTGCGCTTAAACCTCTAGGATTTGGGAGTTTCCCAAAGTTGAAGCCATGGTTTTAAAATGTAAATGATGTAAAGAACGTAAATGAGAATCTATACAAATAAAAACAGAAATGAATGTCAATCATTGTTCCGGTTACACTGTGCTTACAAAAAACCGTTGATTTAGTAATAAATAACTGTTTTGAGCTTCTATTTGAGCCAACGAAAAATGAATGATAAAAAATGAAGACATTCATGGACGTAGCAAGAGAAATCTCTCGCGGTCTACAATCCCTAAGCTGGAATCCTTTAGTTAAAAGGAAAGTTGTATCGTTATACATTTTATGAGAGCTAATAACTTCTTGGGGGAGGGTCCAAAGTTCTTCTGTGGGAGCTAAAGCTCTTTTAGACAGGCCTCTCTAAGCCTTTTAACGTAGTACATGAAATTCTTTTATGGATTTTTCTTTTTTAGTTCATGCAAAAGGTACTTAATAGGAAAAATTAAAAAAAGAAATCACTAATTGCTACAGTTCAGAAGGGTCCTTTTATTTATGAAGTCTGCAGGAATTGTTAGTTAATATTCTGCAGAAATATTTCTTTAATTTTTTTTATAAATAAAATTTCAATCATAATATAATTTTTTTAATATATTCTATACATTTTGCAATGAGATTTGAAAACTTTGCACAAAACAAAGCGTTGTTATTAAATTTAGTAAAATAATTACCAATTTTTTATATACCGGATCGTATAAATATAATTATGTTTTGAAAATTAAATGAACAGTGTGACATGGTTCCGCATCCTATTAGAGTCAAAGATTATCAAAGTTTATATCTTCCTTTTCAGGCCATAAAAAGTCTGTAAACATGGCCTTATAGCGAGATGGATTGGCTGAGATGGCGTTTCAAGAAGAAAAAAATGGGCCAATAATGCCACCACTCGAACATCCACATCAAACTGTTGTCACTTTATGTGGATGTATTGGCCTCTTGACAGGGGCGTGCATGTTTTCCGATCCTCAAATGTCGTAGTTTTGTTTACTGAGATAGACACCGAGATGAAAATGCGATGAAATAATTTTTCAGCCAAATTCTATGTCCGACACTTTTGCAATATTTTCTAACGTTGTTTAACATAGGGCGACTGATTTTAGTCCGCAGAGGTATTATACTGCTATCAATATTCAATATTTTGGACAGGAAAAGTAGGAGACAGAGTCAAAATAATATATATGTAGTTGGACCACCCGTTATGAGTATTGGAGTCCCCGAAACGGGGAAAGTGTGTTTTAAAAACTACTTTATTTTACTAAATTGGCTTCTTTGTTGTTATTTGTCGTGTGAAAGTTAAAATACTTTGCCTCCTATTGGAAAAAAATGAAGGGTCTTAAAAAATTGTTGTTGGTGCAGTCGGTGTCTTGGCAATTTCTGAAGATAAAAAAAATTTTCTTTGAAAATTAATCGATTTTTGCTTAGGCTGGATGGAAGACGTCAGTCCATTTCACCAAACTTTTCGCATACAAATATTTTCAGTAAAATTTTTTTTTCATGTTCAATATATTAAGGAGTGAAACTTTTTACAAACCGTAAGATCTTCATAAAATTTCGCATCATATTATTCTAGATTTTATTGTTATTCCCCCGTCGACGTCGACGTCACATCAAGTCGGCAGTGAAAAAAGACATCAGTTCTGAACTCGTTGTAGGCAATAATTAACTAATATTGAAGGCCGATTGTAATTTTATAAGCCATAGTAGTAGTAATATCCTATCAATAATATTTAATAGTTCTCGATAACGATCCCACAATTGCCAATATATTGATGTCGACTTGGTGTGACGTCGATAATCATAATAAGGGGGATTACTTGCAATATTTTTGTAAAATTTTTAAATCTTTAAAATATTCAATTAATATCGCACAAAATTTGGAACCAAAAATTTTAAACGCATATACGGGTATAAGTATCTTGAAACAAACAAGATATTCTAAATATGAAACAAAATTCAGTTGGACCACTTTACTTTCTAGACAGCCATGTCGATTACAAAATACATGAAACTCTGTATGAAATTTTATTAAAGTTGGTCGAACGCTTAACGAAATACCGAACTTTATGCAAAATAAAAAATTTTTCAAGCCACTGTGCGCTTTCGACCTATAAAAACTGCATAAACTAGTTAAATGAAATAGTATATGACTTTTTATCCAGGGGGAAAAATGGAAGTCATTCTCAAGGAACAAGGGGGTTACTCTCTATTGCGATGCGTAAGCTAGTTCGATGCGTTTTATGTTTTTTAGCGCAAGATATTTGCTTTTAACGAACGATTTTGACAATTACAGAGTGCATTGATGCCACATTTGCGAAAGTGAAAAAATCAGATGCGCGTAAACTCAATAAAGGGTACCAATTATCCGATTATGTGCAATTTTTCTTACAAATCGCATACGCATCGCAATAGGGAGTAACCCCCTAGCATTTTCATTGCTTTCAATAATAGTATTGTGCATTTTTTTTTTGAAATTCCTAGGAAATCAATGAAAAAATAATGATAAGAATATGAATTATTTGTTAACATTTTATAAAGTTTCCATATCGGTGAATAGAATTCGAAAAAGAGGTGCTTAACATGTGTTGAAATTATTGGAAATGGTCTATATTTGCACTACTTCCGGATCCCATTCCACTATTTTCATGACTTGGAAGCTTCTATTTTGCTGGGTATATATTTTTCTTAGTACTTTAGTCTGTGGTTTGAAATTGTAAAACTGAATGAAGAAAAGAACGCTTGAGACATTGCATGTTGTACGAGTTTCAAAAAAGGAATAAGGCGATGAAAGGCAAATATAAAACTTGTGTGATGCGCTTTTAATGGATGCAGTTACACCTTAAACATACCAAAGATGGTTTGCGATGTTTCAATCGAGAAATTTTTCTTTGAAAGATGGATCCAGATCAGGAAAGCAATTCGACAATGTCGACAATGAAGCGCTGCGCAATTAGATCAAGACAAATCCAACATTATCTCTCACAGGAGTCGATTTCAAGCTTAAAATTAATGTGATTAACTGCTTTGGAATACGGTAAAATTCCTGGTTTCATTTCCAAACCTTCTGCTTTGGTACCACATGAATTAAGAAACGACAGAACTTTCCCTAATCTATAACAAATGAAAAACTATACTTCTTATATTGTCAAAATCAAAGGACAATGCCAAATTATACTTATGAAGTGGGTTTCTTTCTGTCTTTAACATTTTCTTCACATAGAAATTTATTAGAGAAAATAAAAAGCAAAACAACTGTCTTCATAAACTTGTCTTAAGTTACTTAAACATTCAACATAATGGGGTGTTAACCATTATGTTGGCGATACTTGTCATGGCCGTTAATTATTTTGTCATTTATAGGACTTTTTTAGACGGTTACAACAAAAATGTTTTTTATGGAATGTGTATGTTTGTATTTTGGTACTGTGAGTGTTTAGTGAGTGTGTTGTCCTTCGTTTTTCTTCCTGAAATCTGCAATTCGTTTTTTTTCAGGTCCTTTAAATAGTAACAGTTTCTGCTTTTTATATCATTCTTTTCTTAAACACTTTAATGGAATATTAAAAACCCAATGCCACAAGAAAATTTAATTAAATGTTTATCATTTTGGTTTTATTAAAGGTTTATTTTATTTGGGGAAAAAAATAAAAAATAAATAAATAAAGCAATGAATGCAACAAATTCATTCGAATAAAGCGGAGTAGTTGGAAACTGAGGAAAGAAAAACATTTGAAATACAAATGCATATGCGAAGGTTACATTGCAGTACAAGTTTTTGGTGTAAATATGATGTTTCGATATTCAGGCAGTATTTGAATTTAATGCGGCAAATGATCGCCGCCTAACAATAAAACAAAGTCCTCTTTCACACACATCAAGTTTTCTTGATCAAGTTTCAATTCAGCTGGGAGAGCGATAGGGAGAGTATGTATTCCTTTCTTTATCTCTCTCCCAGCTGAATTGAAGCTTGATCAAGAAAACTTGATGTGTGTGAAACAGGACAAAGTATGATATTCATTCCCCGCAATAATACAAAAAATTAGTTTATAAAAAAAAATTTATTATATAATTAGCAGCCTTTGTTATCTATCAAGATATCGACATTCCATTTCAGTTTTCTTCCAAACGCGTATAAGTTTATACAGTTTGAATGGAAAAGAAAATAGATTCATATCGAAAAAATCTTGCTGAGCCGTTTGTAAAAAGTCATTCTAAGCCTAATATCGTTATATATTTTTTAATTTTCATATACTATAGAATTCTCACTTTGTATTTGAAAATTTAGGTACAAACCTACCAAGTTGAATGCTTGCAAATTGGTTGAAGTTTACTGATGATTTGGTTAGCACCAATGAAATATCGATATATGAACAGCTAAAACTATAAACAACAAAATTATTTACCCTGGTTATAACGAACATTAGCCATAGGGAACTTAATTGCACAATCCCATTTACTTCCTTATAATCCAGCTCCACTGTAAATAATTTTTTTCTTTATAAACCTGCACTCTAACAAACATAATGTTTTTCTATGTTCTAGTTTTTTGGCCGTTTTGTTTTAATTGATCATTTTAATTTATTTTTTTAAGGCATATGGTCTCTCTTGTTTTATTCTATTTATCGATATTTCGGTGCTCTTTGGGTACCATCTCAAGGATATTTGTTTAATTTATATTGCGCATTTAGTAAATAAGAAATAATAGATATTACGTATATAATTATTAATGTTAAAATAACGTAAATTACAATTTAATTTTAAATGAACGCAGAAAAAATTATGGGTAAAAAATTTCAGTCAAACATTTTATCTAAATTAAATTTTATTTTCAGTCAAACTTTTTTATTACCGCAGTTATTTGAGGCCTTAGAATATAAGAAACATTTTTTTATTTATTTCAGTTAAATTTTTGTTTGAATTTACAAAACTCTGCACAAAAAATATTAATTGATTCAATGACTTTGGTTACTGGAAACGAAATTTAGTTTTATCTGTATCTACTTACATACATATTTATAAATTTCTATTAGCAATTTTTTGTTTTGTTGCTTTCTTGTAGTACCATAAAGTAAATTTTAGTCTGCATTTACACAATACATGTTTTTATGAAAGTTGTTGTATGAAACTTTTTATATTTGTGAATATGAGGTGAAACAGTTGGGATAAAAAAAAAAACTTAAAAGAAATTTTATGTGATGCTAGTTTCATTGCCTCATTTGCTATAATATTCCTTCTATTATCGAATGAAAGAAGTTGCATGCAGCAAAGTTCATGAAAAAATGCAAGAATTATTAATTGTTGCTGACTTTAAAAAACCTGCCAATTCGTTGTAAAAATATTATATGAATCGGTTCTTCTATTTTTGTTTAGTAATCTTAAATTTTGCACTCGATGTCGCTTAACCGATTTCTCAATGAATGTTTTAAGTCACTTTTAGCCATCTGTGTTCTATACTTATTCTTTATTGGTGAATGAATTCAGACAGTACTGGAGTCCTAGATACAGCCTTTTGAAATTAAAGCACAAAATGTGGCAATGAAAACTCTTAGCATCGTTTAACTTGACTAATGAGTGTCAGAGACTTCTTACAGTATAATCAAGTAATTATTTATCTTAGACACCTTTTTTTGTCCAAAGATGGCAGCAGGTAAAACAACACAAAAAAAGTTTGCTGTATTTGTCTAAATATCTTGATGTTTAATTAAATAAATATCTAAGTGCTGACAAGAATAAATATTTATTTAGAGATGACAGGTTATATCTTTTAATTGCTTTGCTGTTTACCTATTCTGATGCCCCGTAAAGCGTTTTCCCGTGATTTATTGTGATTGATTAGTTGATTAGTGGTTGCATGACTCTTACCTCTTTTCAATAAATGTCTGCTATTTTTCTGCTCAGTAATATGACTAGAGAAAATTGTTGAAATAAAGTGAAAAGGGCAGAACAGAACAACGTTGGGATTTTGTTTGAACTTCCTAAACCCTTCAACCGCCAAATATACCTTTGAAAAGGGTGCATTTCATTAAGAAGGTATTAATTAGTTTATCATCGATAATACCATATGTTTTTAATTAATCTCATTGACTTAGAAGTCCGATTGATGCATATTCCCAAAATTTACTATTGAATCTTATGGTCTTTAGAAAAAGTGAAATTTAGTTTTACATTCTCTCCATCAGTTGTGAAATCATAATTTGAAAAGTACAACATTCATAAATAATTTAACAGGAATTGTTCAGTGGGAAAAAGCTGCAGTAACTTCTTCTAACATGTTTTTAGTCCTACAGATTTTTTCAGAAATTAAATCATGAAATCCACGGCATAAGTTTCTAGGAACACAGCCAGGCTTTCCCAGATGTACAAATGAAAATTAAGCTGTCTTTTTTTCAAATCACATTAATAAACGAAAGTGTTAATTTCTTAATAGAATTGAAAAGTAAATTTGATCATGATTAAAAATATTCATTGATTTATAAATTGGTTGCATGTATTTTTATTGTATTTGTTAAAAATCATGGAAGTTAGAACGGCATTTGTCGGTGTGGTTTGTCACGGTAATTTACTAAGAATTTAGTCTATTGAAAAATGCAAGAATTGGACATTTTCCCACCCAGAGCCTTATTTTCCAACAAAATACTGGTTTCAATATCCAAATTATATTTTTATTTTCTTTTTTTATTATATCAGAAATCACTTTGAAAAACAGAAATAATTCTTGACAAATAGAGAGTTCATTGACAAAATATATACAGTAAAATAAATATAACAAACATAGATTTGTTATGTCAGCTGGAACTATTGATAATCAACATTTATCGTTTGCATGTTACTTTACGTAATGCGATAAAAAATTTAATAGTCATAAATTATGATTGTGAAAGTCCTTAGGGTAACAATTGGGGTAACAAAATGTGGATTTTTATTGAAAGTTTCATTGTGTATATAGTACTAGTTGTTTTCCTTTATTATTTGAAAACAACAATTTGTTTTTCATTTAATTGAATTATTTATTTTCAGAGAATTTTTTAAACATACAAGTCACTGTGGGGTGGAAAGAATTATTGTGTTCAAATTAATTGAAAATTTATATGGGTGAAATATAGTAAATTATAGATGATAGAAGTGTTAAATGAAAACATGAAATTAAATAATTGCCCTTATTAAGATTGTCGACGTCGACGTCACATCAAGTCGACATCAATATATTGGCAATTGTGGAATCGTTATCGAGAACTATTAAATATTATGAATAGGATATTACTACTACTATGGCTTATAAAATTACAATTGGCTTTCAATATTAGTTAATTATTGCCTACAACGAGTTCAGAACTGCTGTCTTTTTTTTACTGTCGACTTGATGTGTCGTCGACGCGACAACAATCGCAATAAGAGGGAATGTGATTTTTATTATATTAAAACCTAGTTTAGGTCATTAATGGGACCTAAAAATATTAGGATTTATAGATTATGGAAAACCAAAGAGATGTCGAACCAATTAATAAAGTATAATAAAAACCTTTTAATAAATTGATAAAATATCCAGGCAAGTATTTTGAAATGTCAAATATCTTCATAGTTGTTCTGGTCATTTTGTTGAAAAATCTTCCATTAATTAAAAACTCGTCAGATGAGAAAACAAACTCGTTACTTCATATAAAAACACCGGAATGTATGTTTCTACACTGCAAAGAAACATATAGTGCAAAGTTTCGTTCCTGGCCAAGACTTTTGAGTTAAATGTGGAAACTACAACCTATAAGCAAGGCAATAGTGGAAGTATACGGCCTTCTAAAGCAACAGGTTGTTTCATTCGGCTTGTGTTTATTTTCATAATGAAATTTATCCTTTTTAATTTATTGATTGAAAAATTTATTCAAACTACGCTGGAGGGAGAAATTAATTTTTTTTTATCGATTGAAACATTAAACATCGTAACAGTTCTTTTAATATGTCAATTCGAAATCCAATCTAATTATTGTAGTGTACTTTTGCTGTTGGTAAGGACGCCAACTTGCCCGAAGTCTGCCTCTTTTGTAACTAAAATACGACGTTTAAATATTCAGTGAATACACTACTTAGCCCTATGCGGCCCTATGCTCTCCAGGGGAGTGAAAAGAACATATAAATAAAATACTCTACGAGTGTGTACCAAACTTGAGTTACTTAAAATTAATTATTCCACCTTAAATCCTTAAGTTTCTCTTTGATCTGCTTGATATATCCCACTTCGGCATCAACTGTTGTCGTTTCACTTCGATAGTCTACCTCCTTGGCTATAGAGAAGTTCGGCCGATCTTTAGTTTTGCTTACAATCACCACTATAAAAGGAAAATACGAAGAATTTGAGGAGTTCTGAAGTTCGTCCACTCTGTTAAATGCAGTTTACGAATACACAATGAATTCAGTGGTTCGTATATTCCAGTTACTACGTGTATCTACGGTACGGCAATATGCAAGTCTATATTGAAATATGAATCTATAAAGCATTTGGACGATCGTTAAAGTGGCGTAATTGCAACTGTTTTTCCTGCGTCACCGGTACTTTCTGTCTGATTAGTTTCAATACTTGAGAGACAACATGTCCAAAGCCAAAAATGAGTGATACCTTGCATACCTGGCCTTATATTTCTCTCTTTGAAATTATTAAATAAACAAAAGTGCAATACGTGCAGGCCACAAAGATTTTCTCCTATAAGGCATGTAAAAACCCAAAATTTGGGTTCCACTTCATTTTCATATTTCCTTGGGATTTACTTTACTAAATTTTGCTGAGACTTAATTAATTTTTTTAAATTCTAGTTCAATGTGTTATTTTATTATTATATTTGGAATTTATTACATACAGCCACAACATTGGTTTGAAATTAAAGTTACAAGATATAAATTTGCCGTGGCTGAGGGCAACACTAAATAAATAATACTAGCGTGTAAAGAAAATATCAGAGGATATATAAATCACAGATGTAGTGTCCTTTGGAGGTATACGCAAACTTTTAAAACGATATTATTTTTCATTCTGTTTATTTTTGATGCTGTTTATTCTTTCAAAACCCTAGGAGTCAAATTTTTGCTATCCTGCAATGAACAATGCATTTTGCACGACATATAGCACTGAACTAATAAAAATATTTAAACTTAATGAAATTCTTGCTAGTTTGATTGAATTATCCACAATAGCAGATATGAAAAGAGCGGTTGGGTTAATAAATTTCCATCATTAAACGCAAAATATTTCTTTGCTCCACAACTATATCGCAAGTTAAGCGTGTGTATGTGTGTTTGTATAATAAAAATATCTATTCACATATTATTGCATTTTGCCAAACGGGCATAGAAATTGTTAACAATCTGCTTCGCTCCTTTTGTGTGTAACAAAAAAGTATATGATGCGTATGAGCAATATTTTATTGCAAATGCAAATCATTCCTCGTCAATCATACGTACCGTGTCCTTAAAGTATGCAATAAAAATGTTCATACTCATCATCAGTCTCATCGTTTGTATAAAATTATAATTAATGTATTCGCATGGTTATAAAGGCATGATCACATACGAAAGTGTATTAAAAGTGTATAAGTTTTTATCGATTTTGTCATGCCTGGAATTATTGCAACCCACGATTATGTTTTATAATGTCGTTGGCATAAATGAAAAATGCTGTAAAATACAATTATAATTATAAATTTAATAATTTAGTTTTCATCACATTCATATTGGACCCATGTGACAGTGGTGTTCGCTTATTTTGTGTTCTGAATTGGTTAATTGATGCATTTTTGCATTGATGGTTTGATGAATTGTGTATTATTGTATCTGCATCTGTTTGATTTTCGGCTTATTTCGGATTTAACTCCATTTAAGCTGTTGTTTGCCTTAAGCATTAGATTCAGGTAATTTGGTTTTTAGCCCTCCTTCACTTCTATGGATAGTTTTATGTTTTGCCTTATTTGTTCGTCGTTCTTTTCTCCCAGTATACATATGATATCACAAATATAAATTAAATTTTGTTATATTAACAAACATATCTAAACTATAACAAGGTTGCTAAAAATGGGGCAAGCTTTAGACAAATTGTATTTCCTTGTCTACATTCTGGGCTATTTTGCTGTTCGATTTGTTTCTCTTTTAGACTCCCCACTGTTTTGTGTTAATTAATCCTTCCTTCTCTATTATTTACTTGCACAATGGTTGGTCTTATTTTATTCTTTCTGTTATTCTTCTTGTATTCCTAAGTAGGTGTGAGCTTAGTTAAGCTATTCCTAAATGCAACATAATCGTTTCCCAAAAACTATAAATTCTAAGTCGCCGTTTAATAAAGCCTGAATTATATCTGAAGCCCAACCGATGTAATACCAAAAAATTTCGATGTGGAAGCTAAAACTTTAGAAACTAATCGTATTTCGAATTTTTTTTACACATTTATGTTGCATTAAGGGAGCGATATGTGTTTGTAAAAAAAAAAATATTATTCATATACATGTGCCTGTGTATATGCTCTTGTGGAAAACTCAAAGTGAAATGTTAGAACCATAGTCTTACTTGTGAATATTTGTACATACATATAAGAAAAATTTATAAATGATGTTGCAAATTGTGTTTTAATTATTATTTTTATGTTTTCTTTTTCTCTCTTTTTCAAGCGCATACATACCATACGTATCTAAATATATCAAATGGTAAACCTGATACAATTTTCCACACATGGCTGACTTTCCGTTGAAATAATTGGGTAAGTTATTTATGTTTTATTAAACTTGGTTAATTTGTTAACTGAAAGTGCTACATTTGCGTCAAAACTTTATGTAATAAAAGGCTATTAAATTTTCATTTGCCAATTCTCAGGCAAGTGTTATTAATGTCCTTCTTGCCATGCATATCAATGTACTTCTCAATAATACACAATCCATAACAGATAGAAATTATATTATAACTCGGGTTTAAGGAACATTGTAACATTTGCAATACAATAATTCGTTTTAGTGAAGTAGTCCAGAATCTTGGGTATGAGTCGAACGCACAACTTCCGCACCGATAGACCACACTACCCACTGCGCTATCGAGGCACCTTATGAATTATGTTGTAAGGACGTTTTCTTCTCTAATAGGAGCTTAGAATTTATAGATTTAAGTTAAAAAAGGAAGTTTTTATTATGCGCGCAGGGCTCCATCCTTACAAATTTGCGCTTGTTAAAGAACACTAAATCCTTTTTCCTTGGAATTTCACACAATTTTTAAGAAAGTTTATCATGAGATTGTATATCAAATAACTGATCGTCATTTCAGTTCCCAGGCATGGTGTTTGCTTAAAGGGTGAATTTTTAGCAAATTTATTTTTGGCCACACTGTTTTTGGCAGCTCATCTGTTTCCGTGTAACATATTACTGTTAAACAAGTTCAGTTTGGTCTATGAAATCGACTTATAAAAAAACAACGCTTGCAAATCACTGAATTTTATTATTAAAACTCGTGCTGCGTAAGAAAAATGTTTCAATCCGATAATTGTCTTCAGCGGCGAAGCTAATTTTTGGCTTAAAAGGTACCTCAACAAACATAATTGTATTGTTTCTTGTGAAGAGCCGGCAGAAGCATTGCAAGAACTGGCAATGCATCCCGAAAAATGCATTTGTTTATATTATATATACTCTGAGGTGCAAGAAAAGGATGATTTTTTTACCAAACACTCATAATGACCGACGAATCCTATTTCCACTAAGTAGTTGTGTTAACAAATAAAAATGACATTGAATGACAATGGGAATCCACATAAAATGTAGACTTTTTAAAATTTCGCGCTTATCACTAAAAAAACATGAACCTATCAAGTCTTGAAATCTAACATTGAAGAAAGATCGCCAATTCGGTGCCAAATGTTTGGCAAACAACAAAATAAAATATCGTAAAACGAGCAGAATTTTACATCAACTCGGCCAATTGAGTGATATAATTCTTTCTAATTAATGCCATCAGTTTTACACTTTTTAATAAACTGTTTTTTATTTACAACTAAATGGCAGCCGGTTTAAATTATGACATTACTCTTGCGCCACCTTGTATATTGGGGAAAAATTGGATTATCATGTAAATGAAAAAATAACTTTTTAGGGGGAAAAAAACTTTTGTAGATGCTATTAAAAAAATTTTATAAAAATTAAGTCAACTAAACTTCCTCAGAAGGCCAGAAAACACCCAAATCGATGCTTTGAAAACAATAATAATGTCATTTCTTATGATTGAACTCTACTTCTTTCGCAGGGTCTGCTGTATTTATTTGTTTCGGAATTGAAAGAAATATTTGCGATTTTGTACTTTTAGTGTTTATTTACATTTTAAAGGAAAAAAAATAAAATAAAATAAATATTTCTGTATTTCAATAATAAACATCTAATTTTAATAACCATATATATCAGAAGCCAAGAAAAGTAATCACCGACTTTTTTTAAGTAAATCGAATCATTTGAATTCGAGGGATTTAATCGCCTACGGATATTTTTTAATTTAAACACAACAATTTAATTTTGAATATAATATTTTAAACTATTAAAAAATAAAAACTACGAAAAATAATGAAATTTTTGTTTCAAATCGCCTTGATTGCGTTATAAAAAAGGGTCATAATTCTTGTATTCTATTTCGAATATAATTTTCGATTAAATACATAGATAATATTTATGGACATGCAATGACGACGTGCGTGCCAATAGAGGAAACGTAATTGTTATGTTTTCGATATTTATTGTGATATTAATCCAATTTATCACCATATTAATTACAAATACTTAATATGGCATTCACACTATAAATAGTACACTCGAACTGATTTTTAAATAATTATTAAAAATAGTTTGACTCTAATTAAAAGCCAAAGATTAGAAATAATTAATGATAAAAATGCTATTGATAACATTCACAAACACTTGGTGCTATAAACCACTTAATTAGTGAGAGGATATAATTCTATACATAGAAATATGAATAAGTTTAATTAAAAGGAAGGAAAGTAACTCTTCAATTAAAGGAATTCGAACAGAAGGTTGATTATTTGAAGCAGAACACAATGGGAAAGAGGTCGGGTTAGATATTTTTTTAAGGCAATCCATGTCTGTCAAAGATTTTTTAATTATATATCTAGAATTTCTTAAGGGTTTTTTGCGAATTTTATTCGATGCTGAATGAAAATAAGATCTGAAGAGCAAACGTTTTCATACAAAAAAAGGTCAAACTATTCTATGACTGCAGAAAATAGCGAGTGGTAATAGAAAATCCTCCTTTTTTAGTTGCTCAATAATACGAGCTGCAGTTAATCTAATTTTGTGGATTATTTTCTGTTAGTTCAAATAAATTTTCTTAAAACGATTTTATGTTGAGTATATTATTTAATCAAAGGCCTGCAATATTCTTTCATGTTGCCAAGTTCGAGTCCGCTTCGCACACAAAAGACTCCTTACGTTCGTTCAATTTTTAAAATTACATGTTATTTGAATTAACTTTTGGAAATACCTTGTACAAAATTTCTTGGCTCACAACATATAGTTCAGTGTCAACACAACATTATTTGCTCTGGAACACTCTTATATTATGGCGTTCATTTTTAAATCCAAAGTGTTTTTGATCAGTGTGTTAAAATATCTTATTATCGGTTTAATTATATAAACAACACCCATAGAGGCTTGCGAAGTTTTCTTCAGCAGCTCGCAGTTATCAAATGATACTTAATTTCCTTTTTTGTTTTGTAAAAGAAAAGTTTTATTGCTTTAAAAAATAGAAGCCATTAGATTGGTTTATGTAGATAGACTAATGATGAAGTACAGAAAAAACTAGATTCCAGCTCGCTTAGACCCAAAATTATATTTTAGTGAGAAATCTGGTGAAGAGAAAGCAGAGAGTTTAAGGATAGACATCAAGAACAATAGTGAAAGGGGGGGTAATAACAAAAAAGCGATGGTGAAGAAGTAGGTAGAGAAGGACTTACGCGTTTGTGTTAGTAATAATATTGAAGCTAAGTGATAGATGATGTCAATATTTGTTAACAATATTGAGTTCTTATGTATTTCTCAAAGTATAAATATATGAAATTTCCCGTCAGCAAATATTTTTCGTCTATTAAAAGATAGAAGAAGAAGAAGAAGAAAAATAAGAAGTGGTGAGCAACAAAGGAAAAAAGTGTTTTATTGCTATTGCATTGAGTTTAAAAATAAGGAACATGAAAAAATCTTATAACAAAATTTACTTGTTTCATTTTTTAATAAATAAAATTTCCCATCGGCGAAATTTTTAGGTTTATTTTACAGTAACACAAAAAAATAAAATAAAGATTGCCAATAACGGTGCCACACTTCGTCAAACTGCTTCAATTTATTGAAATTTAATATCGAAACCATTTTGATATTCTTTAGTATTATAAACAACGTGTGCATGTGACAATTTTTTGTTATCAAATGCACAACAGAGATTGCGGCTAAAAATTTATCTGCGTAGCAGCTCCCTTAGCTAGTTCAGCGCCGAAACCGCGCCTGCTACTTATAATTGGGTTGTTTTTATCGCACTTATTGACTGATATATGGTGAGCAAAGGGAACTAAAGTACCCATTGCTCACCAGTGTAATATGGCCAAAAATCGTCATAGAGTCGTGGCGAAAAATATTTCCCGAGGAGCTAGACTTAAAATTTGTTTGCCCATATGAACATACTTTTTTCAAGGGCACATTAATTTTTAAGATAACTTCAATTAAGCGATCCAAACTTTTATTTGGAGCCTAGTATAGTGTATCGAAACAAAACTCATGCGCATCGACCTTTTGAAAGCTTCCATCTGCCCTTAATTCAAGCAGGAGAAAAAGTTTCTCCTCCCATCCCACCTTGCACGCATTGTTAAAGTAATTCGTCATAGGAAATTTTAAGCTTTTACATGTTAAATATATGGTAAGACGAAGCTGTTAAATTAAAATTTTAGATCTTTACCTAATAATATATATGTTTCTTCCACTCCCGAAGGGAACATAGGGCTTCTACAAAGCATATCCATCTTTACACGGGTTGTTGTTGCAGTTATTTTCGCATTGTTATTATTAGTTTTTTGCCGTGTATCAGTTTCGGTAATCGAATCTTGTTGCAGCAAAGTAGATGATTGGTCTGCTCATTGGATGGATTTTTTAGGAGGGGGTTGAAGCGACTTCATTTTTTAAATTAAAAAAAAAACATGGTGAAAAATGTTTGTCCTCTGCAAGGAAGCGAACCTGGGGTACTCGGATTTGTAGGCAAGCACTTTAACCACTACACCACGCCACCGGCCTTTAACTATTTAGGATTGCAAAATAGACATACGGACGGATATCTTAGTGAAAATTAGGGGGCCCTTTATTAACCAGTGAGCATGGAACCATATAAATTGGAAAACTTGTAATTTTTTTCAGACACTTCTTGTTGGTGAAAATCTCTTTATTGAGCAGCCAAATAAAAACATAAAAATTTAATCATCTGTTTTAGATGAGACTTGCAGCCGTGCAACACGAATTATGAAATGTGCTTTGTCAAGTGTTTAGTAGCACTTTGGCGAAATATTTTATGATTTTCTTTGGACTTCTTTTCAGCTCCAAATTGAGCTCTGTGGAATGATCCCTTAACGAAGAGTCTCCAGCTCTATTCAACTGAGTTGCAAACAAAAAATTTTTACTTTCTTATTAAAAAGTTGACATATAATTACTTCAAAGCAATGTATGAGTATATGTAGTTTGTCATAAAAAGGAATTTTGTTATTAATGACTTGTTTTTTCCTGCGCACTTTTCATTTTTGCCATAAAAGTCCTTGGAGTAAAATAAATCATAAAGGTCTCAAAAAAATGGAACAATAGATGAAAGAAGAAAAATAAATGTGCAGCATTTTAAAAATATCTTATGTGAAAAGGGTTAATTAAATATGAAAAAGTATTAAATTTAAGAAATACCACATCCTTTTCATTTATAACCCTGAACTTTAACAAACCACAAAGGAACTACGAATTAAACTCAAAACAAACATTCATACAAAAATACACACAACTTGAAAAAAGATGCGATTACTATTGCGGTTGCTTGTTAAAAAAATTAAAAACAAAAACTAAAACTCGTCAACATCTTTGTATTATAAAAAAATATGAAATTGTACGAAACAGACCAAATATTCTGCTTAAGGAACTAAAATATGAGAAATGTATTAATAAAATGGAAAAAGTTTCATCTCTCGTCATACAGTGAAGAGACCACAACTAAAAGTAAAATAAAATTCTGTAAGTGGTAATCGAGGCATTTGCATCATGTGTTTTTGAGAGCAACTTCGTCATCAACCTCTTCGCCCCATCGTATTGTGTATAAAATATTCGAACATTTTCATACAAATTGCAGTTCATTTTCAACTTATTTAATTTTCCAACTTCTTCTGAAGCATTTTTGTCTTAGGATTGAGGATTTCAATTTATTTTTTAAATTTGAAAATAAAGTACACTAAATGGCATTAATTATTGAAAGTAGAAAAACATTTTTAAAGTACAAATGATGACGTTGATGATGAAATTATGAAAAAAAATATTTTGTTTTCAAATATGTTTTGAGCTGTTTATGTAGGGCAGTACACTAATCCTGCCATACATTACAATTGTATATATTGTTTTCAAGTTTCCTTCTCGCAATGCAAAAAAATAATTTTATATTCCTTATTTACATAATTTTGTTGGTGTATATAGAGCAGCAAGCGACCACACAACATCCTTGTTTTAGTTCTAATGCGAGATTAAGTGATTTGTTTATTTTTATTAAATATATTCTCGTTACTGGTTCAAAGCCTATGCAGATCTTCCTTGGGAACTTCTACATAAATATATTAAAATAAGCTCATATTTAAGTTCTGTTGGCTTTTCAGCATCCTGGAATTAATTATACAACATGTTTTATGTTTTCAACATCTTAGTACGATTTCATAGAGAAACCAACTAAAATAAAAACATCATTGAAATGTCCATTTTGAACAACGTTTTAACATTTGATTCTGCAACCCCTCAGGATACTTAAAAGTTTTTGTTTCCGCCAAGGCAACAGCTGGATATTATGAGTTCATTCATACTAGGGCATTGTGTATTCCAAATGGTGCACAGAGAAACCACAAAGGCTAAAAATGCAATATAACATGCAGCAGACGGACAGTTAACAGTTCAGCACAAACATACTTGTTTGCAACAATGCTGGAATCATATTGTCTCGGGTATTTATTTTGTTAAAAAAATAAAATGTAATAAAAATTTAAAACGGAAACAATATTCCAAATATTTACTTCACTCGCATACTTTTGAAAGTAGAGAAGTCGTCGCACTGTGATAAATATCTTTATATATGTATTCAATCCTTTTATTCGTGAGAGGAACAAGATAAAGTGCAAAGGATTTAATAATATCCTTGTTGAATATTATTGAAAAAGGGATTTTCGAACAAATCCATGGTTTTATGTTTGAAGGTCAAATCTTTTTGTATTGCTTGACTTTTCCTTACTGATCTCTTCATATATGTATACTGTGTCAAAAAAGTGTTTTCAAAGCCAGAATTTTTTTTAATTTTACTTGCGTTAAAAAATTATGGCAGCGATTTTGTATTGCTTAAACTTTTTTCGTTTCTTTCTTCTTTACTTTGCTTGTTTATCAAAGTTTTCCAAGAAGCAGTCCTAACTTGCAACAAGAATATCAAAATATAAGGGCACTAAATTTTTTGTCGGTTTTGTTTTCGACTAAAGCGTTACTCATATTTTGCCCTGCCTGTATGTTTCTGTTCTTTTATAAAAAAATATGTAATATTGCAAAAAAAATATCATATTCTATTTGAAATATGTTGCACAAAAGCCTTTCAAATATGTAACATGCTTTGGATTCGACTTCATTTATTTCTAAAAATAAGGATTTTGTGTGAAAAGTTTATAAAAATTAATAAAATGTCAAACATGATCAATAAATATTTCTCAATTAAATTTAATTAAAGTTTAAGTACAAATTAGTTGTTGAACTTTTAGCCTTTCATTTTCCATTCCAATCGTTTAATTAAATGTATTTAAAAAAATATACACTCATTATATTGAATAAAATAAATTATTAAGAAATGTTTTCTTTGTTGTGGCTTTAGCTATTCATATGCCGACATTTCATTGGTGGCTAAACCAAATCGTCAGTGAATTTTAAGCAGTTTCAAAACATTCAATCTCGTATGTTTATGCCAAAACAAACAAACACAATATGAGAATTCTATATTGTATAAGATTATTACAAAAACATAATCATAGTGGGTTTAGAATGCTTTTATACAAACAAAATATTTTTTTTAAACTCTAATTGTTTTAACAATTAAATGGGGGGAATATCCCGAAATAATAAATTTCAATATTAAGTATAAATTATTTAAAAAAATAAGAGTTTTTTTTTCATAATAATAAATAAATTTACAATTTTCTATGAAATAAAAACAAGAAAAGTATCAGATGCTTTTTCAATTGAATTACAAAATTTATTAATATTTGCCATTACATAAGCTTCTACTAGATTTCATTTAAGATGCAACATGAATTTCTATATGTGTGTTGCATTAAGACAGAGATTTTCAGTTAAGAATTAAATTTTTGAATACATAAACTTACAATGGTTGTAAAGAAGTCATGTGTTTAATAATTGTTTTGAAATAGAATTTTGCCCAACAAGAGTTTGTAAGGCTGTTGTAAGTTTTTGTAATACGACCCTTTCTTTTTTTGGGGTCTATTTTGGTGGCATATATTAATCTATATATATAAAATAGGATGTGTGTATGTATGTATGTATGTATGTATGTAACGTAATGGCTCCAAAACGGCTAGGCCGATTTTGACGAAATTTTCAGGAAACCTTCAAAATACTCGGGCGGGTGACACTGTGAAGTCTGATTTTTTATTTTCGGTCTGTGGGCGGAGGGGCGTGGCAAAATCCAATAATTCATAAAATGAGAATGGCTGGGCCGATTTCTGTAAAACTTTTTGTCAGTTGTTCGTATTTTCGAGAAGGTTTTTATGGAAGAAAAATTTGGAAAATCCCTCCGGAAAAGTCGGAAAATCCCTCCGGAAAAGTCGGAAAATTGGAAAAATCGAAAATCGAGCTTTTGTATGAAATTTTGTTTGAAATTATTCCTTAATGGCTTTTCACATGAAAAAGTAGAGTTTGTCTGAAGGCTTAAAATTGGGGCGAGGCGAAGTTCGCCTGGTCCGCTAGTAAGCAATAAACAAAACAAATATGTATAAAAAAGCTTGATGTCTCTCTTTATTTGAATAAAAAATATTTTATGAATTATTTATTCCTAAAACTTTTGGTATTTTGATTTCATGGGAAAATTTACATGATTTACTGCTCGTATCGTTATGGAAAATAGTTTATTTTATTTCGAAAATAGTTTATTTTATTTCGAAATAATATAATTTTTTATATATTTGAATATTCGAGTGAAAGTGCATTCGTTTTTATACCTCATAAAAATTCCAATTAAATTCCTTAAATCACAAAATTGTTAAATTCGAGAGGTATGTTATACATAATTTCTTAGTCTTGTGTATAAAATCCACTTTTTTATAAGGATGCGAGACCTGAAACGTGTCACCACGTGACATACAATGCCTTCAGGTATTTCTCAAGAAATGCCTCCGCAAAATCTTACGGATTTTCTGGCCTGTAACAATAACCAACAACCAGCTTTGGATGGAGGCAAACCAGCAGCCTATTACAACGGAAATAAGTAAGATAGATCACACTCTCCGTAAACCAGACGAAGATATTGCCAAAAAAAATTCCTTTATTGGAATCCACAGGGAAGCAGAAGAGTCGGGAGACCTGGAAGCGAAAACTGACAACATAACTTTCGAGATTGCGTATGAAGTGCAACGAACTGAGGCATCGCTCCGATGATCGACATTATTGGAACAGTAAAATATTATTTTGAATAAGTTCGCGCGTAAGTCACTAAAATCCTTAGAGACCAAAATCTTTATAATTAAACAAATAAATAAATATAATGAATAAACGCTACCCTACATGTAGCGATCCACTACAAAGGATTCCACTAACCCAAATGTTTCGTTTCTTACCCTCTTTTTGTAAACATTCATTTCATTGTCGTATATTATTTTGTTGTTGTTTTTGATTTAATGGGCGAGTGTTAAAAAGAAAATTGCAAAGTAAAGGGTTACGAAAAGTAAAAGTTTAAAATTCTGCACTCTGATTTCGACTCAATGACTAATTTTTCTTGTTTTATGAGCAAATGCTTTTAATCAGGTATATTTAAAAGTCTCCTGGAATCGTTATTATTTTTTATTATTTCTCTTCATATCCTGGAAAAATCCAAAGACGTTAAAATGTATTGTACGGACTTTCGACATCATTAGGTATTTGGCCAAAGGGGATAAGTAAAAAGTTGTCCGTTGTCATATTTCTATCCTGTGCCTTTTTATAGAGCAATCTTATCATTTGCAACACCTTTTGTTTTGGTTTCTATCTCCTACAGTATATATTTGGCCATCTATCAAACCCAACGAATTGTATGCCCCGATTTTGGTGCACAACAGTTATTACTTTAATGTTGTATTTTTTAAAATAGATTATGGTTTACAACTGTTGTCAGTATGTGTTGTTCGCACTGTCAAAAATCTACAACAGCTCATTAGGTGTTGTTTGATTAGCATTACAAGTTGAAAATCGAAAATAGATTTAAAAAATTTAAGTATGCATATAAAATTTGTTTTGCAAAACATACAGAACCGTAAAAAATAAAATAAATAAATATAAAATAATAAAATAAATATTTCTTAGCAAAATTACAAATAAAAAACAAATTGCAAAGTAGATTGAGCTGGTGAACATTAATCCAGATATTGGCCGAGGCAAGCTGCCATTTGGATATAACAAAACACACCTCAAGGACAAATGGGACCATTTTACTGAACAATTAAATGGCTTGGGACAGCCAATTAGAAATATTAAAGAATGGCAAAGAGTTAGTTTTTAGAAAAGTGCTCGTTTTTGTATCAAAAACAAGAAACCGGATAATTTTTTATAAAACTATAAATTATGTTATTGTAATTAAGATATTGTAATAACTTTTGGTTTTATAAAAATTATACGTACTTATTCTATATATTGTAGTTCCAATAGATTTGAACTGTCTCGAATTTTACTACAGATAAAATGCAACTCTGTGACATAAACAACACCTAGATGTTGTAAACCATAATCAAAAAATAAATTAATGTTGTGCTGTAGCCGAAACAACACAACATTCAAGTGTTGTAAACCATAATCGGGGCAGAAATGCCATATTTTAAAGGTTTCGAATGTATGTATTAGTAAATCTTGCTCGACTTCTGAACGCCACCAATTGTTCATCCTCAGTAAAGTTTTTATTCTTATATTTGTATATCATTTTCTTCTTATGCTTGTTTGCTAATTTGTGAAATAATGGTATAAAAATCGTTATGTTAAGACTATGTGAAAAATAACCCACCTGTGTGAGTTTCAGTAAAGTATATAAAAAGCTTTGGGAATGCGAAGATTAAACAATCTGAAATTATTTTTAAATTTTTCCATTTAAAGAAAGCTTTCAAAAAGTTCTTGCTTTAAAATTAGTATTTTTTTTTTTTTTTTTTTTTTTGACAAAGTGCACAATTGTGATTTTTATGTAAAAAAAATTTCTATTGTAATTGATAAATATATAAACAAATTTTAATGAAGAAAACACCTAAAGAGGCGTCAAAATGTAGAATATAATAAATTTGTTTTTATAAAAAAGGCCGAAAGCTCGGTTGTGGAAAAACATATATTTTTTAAATTGTTATAAGTACGACAGTTTGCATTTAAGTTAAATATTTGCTTTAACCATAATAATAATTCATAAACAGTTGAGTTCGGTTATAACGCATGAACTTGCACAAATATTTCATAAATATTATCACGGTTACAACGAACTTATATTAAATTTTCTTCTATAATGAACTCTTTTTAAAATACACAGTACAACAAGGCTTGTAGCTTTTTACGTGTATAACGAAGAAAACAAAATTCCAAAAAATTTCCGCCAATTTTCTAAACCGCTATTAGAAGAAACGATAAAAAATAGTAGAAAATAAATGGAATTTGTAAATAGATTTATCAAATACTCTATCGACTTATGGAAATAAATGTAATCTGTTTCGTATAGGCCTGCTTTTATTTATTGGAAGAAAATAGTAACTACTTCGTCTATAACGACCAAAATAACCCGGTCCCATGGAGCTCTTTATAAACGAATCTCAGAGCGCTGAAACAATTGAAACCCATTTCATTTCTAACTTGAATTTTTTTACAATTTCTTTTTCTTTATTGGGCTACTGCTGAGATTAATTTTGTTTTTGCAAACATCCATTTATATTACGACATGTGTTTGGCAAGACTTTTTTCACAGAATTTAATTACCAACAAAGTTGAAATTAATTTTTGGTTTGTTCGTTTGTTAGTAACATCAGATTTATTACGAAAAGAATTTCAAAACAAAAAATCCTACATTCGAGTTAAAGCAAATGGGCAAAAACTATTAATTAACACACCCGCTAAACTTTTCAGTCAGTTTGTTTCAACTTTTTAAAAGGGTGGAGGTTGTGTGTGCAACTGCCAGAAGTATGTATTTTTATTATGTACATTGTTGCTTTTAACTGAATTTAATCAAAGGAAAGTATAGAAATGACGTGGAATGTAATACGGATTCATAAATACATAATTAAAATCCTTAGAAACTCGTTGATTAAAAATTTATGCATTCCAAATCTGTATCCGTCTACTAATTAGTAAAAGTTCTGGGCTGGAATTTAATTTTGCTGTCACTCTTTTTGAATTTTAATTTTCTTTTGTGTTGCTGCTACAAACATTTTAAATTGAATCATAAATTATTTTGTATGGTACAAACTTAAATAAAAATTATATAAGAAAAGTTCAGAACATTGTTGTATTACAATATTACAAGTTTATTCTTACAAACTTTTCTTATGTTTCTATAATTATATACTCCTATACTGGCATGTACCCTTGACTTAGTTCGCGTCCGTCAGTGCAACTTGTCTAAGTAATTAAAATAATAACTGAATAGGAAAAGCTTAATCTTTGTTTGCATATATTTCAAGTTAATAACTTCTATAAACGATGCTTGATACTTTTGAGCATGTGTTAAGTAGGGAGATCTTAAATAAATCGCTGCCACTTATTTCGTTTGGCTCTTGTAAATGCGATTAAATGCAGGTATATCTTTAAAGTTTGAGGAGATTGGAAAAAAACTAGTAAAAATTTCACAATGAGCAAATGAAAATGCATGTGGGTCAAATAGTTTAAACCAAACGTTTCAATAAAGTTTTATTTCGTTGGCCTGAGGAATACATGTGAATATTTTTATTGCATACTTTAAGGACACGATACGTAGGATTGATACGCAATTATTTGCTTTGCAATAAATTATTGCTCATACGTATCGTAAGCTATTGAGTTACAGAAAAAAGACTAAAGCGAATTATTAAAATTGTCTGTGAATAGGAATTTTTACTAATTACACGCGCAAAAAAATTATAATTTAACTTAAATGCAAACTGTCGTAGTTATAACAATTTAAGATATATTTTTCAACAACCGAGCTATCGGTCCTTTTTATAAAAACAAATTTATTATATTCTACATTTTGACGCCTCTTTGGGTGTTTTCTTCATTAAAATTTGTTTATATATATATATATATATATATATATATATATATATATATATATATATATATATATATATATATATATATTTATTTATTTATTTATTTATTTATTTATCAATTACAATAGAATTTTTTTTACATACATACATAAGCGATATTTTAAAAACTAAACAAGTTATGACCAAAATGGTAACCAGTTCTACTAAAAAGTGGCCGGTCAGAGGCAGTAGTAGAACTGGTTACCTTTTCGGTCATAACTTGCTTAGTTTTCAAGATATCGACTGGATTTCTTTTGCTTTGGATAGATAAACGTTTTGGCTTTAATTAGAATTTTTTTCTTCGCAGGTAGTGCGAAAAAAATTTTTTCCCTCAAAAATTATGATGACCTTTGTTTTTTGAAAAAAATTAAAAAAATTTTTTTTTTTTTATTTTCGCCAAAAGTTTTTTTTCGAATTAAAGCCAATATGTTTATAAATCCAACGCAAAAGAAATTAAGTCGATATCTTACCGAAAAGGTAACCAGTTCTACTACTGCCTCTGACCGGCCACTTTTTAGTAGAACTGGTTACCATTTTGGTCATAACTTGCTTAGTTTTCAAGATATCGACTTGGTTTATTTTGCGTTGGATAGATAAACATATTGGCTTTAATTCGAAAAAAATTTTTTGGCGAAAATAAGAAAAAAAAATTTTTTAATTTTTTCAAAAAACAAAGGTCATCATAATTTTTGAGGGAAAAAATTTTTTTCGCACTACCTGCGAAGAAAAAAATTCTAATTAAAGCCAAAACGTTTATCTATCCAAAGCAAAAGAAATCCAGTCGATATCTTGAAAACTAAGCAAGTTATGACCGAAAAGGTAACCAGTTCTACTACTGCCTCTGACCGGCCACTTTTTAGTAGAACTGGTTACCATTTTGGTCATAACTTGCTTAGTTTTCAAGATATCGACTTGATTTCTTTTGCGTTGGATAGATAAACGTTTTGGCTTTAATTCGAATTTTTTTCTTCGCGGGCAGTGCGAAAAAAAGTTTTTCGTCAAAAATTATGATAACCTAACCCCTTTGTTTTTTTTAAAAAATTAAAAAAAATTTTCTTTTCCTATTTTCGCCAAAAAAAAAATTTCGAATTAAAGCCAATATGTTTATCTATCCAACGTAAAAGAAACCAAGTCGATATCTTAAAAACTAAGCAAGTTATGATCAAAATGGTAACCAGTTCTACTAAAAAGTGGCCAGGAAGAGGCAGTAGTAGAACTGGTTACCTTTTTGGTCATAACGTGCTTAGTTTTTAAGATATCGACTTGGATTCTTTTGAGTTGGATAGATAAACGTTTTTGCTCTAATTCGAATTTTTTTCTTCGCGGGTAGTGCGAAAAAAAATTTGTTCGTCAAAAATTTTGATGACCTAACCCCTTTGTTTTTTTGAAAAAAATTTAAAAAAAATTTGTTTCTTATTTTGGCAAAAAAATTTTTTTTCGAATTAAAGCCAATATGTTTATCTATCCAGCGCAAAAGAAACCAAGTCGATATCTTAAAAACTAAGCAAGTTTTGACCAAAATGGTAACCAGTTCTACTAAAAAGTGGCCGGGAAGAGGCAGTAGTATAACTGGTTACCTTTTTGTTCATAACTTGCAAATTTATTAAAATTCATTTAAATTCTGTATAGTGTGTAGTACCAGCCCCTCTATTTTTCGTTATGACCAGTTATCTTCCCCAGAAATTCAAAAAAAGAAAACTTTTTTTCAAATTCCATTTATTAAGCTTTCAAGAGTATTTCAGATATCCCACTATTATATTCAATTTAAGCACTCCCTGGACCACCATTTCTATATAGTGTGTAGTACCAGCCCCTCTCCAATTTTCCAATATGACCACTAATCTTCTCAAGAAATTACATTTGTTTAAACGAGCTACTATTTTGCCTTCCGTATTGTCACAGTTTCATTAAGAAATTCCTGCAGCATATTTCCTGATATATAGTTTTTTTATCCTTGTCGTTGTTCCTATATTTCGCCTTTTAAATGAACCTAGTCCATTTTGGGATTTCTGTTAAATGGTTAACTGAGCTCTGTTAACTGCGAAATTGTCACTACTAAAAAATATGGTTTTTGTCTGTACTAGTTAAATTTAAATTTATCTTCACACACATCAGAATGGGCTGATATCTTTTATTTGACGTGTACCAATTGCAAATATGTCCAAATAAATAGTATTGATTAATTTAAAAAAATTTTAAAATAAAAATTGTCTACCGGGTACTCCATTAAAAAACTGTAAGTTACATGAAATGTAGGATCCTCCTTTATATTTAGAGATCAATCTGGTCCAATTATGACTGAAAAATCTCGACAGTTAACACTTCTCTAAGAACAGCTAAGAATATCCGTAGCAATACTGATGGGATATTGTCGATAGAAGTAGCAAACCAAGCGGAATGAAGCAAAGAAACTCCTTGATATGAAAATCAGGCTGGTTCTACACTTAACAATTCAGAAATAATTATATAGGAACTATGACCCCTTAATCTATTCATAGTAGGTTCCTTAATAGGAAAAAATGAACCAAAGTGGAACTGTTGTTATTAAAATTTACGGCGTGTTCAACTTAACCTAACAAGTATTTAAATGAATATAGACAGGAATCTTAATTATTTTAATGTGCAAACATAGAACAAAATTAATGTTGCAATTACAAAAACAAACTGTCATTGATGTTTGCGGCAATGATTTTTATCACAGATGTTGTAATATTAATTTTAACTCTGTGACATGCTCTCATAAACATACATACTGATGTTTGTCAGACCTTTGTGCATGAGTTTTTTAAATCTTATAGTCGAACTAGAAAATATTCAAAAATTGTTTATATAGACTTACATGGAAATGGTAGATAATTGTTTTTTATGAATGTGATAATCTTTCGAGAAAATTAACAAAAATTATTGTCCATATATTTAACATTCAAATTCAGGCACTTTATTTCCCTAAACTACATCCTTAAACTACAAAGTTGCTTGACTCCCTTTCCATTTTCGGTATCGTTTGTCCATTATTTTTTTAAATATTTTATTAAAAATTTTGGTATACGTGTATATCAAATGCCAAATTGGACCTTTACAAATTCTCCTTCTTGAACGGAAGGTTCTCGGTCACTTGCCTAATGCAAAATTTTATCACAATTTTTATAAAAAGGGCAGTCCAATTGTTATTTTCTTTAAATCATGTTCCTGCAAATTACACTAAGTAATCCGTGTTGCTGTATTTTACTTTTCTGGGGAAAAAATAAAAAATACATACGAAAGGTATACCAGTTAACCACAGTATTCGACCGTTACAGCCAATAGTAGCTTAAGTCGAAAAACTGACTTTTTTTCAAAAATCACTTTTTCAATGCAACGAAAGGTTGAAAATTTACCATTAATTCATGTTTAACATCTTTATAAGATGTTTTTTATTAATTTTGCTTCCCTCAACATATATTGATTATTATGATGTCATCACTGTAAAAATTACTTTCGACGCAAAAATTGTCTTTTACAGTTTTTAGCAATTGACATTAGATAAAAATGATTCCATAATTTTTCTAAATGTCACTGTTATAATAAAAAATATTATATTAATATGAGCGACAAAATCAAATTTAACTTTAATTTAAATTGAATTTTAAATGATGTATTTCTCTTAAGGAGAAATATAAATTGTTTATTATTTATTTTTCTCTTGAAGAGAAAAATAAATTGTTTTTGCACTTACAAAAAACTGTTTGAAAATGAATGAAATATTGCAAGTGTGAATACTTGTTTTAATTATTCAAAATTTAGATTTCATTTACACTAAACATTCGTTCGCGAAATTTGTTGCAAGAAACTTTAATTATTTTGCCAATATAAGGTAGAATGTATTAGGTGGGATAAATAATGTTGTAAGGAATCATGTGCATCTTGTTTTGTTTTACCTTCTTCTTCAATGTGCCTCCCATCAGCGAATAAAAAGCTTGCACGCAATATATTTCATGAAATATTCATAGTACAAATCCACTCCTAATCTAATTATTTTCTAATTTCAGTGTCAACTAATATTTTTGTTTTACTGAAAATATTTTTTGTACTTACATAAAACTGTTTGAGAATGATATTAAATATTGCAAGTGTGAATACTTGTTTTGATTATTCAAAATTTTCCATTCATTCCACTATGATATGGTCAGGTGTAAGAATGGTATATGCCAAATGGATCGAAAGTTGTATTTTTATACACAGAGATTCATAGATTCATTGTGGTAACCGAATTCGCAACCAACAACGTGTTTTATATAAGCCGATTAGAGATACCCGAATTAGTTGGATAATTTTCTGGATATTTTCATAAAATTTATGGAGCGGCACCACAACTTGGACTTGGAGCAGCATCAAGACATTAAATTATTTTCAATACATACAAAAATAGCATCACATCAAAATAAAACATCAGCATTTTTCTTGTGCTTTCGAAAGCATTAACCCACACCGAAAAGTTAAAACTTTTGTTATTTTCAGAACACCATCAAATCACAATTGTGATTTTAAAATCACAAGTGATTTAAAATGTTGTGATTTTCAGAGCATGTCCGTATATAGTGGTTAGATCTAAACCAATTAAATTTAATGCTTGAAAGATTCAGGAATAGCATTTTCAATATTTTTTTAAATATGGACTATTATAACAGCTTTACGAACATGTCTATGGAGCAGATTTGGTTATATAAAATATACTGTTTAAAGATTACTTTAGGATTTTTCCAATTTAGAAAATATCTACTTCAAAAGCTCTTGTTTTGTGATTCACACTATAGCAGCCAAGTGGGAACTGACCTTCATACCGTGTCCTTACCACGGGAAAATCTTTATTAACAAAATTTCGAATTTCCACTTTTCCATTGCAATCGATAACGGTTAAGGTACGATATGTGTAGAAAGAAATTGAAAAATTTTGAAGGTCTTGATTTTTAGTACCCGCCATTACGTCGTAACCATATCCTAGTTCACTTCGAAAGACCTTTTACAAATATTGAATAAGAGTTGATTTTCATAAATTGAAACAAAAACGAATGAAAAGAGTTTCTTCATTGTACCATCTTTATAATTTTAGTTAAAAATTTAAGTTTTCCTTAAATAACTTTCACTTAATTTTGCACTTCAAGTCAACTGGGACGCACCTGCCCATGTTTTGCGATGTGTTTTACTGTCAGTTGCTAGTTCATCCTTTTTGTTGTTTCTGTTGCCAATGTTATTTATAGATGATTCAAGTTTTTGCTTAACTTTTATTATTATTAAAATAAATATATTCACAAGGAATTTGTTGTTTCTTTGTTATTGTTAAACTGGTGAGTTGTTTGGTTGCACTACTCAAGGATTTAAAATTTATAAATGCTTATAAAATCAGTTAATAAGGAAAAAGCTCTAGACAAAAAAAGATCCAATTAAAAAATCAAAACAAATATATATATTTTTTTAAATGTTTGAGGAGCAAAGGAGTTTTGATGAACTTTAAGAAACATACTAATAAAATAGTTCTCTATTATTAGGAACACTAAAATAGTTAGAAAAAATTGTTAATGAAATGTTCTTTTCTTTTAACTGTGAACAAAATAGAAGCTGTTTCAAAGGAACAATATTTTCATTGCTTCCAAAGCATTGAAGTCATGGGTAAGTCACCTAACCCCTATTATGTTGTCGTTGCAACACTATGAAGTTCTAAAAACACCAATAAGAAAAACATAATATGAGTCCAGCTTTAAAATAATCGGTAATACATCTATGCTTAGGCATACAACACTGGGTCGTAAGGGTATTAGGGGGGAGCCAATTCGCATGACCAAATGCAAAGATTGTCGCAAGATAGTGATTACGTGTGTCATTAACATTCTGCCTCTTGACACCAATCTCGGACAGATTTGGCCTGTTACATACGCAAAAGAGCAGATATGGTTCGAAATTTGTCGGAGGAGGTCTTTTAGAAAAACAGCATAGTAAAGGAAAGAACTGAACGATGTAGTACCCAAGAATTGATATTAATTTTTCTCTCTGAGAAAGTTCATATAAATGGAAAGATGTCATTACCGACATTAAAAACAAAAAATTTTGACGGCAGTGCAGCATAAAGCATACTATCGAACACCTTGGATAACAAAATGGTAAATGGAATGCTATCACTTCTCCTAGAGGAGTACTAATCTGCTCACCCTTATAATTAACACTATTTATTTCGAATAAGAAGAAACTATTAAACAATTTTAAGCTTTCCAGACATGGGTCGAGTTTCAGTGATAAATAGCCCGTCGTAATTTAATACGAGGGCAATCTGAAGATTCCGTTGAAAAAAAAAATTACGAATTAAACACATGCTTTTTGGCAAAAAAGATTTTCACATAGTCTCTTTAAATATCGGTACATTTTTTCCAGCAACTTTCTGGTTTGTTTGTTTCCTCCAGATAATAAGAATTCCCAAGGCCCTCAATGATGACCCTTCGTTTGACCTAAATCTCTTACCATCCAGCCATTTCTTTAAATTTTAAAACATGTCTAACAGGCCAGATACGGGCCTAAATCTGGATAACATTATGAATGGGATAGTAGTTTACAGTCCACTTCATGGATCTTTTCCATTGTGGCTACGCTCTTGAGTACCCGTTTTATCTCTTCAAGATAATCCATGTGGATGAGACCTCCTGCATCCCGAATAACTATGAACATGACCTTGTTTGCCGACAGACCTTTACCGTATTTTGTTGCACGTTCACTGGTTTTATTATTCTTTGATATCTGTTGTGTTATTATGGATCCATGTTTTGTGCACCCAAGCATAGTCAAACACTCCTTTTAAGTAGTCCAGTGTAAGCAACTGTGCACCCATGGCTTGGTTAGCTATTACATATCCAAATATTCATGCGAAATGTGATGCACCCTCATGGTTGAAGTGTCTACAGCCTCAGCCTTCTCATGCACTTTCTTTCTCTGATCGTCCAATATCATTCCATGGATCTTATCGACTGTTTCTGGCATGTGCTGGGGACCGCAAGAAGATGAATTTAACCACTATTTATCCGTTGAAATTGATGGTCTAGAACTCCATAGTCCTTGTCAATCCTTTTTTTTTTTGGTTTCGGTCATTGGGGTTTCGATTTAAAAAATAGTATTTGATCAGCACATGGAGTTCATTTTTTCCATTTTCGTTAAGACTAACAAAAATGGCTGTCAAAAACAAACTATTGGACGCAGCATGGACAGTAGACCAGCAGTCAACGATAGCAGTATGACCTTCAAAATCAAGCCGTTGCAAATACAAAAATTCACTGACTTACAAAACTGACCTCGTATGAAATTCCTATCTTTGATTTTAATTTTTTGCCAACAACATAAAAATCTTGTTTCCTTTTCACATGGAGCATGACTTGCATTTCAGTGAAAAAAAAGTAATTGCATCGTTACCAATCACCTGTACCTTTTTGTGACTCACTAATTTTACTGATCCTTATAGTTCTTTTTAAAAGGGTGCTTTGGAAAAAGTATTATTTTATGAAATATGATGATTGCTGCATACAAAAGACCTTATGCGCGATTTTTAAATATTCGCATAGTAATGAGACTTTAACTTAAAGAAACTGGCCTCAGAAGCTCTTTCTTTAAGCGAGTGCATTACAGAATTTTTTTTTAATTTTTCAATAAAATACAATACTATCTAATAAACTTAAATATTCTGTGAATTTCGGAAGTTTAAATTCATATTAAATTTGATTTTTCTTCTAGTAGTGAAGAGCTGGAGGAAAAGTTTTTTTACTTTCACTATTGTATTTCTATTTTTTAATATTCGCCCGCCCGTAGTTGTAAGTTTTAATTGTTTCAATAATTTTTATTACAACAAAAGTTTTGTGAGTGTTAGGAAAACACACACGCATATCCAAGCATGAAATTGTTTATTGTTCTTTCCCATACAAACATATAATACATACGTATGTGTATGTGCGTGTGTGAATAATTGAGGGAATATGTTAAATTACCAAAGTTTACAACTCTAAACAACTGCATACATTTGCACTTACAACCACATACATACATTCGCTGCACATGTGTAATGTATGTGTGTGGACCATGAAAGCAACTGGGGTATGGTTGCGTATAAGTAACAAATGAATTATTAAATTTTTGTTACTCATACGCTGCGGGAGATACATGAAATAGTTTGTTAATAAAGTTCATGAACAGAATATGTGGTTTGGAAAGTGTGAACTATTTTGTTTATTAATATTTATTATTAACACTAGTTGATTCGAAGGGAAGCAAATAAAGAGATTGCGGTTTTATTTATTTAAAAGAAAACTAATATAAATGAATTAGTAATGAAGGAAGTGAAGACAGACAGGAAAAAACCAGAGTATTTAGTTTGCTCGGCCTTGAGACATTTCAAATTTCAGCTAAGGCTACACATTAAGGCACTACAGTCCCAGGAACCGTTTATAAAAATGTTTATAAAAATTCCATTTTGTGTATGTCTGATTTAGTTGCATATTTGCGCTTGATATATATTTTTTTTAAACTGTTGACATATGTTCGTAATTTCGCTAATCTTTCGTTATTACCGTGTGACATTTTGTACAGTGAGCTGGCCAAATATGCAAAATAAATTCGCCTGTCCCGTTGAGTTTTTCATATGTGACAGACAAGACCACAAGAGATAGAATAATACACTAATGAAAACAACAAAAGCAATAATAATGAATGCAATGGTCATCTAATATGAAATAGCAAACGAAGTTAAGATAGAATTTCTTAAATTCGCAATTTTAGGAAATGTGTTATTGTTTGAAAAGTTCTTGTTATTTTTTCTTGGTTCATTCAAAATACTACTGAGTACTTATCGAGGAATATAAGACATAACTTTGGCAAAAACTCATTGAAGTCAAGTGAAAATTCACTAAATGAAAAGCAGCCAAAAATATCTGTAAAATTATATATTTATAATTATATATTATACAATTATAAATATATATAAAATTGTGGATGGAGCAGAACTAATTTCTTTAAACGAGCTATTAAAATATTTGTCATAAAATTCGACTGTAAGTTCTCAAAATTTAACATGAACACCAGAATTAATCCAAAACTAAAAATTTCCTTGAAGGTTAATTTCGTATTTGTAACAATTTCTTGGCACCTCTCATTAAATTTGTTTTGTAAAGAAACCGATTGTAGCTATACATCATCTTCAGTGTAATTTTTTTCATTATGTTATGCGTTGCCCTAATATAGTTTTTGGTTGTATGTGCATTTTGTCCGCCCGCTCGTTTGTCTCGGTACCCCTCTTAATTTTTTGCATCAATCTCTCATCCTTATTGTCAATTTAGTGTTATTGAAAATTGTGCCACTAACCGTAACACATACTCTTCATGTAGTACGGTTTTCTGCACTTTTTAGGTAAAATACTACGAGGAACATTTTCGTGGAACCCACTTACTTTAGATTTTATTTTGTTTTTTTCCGTAAAATGGTGGCAAAAACCACCTTTAAACGATATAATGGGCTGAAATATCCTACAGAAATATTTGTCGAAAATTTTACTCTTAATACATCAAAGTTAAAAACACCAGAAATTAGTCACCATACATGGATGGTACCAAAAAGGAAGTCAGTCAAGCCGATTTGTTCCATACATTCCATTTACATGTAACAAATTTTATTTCTATATCTGCCTCAGAAATAGAGTTATTAATACGAGTATTGACCACCTAAAGTTACGAAAAAGTCACACTGTGCACCGCCAGGAAACAGGAAAATTATAAATGGTTTGTTTTTTTTTAATTCAAATAATAGGAAAATAATTAGAATTTTCCTATTAATAAATATTTTTTTTATAAAATCTTTAATTATAAAATTTCTAAATCGACAACAACATGCAATATGACGCAAATCTTAAATTAAAATTGATGATTCTAAATATTAAAACAATCATCAAGTTGTGACTAGAAAATACTGCTTGAGTGTTGACAGTGTTTTTAACCACGTCATGATTGTGACACATACACATACAAGACAGTTTATGACATTTATTTTTCGACGATGTTTCGCTTAAATTAAATATTATACCCAAAAATTCTTAGATTTACAATCTTTGATATGGTTGAGGTCTCCAGAAATTGGGCTTAGAGGTCAATGATAAACAGCGAAAGTTTGCAGTTCACTTGGACTTGGCATTCATCATGGCAAAAGGATGAGAGAAATATGGACAGATAAATGGATACAAACATAATTTTTTTTTTTTTTAATTAATTAACAAACACAAACTGCGAAGCTACTTGGCTTATCTGCAGAGACACCCGGAGTCTGCGGCAGGAGTCGAACCTGCGACCTGCGGACTACCAGTCTAGTACACTAGCTACTAGTCTACGAAGGTACTCAAATGTAGAAGAAGTGTAGAGACATATTATAGATATGTAAAGTGAAGTTAGATAAAAAAGCTTTAGGAGGGATAATGAATTGATGTGAGGAAAATCAGCGCGAAAAACGCCTCTTTGTGAACGGATTATGTCGTTCAATTCTTTTAAAGTTGAGGCTTGAGTACTCCAGCCATTAGCCATTAGCAACACAAAGTGAACAACCAGCACCCAAGTCGATCATTTCAAAAAATAACTTGCAACTTTTCCTACCCAATTTAAACGATGTGCTTTTGAGCAGAAAATTAATTTAACTACTTGGAAAAAAATATAAATTAGTTTTCCGTTTCTTTGTCTTCTTTGTATTAAAAACGTATCAAAAATTGTTATTATTATATTTTTACCTTAAAGGATATTGTGATTATTAAAATGTTTGTCTTTTTAAATGCAATGTCCACTAATTTTTGCGCCTGCAATTCTCTTTCCCCGTTGCTTTCAGCACAGACATGGAAAGAAAATTTTATATCCACAATTATTTGTTTGGAAGTCTTTTATTTTTAATTCGCAGAAATTTTTATTATTTGCAATAGCTTAACCACTTTTCAATTTATAAAAATGGGACCACCTTAATTTAAAAGAAAGCACATGTTGTCGTTGAATTGCGAAACATTTCGATATTTCTGCATGTGTTTGTGTGTGTGTGTGCATCTGCCTATGTGTGTAGAAGAATATGTGTGCAAACTTTAAACTCACACTTACATATGAATGAATGAAATATTAATGAAGAGAAAAATTAAATTATTGTTGTATGCAAATGAAGCAACAACAACAATAGTTCAGCCTTTCATTGCTAAAGAAAAGAAAAGAACAAAAGAACAAAAGCGAAACTCACTTTCTTAAATGTGAAGTGCCACGTACTAAACCAGGTGTGCAACAATTTACGGTGATTGAAGTTTCTGTATAAAAAAAGAAACAGAAAGAAAAAATTGTACATGTGAGATGGTTAAGTCTTACTTGTTAGCAATTCCATGACAGTGTCGAGTGTTGGAATTGATGTTTTTCTTAAATTAAAATTTATATAGTTCATATGGAAATAGCAAGATGAGTAGTAAACTTGAGGCAAAAATAACAACAACAAAATATTTAAACATTTGTGTTCACTTAGAGTACATAACTAATTGTTTACAATTGTGAAAAAAATGTTTTCCTTTATTTTCAATTTTACATTCGAAACTCACCTCTCAATTCTCTCGCCAGCCATCGCGTTGCCAAAATCACGGCCAATTTGGAATGTGCAAAGGCATCGCGTGCATGAAATTTCACCGCCCAAGTGCCCACATTTAATGGATCATCAAAATCCATTTTTGCTGCGGCGTGAGCGTGGGCCGATACATTTATAATACGTCCATTTAGCGACTTTCGCAAATGACCCACCAGCAGATGAGTGAGTAGGAAATGTGACATGTAATTTATCTGCAAGTGCTGTTCGAAACCATCAGTTGTTGTTGTATTCGTTGGCTCGAAAATTACACCGGCATTGTTGATTAGTATATCGACCCGTTCAAATTCCTTTATAATGTTGCGTGCGAAACGACGAACGCTATCAAAGGAACGTAAATCCAAGTAACGTGCTTCCACAAAGAATTTGTCATTTATGTTGGCAGTTGATGTGGCATGATTTGATGTGTTATTGTTAGTGTTAGTGTTGCGGTCGTTCGGTTGTGGTGGCTTGGCAATAGCAATGCGGCAGCCCAACTCACGTTTAATGATATTAGCAGCTTTCTCGCCTGCCTGTATATTGCGACAGGCCAATATGACTCGTCCCCCACGACTGGCCAGAGCTTTTGCTATTTCGTAGCCAATACCAGAATTACCGCCGGTTACAATAACAATTTGTTCTTTAATTTGATTGTCATTTGGACAGAGTTGACCGCTCATTATGGTGCTGAAAAATGTCAATAGGAAAAAAGTGGAAAATTTTTACAAAAGGATATCTCGTACAACAATGTTTCGCCTTTTGGCAGAAGAATTAATAACGATGTGGGTTAAAGAAAATATAGTCATGCCTTTCAAAGAGCAATTTGTATACTGCAATATTCTGATCCATTAATATTTTTCAAAATTAGCATTGACACAATTTTGGTTTTTATCTATTGATGTTGTGTTTTTTTTTAATAATATATTATATTCGATTTCATTTTTGATTAATATTCGTAAATTGCATTGTTTGTTGTTTGTTTTCAATTATTTCTCCATTTTGGAAAAGTTGTATTCCTGTTTATGTCGAGCTAAACATATTTAAAAGGTATGTCCAACATATAAGCCCTTTCGTTAATCAGGGATTGCTTGTGGAACGCTTGCGCTGGTTTTCAATAGTTTTTAAATGACTTTTCACATTCTTAAGATGCTGTTACACGCATCAATATTTACCTTAAATTTTCGCGTTTGTTTAAAGAAAATTCGTCACATGCATACGCCATGTATAATATTGAAGAAGCAGTGTGGCACTGTTATTGTCAATCTTCATTTTGTTTTGTGTGACTGTAAAGTGTAAAGTGTACATTGTTCGTAAATGCATGACTGAGCTGCGTTCAATTTGCCAAAACAATTATATTATTAAAATCATTGACAGGGCTATTTTCTTGAACACATTTTTGCTCTATGTGCTCTGCGCATTATGTTTCTTAAATAGTACTGTTATAGAAAAGTACCGCTTTATGTAAGTACTATTTTTTAAAATTATCGTTTAAGACATTAAAAAAGCAACTTTTTCAAAAAGCAACTTTTCCAAAGAGTACTTTTTCCAAAAGGTAGCTTTCCTATAATAACATTTTCGAAAAATATATCTTTTCAAAAAAGTATTTTTTTCAAAAAGTACCTTTCTCAAAAAATACCCATTTCAAAAAGGACTTCTTTTAAAAATAAAATATTTCTAAGGCTACCTTATCCAATAACAAATTTTCCAAAACGTGCATTTTCCCAAAGATTCCTTTCGACAAAGTAACTTTTCCATATTCTGAAGTTTGTGAAGTGAAGTACCTTTTCCGAATAGTACCTATTCTAAAAATTAGATATTGCAAACAAGTCCTTATAAAAAAGTACATCCTGCTGAAGCATCTTTTTAAACAGGTACCTATTCCAGTATGACTCCAATTAATTTTACCACTTTTTGTAAATTTTTGTCATCTTTGAAAAATAATTTGTACTCGCTGGTACAATTCACATCTTAAAATATATTTATAGAAAAAGTTCGAAAATATGTACGGTTCTTAATCCTTTTTTTCTTATATTTAGTACTTTAAAAGATAAATGGGTTACAAAAAAGTACCAAAATTCAATTTTTACCGTATTTAACTCCTAAAAGTATATGTAAAAAAGTACCAAACACGTAAACGCTAATTTTTCTAATTGATTGGCATACACTTTAAATATTATTTTTATCTGTCATAGTTTTGGAGATATAAGGTTGTCGATCTTACGCATATTTACCCCATCAGTGTAGGGGTTTCAAGAAATACCTTTTTAGTTGATCCGGCCATTGGAAGAAGTACCTGCGCACCGAATTTTAACTCTCTAGCTTCTGTCGTTTGGTGTGGGCATTAATGTGTCAATGAGGGAATGAATCAAGGAGAATTTGACTTTTTATACAACGTGGCGCAAAAGTAATATCATAATATGGATTGGCTGACATTTTTTCAAATGGCACCGAATGTCACTGTGCTATAACATTTATGATTTATATATGTAGTCCAGTCTTGTTGAACCTTCGTAGTGAACAGACGTGTTAGCGGAGTTTTTTTACATAGTAAACAAAAAAAATACAAAAAAAAAAAATATTCGTAATAAGTACTGATTCGTAATAAGTACGGGTTTTTGTTAAAATTTGCTTTATTTGCACTAATAACATTTTTCATATAATCTGAAACAACAAAAACAAAAAAAAAAAACAACCGTAAACAAAGTGACTGAGGAATACTCTGCATGAGTACCTCAAAAACAAACAATTGTGAAGTGAGTTCTAACGGCAGAAATGCCTATTTTACTGTGAGTTCAGAAGCTCTTAATGCAAACAATAAAAATAAAAAAATTGATGATAGTCTTTTTCTAACGGCAAAGCCAATTTTACGTGAGCGATCAAATTCGCTTACTCCGATGCCAAGTAGTGATTCTCTAACATTACCGCTGCCTAGTACTTCTTTATTTAAATCAGCGCCATTATCCGCTCCGGGCTCGTGTTCTTCACTTAACCAAGTTATCACAATAGACAAGAGTATTCAGAAACCTAAGGTGCCTGTCGGAATGGACAGATATATTACAGTAGTAAAGCGCGGGCGTAGCCCAAATTCGTCTAAAATCTCATCGGTTCCCAAGATATCCAGGGATAACGACGCCGCCCCAGTTAACCGTCAAAATCGTTTTAAAATATTGCAGAATGACAACGAAAAACCCGAAGCATCCTCGAAAAAAACCTCCAAACCACCACCCATCTATTTGAGGCAAAAAAATTCTAACACACTTATCAAAAAACTAATCTCGGTCATTGGTGAAAAGGCATTTCACATTGTTCCAATAAAACGTGGTAACATTGACGAAACAAAAGTTCAAATATATAATGAAAAAGATTTCCGGAAAATGGTTAATGAATTAGAAAAAAATAAAACAAGTTTTTACACATTCCAGCTTAAGAGCGCCAAGGGCCTACAGGTCGTATTGAAGGGCATAGATTCTTACATTGTCCCTGCTGAAATAAAAGATGCTCTCACCCTCCAGGGATTTAAGGTAAAGAATGTCTCTAACATAATAAACAGGGAGAAGATCCCCCAACCCCTATTTCGCGTTAAACTGGAGCCAAATGATGTAATACTGAAGAAAAATGAGACCCATCCCATTTACAATTTAAAATATCTATTATACCGGAAAATCACAGTTGAAGAACCACACAAGCGTTCTGGTCCCGTACAGTGCCATAATTGCCAAGAATATGGCCATACGAAAACTTACTGTAAATTACCTAGTGTTTGTGTTGTGTGCGGTGAATTACACAATACTGCTATTTGCAATAAGTCGAAGGACCAGAAGGAAAAAAAGTGCAGTAATTGTGGAGGTAATCACACTGCTAACTACAGGGGATGTCCTGTGTTCTCTTTTGTTAAACAAGCTATGAGCCAAAAGCCTAAAGTAACTCCAGCGCAAACAGGAAATACGTACTCCGCTGCTTATCCTCCTATGGCTCAACCAATTTCTACACAAGTATCGTATGCTGACGCTGTGAAGATCAATTCAGTTCCAGTGCAAAAAGTGTCACCACCAACTAGTACAACAAATGCAAATGCAAGCTTTAATTTCAATCGCCTTGAAGCTACTATTGACAATTTGGTGCAAACAATAAACAACTTTACAACAAATATGACTAGTATGATGCAAGAAATGCTGCGAATGCAGAACACACTGCTTCTAGCATTAGTTAACAAGCCATGAACACGTTAAAAGTATGTTTCTGGAACGCAAACGGCATTCGCCAACATAAAAATGAACTAGAGCACTTCCTCACGGTGAAGAATATTGATATAATGTTGGTATCTGAGACTCATTTGACTTCGAGAAGCATTTTTAAAATTTGTGGCTACACCTTATATGATACAAAGGACCCGAGAGGAAGAGCATGCGGAGGATCGGCAATTCTAATAAAGTCAAGACTCAAACACCACATTCTTGAGAACATTTGTGAGGACCATCTGCAGGCAACAAATATTTGCATTGAAAATTTTTGTACAAATTTCGTGATATCATCCATTTACTCCCCTCCCAGATTTTCAATCACTGAGGATCAATACGAGGATTTTTATAAAACTCTTGGCCCTTGTTTCATAGCAGCTGGCGACTACAATGCAAAGCATACGTTCTGGGGGTCGCGTCTTATTACACCTAGAGGTCGAGCATTGTTCAACACAATTTCAAAAATGGGTTTGGATGTCATTTCTAGCGGGGAGCCCACTTACTGGCCTACTGACACACAAAAAATTCCGGATGTTATAGATTTTGGGGTCATGAAAAATATCCCTAGGGATTTAATTCATGTTGAAGCTTCACATGATCTCTCCTCCGATCACTCTCCCACGATCGTTACAATTTGCAGCCCACTAAGAAGTGACTTACCTCACCCATATGTGAAGATGATAAATCGTGTTAACTGGCTGGGGTTCAAAAAATATCTCAGTAGTCATTGTACGGAAAACATCAGGCTTAGAACTTCCGATGATATTGAATTCAACATTGCCAATCTTACTGAAAATATTAAACAGGCTGCTAAACATGCCACTACTTCCTATCCGCAGACTGGGTTTAATAAAATTTATTCTGCGGATATTGAACGTCTCGTATGTGAAAAAAGAAGAGCTAGAAGGGAATGGCAACAGCACAGATCACCGCAACATAAAATCAGACTTAGAGAATGCACTAAACGACTCCAAGAGTTGCTTGCATCTGAAAAATCTGCTTCTCTTAAGAACTATCTGGAAGGTCTCGATGTCACAGCAGCATCTAATTACTCCTTGTGGCGCGCAGCTAGAAAACTTAAAACACCCGTTGAGTTTAAACCACCCCTGCGCACTTCGACCGGAGGTTGGGCAAGAACCAATACTGAAAAAGGTAACATATTTGCTGAGCATTTAAAACACGTATTTACCCCAAACTCATGTACTGGTGCTGTTGATTTGCCGAGTGTAGTTGCTCTACCCCCTCGACCCATGAAGTTTAAGATGCGTGATGTACAAAAACTAATTGCTGAAGCTCCGGGTATTGATGGAATTAGTAACAAGATGCTGATGCAGTTGCCTCGTGTTGCTATTAAAATCCTGTTGTTTATTTTTAATGGCATTTTACGACTGGAGTATTATCCACACAGCTGGAAACTTGCTATGATCAAAATGATTCCAAAGGCGGGCAAAGATCTTACGAAGGCTGAGTCATATAGGCCAATAAGTTTATTGCCAACAATTTCAAAGCTCTTCGAAAAGCTGCTAATGACTAAATTGTCCCCAATTCTAACTAATAATGGGTGTATACCGGATCATCAATTTGGTTTTAGAAGTCAGCATAGCACCATTGAACAAACTCATAGATTGGTTCATTTCATAAGAAGAACATTTGAAGAAAAGAAGTATTGTTCTTCCCTCTTTATTGATGTCTCTCAGGCATTTGATAAAGTGTGGCATGAAGGCCTAATTTTAAAACTGAAGACATATGTACCCATAAACATTCTAAATCTTTTAGAAAGTTATATTCTTGGACGGAAGTTCACTGTCGTGGAAGGAGATTTCATGAGCGTGCCCGAAACTATCTCATCTGGTGTGCCACAGGGTAGTATACTGGGGCCAGTTTTGTATTTGATTTGTACCTGTGATATGCCTTTGAGCAGTAATATCCTCACTTCTACATTTGCCGATGATACAGCCTGCCTTAGTATGCATGAAAACCCTCACGAGGCATCCCGATATCTTCAGAATCATATTAGCCTGTTGGAACTATGGTTGAACTTATGGAGAATAAAAGTAAATGAACAAAAGTGTGTTCATGTCACATTTACCCTACGAAGAGACACTTGTTCCCCCATTCGTATCAACAATCAAGTTGTTCCTCAACATTCACAGGTGAAATACCTTTTATACACCTTGACCGTCGCGACGGCTTACATAGAAACACCACCTTGACTCTAAGCTAACACAAATGAAACTTAAATTAACTCAGATACATTGGCTGATTGGTAGAAAATCTAACCTCAGTCTAGATTGTAAACTTTTAATATACAAGTCGCTTTTGAAACCCATATGGTGTTACGGAATTCAGCTATGGGGCACTGCTTCAGCTTCCAATGTAGAAAGAATACAACGAATGCAAAACAAAATTTTAAGGTTAATAACATCGGCTCCTTGGTACATGAAAAATTCAATTTTACATCGTGATTTAAATATGCCACTTGTGACTGCAGAAATTGCAAAATATGCAGGCAAATATTTAACAAAACTCGAGTCCCATCCTAATCCCCTTGCTCGTAACATCTTGAACTTTCCTGGACACATCCGCTTAAAAAAGAGGGATACTACGGCCTTAACACGCAACGCAGATGAAACTTTTTGAAAATAATTTTGTGCTTAACACGACATTTATGTATTTTTAATTATTATCACTAAGTTTATGTCCGACACTGGTTGGGCCTAATTATTCTATCTATATTTAAGATTTGAACACTTTTTGTTAGTTCAGTTCTGAAGATACAAAAAATAAAAATTAGTGGGAAAAAAATATATGTAGAGAATTAGTTGCCAACAAGCCATAGGGTGATACACACCTCAAAAACGTGGAATTGTTGTTACTGCTTATTTGACAAATACTCAGGCTGTCGTGTTAACTCAGCGTGAATTTTGTCATCGTTTTCCCCGTCGCCTATTTCCACTGAATGAAGAGCCAGTAATGTAATTGCGGCATTTCCATTGATAAAGTGATTGTCCCTTATTTTTTGAAAACGCCGACCAGATGCAGACCGTAACAACCATAAATGGTGAGCATTACAGGCAGATGCTAAAGGAGTTTTTTTTTTTTTTTTGGCACAGGTCGCTGCAATGGGGCTTGATCATTGTTGGTTTCAACAAGACGGAGCAACCGCTCACAAAGCTGGGGCTACATTGGAGATTTTAAGAGAGCAATTTCCAGGTTGAGCAATCTCCCGTTTTGAAAATTTTAAACTAGCCATCCAGATCGCCACATCTAACAGCATCAGACTTCTTCCTTTAAAAATTTTTCAAATTTCGCGTTTAGCGCAACAAACCACAAATCTTACAAGTCTTGAAAAAAGACATTGAATAAGAAATCGCCAATTTGGAAGCCATATGTTTTGCGAGCAACATTTCAAAATGCCGTAAAACGATCGCAATTATGCATCAACTAGGGAGGTGGCGATTTGAACGATATTAATGTCATTAAATTTACACTTTTAAATAAACTTTTTATGAATGCAGAATTCTTTTTTTATTTTATAACAAAATGGCAGCCAGTTTATTATTATGACATTACTCTTGCGTCAACTTGTATATACAACTCGTAGGTGTACCTCGCCACGCTTCGCTGTGGGGGAACACGTGTTACATGTTACTGGCACCCTAGAAAGTAATGCCCTTTTCATGTTCGCATTAGAACAAAAATAGTAATAGCAAATTTAAAAAAAGGTAGCGTGGAATTCTGCAATAAAGTTGAGTGCAAAACGTGTTATAAATTTCCATGTTTTAGGTGCAACATATTTGGAAAAGAACATGTTCTTTTTTGCAATACAGCTTATTTATTAGAAACATTTAGAAGGGGTAAAATATGTATAACATTTTTTATGTGAAACGAAAATCTTAAAACAAAAGCTGCAAGCGCTTTTCCGATTGTTTTTTTTTTCAACTCATACGCACAAGTAATACATATGCTTGTGCTAGTAGCAACTTTAAGCCCTTAAACCTCCCTAAAATACTAAGTCAATTTTAATAAAATATATTTTTTTGCACATCTGCAGAGAATTACCTTTAAAGTAATATAAATTTCGGTTGCATAATGTGAATGTAAAGAAGGCCACAAAAATACCTCTTGAACTTTAATTATTTTCAATGTTTGAGTTTGATACTAAATTTCTTTTCTAAAATCTTAATTAGTTTGTATACGAGTGTATTAATACTACTGTTTGGCTTCTTACTTGGCTTCTTACTTGCCATATTCGGGATTTTACAAAAAAATATTAACAAAACTATTTTAGAAAGTTAAAAAAAAAAAAATTTGGAAAACCAATTTGGGATATTTTCCCCAACTAATCGTTAGAAACAGTGAATGTTTTCAAACTGCTTAAACTTCACTGACGATTTGAAATGTCGGCATATGAAGAGCTAAAGCCACAACAAACATTTTTTGTAAATAAAATATTTTATTACACATTTGTTAACAATTGTAAAGTTTCTTTCGGAAATCTAACTTTATTTTTTATTGTAAAGTTAACAAGCACAAACTGCGAAGCTACTTGTCTTGCCTGCACAAACACCTAGAGTGATTGGCGGGAATCGAACTCGCCCCCTCGGACTACTAGTCTAGTACACTAACTACTAGTCTACGAAGGCTCCATTATTAATTTAGCAAGCGATTTCGATCTTATTAAATAAATCCAGCTTGTCCTTAAATTCGTCAAATTGCGGAACATCGAAATTATCGCTTCATGTTTTAAGGCCTTAAATTTTCTTTTGATGTAACTGTAGTATTAATATTTCGTTGCTGCTCAATGAAGCCTCCTTCATGTTGCTTTTATTTGTTGAAGTTTGTATTAATCAAATATGGCCCCTCGCGTTTTGCAGGATGTTACTTAATTGTGCATAAAATGGATGGGGGTGTTACCTGGGGCTTAGTCGAAAGTGATGCAAATGAGGGATTTGAAATTGACATTTTGTAATTATTTTCTAATAATGAAAAAAGTTTTCAATTAGTTTTTTTTTGGTACATGTTAAATGTGACGAAATTTATTTAAAACATTAGAAATATTTAAATTAATAATAATGAACATGTAATTGAATTTTTTTTTTATTTTTATTTTCTAAAATTTAATTTAATATATGAAATGATAGAGAAATAAATTGGAGATAATTAGCAAGTAGTAATCGACCAACTGACAGTTTACTAAAGTCTCTAAGCACTTCATTTGAAAATAACAAAATAGCAATTAATTCATTTCAAAAAAAAACTGAACTCAGCTATAATTAGATATATTTATAGACAGCGTTTATCCTCTTACAGAACTTGGTGTTTTATTTAAGCTGCTTTCCAGAGGAGAAGAATATACTAATTGAATTAATTTTAATATCCTTTTTGTGAGCATTATCTTTTTTTATTTTTGAAACAATCAAAATCACTTCGAATTCCTTTTACTTTTTAAATAACCTGCAAAAGCATTCTGCTTTTAACAAACTTTTGGAACTTTTATATCATTACCTTCAGTTGCAAAGAAGTTAAATCCAATTTCATAAACTTTATAGCAGAGGGATAAAACTTTCTAAAATCTTATGCCTTCAGTATAAGTGTTTTGAATCTGTGAATACATTACAAAACGACGAATAAGAACGTAATATCTGTTTTTTTTTCTGCGAACGATGTCTTTTTACTAATTCCATCGTACTATTGCATTAAAAGATTAATTTTCTCAAATTGTGGACTTGGCTCCTTTGCAACTGAAGTTAGTTATCTCTTCCAACTCAGTCCATTTTCCCATATTACCTCATCATCACAGCTGGTGGCGTATCTTTCTTTCCATTCTGCCACCATTTGTCATCGATAAACTGTTTTTGCACCTTTTTACTGAAGTTGAACAATCTTGAAATAAATCAATGAGTTCAATAAGCAAAAGTGTGCTGTTGTTGTTGTTTAAATTGTAACTGTATGTAGTGTTGTTGTATTTTCCATTGCCGGTTGCACGTAATTTATGCGTTGTTTGTATTTTTAGTTTAACTGTGGCAAAGTACTTGGCTTGAACACAAAAGAAGCGTAAAATTGTTAATTTGTTTACGCATTAGTAAATGACATGACCATGCGGCAATTGTGGTCTTTGCGACCTCTTTTTATGTTTTGAAAGCAAACAAATAAACAACAACAACAGCAACAAAAATTGCAAAAACTTCACAGCATTTCAATACATGAAACCATCAATTTTCATCCATATGACGTACTTACAAACACACTATTAACCCTTGTGACCCACAAACACAAATATGTTGTATTGTTGTTTTCTTTCAAATCAATGCAAACTTTCTCTATAGTTAGAACTTTCTATGGTATGGTACCATCGAAAACGTGCTCATGCTCCCCAGTTAATACCAGGATGGCTCATTAAGTCCACGACTCTTTTAATGAAGCGCAGGTTTTTGAATAGAAATAAATTTTATTTTTGAACATAGTCTTCATTCAGCTGTATACACTTAGTCCAACGTTTCTCTAATGTTTTCTATCCTGTAAAAAAAAGGGTAAGCCGAGTTCATCAAAACAGGATATTTGTTTGTGAGATGATTTCATTATTGCGTGTCAAATCTCTTTCCGGCTTTGCAAAATTATATAATTATTCAGGGCTAGATCCGACATATGTACGAGGGAGTGATTCGTAGCCTTATTCGTGGAATTTAGCAATGGAACAATGCACCCTTGCATTGTTCTGATGGAAAATAACTTTTTTCTTTGCCAAACGCAGTCGATTTTTCAAGTCCTTGGCATAATATTCGCCATTGATTGTTTTACCTTTTGAAGGGTGTCAATGTGGATTATACCGCGTGAATTCCAAAAACGGTGACCATAATTGTATTGGCTGACAAACCCACCTTGGCCTTCTTTTGCGTCCTTATTACCCTTCAACAACGCCAAACATTCCTGCGAAGTTGTGAATCAATTACGTTTGTAATCGAACGCGCCAACTGGGAAAGATTTTTCATTTAAAATTGATCAAGTGGTCATTCAAAATTGAAACCACTGAGCCATACGATATGCCTATGCCTCCCACAATCTCTTTCACTTTCAGTCTGCAATCGGCCAACAGCCATATCGTGGATTTTTTCTTCAATTAGTTCTAGTGTAGGCCACACCGCGCTTATACGGCCTCAACGATATCCAGTAAACGACTTTTTTGCCAATGAACTTGATGGTATAAAATTTCATAATGTTTAGCAAAGCTTAGCCTTGGTTTGAGTGATAGTTTTTTTCGGCAAAAAATTATGCTTAACGAGCGCGCAAAATTTATTTTTTTTAATTTTCTTTAAAATCACGCAGTAGTCAAACACAAAGTAAATGATGCATGTTGTTAAAATTTTTAAAGGAGTTAAATTGTAGATGCCTGCTGCCAGGTGCAGTGTTCCCCTATCAGTTAAGAGGAGGGAAATTCAAAAAGTTACGAAACTATTGAGCCACCCTTATAGTCAAATTTACTTTTTTTGTAATTTCTGATTACCGAGAAAAGGTAATGAACATCATTCTCTATTGGGGTTTGATGAGATTTAAACTCGAACCCTTAAAGGAAAATTACGTTGAATTGTGCAACTTGTTTGGCATGGGTCACACAAGGGTTAAATAGGCACATAAAAGTTAATCAGAAGGCTTCATGCAATATACATATTTACAAGCATAAATAGATATATATTTAAATAACTTCTTGTTGTTGCTGTTGTTGCTTTAACTTGTAATTGTATGGTTTATTATGGCAGATTGTGTGCGTGTTTGTGTGTGTGTGTCTATATATTTTTGGTCTGTCCTGCTTCATGGCAATTGTTTGCTTTAGCAACTACATACTCCTACATCGTACTTCCATTAAGCTCGTAGTGCCTTGTTATTCTTGCTGCTGCTACATTCATTGCTGTTGTGGTTTTGCTTCATAGAGCAGCAGCAGTAGTATTTTTAATTTGCAACAATTTGCTTTGAAAACACGTCACGTTATGGCATTTGAAATGATTTTTTCTTCTGCCAACCAGTGTAAATCTGTCACTTGTCGTTTTATAAATTTTATTATAAATTTTTCAAATTTTCATATAAAAAATGTGGAAAAATACAAACATACTTTTGTACATTTTATAATTGCGTTTAACGTAACATTGGCACATGGACATGGGTTTTATTGAATCATCGAATGGTAATAAATTAAATTAATTTATATGCAGCATTTTTTTAATTTTATTACATGTTAATTAAATATACAATAACATCAACGATTCATAAAATAATATCCATTAAAATATATAAATATTTCAACCATATGAGCAGCGATTTGCCACAAGGACTCTTTAACCTCAAATGCTACCGATGTTGTTGCATGAGAAGGGGGCGACATTCGATAATCATTTTGAGGTTCATTATTGGCACGCTCAATAATCTCACAAAGCCACTGAAATTATTTAATAATTTTTATTGTAAAATTATTTTTGTTTATTTGAGAGCCGCATTAATTATTAGTTTCAGTCTTTAAATACTAGAAAGAAAATAGTTCTTTTTCAGTTAAATTGTTGTCTGAATTTAAAAAATAAACATTTTGTAGGTGATTTAATGAATTTGGTTACTAAAAAGGAAATAAAGTTTTTTCTGTGTAGTTGTTAACGAAAGTATTAATTTTTAAAGAACTTTCTTTAGAGATAAATTTTCTAAAAAAAAACATTTCAAATTCTATTTCCTACTTCTGTCATATTTTTTAGATTTTTTCATTTCCTTTCACACATAGAAAATTTATGAAAACAATGTTTTCTTATGAAAGTGTTGGACAATTAATTGCACTGCTTCACAAAACGATAGTTGCTAGTGACGTGAATCTATGAAAAACTTGCTTCATTCTACTAAACGGAAATCGAAAGTCTAATTGAAATGTAGAAAGCTTTTCATTTCACCGTTTCACAGAATAGAAAATGACCCCCCCAGTTTTGCTTTAATTTGAAAATGTATTCATTGATTTGAAGATTTAGTATACAAACTTATTTGCTTTAACTGCTCACCGTATTATGATTATAATTCCCACCGTAATGGCCGCAATTGTAGGCCACCAGGTCTTGAAAGGATCTGCGTTCTCAAAAAGCGACATGACATTTTCCATTTTTCCCTGAATGTTTTTAGGTCTTTCGCAAATTCACCTTTTGCTGTGGCTTTGTGCACTTTTTATTTCTATATTTTGCTCTTTTTATTTACAAAAAAAAAGTTGAAAACATTTTTTGAGGTGCAACAAACCAAGTCCTTAAAGACGGGCACTTTTGATATTATTTTTTCTTTTGCTGATTTTGCTTTATTCTATAACTTTTGTTCATTTGTATTTTAAAATTCTGCGGTTTTTTTATTTTCCTTTTATTTTCAATACAAGGAAGGTCACTTTTCCATAATGTCTTTCTAAAAGTATTTTTCCAAAAAAAAAAAATAAAAAAATAAATAAATAAACAAACTTTTTCTTAAGCATACGACTTTCTGCCCTCACCCGCCAATTACCGGCACGACAATGATAATATATATTTTTCGATTTCAATAAAACTCAAAAGAACTTCCCTTCCCTTCCCTTCGGTAAATTGTAAAGAACGGAAAACAAACTAAATTAACTTTTTTAAGCTCCATAGATAAAACTTGCTGTTAGACAAACAGACAGACACACACACTTGTTTTGTATATTTCTCCCGCATTTTTTTTCATTTTTCATAATATTAATAATTTTTCCTTTTTCAAAATATAATTTATTCATGCTTAAGAGCAGCGACACTGGCTTGTCTGGCTGCGTTTGTGTGATTTGACTTGAGTTGATTTTGTATATATTTTTTTTTATTTGTACTAAAAATTCAATTTGAATATTTTATTTTGCTCGTTTAAAAATGCAGATTTATTTTAATTTTTCTAAGGTTGAAGTAAAAGTAATTTCCCATAATGATTACTCGTAGGAATTATTTAGAATAGTGCCTGTTGCCAATACAAATATGCCTCTTGAGCAAAATCCAAATTTTTTCTAACAACAAAATGGCAGCCATTACTTTTGCGCCACCTTGTTCCTAATATATGCGAGTAACAAATATTTCGCATGGCTTTTTATCCAACCTAATATTCTTGTAACATTTTCTAACGATTCACAGCGAGAAGATGATTTAATTCAATTCTTGTTCTGGAGATGACGGGAGATGGTAAAATTGTGCGGGTATTGGGATGCGTTGTGTTGTCGTTACTTTTGATCTCTTTACTCTGTCAAATCTGCAAAAACAAACATAAAAATTTATAAATAATAAAAAACAACAACAACGAGAAAACATAAAACAAAATAATTGTGATTTTCATGTAGCTAATGACAGAATTGTGATCACAAATGGGCACATGCGAATGAGCTGAAATAAATTACTGTGGAAAGAAGGAAATAGGGAAAGTTTGAGCAAATTTTCAACAAACTAAAAGTTATTTTTAAATAAAAAAAATAAAATAAATTGTTATAATGAACTCGTGAGAATAAGGAAATTTTACAATGACATGATTTTCTTCAATTGTCCAACTGTTGCAAGTCTAACAAATAAATAACTTCATGACATTTTTAATAAAAACTATTTTACTCTAGGGATTTCCTCAGCTGAAGGCAAGTTGGGGGCTGATGTGTTTTCAATAATTGTGATTAAATTTATTGATAGAGATTTAAAAAAAAATGAAATTATTCTAAGAAGAAAAAACAACTGCTAAATAAATTTTCTTCTTCGATACCTTGTCAGAAATATGATTATTAGATTTGAGAGAAGAACATTGCCATAGAAAGAATGTCATCAGGGCACATTAATAAGATACAGTCACTTCTACAACAAATGCAACAAACAATAATATAAAAGTAACACGGCCTTTGTTGGTATAATTTGCTAGACTAATTTTTAAAGCAAATTTCTTGAAATTATATTTTAAATATAATTCAGAATAAGCATTAATTTAAATTGAACAGGCTAAAAAATTAAATCAAATTACACTTGATGAATAATTTGAGCTTTAGAAAAGAAATCTAAAAAGGGGAACTTTGAGTCTGATAAACATTACCAATAAATTCTAAAACTATTAAGCTATGTACAGACGGTTGTAAGATCTGACAATATTGTCAGTAAAATATGTCTTACAATGTCTTGCAACTGTGTGAACTGCCAATTTTCGTCTTACAACGTTGGTAGAAAAAGCATTGTCAGCCTATTGTAATCCAATAATATTGTTAGATATCTGCCAATCGTGAGAACACTCTTCTTAGCTATTGCCAGGTAATTGTCAGACGTTGTAAGTTCATTTTTTATTGGTAGGTGTGCTTAAAGTAATGCACCTGACAATGGAATCATTGTCAGACAAATATTTCTACTGGCAACACTGCGCGCGCATAAACGTAAATTTAATGTTTTAAATTTTCTGGCAATGCCGAAAAGGAAATTTGTTGTACAATAATCTAACAACCGTGTGAACTGACAATTTTTATTGGTAGGTAAATTTATTGCCAGACAGTTGTCTGACAATGAAATTGTAAGCTTTTCTTACAATCGTCTGAACTAACAATGTACCTTTTTGTAGCCATATTGAATTGTCAGAGCATTGCCAGCACGTTGGTAAATCAAACAATATTGTCAGATCTTACAACCGTCTGTACATAGCTTTACAATACTTTAAAATACTAAGTGGAGCACAAAGTTCCCTGAACCACCCAAAAATGTTATATTTCATGTCAATCCTTTAGAAACACTCGAATATTTGGAAGCCCATAATAGTGTTTAGGATCATCATCCCGCTTTAGCTTCCATCTGTGCTTAGCGAATGAGAGCATTTTGCTTAGAAAGATGTCAAAACAGTCTACAGCGGTTGAGCCAATTCCGCACGTGGAAAACATGGTCAAGTTATTAACGAACATTGAAGATATGCAAAGTACTTCCCATTTGGTTATGACCTAATAAAAAATAACTTCGAAAGAAGCCAATAAGATCCACACTTCATGTGCTTCAATTACTAATATTTATTAGTTGGGTTGAAAACAATATACAACTATTTAATGGCATTTTTAAAACTACATTTTTCAAATATGAGGCACCCTTTTTATATTTTTCGTTAAGTTCCTAAACGAATATAAAATATAAATTAAAAATAATTAAATTAAACAATTTTAATTTATTTTTTAAGTTTAAGGTCCTTATTTTTTATTTTATCTATCGAAATTTTGGTACTCTTCCATTACCATTATATTATATAATTATTTTATACAAAAAATATTTTATTTCATATACGACAAAAACTTTCTCATATTTTTTCAAAAGTTAATTTTAAAATTTATATAAAATAAACAAATGCCCTCAAGATGGTAGTCGAAGAGTTCCGAAATATCCATAAAGAAAATGAAATAATAAAGACCTTAAACTTAAAAAATAAATTAAAATTGATTAATTCAATTACCTTTAATTTTTATTTAATTAGCTGACCCGTGCAAACGTTGTTTTGCCTTCAAATTTTATTTTCACTGTAAGTCTGGTTTCGTTGCAAAGTCATGGCGGATTGATATTTCGAAGAAGAATGAAAGGTGCACTAAATCGACATAGCAGTTATGGTTCAAATACCGGTATCGGGCTTATTAACAACACTACACGCTGATTAAAGACCCAAAGCCTTCAGCGAAATACAGCATAGGCTTATCGCGCTAATCTCTATCGGGCAAAACACAAAATCGGTGCAGTAGTTCTTGAGTTACGGTGCAAAAACACAAAAAACTAAATATTGCGCCATCTGTCTTACGAACTTCAAACTACACAGAAACACTCCTCACGGCCCATAGAGCATGCATATAAAATTTGAGTTTAGCGATCACGAACATACACGTATTTTTATATATGTAGAGATATTTATTTGAAAACTGAACTAATAATATAAAAATGGGCCTCTCCCATTTTTGAAATATAGTTTTAAAAGTACAATCAAATAATTATACTCTTATATTGTTTTCAAACCATCTAAACTTTTTTTTTTTGCATTATATTTTTGTTATTTAAAATTTTTTAACATATTTTTTAAAATGTATCATATTTTGGTAGCGCTGTATTTTCTGAAAAAAAAGTGTTGATCTGTCCTGTTGATCAACAAATAACAAAGAACAGACGCCCGCTTACAGACATAGTAAATCAGTTAAATCCGTTAATAGCTCTTGGTTTGGAATGGCGCCAATGACTCGCCATGTTATTTCGAGTATCAATGACACTCAGATTTTAGATGGAGATCGGTGCAACCTGATATCCCTCTGAGACTCTACTCTCGAGACCGCTTATTGTGCGCGACTGCATAAAGCAGCTACACCGCATATCTGGGATATGTTATGCTTTATTAATTGATTTATTTATTAACACTTTCCGATATATATTATTCAAATCAAATGCATACACACGTACTTAAATTTATCACTATTACCTTTTAATATTTGACTGTTGCCCCTTCAACCGCATTGTGGTTGCTAGACAATTTAAAGCAAACGCAGTCGGAAGTTTAATTTATTTAAGACCATTCATTTAATTCATTCACTTGCTGATTGTAAATTGTACGTATTTAAATTTCCGATTTAATGCATCATAAATTCGAATCACGATGCTGTTGATGACGACGTTTCGCACTCATGTACAATCATCATGAATGTGGATGATGTGCATGTTTGTATATAAAAAATAATATTAAAGGTTTAAATATATAAAAGTTTGCCATTAGTTATTTGTAGGTGTTTGCAGTATGTGGTAGCGATATTATTTTGACGGGACATCATTCATTTCTTGCTTCAGTCACCATGATAAGTTACAGGAGTGATGTATATGTCGGAATGATAAAAAACAAAACATTCGGGCAAATTCGAAACAACTAATGCGATCAGCTTAAATAGACACATTTGTAACGATAAAGGACTAAGTATTATGTGTCGTTGTATTGGTATTTATACGTAAAAGGTGGCGCAAAGTACTGTCATAATTTTAACTGGCTGCCATTTTGTTCTAAAAGAAAAAAAGGGGCTTCATTTTTATAAAAATTTTATTCTTGAAGTGTGTATCGCTCCATGGCTTGTTGGTAACTAATTCTCTATATCTCTATCTACATCATAAATATCAAATGCAAAAATGGCCGCCAATTCTAAAAATTACATTCGTTTGCACCACTCTGTACTATTCAATCTTTTGAATAAATGCCTTAAAACTTTTGAAGCAAAAGCACGGCAATTAAAATAGGTCCCTCAGAGGGTAAAATAGGCGGGAAGAAGAATGTTGTAGGAAAGTTTTGACTTTCAATATCTTCGGACTTATTAGCGCTGTACTAAGAATCAGTTAAACTATTTTAAAAGAAATTATTAGAATATCAATATCTCTAGCCTGGCATTTTGCGATAGTTTCATTTTGTTCATGTAATGGAAAATAAATAATCTGGCAACATTAAAACAGAATTGTTTTTTTTTTTTTACATGGAATTTCTAACGAATAACAAAATTTTCGTTCCGCCAGTAAAAATTCTTCTGGAGAAATTTCCAGCTACGTCCATGATAGGCGGGATACTTAGAGCTCTGTAAATCTGGTTTAAAAGAAATAAGTTTATAGTAGAAAAACAAAGAAGTAGCAAAAAAATTTATTTTTACGCTATTAAGAAGTTGGTTTACAAAATCTTGTTTTTCAGAGACAGTTTAAAAATTGTATATCGATAATATTCAAAAAAAAAAATAAATAATTGCGCGAATAATTGCAGCATTAAAAAATTAATGACCTTCTTTTTCCGATGTGAAGTTGTGCATTATTTTAATATATATTTTTTTTATTTTGTAAAGAAAAACAACAATATACATTGAAATAATGCAACAACTTCCATCGATGGATTACAAAATTTTGCCATTAAACCTGGTATTCTGTTAAAAATTTCATACGAAATGCTGTCAAAATCCATATGAAAATATTTAGTATGAAATAGTTAAAAAATAATATTGTACTTTGTTTATGTTTTATAAAATAAATTAAATGTATCTGGCAACATTCAAGCAACATATTTTCAACTTGATGAATGGCGCTTATTTCGTAAGAAATTTTTATAAAAAAATTTTAATAAATATATTTTCATAAGTATATAAAAGAATGTTGCATACTCAAAACCACATCACAATTTACACTTAAAAGTAATAAAAACGAAAAACGTTAAACAAAATCGCCACATGGATATTACATATTGCATGTCAAATTGTTCAATTAAAATAGCAAATGTTGTTCAACATTTTTCACAAATGAAACAATGCTGCGAAGGCTGTACTCAGTTGTGACAAACAAATGAAATGTGTCTGTCAACATTGGAGCAACATTTTTCATATCATCTGAAATTTTAATTTTTTTAATAGAACCAGTTGCCCTGCTCGAATTTGTGTGAAGATGGTGAACAATACATACATAAGTATGTACATATTTATTATTTCAATTGAAAAAATCTGGCATTCAAACAGATAATATCCATTTGACGATTTAGTGTTAATTAATTTTATAAAAAATTCAAGTTTTAAAAAATCTCCATACAGAAAATTTCATAACTTTTTGAGCATTCCACGAGCCGAAAATTACTTAAAAAAGCTACCTTTTTGATAGAAAAAACATTTTTACGCTCATTTTTATTTTTCTACTACATACATATGTACATACTTACATATGTACATACATACATACTTATATTTAGACGAAATAAGAAACATTTTTATAAAAAGTTTTCTTACAAAAAAAATTATGTTTTAATTTCGAAAACATTTCACATGGAATGGGGGAGAGAACTCCAAATTTCTATAAACGAAATTTAAAAATTAACATTTTCATTGAATTTTGTAAATGGTTTTATTTACATAAGAAGTATAAAAGTTATAATCGCTTCACATCCACACCATTTATTTAATATGCCGTATCAATTCTACAATACAAGTTTATTTCTCTCCCTCTCTCTCTCTCTTAATTGTGCATTAACTCGTCTTTAGATGATAATCCTTGTTCTTTTTTTACCATGTACATATTTGTTTATTTGCTCCACGCAGCCTGCATATTCCTGCTGATGCTTGCAATTTCATTGAGAATAAAATTATTATGTGATTTATATGCACCAGTGTGCATGTTTACTATCGACGAGCTGGACTAGGGAGCAGAGCAACAGCAAGAACATATGTAAGTACTTACATAAACCAATAATTAAATTAATGCAAATAAATGCTGGTCAGTTAATTGCTCCAGATGGTTTAAAAAAATTCATTTAAATGGCTTGTTAGTATTTAAAATCCTCAATTTAATTACACTGACTTAATGCATTCTGATTAAATGATAAATTATTTTAAAATAAAATAATTTTATATGAAATCCTATATGTACTTAGAAAGATGAAAGCGAATTAAAAATACAAATGAAATTATTTATGTATAAGGAAACTAGCGGACCAGGCGAACTTCGCCTCCCCCCAATTTTAAGCCTTCAGACAAACTTTCTATTTTTTCATTTTAAAAGCCATTAAGGAATAATTTCAAACAAAATTTCATACAAAAACTCGATTTTCGATTTTTCCAATTTTCCGACTTTTCCGGAGGGATTTTCCAATGAAATGTCGGTATATGAACAGTTAAAGCCACAACAAAGAAAACATTTTGTAAAAAAAATTTATGTAAAAGAGTAAATTTTATGATATTAATTGGAAAAATATACATATGTACATACATACTTATGTATATGTATCACTCATATGGCCACGTCCCGAGTTGATGGGTAATTGCGCTCGTTGTACAGTATTTTAAATTGTTGGTCGCAAAACATCTGGCTCCAAATTGAAGATTTCTTCTTCAGTGTTACGAGTAGCTTTCAAGCCTCGCAAGGTTCGTGGGTTATTGCAGAAATCGCGAGATTTGGAAACGCCCTAAAAGGAAGAAGTCTGGTGCTTTCAGATCCAAATGCTTAATTGTTTGAGTACTTGGAACACTACAACGAAATTTATTGACTGAAAATTTTGTCAAATAAGCAGCAACAATAATTCCACGTTCTTAAAATGTGTGTCGTTCCATTGACAATTAATTCTCTATATATTCACATCAGGTGAATAGAAATCCTTTTCATTTTACTTACCTTTATTATAACCTAGAATGACTAGCTTATTTGTTAATAAATTCTATTTTTAATACGAACAACTCCATCCAATAAATTTAAATTCTCTTTTTTTTTAATTTCAATTCAATCTTTATTAATCCACCATTCATTACCTTTTCTCGATTTATTTAAATAAATTTTTCCTTTAGCAGTTTGGTTTTTTTGAGTTTTCCTTTTTTATATAATTTTAAAAATTAATATCACTAACAAGCTTTTAATATTAATCTGAGTATTTAAACTAGTATTTTGTTTATCTCGTAAATACCTTTTTATGACAGGACATAAAGAAAATTTTAAATTGTTATTTTTATAGAAAACAGATGACGTAAATAAAAAATGATAATATATAAAATCATGTTGATATGACTTGGTTAAAATTTGATTATAGTAAATATGATTTCAATTAATATTATTCTAATACTCGTGGAGTTCTTTTGATAATACAAAAAGGTTTAGCAAAATTGTTTCATTGTTTCATAATGAAATTTTCAAATTCAAGTGAATGTACATACATATGTCTGTATGTTGCACATTGGGACTGCTTGCAAAAATATTGGTAATAAGTGATTAGCTTGTATAGTAATGGAAATATCTTATAGAAGAGGATATAACCTTTTGCGATATCAAGGCCAAATCGAATAAATCATTTTCTTGAAATCTTTTCAAAATTGAATTTTAAGTTTTTGTTAAATAAAAAAAATTAATAAATAAAGTGGAAAAGTAAAGGGTTTGATAAGAAGCAAAAAAGGAATAGACACCAATAGATACCAAAAGATTATTTGCTTTATGAAAATTTATAAGAAATTACCCTCCTAAGATACTGTTCTTTTAAATAAATCACGTAAAATTCTTTTGAAGTTTTGATTCTTTCTTTTATTTTAAAATTCTAAAATCTACACCATTACTGTCATTTTCAGCTGGCAGGTATTCAACTGGAATAAATATCAATTTTAATTAATCATATTAATAAAAATATTTAATAAAAAATTGCAAACTGTTCGGGCAACTCAGAAAGGACATCGAAGTTGTATATGGCGTTATCCTCTTCACCATTTGGACTTTTATAAAGAAACCTGAAAAGCAGAATGTGGGATGCGATCATGAATTTAGCCCAGAGACAGATAAATTTGCGATCTTATATGAATATGAGCAAAGATTGCTGTCACCGCTACACAACTCTATTCGCAAACAGAGAAGAAATTCGCTCTTAGCTCTGGCATGTTGCAGAAATCCCTTCTGAATTGACCTGTCATTAAAAACAAGGAAAGAAGTAGAAGAAATCCATCTTTATCTTCCTGACTGCTTTTCTTACCTTCATTGCCAAACAGTCAGCAACAGGAAGATATTTGCAAAAATCAACTTGCTTCGCCATACAAAATTTTGAGAGCGAAGCAGGTAGATTCATATTGAATCTACTTGCGAATCAAGAAAAAATCCTCTGTAATAATAAATTTGAATTCAGTGAAAAGTTTATTTATTTAAATTTTATAAAAGTTAAAAAACAATGGAAAGAAAAAAAATTATAAAATCGAAGCAGGTAGATGAGTCGTGTAAACAGCATGATTCATAAACGTGCTTCAGAAAGCGAAACAGGAGATTCAAGTTGTCGTGGAAACATGCTAATAGGATATTAGATCAGGTTGATTGGGAAGTTAAGTTCCTTAAAGGTTCTATAACTTTTATTTACATCATATTGTGATCGGCCTAGTACTCGTATTTAAGAAATCATAAATATATTTATTAAGATTATTTTTGCATTCGTTCCCATTGTGCGTTAGATAATATGAATTTCAACATTTTGGTTAAACTTAATTATAATAAAATTTAATTACATAAATTGTTTGCAGACAAGCAGTTTAATCTGTGATTGAATTTGTTTGTATGTGTGTGTGTGTGAAATTTAATGTAGGATGTTTGTATGTGTTAGTAATTAGTAGTAGTAGAATTAGTAAAGTTACTTGGTCGTCAATTAGATATTTTAAATGATTTTACTCTTTTTCGCAATTAATTATTTTATTTAATATGTCTGTTTCGTTTAACATATTAATTTGATTCTTTTTTTTCTAATTTTTGTAAAATAATATATTTTGCCCATGGTTAAATTTATAATAAACATTTTAATATAATTTTCTTTTTATAAATATTCTTTTACACATTAAAATTATGATATTAACAAGGCAAATATCGTATTTAATTCCATTTTTTTTCTTGAACATTCTGATACCCTACACTGGTGAATTTCTAATAAACACAAACAAATCTAACTTGGAAAATAAATAGAGGAAAAGTTGAGATCTCAGATTTCTCTACGAATACATGTTCGTAGTAGTTCACCACTCAAAATTAATAACAAGTGTTACCATATTGGGAAAGAAATTATGTGTTCGTATTAATTTTTTGTTGTAAATTAAATGGACATAAACTAACATAAACATAAAGACAGTTCTCATTGTGGATGGTGTGCCTGCGACAGTGCTTGCATTCTTTAAAGACTTTTCTGTTGCAACAGTCAAGAGACTTCTTGACGTTCAATTGCACAATGCTTTTTATTCGTTTATTCGTAGCAAGTTTTGCCATAAACTAGCTACTAATTGCATGTCGGCAAATATGGCAGAAATATGCTAAATTGACAACACTAACAGCAGCTTATAGAAGCATAATTAAAACAATTGCCCTTATTATGATTGTCGACGTCGACGTCACATCAAGTCGACATCAATATGTTGGCAATTGTGGAATCGTTATGGAGAACTATTAAATATTATTGATAGGATATTACTACTACTATGGCTTATAAAATTACAATTGTCCATCAGTATTAGTTAATTATTGCCTACAACGAGTTCAGAACTGCTGTCTTTTTTTACTGTGACGTGGACGCGACAATTATAATAAGAGGGAATAATATGTCTGTTTGAATTTAAAAAAAAAATTATTGATACATTTTCCATCCAGTTTTGTGAAAAAATAGCAACACCGTTTATTCATAACATGACAATACGAAAGGAAAACAGAGACGAGTCGTAGGGGTTTTTGTCGCAGCGACATCGTCCGCATTATATGTAAATCGGCTCTTAGAAATTAAAATTAATCAAATGCAATTTATTGAATATGCCATTAACCGCAAAATATGGCCTTTTATACTATTCAATTTGATTATATAATTTAATTAAAATCTTTTCAAAATTGGCATTTCAAATTGGCATCAGGATTTCACGCGCCTGCATGATGAGATTTTTGATGATTGACTCGGTATGTCTTCTTAGTTTGGACCTTACAGAAGCTCCAGTTGGATATCGAATTTGGTATAAAAATTATTTTTCTGACTAGGCACATTTTCATCTCGTCGTCTATGTCTGCGGATGGGAAAACCCCCACGTCACTGTCGAGAAAGCAATGCATTGACAGAGAGTAATTGTTTGGTGAAGAGTTTGGAAGGTCCCATTTTTTTTAATCGAAAATGCGGCTAGAAATGCCATTTCTGTCGACGGAAAGCCCTATAGAGCCATGATCAAACATCTTTTTATGACATAACATGGCTGATATCGACTTGGATAATCTTTGGCTTCAGCAGGATGGTGCACCATATCACACACCTCATCAAATAATCCATCTTTTGTCTCAAAGTTCGGTAATAGTGTTATGTGTCGTCTTAGTGATATCAGTTGCACGCCTGAAGAGAACCAGAAACCTTCAAGAAAGGTTTAGAAAATTGGACTGGCAGGATAAACTAGTGCGAGACTAGAATAAAATCGTGTTCCATAAATAATGGGATGGGAATATTTGTTATTTCTAATAAAGTTGTAATAACTGAAAGAAATTAAGTTTGGCACATTTTATTTAACTCTTAAAAATATGCTTATGCTTGGACCACCCGTTGTAATTATAAAAAGAATAAAAACTTAATTCACGTTCATATGTGTAGGGTATCATGCAGTCGTTTGAAATCGAACGTAAAATGTAAATTAAACTAGAACAAGAATGAACCATGAATGAATTTTTCATGAAATATTTTTACTTCATTTTATCAAACAATAATTTTTAATTTTCGATAGTTAGTCATGGTAAGGACGATAATATAAGCTGCGAAAAATTAGGCAAATGAAAAAAATTGCATGCAACAAATTTCATGAAAAATTTTATCACAATTTTTTCAAAATTTCTTGCGTAAGAAACTTAATACATTGAAATCAAATAATTTAATAAATACTTAATATGGAAATTCATTATTTGGGATATTCTCCCCAACTAATCGTTAGAAACAATTAGAGCTTTTTTGCATTTTGATTTTTCTATAATTTAATAAACTTATAAAACAGCTTTTAATAATTATAACAAAAATTTGATAATTAACTTTAAGGTTAATAAAAAAAAATTGAATGATTCAGCGATATTAGGAATTCGTTTTAAATTTCATAACTATTTTCTTGATTTAGTTTAAAAAGCTTCTTTTTTCCAGTAATTTTGTATATTTTGAATATATTTATAAACAATTTTTTTTGCTAACATTATGCGAATTGTGCTAGATTTTTATTTTATATAAATGTATTTCAAATTCTTTATTAAAAGGATTTTTTCCATTATTTGATAAAAATGTTTCCTTTTAATTTATGGTTTTTTTTTACCTTTTTTCAATAAATGTGTGGGAGAGTGTGATATTTTTTCATTTTATTTGAATATAATAAATAATACAGAATTTGCTTTATTCTATTTAGAATAAATGTTTTAGAATTTTATTTAGTTCTTTTTTTATTACTAGATTTTAATATTATTTTTTGCTCTCTTTTTGGTCTTATTGCAATTTACCTAAATTTAACTCTATAGTTGTTCTATATTATATATAATTTATTTGAGTCTAAACAAAATTAAATACATATTTACAAAGTAAATAAATTTAAATGAGAAATTAATTCTGTAAAACTATTGTTGTTGGGGTGAGTGTGTTGGCAGTGATGTCAACTGAAATAAATCAGTTATTAATTTAAGCGAAATACTTTCATCGCAATTTGGCCCGATTAATAAAATGAATACCTACAAATAGAGATAAATTTTGAAATATTTACAGGTCAAACTCATTTGTAGCTGGAAATCTCAATGCACAGAGAGTGAGTGTCGTAAGTCGAAATTAAGCGCTATGGAAAAGCTTTTGGATCTTGTAATTTTTAGAAATGTCAACTGTCTTCAAAAATGTCACTGAACTCCTAAATAACCGTCTCTGCTTGAAGACTTAAAAAATAATTTTTTAAAGAAAATGGATACAAATGCTGCTTTTCGATTAATATGAAGATCGTAGTAATATTAATCAAACAAATTTAAAATTTATGGGCTCCATGACAAAGTTGTTTTAGTGTAAAAAATTAGTATCATTATTAAAACTTTCTCACACGGGCTAAGAAATTTCCGCAATTTCTCATCTATTCATGCTCTTCCCGATAAGAAAAATATCATAAATTTATGTATTTTGCTCCAAATAATTGACATCACTGGCTTGATTTGATATTGTCGGGGACTTGCAATTTGATAATTCATGTCTTTGTTTGTTTGTTTGTGTGACATTGTTTTTGCATGTGTATGTTCTCTGATCTAAATGTAATAAATTTTACTAATTTTGAATTAAACTTTCTATTAAAATTGTTATTTTTTCGTTTGGTATAAATTTCTATGATGTTCACGTACATAAATCCTTAATTACGTTGAGTTAAAGTCCTTAAAGTTGAGTTATTATTTCCTCTACATTTGTGATACGGTGATGATATCTGCAAAGAAATAAACAAAATCTATTAAGAAATAGAACTTTCTTCATATTTTTGTTATAATTGAGAAATTTTATTAACCAGATGGTTACAATTTATTTGTTTTTCTATATTTCGACAACTCTTTTTTTAATTTTTTCCTGAAGAAATATTCAAATAAGATCTTACTAAATCACTTTCAGATTTTTTTAATCCGAAACTGCTTAATACTTATTTTTTTAGATAAAATTGTTATTGGAACTCAGAGCACATAAAATTGTTATGATAATTTACTATAAAATAAAAACGACTGAATTAGTCTAGTAGATACTAGACTAATTCAGTCGTTTTCTTTGAAAGTGTGTAAAGTGGACACTGGAATACTGAATAAATGTTTTCATTAAAATAAATTTTATATTAAATTTCATGTGCTCCCAGTTCCAATAACAATTTTATCTAAAAAAGATAATTATGAAGCAGTTTCGAAATAAAAAATCTGAAAGTTATTTAATAAGATTTTATTTCAATATTTCGACGCCTTTTTGGGTGTCTTCAGGAAAAAATTAAAAAAAAATATTTCCAGAAAAGGACGTCTGAAGAGGTGTCGAAATATGGAAAAAGAAATAAATTTGTTTTTTATAAAAGAAAATAAAAAAAATAAAAGAAAAATTATATTACATTGAAAAATTCAATTTTTAATTGCAGAATCACCAAATTCGACAAAAAGGCTTAAAACTGATGGCTGAAATTTTTAGAGTTTGAACAACTTTATAAATTATTATTCCCAACTAAAGACGAGATAAAGACACAATTGCTTAAGTCTGGAAAAAAATAAAGTGGAGCAAATCCAACATATCGGCGAAATGAAGATGTCAGAAAATTTTCAAAATAAATATTAAGCAGTCACCCTTATCGTGAATAGAATCCGAATATATTTTATGCGTAAACTATTTCCCATGAACGCAGAGGGAATAATAAATAAAAGAAATTGCCTATTGAAATTTTGGAAAAATAAACTCATTTCAAGTGCAATTTTATTCACGATAAGAATGCATAAATAAAACAAAAATAATGCAACAGTTTATAAATAAACATTTCTCAAAAATTTTAGATAATAATAAGGAAATCAGAAAAATTTACTGTAAAAGCGTAAAAAAGCATTAACTCGGAAAGATCCAATATTAAAAAAAATATCTAAATTATTAAACTTATTGTAGAAAAATTAGTAACGCTTTTTTTTAGAACACATTAATTTTTTAGGTATATACATAACCCTGAAAAAATAGTTTCATTTTTAAAGTAAGAAGATTCAGAAAATTTTACAGAAGACTAAAGATGAAGATGTAAAAATAATATAAAAAATTAATGTCAACAAATTGCTGAAATTTTCGTTATTACATTTTGTAAATTTCTTTCTTAGTATTAAAAATGTTGGAATTTTCCTTAATTGTTTCTCTTACAACTTACTTTTTAATATTATTATTATAAGTTAATTATAATTATATGTTAATTTTTTAATAATTAAAAAAGTAAAAAAAAATTATAATTTCTTTTTTGTGTTTCATTTATTAAGTCATTTATGGCAACACTGTTGCCTGATGACACAAAAAGCAAAAGCTAAAATTGCATTTGGCTGAAACTATTTTTATGAAGAAACCTATTACATGTTTTCAGGCGCCAACAGCTATTAGAAGCACCCAGTGCGGTTTTTCATCACAGGCCGACTCCAATACTATTTGGCGCCCCAACTTATGCTGCGATTTTTTTAGCAAAAAATTTTTCCAAAAAAGTTACTTGCTGGTTTTCTGAGATTCTGCTCGCCTGGTAAAAAACCAGATTTTAAAATAAGCAAAATTTTGTTGTGAATGGGTGTGTGCATGTGTGAGTGTGCAAATGAATACGCATGCATGCATGCACACTGGCCGTAGTTTGTGAATTAAAAACAACATTTTATTTGTTTGTGGTTATTTATTATGCTTTTTTTTTCATCTTCACTAAAATTAAATAAATTATATGATATTTAAACAGAAATTAATTTATAATGGGGAAAGTAAATTAATTTATTTACTTTAAATAAAAAAAAACTATGAATTTAAAAGCAAAATATTTTTAAATATCTTTTTTTTTATACATATATAGAAAGAAGGAACAAATAAAGAAAGAAAGCATTTTTCCCTCTTACATGCGGCATTAAAAAATGTATTTCTTTATTACAATTTATGCTAATTTCGATACATTTATTCTGTAGTAAAACTAACTTTATTGTTAAGAAAAATATAAAAGCATATTAGTACACTTAATTTATATTTAATACTCAATGCAGCAACTAAAGCTTCTCTGTTTCCATTACGCTTTCTTTTATTAGCATTTTTATATATTTTTTTATATTTTATGTATTCGTACTATTAATTTGTATGGGATGCATTTTTATCATTATATCCTTTGGCTTATTTGATCTTTTTTTCTTCTTTTCTTTCAACTCAAACAGGAAACTAAAGTCTCATTCGTCTCCTCTCAGACCTTATGAACAAAGAAGAAAAACACTTGAATGTGCCCAATACAATGGCGTTAGCGTCCTTTTCAACATTGTGCACCAGAAGCAGCTGTCAAGGATGACAATAGTAGGCAGAATAAGGCTGAATTGATACAAATTGTGGATTCGTGTGTTTGTATTTATGAATGAACAAGAAAGAATATACGGAAGGCGAATTTGAATGGATGTGTATGTGTGTGTGCGGTGTTGCATCAGCGAGATTCTTCCGTGGCACATTCCGTTCGTTGTATGCTTGATTTTTTTTTGTTGCTTTTTGTGCTCTGCAGGCAAATAAATATGGGACATGCTTATTGTTGCCTTAAGGATCAAAACAAACACTTTTAAAATCATCTTTACTGTTGGCTAAAAAGAAAACATAAAATGGAAATTAAAATGAAAATAAAAGCAAAGTATAAATAAAAAGTAAGAAAAAAGTAAATAAACGAAAAGCAAATAGTATAAATGAAAAAAAAACTGAACGCATATTATATTCTGAATATTTAAATTGTAAAACTTTTAAATATTATAAACTAATAAAGTATTTATTTAGTCCAAATGTAAATATTTTGCATTTTAATTGCGGCAACCTGGTTTAATTTATTATTATGAAGGAAAATCCATGAATAAAAAGGATGAAAAATATTATATGATGACTCTTATAATTAATTTATAGAATGTAAAATACAACTAAGGCTGGTATTGTACTATGCATTTTTTTTATGAAATTTGTTGCATGCAACTTTATTTATTCGCGGATAATAGCAATATTGAAACAAATGGAGCAACTAAATTGTAAGGGTATTAAATTTAATACGATTTGTTGTAACTTTTTTAATTTAATTTTAGTTTTACTTGTTTTTATTGGAAAATAGAAAAAGTTGCATGCAACAAATTTCATGAAAACATGATAAACATCTAAGTATTGCGGTTTCTGTTAATTTAAGCGAAAATTTCTTTCAAATATTTTTATTCAAAATTAAAACAAATTTGAGTTTTTTAACCGACTTGAAAAAGGAGGAGTTTATTTTTATGACTTTTTATTGTTTGTACACGCAACTTTACCATTTGTGAAACGATTTTTTTAAGGGTTCCATATTTTCTTCTTCGAAATTTTGATTATCGCATAACTTCTGCGTTTATGGACGAATTTTCAAAATTATTATTATTATTTTTTTTTTTTTTTTTAAGTGTTAGTTGGATCCCATAATCAATATGTGCGATATGCCTCACCCCTTCGAAATATTGATCATTGCATAACTCCCAAATTTACGAACCGATTTAATAAAAACAACTTTTTTATTGGAAAGTTTAGCTTGGAGTGTGGTTGCATAGAAATTTAAGTGGATTTCAGCCGGACAAAGTTGACGCCCAAAATAATGATTATATCTTAACTCCGCCGACATATTTTAAAACTTTTTTATTTAAGAAGGTATTTCAATATTTCCCGGGAGTAAAATATACACGAAAGCTAGAAATGGATTATATCGGGTGTTAAACTAACCCATAATTGCTTGGGTTTTATAAAATGTTCGATTGGCTCTTTGTATTGAATTGTGTTTTTTTTTTTTTTTTTTTTTTTTGCAAGAAATATTTTTTTTATGAAATTTGTTGCATGAATCTTTCTTTGGTTATTTGACAAAAATAGGGAAACTAAAGTACCTCGAAAAATTTATCACAACTCCAATATTGGCAAATAATAAAAGCATAAAATAAATATTATAAAAAAATTATGGTATTAATAAAGTTTGAAAATAAACTGCAAAATATTATAAAACAAAATAGTTCGTACAAAAGTTTTTTGTTGAAATTTATTCCGGATATTCTCGCAAATAATCATTTTACGTTGATCTATGTCGTTCTGTCATCAGTTTAAATGTCTTTATGCCAGTGTACGTGCCATGTCACAGATGTCCATGTCCGGGAACTTTTCAATCGACACCTTTTACTGTTCGAATTCACAAGAGACGAAGTTCGAAACGAATAAAGTGATAGGAATCCAGTATATCGGCCATACCTCGAGTGATGACCACACTCAGGAGAAATTTAAAATTTATTGTTTATACAGAAATAAAGTCAGTAATAAAAAATAGATTTTTTTTGGATTTAGCATGAAATAATTATGAGGAAGACTAGATGAAATTGGTTCTTCTAAGTCTGATGATCTAGGTCTTGATAATTTTAGCAAACATTTCATGTTTTCTATAACACCAGTTTCTGTGAACCCGCCTGTTGACTTTGGATAATATTCCTCTTTTAGTGTTTTATAATTTAGAATCATCGTATGTGAAAGTATGTGTTGAATTCCATAAGAGTCAGTTGGTGCAGACTGTGTGCCACTGAAGTTTATAAAACTAATGATTTTTCCTGACATTTCAAACCACATTGTTCGTATTTGTCAAAACTTCTAAAGCAACGGAAAATAGGGAGGGTAGTAAATATCCATTCCGAAGTATAATAATTCGAGCAATTTGTCAGACTATTGCCCATTCCGGCATACCGGGTTGTATGTCCAAACTATTTAAGATTTACGACACAGAGATGCAACATCATCGGTCTGTTGCCAATTTTATTTCAAGATTCCAATCCCAATTCCGTAGTGGATTAAGCCCAACAACTCCGACGCCCAAAGTCGTTCAAAATACAAGGACAAAAGGTTTTCGTCAGTACTAATGTTTTCTTCTTTTAGTAAAGCGTTTAGTGCAGTAAATCACAATGTGTTGGTTCAAAAATTCCGGCTGTCAAAATTTGACAGCCACTGGCAACAGACTACTGCGCGATTTGAAGACCAAATGAAAGAAAATGAATTTCATGTGAAAATTAAACATTATTTTTTGCGGAAGAAAATCATTACACAGGCCAAGGCTAATCTTGAGAAATACTATGGGAATTCTGCATGATTCCATGGTAAAAAGTGGTTGTCTGAATTTCATTGTGGCCAAACGTTTTGGACGTCCAGTTGAGGTCGTCTCTACTATACATCCGTAACAATTGAAAAAATTCACAACATGGCGTTGGCCAATCGAGAGACTGTGGCTGAGCAGTTTCAATTATGAATGATCATTTTTGTGCATGAAAATGCTTGCCGCAAAATGAATGCTGCGTTTGGTCACAATCCTCTACAAAACGCAATCATGTGACAACTTCGTTGGAGTTTTTGACGTTGTTCAAATGCAAAATCGTCGAGTTTTTATTTCGGAGGTTCATAATCGAGGACGAAACATGGATCCACCGTAGCACACGAGAGACCCAACAGCAGTCAAAGCGCAGTGGGTTTACCGATTACAAATATTTTTTATTGCACAATAAAAAAGACAATTCCAAATTTTATATGTTATAATATATGTATATGCACCAAGAATTTTTAAATAAATAAATTTATTTGTTGTATTGTTATATATCATATTGACTTGAGCCAAAAATACCAACATTGTTGAAGATTTAAAAAAAATCACAGGGTAGTAGCCCTTTTTAACATAAAAATTTTAATGTAATTTCTTTCGGTGCTCTCTCTTGATTCCAGAGTTCCAGCGTTCAAAACTTTAATATATTATGCTATAAACACATTCGAGACAGCAGGTTACCGACTACAACCTGTCAAAAATAGAATACATGTATGTATATGAAAATGATTATTTTGAAGACGGCACGGCAGGTTGTTGTCTGTGCTACTTTTGTCGTGTAGTCAAAATTAAACTAATTTCTATTTTTGTTGGCTACAAAACAAAAACAGTGTTGACAATACAACAAAATGTGGAAAGCAAATTAGCGATTAGAAATATTTTTTCTTGCAAAATGAAAAATAAAATTCCAAAATTTATGTTATAATATATGCGTCAAGAATTTTTAAATAAATAAATTTATTTGTTTTATTGTGTGGTTTTTCTTTCTTGGCCAATTTATATTTGATTTGCGTTATTAGTTCCTTGTTTTTTCAGCTAATCAGGCCTTATGTGTTTTTATGACAATAAATTTCGAAAGTTATTTATTTCATATTTTCCCGACGTTTCGTGAATTTTTTGTTCACTTTATCCAAGGACTCGTCTGTTTTATTAAAGTATTAAAAACATCAAGATTTTAAAATTTTTTATAATTTATAATTTCTTTTATTGTTATATATCATATTGACTAGAGCCAAAAATATCAACATTGTTAAAGATTAAAAAAATCATAGGGTAATAGCCCTTTTTAACATAAAAATTAATTAGTAAAATTTATTGAAGATGTAAGGAAAAGAAAACTATCCTGAACAAGAATTTTAAAAAATAAAAGCGCTAATATGCACCACTGATAAATGATAAATGAATTGTTGCAACAGCTGTTTACCATGTAGCTGCCGCTTTCTAAATAATTAAGTGGCTGACTACATGGTGACATTTGTAGACAACGACAATTGTAGTCGGTGTTCGTGTAGCCTGCTGTCTCGAATGTGTTTATAGCATTACTGATCATAAATCCTACAATATAGAATAGGCTCTTAGGGTATTTTTTAAGATATTTTATTTCTGTATGCATATACAGCTGTTTACTATGTAGCTGTCGTTTTCAAAATAATTAAGTAGCTGGCTACAGAGCGATTTGTAGCCAGCGACATCTGTAGTCGTGTAGCCGTGTAGCCTGCTGTCTCGAATGTGTCCCCCCAGGGGGCGCGGTCAATTCATCCTGTCTTGGTGGCTTGGTGTTGAACCTCCTGGGGTATAGGGTTATCAGGTTTCCGGACCTAGGCCTTTTTGCTGATAACCCCTAAAAACTTGTATGTTGCTACCCAATCCCTGAAACAACAGGGCAACGGGCGCGCATGCAAGTAAACTAAAGGTAAAAGCGGGTTCGCTCGCTCGTCCGGAGGGGTAGTTGGTCTTTCCAGACCTTGACCTTTGGCCAATTGCCCTAAAACTTAATATGTTACTACCCAATCCCTGAATACCAGGGTAACGGGCGTGCATATAAGTAATTAAGGAAGTAGCTTGCTACGCTAGTCTGGGTAGAGGTGTTACCGATGCCTCAGGTGTGCAAGGAACCTAAAATCGGAGGTGCTTTTAACACGCGGCTGACCAGAGTCCTATCTGGTGCCACGGGAACCAGTAGCCCCTAGGACGTGTCCTAGACTGGTTATTGGTGAGGCCCCTTCGGGGATCACGTGGTGGCTGTGGTTAAAACCCAAAGATACGCGGGGAGAGGTATGGGCTGGATGAGTGTGTCTTCAATCATGGGCTAGTGGCATGATGTGGATGTTCTCTTCAGGCCATATATCTCTAGGTGCTGTTGCTATTCGACAGAGCTGCTCTAATGGTTACGGTAGGTGAAGCTTCAGGTCAGATTGGGGTAAAAGTTCCACTGCCGTGCCATTTGGGTAGTAGGAGGTTAGATAGCTCCAAGCATCTTAGCAAGGTGTCTGTACATGGTCCAGCAGCCTGTACGGAACTTGCTACCATGTTGTCCCTGTCAGGGGCACATGTTAGTTGGCGCTCCGTCATGTGCCCTTGGCGGGGGCTACTGGGGCGGTGGTGAACGTGCTTTATTCACCCTTGTGCAATAGTGCACCGTCAGGTTAGGCCTTCGGGCAGGTACTGACGTGAATCTTTTGCAACTCTGTCTCGAATGTGTTTAATGCATTATATTGAATACAATAATTGTTCTATTCTTTTTTTTATTTGTTTGTTTTAATTTCAATAGAACGAATGAAGTTCAATGAAATTAATACATGATTTTATTCTGATATTGATATTCCAAAAGGGTTCCATTCAATCTATAATTTAAATTGTATTATTGCGTCATCTGTTAGCGATCGCAAATTTTCGATCGAAAAAACAAATTTCGGATGGAATTGTGAATGGTCGAAATTAATTCAATAAAAAATTTTATTATTATGCATCCCGTGTCACCTAAAAGATAAGTTGAAGGCGATACTAGACATATTTTTGGCCACCCCACTGGAAACCGCTCTTTTGTCTGTAAAAACACTTGGCAAAGTTTTTGGCAGAACTTGAGCCCACCATCCGAAATTAAAAATTTTAATATTAAAGCACACATTAATTTCAACTATATTTTGGCATTTCATTGACTTTTTCTGAATAAAAAAATTTATAAATTTAAATTGATTTTCAAATTTCTCTTCATCATTTCATTAAATTTAAGTCGAGACTTGTCGCCCTAAAGAAGTAAATATAATAGCGAAATACAATTAAAAGAAAATCTTTTCCTTTGTTACATTTTAAATAAAGAATAAGCAAACAGCAGGAATTATGAGCAAAAGTATTAAATTATAAAACCTTTTTTTTTCTTACTTATAAATAAATGTAAGTACAACAAAAGTGTGCTTAATGCCTTTTTCCATTCTTAGACAATGTGACAATTAACGTTGGAGGAGGAGACGAAATCAAAGTAGACAAATAATTCAATTACTAAATAAGAATTACAAGCAAAAACTCATTAACAAGAAATTATAAAAAAAGCAATTTGTAATTACATTTAATGAACAGAGAAAGCGAGACGAATGCCGCACATTTGTTCAACATTGAAAATAAATGGAAACGTGCCACAGTCTCATCACTGAACTTTATGCGATGTGAAACATCTGTCTAAAGTTTACCAAGTGAATCCAGTTCGAAGAGGAATAAATTGGCCGATATAGTCTTGACCACTCACGGCTTATGAAGACGTTTGAGAATTCAATTTATTGAAAGAGCTCGAAAATACTTTAGCGTATGGAATTTTTTAAAAATTAAACTTAAAAAAAAGTTGAAACTTTAAAAAGAAAATTCTGATAGAAAATATAAAAATTAAGGGCCAAAAAAAGCAAAATTTTTAAGCCACATTACACCTAAACTATAGGAGTTACTATGACGCTCTAAGCATGTCGTCTTTTATTTTTTTTTTTAATTTTTTTTTTTTGTAAAATATTGGGAGTATAGTATATATTTGTTAATTTTTCCGACCTTATGATATGTAATTTTTGTTTTTATTTTTATTCCGGCTCTAGGTCATATATTAAATAAAACTCTTTTTTTTTGTTTTATTTAAATTTTTATTTTTTATTCCATATTTCGATCACCATCGGTTCTCTTCTTCAGGAATTTTAAGTAAAGCAAATTACATGTGATAGTTATTAAAGAACAAATTACAACAAAGATCAAAATGTGTAAATCATTCTGACAAACACTAGCAGAACGGAACAAGAAGAAGAGAACCGATGGTGATCGAAATATGGAATAAAAAATAAAAATTTAAATAAAACAAAAAAAAGAGTTTTATTTAATATATGACCTAGAGCCGGAATAAAAATAAAAACAAAAATTACATATCATAAGGTCGGAAAAATTAACAAATATATACTTAACTAACGGAGGGCACACCGAAGAACATCAATATGAAATTAATAAAATATACATACTTATAGTAACAAACCAAACAAGTTTGTCATAAGTAAAAAATAAAATAAAGCAAATTAAAAATAAGCATGTGTATGGTTGGTAAAGAATAAATAACAATGGTAAGACTGTTGTAAGTTAGTGAGGTGTAATTTGAGATCTTCATTACAAAAAAAAGTTTTCACAAATTATGATACGATGAATAAAAACAATTCTCGTATTACATTTACAGTGAAGATTTGTATGAATAGCTGAAATATACATCAACTGACACCACAGAAGTGGACCAAACACAAGAACGCTGATGATGAAAGTGTAGCGGCTTTCGAAAACAGCATGTTGTTCCGTTCTGCTAGTGTTTGTCAGAATGATTTACACATTTTGATCTTTGTTGTAATTTGTTCTTTAATAACTATCACATGTAATTTGCTTTACTTAAAATTCCTGAAGAAGAGAACCGATGGTGATCGAAATATGGAATAAAAAATAAAAATTTAAATAAAACAAAAAAAAAAGAGTTTTATTTAATATATGACCTAGAGCCGGAATAAAAATAAAAACAAAAATTATATATTGGGAGTATTTTACAAAAAATATTAAAAATCATCAACTCAGTTCACACTTACAGCAGTTGTATGTTGAGAAAAAATTTCAAACTCGAGGTAGCCAAATTTGACACATTTTTGCGCTACCTTTTGCTATGATTGGGTACCTCAAAGTATTACAGTCAACAAGTTCAAAGACTTATTTTCTAAATCGTAGTTTATTTCATGCAAATCGGTTTAGTATTTCAAAAGTTGCCGACTTGTTATCAATTTTGTTCTTGATTTACGAGAGAAGACTTCACTTTACGTGCACCAAATGTGTTTAAATTTTCAATGATTTGGAATCAGATGTTTATGCATCGAAACTGGTTCAAATCGGTTTGGATGAAGTAGAAATAGACATAAATTGTAAAACCCTGTTTTATTTTATCCTGAGGACAAAGAGATCAATCGATTCCTAATTATCCTTATTAACTTGCCATTTACTTTACTCACACTCTGCAATTTCCCCTAAAGTAGACATTTAGTTCCATGCCCAAATGCTGAAAGTGATCGATCTCCTTACTAGTCAACTGCGCATGCACAAAAGAACTAAACGTTGTCTGTAAAAGTTCATTAACTTAAAATATGTATGTTTATACGCAAAAGCGAATCAGTAAACGTGTCCTATTCAGTTATTAGTTTAAGTGCTCAGACAGACAAGTTCAATTTCCGAACGTGGACTAAGTCTAGCAAAAAAATTATATAATAAAATATGATTCTCATATTGACTTTGGTTTCGATAGAACTTATGATTTGACTGACTACAACAATATAGTTATATATTATGATCAGCACAATCATATTTTTGTGTGTATTGGAGCGTTGTTTTCAGAAATTATTATTATTATTATTATTAAACATTAGGAAATAATTACAAATTATAAACTAATGTATTATATATAGGCCATGACTACTGGGTCTTAGGCTCGGTTTTTTTTACAGAATTTTGTTGGTTCTTATATTAGGTGATAAATTTTTATATCGGTTAAAAAAGTTATTATTTGGGAAATATTATTTTTGTTAGGGTTTGAAAGTAAAGATATGGGATTAGGGTGTTGTTTGGAGATAAGGTCACGTTGTTTCTTGAATTTTGGGCATGTTGAAAATACGTGCATTATTATATTTGAAGATATTATATTACAGTCGCAGATTTTTGGCATAGGAAGTTTAAGTATATGACCATGGGAGAGCTTAGAGTGCCCTAAGCGGAGTCTTTCAATTTTTATTAAGTCCAGTCTTTTGAATTCATTATTCTTAGGAAAATTGTTAATACAAATTTGTTCTGTGTTTAAAGTTTGATACCAGTTTGAAGTTTTTCCAAGCAAATTAGCGTTCTGAAGGAAGAGATTTTTTAGAAATTTGTTAATGTCTGTTTTGTTAAAATTATGAGAAGTTAATAGTGGTCTCCTTATTCCCTCCTTAGCAACCTTGTCAGCAAACTCATTCCCTTTTATTCCACAATGACTAGGCGTCCAAATAAGTATTATATTTGGATATCTTTCAATTAAAATGTTTCTTATGATTCTGGCATAAACATTGCTATTAGAGAGGTTACAAATTGATTTGAGGGAAGATAGAGAGTCGGTGCATATTGCGTATAAACTTTTTTTATCGTTCGAAATGTTAATTGCTTCCATTATTGCAATGATTTCAGCCGTAAAAATTGATGTATATTGTGGAAGAGCTTTAGTTAGTAATATTTTTTTGTTTCCTGTTACACTGTAACTAACTTGGTTATTAATTTTTGAGGCGTCTGTGTATATAAAGTGGTAGTGCTTGTATCTTGATTGTATTTCGAGAAACATTTTTTGATATATTGAATGGTCTGTGCTTGTTTTTGTTAACTCGTGGAGAGAAAGATTGATAGTTTTACTATTAAAGTGCCAATATGGCTTGATATCTTTTTGGTAATAGTTTATTTTGTTGAATGGAGGGAGTTGGAGTTCGGAACAGTTTTTTATGATTCTTTGTATTACCGAGGGAATTTTTGGGTTTTTTTTAAATTTTAAACATTTCCGAATGAGTGGATACAAAGGAGTGTCGTGATTGTTTAGAAAACATTTAAAGAGTCTAGATGTTATGATATCCCGTTGAATTTCCAGTGGGTATATATTAGCTTCGAATTGCATATTTGTTATTGGAGTAGTACGAAAAGCTCCTAGTGCCATTCTTATAGCTGCGTTTATTTTTGTTTTAACTTTTCTCAGCAGAAATTTAGCAGCAAATCCGTAAAAGGGTAGGGAATAGTTGATTTTGGACATTAAAATTGCTTTTATAACGGACACAAGCGTAAGGGTGTTGCAGTTCAGTTTTGTGCTAGACAAGCATTTTATAACATTCAGTTGCTTCGTTAAGGAAGACGATAATAGATCTATGTGGGTATTCCATCTATAATGGTTGTTTATGTTTACCCCCAGCATTTTCATATGGTCAACTTCTTCAAATGGGAAGTTGTTACACATAATTCTATGTTTACAAGATTTTTTTCTACAGATGTGAATAATTTTGCATTTTTTGCTAGAGAGCTTAGCGCCAGAATAAATGCACCAGTCATGAATTTGTTTAAAGACTTCCTCAAGGTCAATAGTAGGGTTCTTTCTACGGTCAAATCTAAATATCAGATTAAAGTCGTCAGCGTAGGCGACAAAGTCTATATTTTTATGTAATCCTATAATGGAACACATTTTGTTGTATCCTATTAAAAATAAGATTACTGAAAGGGGTGACCCTTGAGGAATCCCATTTTCTTGTGACTGACAGTCGGAATAGTGCCCACCAACTCTTGCTATCATTTTTCTATTTGACATAAAGTTTTTCACGTACCTTATAATCTTTGGACCAATGTTCCATATGTGAAGTTGATCTAGAATAGCGTGTGTGCCAACTCTTTCAAAGGCTTTTTCAAAGTCGAGGGATAAGATGGAGAGATGTTTTCTTAATGAAAGGCAATTGGCAATTTGATAATCTACGTAGAGTAGAGGATCAATTGTGGATTTGCCCTTCATAAATCCAAATTGTCGACTATCAAGAAGCTTGCATGCCTGTACAAGCCACCATAGCCTATTTGCTATGATTTTATCGAGAACTTTAGATAGACATGGGTTAAGGGATATTGGGCGATAGGAATTTGCTAAAGTTCTATCTGATTTGGGCTTAGGGATGGGGACTACAATACATGTTTTATATTGCTGTGGAATTGCGGTGTTGAAAATATTATTAAAAAAACGTAGAAGTCTATTTTTTAGGTCATTTGGCGTTTGCTTAAGCATAGGGTAGGAGATTTTATCCAACCCTGGGGTTTTCCCTTTTAGGCTTTTGAGAACTGTTGCCAGTTCTGTAGGAAGTATATCTTTTTCGATCAATGCAGCATGAGGTGAAATTACGTACGATGTAGGCAAAGGTTTACGTTTGTGTCTTTGAAATTCGTTTGGAAAATTGGTGTCCTTTGAGTTGTCGGACCAAAATTTGCAAAGGATGTTGGCAATCTCCCTTCTGTTGGTCGTAAGTGATGCGGAATTTTGATCAATCTGTAGGCTATGAATATTGCATTTAGTTTTGTACCCAGTAAAATTGTTTATATTTTTCCAAATTCGTTCAGTGTTGGTAGTTGGATTTATGGAGGAGGTAAACTTTTCGATTGAATTTCTCTTAGAGATTTTAATTTCCCTTTTTAGTAGTGCATTAATCTTTTTAAATTTAATGAGATTTTCAGTGGTAATGTTGCGTTTAAAATAATTCCATGCAGAGTTTCTTTCTTGCTTCAGAGCTTCAAGTTTTTTTGACCACCACGGGACATTTCTGTGATTTGGCTTTAAAGAGCTCTGTGGAATTGCGCTGTTTGCAGCTCCAATTATTATTTTTCGAATGTTTGCTGCCTCTTTGTTAACGTTTTCAGAAAAGGGTTGTTCAGTGCTCCGTTTAGAGCACATGAGTCGAAATTTTCCCCAGTCGGCTTTCTGTGTAATGAATCTGGGTTTCAAAGAAATTCCTGGAGAAATGGAATTTTGAAAGTTAAGCGATACTAAAATTGGAAAGTGATCACTTCCAAATAGGCTTTGTTCAATTTTCCAATTGGTTCTAGTAGCAATATCAGGTGAACAAAATGACAAGTCAACATGAGTCAAACTTCCGTGAGTACTGAGATGGGTAGGGGAGCCGTCATTCAGTAGGATAAAGGGTGAGTTAGTCAGGTAATTTTCTAATATTTTGCCCCGTGCGTTGTTGGTTGGAGAACCCCAAGACCTGTGCCAGGCATTGAAGTCACCTAAAACTATTGTGGATGAGTCTAAAGTACCCAATACATTGTCTAAATTTGAGACTGTTAATTTAGTTTGCGGTGGAATATATGCACATACAATTCTGAACGTTAAACCAGATTTAACTTCTATGCATAATGTATCGAAATCTTTTCTAAGGGATATTACTTTGTGTATAATGGAGTTATGGATAAGAATACCCACTCCTCCGTACCGAGTTGTCGTAGCGTTAAAAGAGTGAAATTTATAATTTACTGGGATGGGAATATTAGTTGGATTATGAACGTGAGTTTCTTGTATTGCAAGGATTTTTGGAGAATATTTCTTAATGAGCATTAACAATTCATTATAATTATTACAATATCCATTTACATTCCATTGGATTATATTAAGAGCCATATTTAAGTATATTATTTTGTTGATAATGTTTGAATTTTTGAAAATTAATTGTGAATGCATTTAAATGTTTTCTATATTCAATTGTTGGTGGGTGTAAAAACGTATATGTGAACATAAAATTTTTTTTAGTAGTATTAAGTTGTTTAAATATTAAATAGTTTCTTTTTTTGTAGACTTAATTTTAAAGAATATTTTTAAAAAGGTAAGTTGTTGTTGGTAGTTAACAAGTTGATCTTTTTTTAAAGAAAGATTAAGCTTGGAAATAAATTTTACTTTGTTTGTTATAAAATCCAAATAGAGAGATGTGTATAAAGAGAGAGTTTGTTTTTGATTAAAGAGATTGTGATATATTGTATAGAATTTATGACTTGCAATGAAAGAGAAGTTAAAATTATAAGATATTTTAGGAAAATGATTTTTTTGAACATATATAAGAGAGCTGATATTTAACAAAAAATAAGTTTTATTTGTGATGTAAAATAAAGAGATAAAGATCATACAAGTTTCACTATAGATTTTTTTATGTTTGTAATTATGGAGTTGGAGGTTTTCAAACTTCTTTGGATTTTGATACCTAAGAGATATATTTATTACAAGCAAAATAAAATGTTGCTTAAAAGAAATATTATAAGACTGTCGGAAAGGCATTGTGATATATAAGAGAAAATTTATTTTTTACTGCGTGCGCCGGTAACTATCTTTTTCTTGAGTTTTTGCTTATTTCTGTTGGATGTGTTTTTAGGGAGAAGAAGGATTTCTTTGTTTGCAGTTTTCTGTTGAGATGTGATTCTGTTTGTTGAGAGAGATGAGACACTTTGGAGTTCAATATCATTTGCCTCGGTCTCCGATATTTCTATGTCGGAGATAATTGAGGAGTAGCTTTTTAATTCCCGTTGTATCGTATGTTGATTGTTTTGAGTTGCGTTTTTAGGTGTTTCTTTTGTTGTTTCATGGGAAGGTGTACTATTGGAAGAAATTGTATTTTTCAAAGTAGAAGCATAAGTATTGTAGTTGTTTGTGTGACGTTCTCTATACAAATTTACAGCTTTCTTCTTACTGACTTTTTCGAGAGTGATGATGGCTTGAATTTCCTTTTCTTTAAGAAATACGGGGCATTTTTTGTCAGTTGTAGCGTGGTTAAAGTCTAGATTTTGTTCCTTACAATTTACGCATGATTTTGCCATTGAGCACGTCTCTTGGGATTCTTCTCCTATGTGGAATTCTTCCGAACAGTTAGAACAAAGTTTTGTGTTTTTACAAGTTTTACCAATGTGACCATAACGTAGGCAATTTCTGCAGCGCAGTGGTAAGGGTATGTATGTCCGAATTCTTACAATTTCGTAACCAATTGAGATTGTGGTTGGGAGTGAGGTCGAATTAAACGTTAGAATTATTAGTCCAGTTTCCTCAAGTAGGTTTTCAACAGTTTTTTTTCTGATTTTTTCAACTTTACACACATTTTGCGCTTTTAATTCACTAAGAATCTCCTCCTCAGGTATTCCCCGTAGGTCATTCGAATAAATTACCCCCTTAGAGAAGTTAAGCGAGTTATGTTCGGACACTTTCACTAAAATAGTAGGTGCAAGTGAAGTAAGTTGCAAAAGTTTGGTTGCTTGGGTAACGCTTTTAGTTTTTATAAGTATGGTTCCATTTCTGAGTTTGTTACAACTAATCACTTCACCGGTAACGGCAGAGTCTATAACTTTTTTAATTAGAAACGGGGATACTTTAGAAAGAGTTTCTTCACTTTGAATTCTTGCCATGACCAAATATTTTGGTCCGGGAGTGGTTAGTTTTGATGTTTTGTCTAATACGGGAGGTGGTTTAAAGGTACCACCGTAATCAGGTGGTTCAATCATTTTAGTTTTAAATACTTTATATAAATGTACATATATATTTTTTTTATTTTTATTATTCTTATTTTCCTTTTTTTTTTTCTTTTTCTAAGAGAAAGAGAGAGACACTCGCGGTAATAAGCTCTAATTGTACGTCTTGTTGCTTTAACGAACAAAGTCGAACTGTGTTTTCAGAAATTATTAAATATCTTCTGAAGTAATTTTTTTAAATTAAAATTCATTAAGAATTTTCTTTCCTGAAAAAAGTGTAATATTTTTATTTTCAATTGCTAGGACCTTTAGTGCAACGTTCTCGTTTAGAATGTACGTTCTTCTCATGGCCTTTTCGTTTCTGCAAAAAGTGCAACATTTTCTAGTACTTTTCGAATTCAATCAAATCATTTATAGTTCCAGATAAAAAAAAATTATTAAATCCCTTGCAAAATGGTATAGTACTTGCTAACAAAATTGCGGTTATTCAATACCCTTTTTGTTTTTTAAAAGGACAAAAATATTACACTTTATTTGAGAAACGAAATCGCTTTTAATAAAGCACACTTTAGTCCAATATTTTCAGCAGAAAATCTTACACTTCTATATAAGAAAGAGATAAGAAATTTCCTAAACCATTTTCACTGGTAGATGCAGTTTTTTGCCTAAAGTTCACTGACGTTTTGGTTTAGCGACCAAAGAAATGTCGCCATATGAACAGCTAAGGCTCCAACAAACATTAAATTTTAGAAACTCTAATTGTTTAAACGATTGTAGTTGGAAGAAAATTCCCAAATAATAAATTATTTAAGAAATTTCTTATAGATGTAAAATTTTCTTTTGGTAAATAGAAAAAGGATTTAGAAAGAAAAACAGAACTGTCATTCAAAATTCCATCTGAGTTAAAAGAATTCAAAATTATTTATAAATGGAAACCTGAAAGGAGAATAAAACCACCACCCACTAGAAAAAGTAAAGCAAAAAGAAATTTAATATACAAGAACAAAAACGGCAAAAGTGAAACGGAAACTACAATGAAATTAAAACAAAAGCAAGAAAAAAAAACAAACAACAAAATCATAACAATCAGTATTAATTCACAAGTTTCAATTTGTTGTTGATGATGTCCCAAAATATAAAAATATAAAATATATTTGATTCCCCACTGATAGAAAGAATAAATACATTCTTGCTTGACAAAGAAAATTTTGAATTAAATTATAAATTTTTATAAAGAAAAATTAAAACGACGAGCGCAAGCAGAACGAAACAACATGTTGTTCTCAAAGTCTGCTACACGCCCCACGTCATGAAGTACTTTCACACACATACATATAAAGTATTTTCACAGTTCAATGTGAACAGCATTATTTTATAAAAAATTTCAATAAAATTATAATACGAGTGGGTATATATATGCATGGCAGTATAATTTAATTAATTATAAGCCTTTTGATGAATTACATCAAACGACTACAGCCAGCGGAATTTCTGACTCATTTAAGCAATTCAGATGATGACACTGAAATCTTTTAAGGCGATTACAAATCGTGGAAAATATTTCGTCTTCTAGCATAACAATATACGAGTTCAGTCCGATAAGTCAGTACATTTTGAATTTTCATGCTTTTTACTGAGAGGGCAACACTGCTTCTGTCAACAGGCATCTGTCACTTGACAGCTGTCAAATTTTTAACAAACTGCATCATTTAGTTTGAGTTTGACAAGGCATTGATACCGAACTACAGCGTGATTTGAGGAGAAAATAGAAAAAAGTGAATTTCGTGTGCTCATTAAGCAAGTTGAGGTTCTACACCGGAAACAACTAAAAAAATAATGGTATTGTGTTGGCCGATCGGAGCTTGTGGAAAACATGGACATATCAAATGGTGCAATGTTTTAAATTTGGAATGATCACTTGGGTATGAGAAAGCTTTCCGCCAGATCACAATCAACCACAACCGCAATCGTGTGACAACTTCGTTGGACTGTTTGGCTTTGTTCAATCCCAATATGTACAAGTTTATGCGCCGTTTCGTATCCATGGAGGAAACTTGTATCTACCACAGCATGCTAGAGAGCAAACAGCAGTCCAAGCGCAGTGGGTTTCTCGAAGTGAATCGGTGCCAAAGAAGGCGAAGGTGGTTTTGTCAGGCAATAAAGTCATGGCTAGCGTTTTTTGGATTCACGCTGTATAATCGACATTGAATGTCTTCAAAAGGGTAAAACAAACAAGGGCGAATAATCTGCCAACTTATTGGCTAAATTTAATCAGGATTTGAAATAAAACGATTATATTTAATATAGAAAAAAATTATTTTCACCAGGACAATGAAAGGGTCCAGACATGTGCAGTTACCATAACAAAATTTAATGAATTGGGCTACGAATTGCTCCCTTTTACAAATATTTTATTTTCCGGATTCAGTCCCAGTTGACTATTTCTTGCATCCAAACCTGAAAAAAATGGCTTGAAGGAAAGAGATTTGAGCCCAAGGATGAAATCATCTCGCAAGTAAAAATACGTATTTTGATGACCTCGACAATCTTATAAAAAAAATCAGGGAGAAGCACGAAAGTTATTCAAAACTTGTCTAATTACCAATGAGGGGTTTCAAATGGCATGAACGTTATGAGAATAAACTTAAAGATTTATTACTTTAGATTTCCTATTTATAAAGAAGTTAACGGCAATATTATATAAATTCGAAGAACTAGTAATGATTGCGTCACGAACTAATACATTCCTAAAGTTGGTGCAGGGTCCTGGGACATTATTTTTGTTATATCTGTCCTCTCAATTTTTTTTAATTGGACCAGTACTCAGGGGATGACCCCTATTTATGCAGTGCATTGTGCTGGAACTAGGAAAATAGGATAGGGTGAGGAGGATAGCGGGAGTAGTGCTTGTGGACATTCGATTTGAATCTCTCAACGCTGGGTATGGCAGGAAAAACATCTGCCGGGAGCTCGTTCCACATACGAGCCGTTCGATCAAAGAACGAATTATTTCTGTAACGCGTAGTGCGATTGCCAGATGTTATTTGAAGTTCATGGAAAGAACAGTCTATTCCTAATAGTAGGAAAACAGGTGGACACTTATTAACATCCAGGTTTCAGACATTGGAATCTGGCTTGGACATTCATACTCGTACCACATTCGCTAAGCCCAATAATTAAATTCTTGGGAAAAAGTACGTTTTAATAATAATTAGTTCTAGTTTTTTGGCCTTTCTATTTGAATTGATCAACCTAATTTATTTTTTTAAGCTTAAGGTCTTTTTAATTTTATCTTATATTTCGATACTCTTCTAGTACACAAAGGGTTATACAAATTGTCTGGGTACATCTCAGGAATTGTAAAAAATTAAGAGCCAATTTGTTTACAATATATGTCGACCAAAGCATCATTCGTTGATTCATTGTACTGCTCAGACATCAATCACAACTGGAGGGGTGTCGTAAAGCCATAGGACATAAAGCCATAATGGCGTTATGTCTCAATTCAAACGGACATAAAGCCATAATTTTGATATGGCCTTAGGTCTCATATCAATTTTAGTGGAATGGGACATAAAGCCATTATGGTTTTATGTCCCATTTGATGATTTACGTTACAAATGCTTCATTTTACTTAATATACCTATTTATCTATGAAATTAATGATTTAAAAAATCCTTAATTTCTAGGCTCCAGGAATTAAAACTGCGAACATTTTGTAAAAGGAAAAATTAATAGTTTTCCACTATAATTTTCCGGTACCGTAAAATAACAACCAAATGAAATAACTCCCAATACAAATTATATTTGCACCCGGGCACTGTTTAACTGTTTTAACCTATATGGTATAACAGGTAACTCCCGATGAAAGAGGTCCTTAACTTTGATATCGTACCATATATCATAGATATATGACCAAAGGCCGGCTATACAGACAATGTTTTGTTAGTGAAGCCGCTGTTCCATATACCATAGAGAGATCATTGAGCCATCCCGGCCTCTGTAGCCGGCCTTCGGCCGGATGGAAGGGTTTCACCTATATAGTATAACAAACCCCGGCTCCGCTCACCAAAAATTTTCCTGCATAGCCGGCCTTCGGCCGGGCGAATGGATTTTATTCTCTATGGTATAACAAACACCGGCTTCGCTGACTAAAAGTTTTCTCTGTAGCCAGAATAATGAAATAAGTCCCAACTTAATAACTTCCATTAGATGACTCCAAATAATAGCTCTTTAATTAATTAAAATAAAATGACTTCTATACCATGCCTGAAGGTTGAAGGAGGAAAATATTTTATTAGCGAAGCCGGTGTTCGAAATACCATAGAGTAGAAAATCTTTCAGCCCGGCCGCAGGCCGGCTATACAGAAAAAGTTTGTAAGCGAAACCGATGCTCAATATATGGCTTTATGTCTCATTTTCGGAAAAACATTTATGGCATTAAGTCCCATTGTATTGAGACTTAATGGCATATGCCCTTATGTCTCAATGGAATGGGACTTGACGCCATATGGCTTTATGTCCTATGGCTTTATGACACCCCACCATCACAACTCACAACAATTGCAAGACCATTTTCGAACTCGACTTGCTTCCTATCGTACAAACGAGTACTCAGAATGCAGCTAATGCTTCCCAAAGCTTAAATGTTCAGCAGAATAACTCTCCTAACATGCGACGTTCTATGCCTCATGTATACAATTCACTTCTTCTCAATTAATCATTGTTTTAATTATGAATAAATATTATTATATTATATCTAAAATATATACTTTCCGTCCTTTACAGAAGAATAAATTGTAATATGCGAGGCAGTTGTCTACAGCCGTGGTGAAAGGTTGGTTATACAAAAAAAAAAGATAATAATAATAATAATAATAATAATAATAATAATAATAATAATAATAATAATAATAATAATAATAATAATAATAATAATAATAATAATAATAACAATATTTATCAAATTCGTTATTCGAGATATTCTCCAAAATAACCATTTTAATATTATATTGTTTGTTGTTGGCTTAGCTAGGTATATGCCTGCATTTCATTGGCGCTAACCAAATCATCAGTACCCTTTTAGCCAAATCATGATTGAAAGCATTCAAAGCTCGTATACTTATGCCACAGACTACAAACACTATGTGAGAATTCAAACAGAACTCAATCATATTTTTCTATTTGTAATCAACAAAAACACAAAAGTATAAATAGCTTTAGAAAGCCTTTGTACAATCACAACACAACAAACAATTATAATTGACTTGCGTCTTTTTGTTTTTTCTTTTTACGCCTTTATACAATTAATCGCCCGTTGGGTGATAATGAAAGTATTTATAAGGCAATGAAAAAACAAAATTTATAATAACAATAACGAATAACGAATTTGATAAATATTAGGGTTATTCACACCGGCCTTGTTAATTCGTTAGTCGTTATTCGATAGTTTTTTACGTGTATTTTGTTTTTGTAAAATTAACAAATTATCGAACTGCCGAGTAACAAAGTACCAGTCTGGCAAGCTTGGTAATTTTCTTGTTACTCGGTAACAAAGAATTTTCAATTAAATTTTTTACTATTTTTGTTTTTGCACTTTCTCGAGGCATTTTTGCTTTTTAATATATTTAAATCATCTGTTTTGTAGCAAAAGTTACCGCACTACTGAGATAGAACAAAAAGTGTGTTCACAGTAAAGTGTTTTAACAAATTACCAACTAACAAATTACCGGATTAACAGACTCGGTGTGAATTCCCCTATTGTTATTAAATATTTTGTTTTTTCATTGCCTTATAAATACTTTCATTACACTGTGTGTAATTTTTTAAGTCGTGGCAAAATAACCATATACGGACACCACTACGTGATAAAAGACTAAAAAAAGACAAGTGTCTCCCAATTTTTCCACAAAGTCATGCACTTTTTTTTATGGGCCGCCAAAGATTTGGGGCCTCGGTATCATTTTCGCAAAAAAGTGATCATTTTCTCGGGCTCTCTGAGGCAAACTTGTAGCTCTTGTCATAAAGAACAAAAATTGCGAACATATAAAATCAAAAAAAACTTCACCTTCCAGATAAAAATCGCAAAAAAACTTAAAAAAATTCGATTTTTTTACCTTTTTCTCTTGCTCAGGTCCATAGGTAGCAAACCGTTCAAAATTCAAGGAAACAATCAACTACAAAAATTTACCTAAGATCTCAATAAACAAATTTCTACAACATATAAACTTCCTGGGAATAATTCTGAACACCGTTTAGGTAGCGCTTAGGTAGCCGCAAAAGTGAAAAACAAATGAAATTAAAAAACGGTGTTTTTGTTGATTACAAATAGAAAAATATGATTGAGTTCTGTTTGAATTCTCATATAGTGTTTGTAGTCTGTGGCATAAGTATACGAGGTTTGAATGCTTTCAATCATGATTTGGCTAAAAGGGTACTGATGATTTGGTTAGCGCCAATGAAATGCAGGCATATACCTAGCTAAGCCAACAACAAACAATATAATATTATAATAATAATAAACATAATTTTTGTAATCAAGCGTTAGGTCTTTTTTTAAAAAATAATAATTTTATTCAATATTTCCACGCCTCTTTGGGCGTCTTCTTCAGGAATTTTTTTTTTTTTTTTTTTTTAATTAATAATAATAAACAAAAAATAATAAAGAATTAGTCTCCGCCAATTAATCCTCGTTTTTATTTATGAGAAAATTTGCAACTTCAGGTATTATCAAGAATTCGTTTATCAACAAGACAATATAAATCCTTATCCTCCATAAGAGGCGAAAGATCTTTTACGTGAATTATTTCCAAAGCGAATTCATAGAAAGTAAACTCATCAGTAAAGCAAATACAACAGAATAAATGTAGGAAACAAGATTTACACAGGACGAATTCATTACAACAAAGCCGAGGATTCAATTGTCAAACTCCTTATGAAAAAATTTTACAGAAAACCCGTTGTAAATTTTATTAATATATAAAATTTGACAATCAACAAAACTAAACAAAGCAAATTAAAATATTCAAAAGTAGTCAAGCGAAAACTTTAAAAAAATTATCAGCTGCGCTGTCCATCCCACCTGTTATGAATTCGCCTTGATTACAAATGTTTCCAACAAACAAAATGTGGTAAAAAAAAGTCAAATAAATAGTACAAATACATCACCAAAAGTCTAAAATTGCCGATAGAAACTTTGGGAAAAGCGGACATATTCCACATAAAATTTTATTCACGATATTTAATAGTTGTTGTTTGTTGGAAACAACATATTTGTCGCATGATATCAATTAATCATCAAATTATTTATATCTAAAGTTACAAGTTATTTCAGCGAACTAATTACTTTAACACTCTGTCTATCATTTGCTTTCGGCGTATGCCCACAATGAAAAGATTTTATTGTCTATTTATTTTGGTTTCTATGGCTTCAGAAAATCATTGCCATTTCCTTTTAGGTCAAGTTAAAGAGGGCGGTGAAGTGAATGACAAGAAAACCAACACATGACGGAGAATAAAATCACTGGAATTTATAAAAACATTTCCTTATTTATTATCATTCTTATTCAATGTTGTATAAGCTGGCAGGATACAAAATTAAAGGAAAAAATACATGAGTATGTATGTTCTTACAAACACTTATACACACTTACACACACCTACATACATCTCTATTTACCCAACAAACACAAAGTCAAACGTTTGAAATAAGATGACTTTATTTATTGTCCAATCACAGTTCTGAAACCTTTTTTCAAAGCGAGCCAGAGGTTTGAGTTTAACATTTGAATTCTAGTTTGTAGTGACAAGTCGTGTTTTCTTAATTTGTTGTCAACAATTTGACAATATGGCAATCAGAGGTAATTGTAATTACAGATTTAGTACTAACAAAAAATTATAAATTTTATTTTATTTATGTTCCACATCAAATTGCAACAATACCCATTTGAAAAACACTTGTATGCTGAGAATAAATGATTTCTTTTTTAATTTGTAACAATTTCCCCTTTTTGCTGCGAATGTTATGTTTTTAAAATTATATTTCAATAATTTTCACACGTTTTGACACAGAGTCTGATTTCAACTGATTCTTAGTTTGTATTCAAGCCTGGGTGTTTGCTGGGTAAATTTCAGCGAATTGATTTCTAATCTGAACTGTGTTTTTTTTCTCTGTACAATTCCAATATTTGTTTGTTCAATAGAAATGGTATGTTAATAACCATGGTTGGTATCAGGATTGGAATACTGTATTACTGAAATGATATTAAGTCAAAGAATGTATGTGCGTGCGATCAAAAATATTAAAACATATAATTCTAGACTTTATCCTTGATGATTAACGAGGTCTGTTGATACGGTAACATGACACTGTTAGACATGCAAAAGCTTAATATTTTTTTTTTTTTTGAAGTGATACTTTTTGGAATACAAGCCAAAATAGATAGATTAGGCTGAAAGGATTTTAGCTTAAGATGACCGTCCATTATTATCATAAATAGTTCAAACCTTTATGAGACCGAGTTGAGGAACGGCAGACAGAAGTTAATGAAATTTGGGCATATGTTTAATGTCTGTTGTCGTAAGTAAGTGGGATGGATCTTCAACATTGCTCGATAATAGAGGACAATCTTGTGACTGACTTCAATTTAATTATTTTGACAAAAAAATAAAATTAATATATAACAAAAATCTTATAAAAAAAATAAATAAATTTATCTAATTCGATCTAACTTAAATTTTAGATCTAAATTATTTTAGTATTATCCGCTCATATTGACTGACCATTTTCCTAAAATTTTCTGTCTTGAAAGCATTTAAAAAAAAACTTTTGCCTAGTCATGTTAAGCACCAAGGTTTGTGTCTAAGGTTAGATTAGGTAAGGAAGGCAGTCAGAATTCCAACAAACTCACTATAACCTTTTGCTCATTGCGATCCCATAAAAACGGAGTCCAAAAAGTCAAACCAGCCGGAGCTTATTATGAAGTGTATTATATATCGATGTTTTAATATTCGCTACGTCGAAGAGATCAACGAGTTTAAAAGAAGCCAGGGGGAGCATTTGGCATCTAGCTAATATGAGACAGTGTTCTATACTCTACGATATCGTGGCAGCTGAGGCAGAAGCCATTGTGTTAAACTCTTAGTCTTTGTGTGTGCCTCCCAATGATACATTGTCCAGTTATCACAGACACCAGTGTCTCTAGGGCTCCCCCCGGGGGCACGGTTAATAAATACATCTTGTCTTGGTGGCATGGTGTTGTGCTTCCTGGGGTATAGGGTTATCAGGTTTCCGGACCTAGGCCTTTTTGCTGATAACCCCTAAAAACTTGTATGTTGCTACCCAATCGCTGAATCAACAGGGCAACGGGCGCTCATGCAAGTAAATTAAAGGTGAAAGTGGGTTCGCTCGCTCGTCCGGTAAGTGGGTAATATGGTTTTTCCAGACCTTGACCTTTGGCCAATTACCCCTTGAACTTAATATGTTACTACCCAATCCCTGGACATAACAGGGCAACGGGCGTGCATATAAGATATTTAAGGAAGTAGCTCTGCCTATGCTTGTCTGGGTAGAGGTGCTACCGATACCTCAGGTTTGCATGAGACCTAAAATCGGAGGTGTTTTTAACACGCGGCTGACCAGAGCATTTAGGTCTCTCAGTGAACTCACCACAAGGCGGAAAAGCCATTTAGTCCAACAAAGAAAATTTGACAGCTGACAGTATATGGTTAGTAAAAATGTAGTGTTACATGATAGAAAAACGTGTTTTCATTATTGAATAATAAATGTTTGGTAGCCGCACTTTGAAATTGGATGACAATAATGTGGCCATTATTGTATGTGATTTCAAAAAAAAAAACAGTGCCACATGCCATACAGCCCTTATACCAATTCAACAGGTCGTGTACTCTTTAATTTCAATGATCAGAATTGGTTCCCTTGACCTTTGAGATATAACACTATTAGATTTCTTTTTATAGGGCTATTGGAAGTCAAAGGTCTATCTCACCAGGAAATTAAACGCTGCATCAATGAAATACATCCACATTTATGCAAAATGGTCATGGAAATTTTTCAAAAAAAGCGCGCATATCTGCCAGCACAGCCGTTACTGCCGGTGTGTTACTTCATATGTACTTTATGATTCAATAAGAAAATAATATTCTAAGGACTTAAAACTGAGTTTTCTATTTAATTCAAATCTTGATTTAACGTTGAGATAATTTTGAAAGAGCACTTGAATCCAAGCTGCAATAATTAAAATTAATGTTGGAAAAAATGATAGCATTTGCATTTTCATGAAATTTTTAAAGTTTTTTTTACTATTCAAAAATTAATTTCAAAAATTTAATTACTATTACAAACTCGAATTTATTTCTATTTTTCCTTTTCATATTGATTTTTCAATGTAAAATAGCACAAGGAAGTGACATATAATTAGAAAAAAAACATCACATCTAAGACATAAACTTGACGATTAAACTTTTTTTCGTTTAAACGTAACCTATTTAAAATTCTATGAAAAATTTTAATGTATGTATGTTATGAAGCTGATACATGAAAGCACATATTGCAAACCATAACATTAGATATAATTTTATAGAGTAATAAAAATGTACTAAAATTTAAAAACAGCTACTTGAACTTTCCATCCCTGCAATAATACATATCAATACCCTTAGGGAGGGGTAAAACACTTTGTTTTTGGTCCTTCAAATGCTTTTCATATGCACATTTCAACTAAATATGAACAAAAGAAGTCCATATCCATATCCATATCCTTTTTGGCAATTTTATTACATTTTTTTTATTGTTCTTAATAAAGTCATGAATATTTTTTTATATCTTTAGCTGTTACATGCTCTTCTAAATTTTTATTTTACATTGTTTTATAATCCTTTCAACGCCCAAAGTTATTTGAAGTTTTTATGAGTTTCTGCGAATCTTGTTGTCATTCCATCTAATATTAATAATGCGTATGGTTTTGGTAGCAAGTGTTTGCTTAATATAATATTTTGGCCGCAATGCTCTTATAAATTCGTCATTTGTATCTTATTAGTGATATAAAATAAAATATGTATTAGAATGAAAGTAAAAAATAAACGAAAGCCGAAAGGTCCTGATTGTCTTAATGCAACAAATGAGTATTTTTAAGGTCTTACGTGCCCAGTAAATTGGCTGACGCTAGTGCTAATTGTTAAATCCAAAAGTGACATACACGCTGTTGCCAAAGAATCTATTATGTTTGGGAAGAAATTATGGCAAATATTTATTTTCTATGATCTATAATTCTCGGCTTAAAATACTTCAACCACAATGTGCAGCTTTTCACTTTAAAAAATGTGGCCTCCAGAGGCATTTAGAATTCCATTGCCAACGCCATGCCGCAGTGGTTTAACCCATATGTTAAATCTGCAACATTAGTTGCACACAAATAACAATTCACACAGTGAAATGCTGAACTTTTTCTTGTCGACAAAACAATTTAATACAAAATAAACCTCGCAAGTTTTTTTATGTGGCAGTTTTATTTGAAAGTATTTTTAACAAAGTGTTAGATTTTTTATTAGTGGCAATTTATATGATGGCTTTTTCTATTCAACTTTGAAGCCATGGCTCCTGCAGGAGTTAGTCCTTAGTTTGTGTTGGAGGTCAACGTTTAAAAGAAAGTCTGCAACCAGAAGTGCAGTTTTGTGTGTATTTTGCAGTTTTTATGTCACCAAAAAAATCAAAACGCAAGTTTGAGTTTTTTGACAAAAAAAAAATACTAAATTATCAAAACAGTAATCATATCTAATGCCTTAAATCTTATTTTGGTGCTGCTATAATCTTTAAATTTGATTTCAATTTTAATGTCAAGATAATTTGTATATATACGGCAGATAAAGTTCCAAGATTACGATCTGATTTATTTTCATACAATGAACTTTAAATAATTATTACAGTAGAGGGCAAATAAGGCTAACTTATGCTGGTCACTTTGAAGGAGAGTCATAAGAGCAAAAAGAGAACTTCATCCTAATAAGTCATATGGGCTCTATAGGAGTGTAATCAGATCAATACTCGTACTATCCTACACATTAGTAGCATGTTTTAGGTCAATCAAAAGGAAATATTATACCAAGATATTGAAGAGGGTTCAGCTTATGCCTTGACATAAACGGTGCTATGAGGACTACCTCCACCAGGGCGCTCGATACTATATACATATATCCGTGTAAAATATGAGGTAGTCCTCGCTACGAAAAGTATATAAACGATGACTGAACGAATTGAAAGGGTCTACATATCGGGACATATTGGAAACTCTAAACGGGTATACGCAATTGTCGGAAATGTCTGACCGAAGGTACCAACTATTTCTGAGATACTGATACCGAAACACACTACTGGATCCATAGGACCTTATATCGGGCACCTGTGGGCACACGGCTGGTTCTAACCCAGGGAAAATGACCAGCTTAAGATTATTTATAGAAGAACCAGATCCCGAAATTTACTTCCGCCTGCCTGGCCAGGTCCGTGAAGTCCGTGAGATTACAGAGTGCGTAGAATGGAACATTGTAAAAATTAAGTCAACAAGTCACCAGTGACAATAGGGCCTGCGAGGGTGAATTCTAGCACCATTTTGGATTGCAAAAATGAGATTAACAATGACGCGTCTTAACAGTCTGCGAGGCCCGAGATGCAAAGTCGGGCGAAAATTGGCCACAGGACACTATGAGGGTAATACAATCAAAGTCCTATGATGCGACCCACACGAGGATGAAGAGAGGATTTTATAGGGATTAGAAATCAACGAGTTTAGTCAGTTGATTGCCGTTTTGATAGGATACTCTAATTTACGAGCAAATCTAGACCGTATCCGGAGAAGGATAAATGCAATGCATATAGGGAGGACACTGAGACAGTGTACAGCTTTTGTGCATATAATATATAGCGATTTTTTGTGGATAACATCTTACCGGACATTCTCACTTCAGGGATATCGACTGGAGAAAATTGAGGAGCTACCTTCATGGTTCAGGGTACCTCTAGGGCATTGGTTTCGTTTTGACATGAGTATCATTTTCCTCTCGCCAACCTAATCTCACACCAAACTAATTTGATTATTAAATAATTATTTTCAAAATCAGATATACAGCATATAGGACAGTTGTTATGAACAGACGTTCCAGTCAGGATTTCGGTTATAATGAACTAAATGGGACCGGGTAATTTAGTTTGTTATAAACCGAGTAAATATTTATATTTAAGCAATATTGAAATTGGTTACATGTTGTTCTTATCTATCGATATGTTTATAATAAATGGACTGGATTTACACTATGCATTTATTCCTGAAATTACTGGCATTAAATATTTTTATACGCTAGTAGGAGGGACACTGATGTAAACTGGATAGTAAAACTGGCAGCGTATGATATTTTATATGATTTCTTAAATTTTTTTCTCTTTAACGTATATTGGCAAACAAACCTGGTAAATAAATATTTTAACGACATAGAAACTTTGTGAAAAAAGTTTGCAAATAATACAAACGAACTCATAACGTCCTCCTTTTTTTGAAGTCCCTTAAAAATAGTATGGATTCCAAGATGGTCGCCAACTTACAAAATTATAATTATTTGTAATTCTACATAAAAATTCTATTAATATAAGTAAATGAATGCGTTATAAGCGTAAAAAATTTCACAGAATTTTTAATCACTGTGAAATATTAGTACGAAACTTTCTGATCTGATAAGCTGTTCGTTATACGTGATTAATTTGTCAGAAGCGAACTCCACTGTATAAATTACTCGTTGCCGTGTTTGTATTCACATTTTGTAGGCCTGGTACCATGATATATTTTTGTAGTTTACAAATAAAAGCATGATTACATTTTTGAAATTTTCTATTACAACCGAAATTGAAGGCTCCTCACGATCCAAGAAAGTGCAGCCACAAAGACCGCAAAACCCACATAAATACCTGTAGTAATTTTTCAAAAAAAAGTCAGAGAATTAAAATTAGTTTTCTTTGGCTTTGGCCCAAATAATAACAACTATAAAATTAGAAAAAAAATCTTATTTAATTTGAAACTAATCTTATTATTAGTTTGTAGACTATTGAAAACAAATCCCCAGTATTAATGTTATGAGCAACATTTAATACAATTACATCTACACAGTGTTAAATTTTGATGATGGCAGTATAATATATAAAAAAAACACAGAAAGAAAAACAATTTAACAAAAAGAAAAGGATAAAATGATATAAAAGAGTTAATAACAATTCGTTCAGGCCATTATCGACGTTTTGTGATGATACAACAACAAACTTAAACGAGCTTGTAGTCATATATAATGTGGAGATAAGGAAACAGACTTTCATACATGCATTCTCGTATATATGTATGTATACGATGTACATCCCAACAAACACAGAACATCCCAACAAATACAGTTGTTTAATATTTAAGCTTTAAGGTTAAATTTGTTTGAAAAGTTTTAGTTTTAAACTTTTGAATTCGGTACAAGAGATACTCCTCTTCCTCCTGCTCCTTTCATTTCAGCATACCAATTCCAACATTCATCACATATACGATCTTTGGTATAGGACTGCGCGCATTGGATGCAAATTAACCCATGCCTCTCTTGAAACTTCCCCCTATTATATTCGGCCAGATATATGGTACCTAGGTATTAATTTGCATGGGATGCATCCACTCCCCTGGTCCTATCACATATTGGTTAAAATGGGACCAGCTTTGGACTATGTCCTCTTTCATATAAAAGAAGAGAAGAATTTTCAAAACCGACTCTGATGTTAAACTGAAAAATTATTTCAGATCATGATCTACGCCTAATGATAAACGTTTGAAAATTATTTCAATGTAAATTAAGACACTGCACAATCAATAGGATTATACGTTCTAGTTTTTTGGCCGTTTTATTTGAATTAATAAACTTAATTTATTTTTTAAGCTTAAGGTCTTTTAAATTCGATCGATATTTCGGTACTCATTGAGTACTCCTATTAATCAATAGAATTGTCAGGTGTTATTATTGGAAAAAAATTTTGATTAAAAAATACTATCAAAAAACATTAGGACCACCTTTGGAGCTTGTCATTTCATATAAACATGAATATTCAAAACCGGCATTGATGTTAAATTGAGAACGATTTGCTATCATGATCTATGTACGTCTAATGATAAAAATTTGAAAATGTTTGCATAGCAAATAAGTGTATTTCTAGAGAAATTGCCGCTTTTTTATAAAAAAGACTATCAATAAATATTAGTTTTGAGTAATTTGTCAGTTTAGATTATATTTTTTCTATTAAAATTATTTTTATTAAAGAAAAATGAGAAGCCAATTACTACACTAGCAGAACGGATCAGTAATGTTTTCGATGACAGTCATATCATTGGTTTAAATATTAAGCGATAAGGAAGGATAGAAGAGAAAGAGATAAATAACAAATATATACGTGGTAACGCTGTACTAACACACAGTAGTATTGTTGTTAAGAATACAAGAAACATTTACTTTTTATTATTTCTTCATACAAAAGCCTTGAATACAAACAATCATGTAATAAGTGATAAAAAAAACAGACATTTGAACACTGATGATAATAGTATTACTAGCAACTATCGGAAACACTACTGTCCTGTTCTGTTCTGCTAATGTGATGATTGAATTTTACTTTTTCCTTAATAAAAATATTTGACAAAAAATTATTAATGTGAGTTGACAAATTCTGTAAAGAAATTTCAAGGCAAAGAAATTTCAATATAAATAAATTTAAAATCTAAAATCGGACAATAGTTTTTAAACTATTATTTTTAATTTAAAAAAAGAACTAAATGAACTATTTAAGTTTATAGTTCGTAAATAAAATACATAAATGTATATCTAACCCATATGTACGCACCTATAAACATAAATTACGGTGCCACTCAATATCAAATGTAGGATTTGTTCCACTCTCACTTCCAAGTTACTGACTATTATTAAAAAATAATAACAATAATAAGTCCAAACATATTTCAGGTCATTTAATAGAGCTTAAAGTATGCATCAAGCCCTCTTACGTTTGGAGAAAAAAAAACACATTTTCACATACTCGTAAAGTTCGAATTAAATGTCTTTAAATCAAAAATTATTACTTTTACAAGGAAAATTTATAGGAAGGGGTTAATGCTTGTTAAATTTTTAAAGTTTTTGCTTTCAACAAGTTTTCTTTTAATCTCATATTGGACTTAATAAAGTGAAATTAATCAAAATACAAGCAATAGTTATGCAATGGAATGTTATTACTAAATATTTAGTTGTGTAAATTAAATGCCTGTTTATTGTTTCTGCCTGCAGAAAAATATCATAAGTTACACGTAGCGAATATTATTGTAATACTTCTTTTATACAACTGAAATACTTTGCGGTTACATTCCCCTACAGTATGTGAAACTTATTGTTTTTCTTGCTTACTTAAGTCTTCCAGCAAGCTTGACTCCTCCTCCTATTGAGAATCCAAAGAAAACTTGGTGTCCTTGGAGACGAATTGCTCACTACAGCTAATGCCTGTTCTTTCCGATCTCACTTTTCAAAACAGGAACTTGAAACAAATGCTTATTGTGCGCTTTTAGATTCTGGTCACTTTATTGTTTTTAGTTGGATGGATATAGGAATTGATTTCTTTCGAGAAAGTGCTTTTGGTGCACTAGTTTTAGGCATGTATATAAAGGCATAGAGACAATACCTCATATTTTTATATGTTGGAATATTAATATATTGGTTGTTGTGTACCTGCCTAGTACTTGTTATGAACCTTCTGTATAAAATAGCACCTGTATATTTTTGGTCCTTTTAAGTACAAAATATTGAAATAAAACAATACGGTGGCCTAGAGAAGATTTTTTTTGTTGTTGTTAAATATCAGATGAAGAAAATAATTTTATACAAAAAATCTTAAGAGCTTCATAAGCAAGAAATTCCCAAAAAAAAAACTTTTGGAAAATTAATTTATTTTTTATGTCAGACTTTTTGTGAATATATATTTTTTGACAAACCTGTGTGAACTATCAATTGACCTAATTTTTTTTGTGTTGTTTTTATCACTAGTTACCTATTAAGATTGTGAAAGTCAGGATAAGTTAAAAAAAACTTTCGCATATAGCTAAGAGCTGCCCTAATGTATATATACTCGTAGGTTTTAAGTCATTCCTGTAATGGACCTATTTTCCCTATTACGACAAACATGTAGGGATGCAGACGAACTGTACTACCAAAAAACTATTTTTTCTATAATTTCTAGTGCTATATTATTATCAAGAAGCACATTTAATAGTAATAATAATAGGACATGAAAAACATCCCAAAATATGGGAGGACACCGTGAGCATTTTAGAGAGCAAGTTACTTTAAAATAGACTTTGAAGTGATACTAGTTAATCAGAAGTTCGCAAGTACGGTTCCTGGTATAAATTCAGGTTTTTTACTTCCTTCTGTCTTCTTTACTCTTCTGTTTTGAAATTCTTTCTCCTTTATCTAACAAAGGGACCAAATTATGGACCCTACTGCGGACAAATTTTCTCCCTTATGGTACTTCCAACACTGGCTAAAAGTTTACTGTGTGTCAGCCTTCAAGAGGAGGCATTTTCAGTTTTGAGGACTATTTTCAATTTGGAACCATTATTCCCTCAAGCAGGAACAAAAATATTACTAAAATTTAAAATGAAACAAAACTTTTGTACTGAAAAAATAAGAAAATCCTGGCCTAATTTATCCTATTTTTGCAATTCTTTGTTTGATTTAGTGCAGTTTTTCTTGTTTTCGAAAAACTATTAAAAGCTGCAAAATTAAAAATTACCCTTAAATATAGGGAAAATCACCCCCCCTCCCCACCAAAATGAAATGTAAATAAAGAACAATGGCCCTACAATTCGTGTTGTTTTCAATATAAAATGTTGGGGATATTTTTCATGGAGCCAATCTACCACTTTTGAAACGTTTGAACTGGTGTTTGTTGGGATAAAAACAAATATAAGCAGCATATTTTCACAGGAGGGGCTCTGTGTGTGTCTTTATGTGAAAAGAACTGTAATTTAACCCATTTAATGGCAGCATTTATGTATATGAATTTCCTGTTAATTTTTTTGTTGTCACGAACCCATTGGCGTGTTCATATACATAAAATGAAAATATATGTGTATATGTGTGCGTGTGTGTATGTGTGCGCGTGTGTGTGTGCATGGGTGTGTGTGTTTGTAGTGTAAAATACTTTTATGTTTCATTGGGGAGAAAATACTTTTCGTTTACACTTGTTTTCTTCCATTTACACTTTTGCTTGACTTTGTGCCAAACAACCCACTAACGAACTCAGATTCAAATATATCAGTTTTTAAATTGAAATTGAATCGTTAATGTAATACGGGCACATAATCACAAAGGACCTCTAAATTGATTTGAATATAAAGCAAATATTATTTTTCTCTACTATTAAATTGGCGTCTTACGATTTAAAAAAAAAAAAAAATTCTTAAAATGTTCAACTTTCCTTCCCATTTCTGCAAATTTTCACATGTCTTGCAGTACCAAACATTTCTGTAAAAAGCAGGCATGACATGGAGAAAATTGCCAAACATAATGAGCTTGAAAAAATTAATTTGTGAATGGTGAAACATTAATGATATTAATTAATCAGCAATTAATTACCTTTGTGATGAATAAAAAATCTCGTCTAAATTTCAGTCTAGATTTACGCTATGACCTTTTTCATGAAACTTGTTGCACGCAACTTTTTATTTATTGGCCAATCGAGGGTAAGATGAAGAAGGCGGGGTACAGAAAGTTACCAGAGATTCTCTGAAAATTCATATTATGCTATTCTTCTACCTGAGGAGAAAATAAAGGCATTATGTATGTATATATCTACCCAAATCTCTATCAATATCGCGTACCACATTTGCAGATAAGAAAGTTTCATGTAACAAACGAATTTCTGAATCTGGCTGAGAACTCAACAAAATGTAGAGATCAAAAAGAGGAACAATTTCCGATCGGTCAAAATGGTTTCAACGCAAGGATTCTTAGACTAGACTCGGGTGATGAAGTCAGAATTCCATCAGCCTTATTTACACTAATAAGTCTGTAGTAATATTACGGAAACAGCTCAAGCGGAGTCCCCGCCATCGAAAAAACAAGAATGTCTGCAACGTCAGAGAGATCTTCGAACTCAAGAGAGCGGCCATTTGGGAAACATTTTTCTTCATGTTAGTCTTGGATAGAGGCATTTAGATGTATTTTATTTTATTTTATTTTTTTTTTTCTTGCGGCAGTTGCAGAGTGCATGCCTGCCAGAGTACAGTGTCCTATTATTACAGACAAAAATGTAGAAATGTTACGGCTATCAGAGTAGATGTTAACGCTGGTATTCCATATGACATTAACTTTCCAAAATTAGTGATAGGATCTGTACACGGCAGTGGTCCGTAAGTCGTTTTGAAATGATGGTCATGATTATTCCATGCTTCACGAGCTGGTATCGAGGTCTTATAAAGACGTTTATAAATTAGAGAGGTTGAGTAGTGGTCAACTCCCCATTACCCAGCTTTAATATGTAGTTCCTACTCCACTGCTGGAAGACATTATCACAAAAGTTTTTGCCATTTCCTTACCAGATAACTCCAGTAATGTAAAAGCATTCCAAATTCATCCATGAGAATAGTACGTGTAGTACTGATTATATACTCGTATAGTGAGGTAATTCTCTGAGGCTTCATCAATATATCTCTCTTTTACATATCTAGGTATGCCCTCCTTCCAATATACCTAGATATATCCTATTTTCCTAAGCAGAGAACCAGAGACAGTGCACGATATTTCGGCTTTATCTTGAACTAAAAGTTAAATTTAAAAATAAGTATTCTGGGGAGAGTAAAGAAGGCAACTGTTGCAAAATACCTATTAGTTTTCAAAAATCAATAGTCCATAATATTTAATTGAAACGTAAGAAAAAATAAACTGTGGCTATTAGCAGCTTTTGAATCTTTGCATACTTCGATGATTTTTAGTAGCACTACAAATAACTTATCGGTATTTAACATGACCATACTTTCTTTGCAAAAAAAAAGCTGGAAATACTCTTCTTAATATGCTGAAGAAACCTTATAATTCAGTTAAAAGCATTAAAAAAATAAAATCATTTGGAAATGTCCATAGAATTGTTTGACTTTTCATTACTTCTTTAGGAATTGCTTTTGCCGAGTCCCTCTCACAGCTTATTTCTATAAATATTAACTTAGTGTCGCTGAGGTTGTAAACACGTTGACTGTTAAATATTTCATGATGAAATATTTCCAAGTTCCAATGATGTATACGAGTGATATACTGAGTTATGAACAACATTTCATGTACAGTAGAATCTTAAAAAAGTTAACCAAAATGTCCCAAGGAGTATTAACTTTTTCAAAGTTTTAACTTTTCTAAGCGGTTTTTTTAGTCGAAAAGAGGAATAAATAAAGTATGTATGTAATATGTAAAAATTTTTTTAGATACCAAATGTTATATTTTTATTAAAAGACTTATATAATACTTTTCATTATTACAAAAAAGAAACTTAGGTTTAGTTTGTACTGGGTGTTCAATTTCACAGTCCCGCTCAGTTTTTTTGTTCGCATAAAAATAGTTTATAGAGGTTTAAAGAAGCAGTCAAGGCTTGTTTGTTTCTTTTCTTTTGTATAATAGCTCTTGATCATTTTCGTGCGCATATTGATTAGGTCTGACACATGATTTGCATCATTGTTGCTCTCAAACCATTTTATAACGCTATTGATGCTTTCAACTGCTTTCGAGAAACTTACTTTAAATGTATACGCTCTAAAAAGTTAACCGAAAAGTTAACTTTTTAGAGCTGCACGTGGATTACGAAAAGCTGTTAACTTATCCGCGTGTTTAACTTTTATGAGAGTTAACTTTTCTAAGATTCTACTGTACTTCCAATAAGTAATCTTCTCATAGTATCCTGAACAAAATAATATCTTGCTCTGACAAAACTATGTTAAAATCATTTCGAATTTTATTACTTCCTGGTTACAACTAGTGGATCTTATCGACTTCTTTGGAAGTTCTTTTTTACTGAGTATACATTTTCAGCTACAGTTTTTTTAATACAGTGAAAAAATGGAAACTAAAGAAATTGGGAATAAATTTTTTCGTAGAGTGTTCAGTGCTGAACTTTGCCAGGATGAGTCTAATGATGACGAGACAAGAGAAAAAACTGTCGACACTTATAAAACAGAATTAAACAAAACTTTTAGAAATATTATGGCTCGAACTTTAGTTCGGTTGCCAATTGCCTAGTGTGCATGTCTCTGCTAATGTCTCCACTAACAATGATAATGCATATAAGAAACTGGTAATGAAGAACATAAAAATTTTATAAAGTGGTCCTCGAAATGATAACACAGAGGTCTTCTGCCAACTACAAATTTATGGTTGCCAAATAGCAATCCAACTGAAGTTCGATTGCAAGCCATAATCGCCACATTAATAACTGGAAAAGGTCAAAATAGAACTCCAATGCTATAGAGGAATATTTTACATGTTTCAAGGAAACCAGAAAATTGTCAATTATTTCTGCAACATCTACAATGGCAGGATTTCTTCAAGTCAGATTTTATTAAAACTAAAGAAGGGGATCGCTTAAATTCTACACATTTCAATCAAAATATTTTAGAAGATTTGTTTGAACTACTGAACTATCTAACATAAAGGTCTCCCTTAATTAATATTTTTAGTTATAAATTCTTCTTTTGTTTGGTTTCATTAAAAAAAATATGTTTGTTACGATATGGTTTCCTTTACTAATAAAATCTCAAAACAATAAATAATTTATGGAATTTTATTTAATGGCATTAATTAAATCGTGGAAAATATTTATTAATCGGTTAACGGATTATACCAAAACCTCGAATAATTAATGGAGCAATTAACCGATTAAAGCAAAACCCCGGTTATTTGAATACTGTAGTGTGTAGTTTTTGCAAGTAAATATTCAAATTTTTGCAGATGTGTCTTTAGTTGTGCAATGCAAATTTCACGTTTTACACTGAATTTTTTGTACTCTTCTTCCTTAATGAAATTGAATTCATTTTTTAATTCGACTATTATATTGGTTTTTCTTCGGTAAACTTGAGTTTGATATTTGCTTGTTTTTTATAATAAAAATCAACAGATAAAAAGTTTAAGAATATTTAACAATATCCTGCTGAGTCCAAAGTTTAGCGGCCTACTGTACATCAATTTTTATTTAAACGTTTTATGTTTAAAATCCCCCACATTATACCCTTTAATAAATATGAGATATTTGTGTTGCAACACTTACACACCGCTAATGGTTTGGTTATTGGGGGCATATATGAGTGTCACAAACAATAATTCCTTAAGCAGCCTCTTAAGGCACAAACTATAAATTCATATATTTAAACAAACATATTTATTTAATGTATCGAACTTCGTCGATTACATTGGCTCTTGTGACCGATTAGTTAAATTTTATAAAATTTTTTTTTTTAATTTTTTTTAATAACATTTTGCAACACTTGTACAGCCATTATATCGTTTTCACATTCCAAACTTTTTCCTTCATAGAAGTTTTCAAACATGTCTCTAACACAATTTTAGAAATTTCAAACTCGTCTGTGATGAAAAATGTATGTAAGTATGTAAATCATATGTGTGTGGACATGAAAGTAGTAAAGAGTTTCCTCCTATTGGCCTCAAAATGTCAGGAGGAAACACAAACTAATAAAATTGTGTTAAACTTCTTTTTTTAACATGTTTTATGACCTGCAAACGAACGAACTACAAAGAGAAGAAACAAAAAGTTTAATAATGTTGCTAAAAGTTTCATTTCATCGTACTTTTACTGCTTGTTAAATCAATCTCTTTTTTTTTTTTTTGGTTTGCAGTCACACATGAGAATTCATTAGATTTCATTAAAAGACTTCTTGGTTTCGGAATATTTGTAGGAATTGAAAGATTAGAAAAGTCAATAGGGGGTGGTGCATTTGGGTGTATTTCGTACCGGAAACTGTCACAAATCTTGTCGTTTTTATTACTGTTCATGTTCATTTTCTCTATTCAATTCATTGTTCCCATTTTAGCAGGATGTAGTGTTCTTTATTAAAAAGGACACTACATTGAGGACAAGAAATGTTCTAAGCAAAAAAAAAGATCGTCCGATGACCTGCTGTAGCCTTTGTTCATGTGCTTTAAGACTTCCCTGTAGAACTTAAACATTAAAAATAAATGTCGTCCTTGTTTACAAACTACTATCAAGACACTTTTTCATCCCACATATTGTACAACACGACCATGTACATACGTGTACGTAATTTATATTTTAATTGTGTAGTTTTATTGTTTAAGAATCTTTCTAAAATTGTTTTTATGCAAAAGGACAAAGATGAAAAAACGCTGAAACACGATTTTGGGTCTAGGCAACGTCTTATTAAAAGGTATTTATTTATAACAATTTTTTTCTTATTTTCAAAAATAATTACGACTTTTTAAGAATTTTAAGGATTTTTATTAAACTTCCAGAGGAAACTTCATTAAAAAAAGGAAACAAAAACTTTTCTTAAGCCACTGTTATTAAAAGCTCCTTTTTATAAAAAACAAGACATCTTGAGAAGTGCTTTGTTTATCTTTTGGAAATTAAATTTTCCTCAGACACTTTTCTATGAACTTTTTGCAAAAGTATTTTTAATTCAAGATGATGCTTTTCCAACAAACCTTTTTTCTAAGTAACTTTTTAAGAAACATATTACAATAAACTCTATATGTACTTTTCTAAAACAAGCTTTTTGTAAATGAGGTGATCTTTAAAAAAAATTTCCCTTAAAAAAACACTTTTCTGAACTACTTTTCTAAACTTTCAGTGAAAAATATCTTTTTCATTAAGTTTTTTCTTTAAAAACCTATTGTATGAAATTCTTAATTTCTTTTTGAAGATTTAATATTTAAAAAGTTTCTTTTTTAAAATAGTACCTTTTTAGTAAGAATTTATTCAGGTACAAACAAGGTGGCGCAAAAGTAATGTCATAATAATGAACTGGCTGCCATTTTATTATATTTATATGAGAAGAGTATAAAAAGTTTATTTGAAAGTGTAAAATTGATGACACGAATTGGAAAGAAATTATATCGCTCAAATGGCCACCTCCCGAGATGATGCATAATTGCGTTCCTTTTACGGCATTTTGAATTATTGTTCGAAAAACATTTGGCTCCAAATTGCCAAATTCTTCTTCAATGTCAGCTTTCAAGACTTGTGGTTTGTTGTGATAAGCGCTAGATTTTAAAAAAAAAACCTCAGAGAAAGTCTGGATAATGTTAGATCTGGCGAGACGGACACCCAGTTCGAATCTCAAAAACGGGAGATCATCTGACCTGGAAATTAGTGTCTCAAAATGTCCATCGTTGCCCGAACTACGTGAGCGGTTGCTCTGTCCTGTTGAAACCAGCAATGATCAAGACCAAATGCAGAAACTTGAGGCAAAAAAAAAACGGCTACAGTAATGCCACAATAATACAACAAAATAAGGGCCAATCACTTTTTAACTGCAAATGCTGTAAAAAACAGTCCCTTGGAAAGGAAGCAATGGCTCTTCATGCATTTCATGCGGATTATCTGTGCCCCAGAAACTCAAAATGTTATTTATTTAAATAATAACTTAAATGGAAATGGGGCTTCTTCGCTCATTACTATGATTTTTGATAGAAATCACTCTCTTCTTGCACCAAGTTTAACAGAGTATGGCAGTAATTTAATCTTGTTCGACGTCCAACAATTTGTCAATAGTTTGCACTTTGTAGGGGGACATTTTCAAATTTTTCAATAAAATTTGTTGCCACGAACGTCTGCTGATGCTGCATTAGGTGTATCGTCCCCTCGTTGATGTGGATTCTCTCTGACGTCTTCGGCAACAGCAGCGATGTTCTCGTTTAAACGAGCATTATTAATCCGGACACTACTTGCGATGTCTGTAGTAGACTTAGTTTCCACGAGGCGCTCAGCCAAACGTTTAATTGTTAGAGCACATTAAACACGACGACGAAGAAAACGACAACGAAATTCGAGCTGCGTCAGAACAACACACAGAAAATTTGTTAAAATAAGCAGTAACGTTCTTGAAGTCTATAGCACTCCACTGCTTGTTGACTACTAATCTGCACAAATGGCAGCCAATTCAAATTAAGAAATTGCTTTTACGCCACCTTGTATTTTCAAATGATTTTTGTCCAGATAACTTTTTCTACGAGAATTTATTTAAAAAGTGTTTCTGTAGCGCATCCTTTTAAAATACTTTTTCAACAAAAACTTTCTCAATATTGTAAATTTTTCTTAGAAGATTTTTATATATTTTCCTAATTTATGGTAACAAATCAAATGGAGATTGCATTTCTACGTCACCAATCAACAGAAGGAAGCCTTAAATCATTTCATACTAAAAGCTGTGTACTAGTTCAACTTTAGACTAAGGAAGTGAAATACTTACGTGGACGTAGTGAAGTGATGGAAGAGCTTTGAATAAAAAACTTGCACACAATTTTCATGCGGTTTTGCAATCGTTTTTATCATTTGCAAAAAAAAACAGGTCTATTATGCAGTTTAGCATTCAATAAACAAACATCCATTACGCTCCTCTTGGTGTTTGTGCATAAGCCCACGGTGTGATCAATGCTCACTGTAGCTCAAGATAAGGCAACAGAGGATAGTAATAGCGTGTGCATGAATAAACCTGTATATTATAGGGATGGGCATGATGAATTTTATTCTTTCACCACGTAAATGTTTATGAGAGTTAGTATTAATAATAGTGGGTCTAAATGAGCGTGCATTAATAACATTTTCGAGTAATTTTTTGTGAAAAAAGTTGCGAAGAAATTGTTTTTATCACCTAACACGTCATAGCCCTCGCCGAAGTATGTGACTTTGATCAAGCCGTCTATAATTCTGCTCATCAGGTAGTTGGTTAGAGATGACAGTGATTGAGACTTTTATTGTTAATTATTTTTTTTTTTTTTTTTTTTTTTTTTTTATAAAAAACAGATTGTAAAAACAAATTGGATTGTCTGCAAAACGCGCAGAGTCCTTGGCAGGAAACAAACCTGCGACCCTTAGACTACTAGTCGGTGCTCTGTGCATTGTTGGTACAAAATCGTTGATATTTGTTTTATTGCCCCGATTATGGTTTAGAACAGTTGTTACTTTAATGTTGTATTTTTTTAAATGCGATTATGGTTTACAACTGTTGTCAGTATGTGTTGTTCGTACTGTCAAAAATCTACAACAGCTCATTAAGTGTTGTTTTATTAACATTACAAGTTGAAAATCGAAAACAAATATAAAAAATTTAAGTATGCAAATAAATTTTTTTTTTACAAAACATACAGAACTGTAAAAAATAAAATAAATAAATATAAAGTAATAAAATAAAATAATAAAAAACAAATGGCAAAGCCGGTTGAGCTGATGAAAGTTAATCCATATATTGGTCGAGGCAAGCTGCCATTTGGATATAACAAAATACAGCTCAAGGACAAATGGGATCATTTTACTAAGCAATTAAATGGCTTGGGACAGCCAATTAGGAATATTAAAGAATGGCAGAGTTAGTTTTTAGAAAAGTACTCAATTTTTGTATCAAAAAAAAAAAAAAAAAAAAAAAAAAAAAAAAAAAAACCATCCGTGTTTATGCGGAAAATTTTTATAAAACTATAAATTATGTTATTGCAATTAAGATATTGTAATAACTTTTGGTTTTATAAAAATTATACGTACTTATTCTATGTATGGTAGTTCCAATTGATTTGAACTGTCTCAAATTCTTTTCCGGATACGTGCCATTTGTGTGTGTTTTTTGTTGTTCTTTTCTTTATTTCTAACAAAATATACGCTTCTTTAATCTTTCTTTAACAGTTTTTGGCAAATAAAATGCAAGTATGTGACATAAACAACACCTAGATGTTGTAAACCATAATAAAAAAAAATAAATTAATGTTGTGTTATAGCCGACATTTAAGTGTTATAAACCATAATCGGGGCATATATAAAATCGATGATACATAAAAATTTTATTAATCGGAACAATTAATTTAGTCTGATTTAAGTTCTAGTACTGAATTTGTCAAATTAGATCAAAAATTTAATCAGAAGCCAAAATACAATAACAGAACAGAACAGTAGTACTGTTTCCGATGGCCGCCACATCATCGCTATTGGCATTCACGTGACTGCTTTTTTACCACTTTTAAGTGGCTGCTGCAGGTATTGAGGAATATCAAAACTATTTGATATTGAAAAATTTAATACTCGAACATGATCTACATTAGACCAGTTTATTTCAATTTAATAGTCAACACAGTTCGAAAAAATACGTAGAATCAAAATTTGTTTTATTATTTACAAAGGATAACAAAAACAGAATCTTTTAGTTGAACATAAATAAATAACTTCACTGAAAGGAAACTCTTTATTCAGACAATTATTTTATGCATTGTATTAATAACATTTGTCATAGAAAGTGAGCTAATGACGGGACTCATTGTAACAATGAATAATGTTTGATTGAATTTATTAAAAAGTTTTTTTTTTTATGAAACAAAAAACTCAGCCTAGTTCAGTTCTAGTTCATAAAATTTCCTTAATTTATTTTTCCAAGCAAGGAAAAATGGATCACGGAAATATTGGTTTCATTTATTTATAAATACGATAAAAATAATAGAACTCACTGTCCGTGGTGGGATTGAAATTGATTTATTTTAAATAAAAATGAAGTAAAATTATCTATTTGAAATCAAGAGATGAACATGTCCCAGTTAAAAAAAAATAGCAGTCTAAACCACACTTTAAATTTGTTTCCCTCAGACTTGAAATTCATTAATATCAACAAAGTGTCGTAATATGAAAAGTATTTCGTTATATAAATGAAGTATTTTCATTGAATTCATGATCATATTAATTGCTGCGTTTTTCAATAGAAAAAGCTTAAAAACAAAATAAGAAAAAACTATTTTCAATCAATTAAAAATTAAAAATGATGTTGCAACAAGCATTAATTGCTAAGACGACTTAAGAAATATTGCAGTGAACTTGCAGCGGTATCATTGCTAGACACGCATGAAAGTCTCACGATAGTAGAATCATGCATATGAAGCTTTAAATCTTTTACATTACGTCGACTTAGGGGATTAATTCTTGCTGCCACAGAATTGTATACAATTAGTAGAAAAACTGGTATTAATTAAATTTTATTACCAATTTATTAAAAGAGAAAATTCGTTTGAACAATAAAACGATTTTCATTGATATAATGAACAATGACCAATTTATGAAACATAAAAATTTAAAGGTCTCATCTATGCAATGAAATTTTTCATTATATTAATGAAAACTTTCATGGATATAATAAACAACATTCAACGAAATCGTTTCGTTGACTCAATGAATGATTTCTGTTACAGTTTTCTGTTTGGTAATGAACGTGAACGAAAAGTTCCTCATAATACCATGTCCAATACATAGACCGAAATTTGTAAACCTAGTGGACAATGCGAACCAACGTCTAAATAACTTTATCGTTTCAACTTCCTGAATGTGAAAATAAAGGAAAAAAACAAAACGAAGAGAAACTGGCAAATTTAACACTATGAAACATTAAATACAAAACAAAATATTCCCTAATGACAACGGCACCCTGTTGTCAATTCTATGTTTCCAGGAAAATTCAACTAATTTAATGAATATCTAAAAGTGTTTTGTAACTACAATTTGTTAAACTCTTTGGGGTTTATGTTAAGAATACTTGTAAAGGATATTTAAGGATTCAACAGAAAACGTATTATACATTTGGTGTTCATGTTCCAATTATCTTTATTAGATGTTCACATCTACACATTCATTATTTAATTAAGATTTTTTTGCTTGTTACTATTGTTAATTGTATTCTTTTTGGAATTTCAGTTTACGGTTCGTTATTAAATTTAACAATTAAACTACGGTTTTAATTAAAAGAATAAACACGTAATTTATAGGGTTTTCTTTCACTATCAATAAAAGTAAAATTTTCCGCCTCGGCCCTTCTAATTTTGATAAAATTTTGGTATGACAGACGTCTTCAGCACAGCTCAAATTAGAGAAAATTTTTGTTAAACTACACATCCTTGTACGCGAAATATAGCGTATTGAAAATAGGAAAATTCAACAAAAATTTACTAAAGGGCTCTAAATAAAATAACGCTATATATTCCATTGAAATTGAATAAAAGTACATACCAGGTATATCTTATTATTTCCTTTTCCAATCGTTAGAGGTTAAATTTTATTAATAATTTATTCCCGGGTGGTTTTCTCGGAAAATGGTAATTTTAAAGTTCTTTAAAAAATATGAAGATCTGTTCTTATGGACCAGCACTCACAGGACGACCCCTACTTATGCATTGTGCTGGAACTACGAAAGTGGGTTACGGGTATAAAAATAGATTGAATAGTGTCTGTGGACATTTAATTTAAATATTTGAATTTGTAATTGCCGAAAGAGATCTCTAGAGCAAGATTATTCCACATAGGAATTATTCAGCTAAAGAGAGAATTTTCCTGCAATGCGACATGCGGTTCGCTGGCTTGATTTAAAATGAGTTGTTCGTAAACAAGTTCCCTGACTTTATCAAAGCATAACCAATTGTAATAACGACACATCCAACACTGCGTCCATAAGCTTCTTCAACATCTCCGGTACAAGATCAAGCAACTGTAAAATAGACTCTGAAGCACCGGGCAATTCATGAAGCACCAGCAAGTGCTGCTGTCATCTGTAAAATAGTCTATAGGGTTAGAAGTCTGGCGAAGAAAATCATTGATCATAATAATAGAGCAGAAGAAAGAAGTGGAGTCTGAATTGATATTGAACTCGTTTGATGAGATCCCATCTACAGCATCTCATGTAATGCGATCCCTGAGCAATCTCGATGTAAATCGAGAGACGTTATTATATGCTTGAACTCGAAATAGTTCATGTGTCATTGAGAAAACTTACACAATACGATTTGAAAAAAAAATCCGTTTTAGCCTTTCAACTTATTTGGCTTCACAATATCTGTGATTCTAGAACATAAATAACACAACAAAAAAATTTAAATGATTTTGGGATTACGAATCATAAGAACTACGACTACTATTGAAATTTATCAGGATAACAGTCCTACAAATAATCAGCCCACAACAAGCAATATTTGAAACACACATAATTTTTTAAAAAATACCCCAACAGCAAATGTTTTTCGTCTATTGACATTTAGAGAAAAATTATTGTATTTATTGGGCAAAACGAATAGCGAAATCTTTGTTTGAATACTAAATATTGAAGTTTATTGGAATTATAAAAAAATATTAGCTGAATCTTGTCGAAATTTGAACAAGTTGTCATTTGGTTTGTGTTTGACGGCCATTTGTAGCAGACTAGCAAGTGATTTCAGGAGAAAATGGAGAAATGTGAATTTCATGTGGTCATTAACTATTATTTTCTGTGGAAAAAAACATCTCTCAAACCAAGGCTAAGCTTGATAAACACTCGTACTTAAGGAATTCAGTACCATCAATTTCAATGTAAAAAAGTGGTGTACTGAACTTCGTTGTGACCGTACAAGCATGGAAGATGCCGAAAGTTTTGGACGCATAGAACAAATTGAAAAAATTCACTATATGTTGTTGGATAATCGGCGATTAAAATTGCGAGAGGTATATCACATGGCTCAGTGGTTTGGATTTCGAATGATCACTTGGGTATGAAAACGCTTTGCGCATGATGAGTGTCGCGTTTGCTCACAATTGACAACAAACGCAAATAATTTGACAACTTCGCAGGAGTGTTTGGCACTGTTCAACCGCAATATGTACGACTGTTGATCTACCAAAACACACCAGAGACCTAGCAGCAGTCAAAACAGTGGGTTTCTCGGGGTGAATCGGCGCAAAGGAAGGCGAAGGTGGGTTTGTCAGCCAATAAAATCATGGTGACCGTTTTTTTTATACACGCTGAATAATCTACGTTGAATACCTTCAAAAGGGTAAAACAATAAATAGCGATTGTTATGCCAACTTATAGGGTCGATTTAATACAAAAAAATGACCGCATTTTCCACCATGATAATGTAGAGGTGCACACATGTGCAGTTTCCATTGCGAAATTTCATTTATTAGGCTACGAATTGCTCTCTCTCATCGGATTTAACACTGACTAACTAATTCGTGTTTACAGACCTGAAAAAATGGCTCAGCGAAAAGAGATTTGACTCCAACGATGAAATCATCTTACAAACAAATACCTCGGCAAATCTATTTTTTTGGAAGGGATAAAACAAAATTGGAGAAACGCTGGACAAAGTGGACGGAGCTCAAACAAGACTATGTTGAAAAACACAATAATTTTTAATCCAAAAACATATGTTTCTTTAAAAAATCGCGGATTTATTGAGCCACCTAGCATGATACGATAGGGAATTCTCACAACACTTGCCGTTGAATGTTTTCAAAAGATCCATAATCTGCTAAAACCACAATAAATTTTAATAGTTAATTATTCAAATATTTGTTGACTTCAGTCCCGATACACGACGATTAGCATTTTCGAAGAAAAAGATAACAATATTGCATGTGCAAAATATATATAATTTGCAGACATAATTTTTTTATGTCCAAAAAGCTGAATTTGCTGCATTCATCGTTAGAAGTTTTTATATGAGATATTGTAGTGTTTGGTACCTATTTAGAGTCAACTTTTAAGCCATGTCACCTAAAGTATGGTGCCATTTTACTGCCTCGTTTAATTAGCAATAATTTTTTTAAGTGTAAATGTTTTTTGTAATGTCTTCTTCAATATCTTCTTGCTCCAATAGTGTAACTTACATAGAGAATTCGCCTTAAAAATTTTTATATGGCTTGTCAAAGTTCATATTTTTTAACTTTTGTATTTTTCAATAATTAAAAACTCGCTATAATAAGTTTATTTCTAAGTCTTCTATAGCGTCGCTATTGGCAGCATGGAGCCCATAAGCCCCAGTTAATGATGCCAATCCTCTTAAGCAATCAAAAATATGCACAAATGAAAAAATTGATCGCTTCTTTTTATTATTCACGCGTGCCATACGATGGCATAATCAAAATGATAGCAAATCTCCATCCAGCACCAAAAACGAATGCCTTAAAGAGGCTTAGCGACGAGGCATTTGATCCCAAAAAACCATTGGAATATTTCGTTACCAATCGCAACTAAAAATTATTTAATTCATTGATGGATGGTGGACATGAAAAGGCACTTTCATTTTATACAAAAGATCCTTCAGAGTGAAAGAACAACACAATTCACATTCGAATGGACGAAAAATTTAATATTTTAAAACTAGTAAATGATTGCACTGAACGAGGAATTGCATTGGTTTATCAAAAAAGTTATTGTAATGCAGACATTGTGATGTAGGAAAGTTGCCAGGTTTAAAAAAGAGCGTGTCATTGAAAGAAGCTCTTTTTATCCCTATTCATCATTAGCGTAACTAGATAATTTTTCTCGAGGTAGGCTATTATCGTCTAACGAAGTGTAAAATTGTGTCATGTAGCAGAAATTGTTAAAAATGTTCTGGGGATGGCTAAGCCGCTCCCCAAATAAGCTTATCTACACTAATGGTGATCACATAATCTGAAACCATCTATTGGAGAAATGATAATTTTCTCTACCTTTTTTTCCAAAGATAATTATTTCGTAATAAATTTATATTTATACGAAAATCGAATTTTTTTTAACTAGAACACAATTGGTCTGCTTTGTAACAGTAATTGAAATTTCTAATCAAGAATTTCAAGGCTTGTTGGTCGGAGTTTAAATTGTACAGTCTAAACATAAACATCCTCTTATATAAATTTCTCCAGGGTTAAAATTTAATGAACACAGGCAAATAAACAAATTTACATACAAATTATTATTTGAGCAGATTTCGAGCGTAGAACGGCAAAGGGTTCCAATGTTACCGTCGCTCTTGTAGTCCCTTTTAATGACCACACATTTCCCAGCAAACATACGTTTGAGAGAAAACTGATTTTTCATTTGACATCAAGCACAATTCTCAAACCTTTTTCAAAGCAATGCAGATATTTGAGTTTAAGATTTCAATTCATGTTGAAAATGATTTAAATAGAAACTAGTGTTTTCGTAATGTTATTAACTTTCATCAAACGAGAAAAACTACTAAAGCGAAAAATAAACCATAAACATATAAACAACATGGCGATCAAAATTAATTTCTACTATTGCAGAAAAATTACATATTTACTGTTTGCCAGCCAAAGAAATTTTCCCCTGTATAAAAATTAATCAGGTACACATTGTGATCGAACACAAATTGTTTGTTGTAGTTTTAGCTGTTCATACATCGGCATTTCATTGGTCGCTAAAGCAGTTTGAAAACATTCAACGTCATATGTTTATTGGTTTAGCGAACAACTAGAGACACAACAAACAAATTTTAAAAAGTTTAAATATTTTATGGCTACAATCCCGATAAATTTTAATATTAAATATTAATTTAAAAAAAGATATAAGAACAAAAATTGCAATACACGATTGAAAAACATTTGACAATTACCTTTGAGATTAAGTTGTGAATAAATGAATTTTTAATTTGAGAATAACTTCCCCCTTTTAAATAAGAACGCTATGATTTTCAAGTTATTAGCTAATCATTACTAATCTTCTGACTTGTGACAAAGACTATGATTTCAAATCATTCTCAATTTGAAATCAAAACTGGGTGTTTGCTGGGTTAATACAAAAAAAAAACTTTTGTCAAATATTTAAATTAAATATTTGATCTCAATTACGTTTTCCTAATTTGACTTTTGAGCAGAACCTTCCAGAAGACTACGGGTATTTATTATTCATTCCTGAAAAAGTCTTTTTATCAGACCTGCACTGAAAAAGCCTCATTTCAACATAAGGCAACACATTGTAATGTTGGAAGGAAACACCAGCAACAAATGATAAAAGCTTTTCTCTTTCCTTTTCTATTGCCTGCAGCTGAATGCAACATGAAAAAAAAAACATTAAAGATTTTATTTAAGCGCACCAAATTCGCTCTCTAGCTGGTTGTAAATATAAATTTGCTTTTGGTAGAAACAGCCCTAAGCCAAATAGATTTAAATATATTTGCAAATAGAAATTTTAAAATTAGTTCAAAGATTAAGGACAGACATCTAGCGAATAGCAAATTTACTTGATAAAACGAAAAGAAAAATAAATATTTTGCGAAGGATAATATTGATAATTTTGGATAAATTTTGATAGAATTATACATATAATTATAATGTAGAAAAAAATTAGAAAGTACAGGACCAGGTATCGCAGTAGTGATAGCGGATATGGTTGCTTTAATCACAGTTTCGAGCTGTAGGTTTTTGGCAACTTGAGAAAAAAAACAAATGTGAAATTAAAGCAGAGAAAACGATATTAACTTGTTGGGAAAGTAATTCCGCCACATGGGGCTTGACTTTATTTTTCCACTGCCACTTCAGCCGTAAGCAGGAATCAGTAAAAATAAACAAAAATTTAAATGTCAGTTGATATTTAAAATAATAAGTGCGTTAGATTGACATCCAATAACTGACATGAAAATGTAACCCGTTTTTATAATAAATAAATTTTACACAAGAGATCGGTAAGTTCGAAAATTGTTTCCTCTTATGGACTAAATGTTATTGCTCCACTGATACAATTGCTGAAGATTAAACTTTTTAAAGGAATGTGCGCAATTCAATATACTTCGACAACTGATTATACATGACAGTTGATATATACATACGAATATCGCACATTAAATACAATAGAGTCACAACTAAAAAAAATGTTTAAGAGAAGCTAAAGAACTGTTGCGGCTCAATTAAAATAAAGCAGGCATAACAATATTTTTCCAACTAAAGAAGACTTTGATGGAAACAAAATTTTTAAGGCTAATAAATATTTGTTATATGAACTGTTTTGTGGAAAAACGCGATTTTGAATAAACTTGAGTTATGATTGTTTTACATTTAGTGTGCGATATATTCTCATTTTTAAGACTTGGTCCAAGATACCACATTTTATAGTTTAATTTTAAAATAGCAGTTTTTAAAATGTATCGGGCTATCAATTTAGTCTGGCAGATGTGCATCATCGCAATGTAAATGTGTTAGTATAAGTGTGGCGGATAGTCCGAATTTTTCAATTCTCTGCAATTAAGTCTATCTTACGGCTCATTATGACGTATTTTATATTTAGATTTGCAGCTCCATCCATAAAAAGTCCAACTTACTTAACAATTAAAGCCGGCTGACCATTAAAAACGCCGTAGGTATGCTTATTGGGTACTAGAGCATCAGCCTTTCAATGCTGTTTTTTCGAACAAAATTTCTCACTCGGTGGTTATGTCATCAAGAAAAGTGTCGCGTGTGGGGCTCGGAGAACCCAGAAGTGAAAATGGAAAAGCTACTTTATCCGAGGAGTCATTGAGCCGTAATTGTTCTAAAACCACGACGAAAGAACCATTACCATCAATTCAGAGTGATATGGCCTTATGATAACCGACTTTTTTGACCTGCAATTGAAGATTATGAACTGGACGATATGTGGTTTGAACAAGGCGGTGCCAGGAGTCAGACAACACCACCGATTTCGGCTTTATTAGGTGGGAAGTCTCCAGAACGCGTAGTTTCACGTTTAGGTGACGTCAATTGGCCACAAAGATCATGCGAGTTGAAGCCGTTAGACTTTTTTATGGAGCTACGTCAGAGACCGTGTCTACGCGGATGTATAATCCCCTAGCGTTGGAATAAAAGTTTTATCGAAATCATATCGTTATGTATATTTTAATTAACTTTACTTTTGAAAAATGGATAACCCTGTACAATTTAATTATTTGTATAAATTACTATAGTTTCTGATAATTTCTTTTTTTGATTCCTTCGCCTTACTAAAAAGATGTGCATTCAAAAAGAGCTTCAACAAGCTTTATTTTATTTTGAAAGAGGAAATCAGTAACTTTCTCGTAAATCTATCAATATTAGCAAAGTTTGATTAGATATAAAAAATCATGATAATATTTCTTTCAATTTCTTTAATTGTTTGAAAAACTGATTCCTAAACTGTGTAAATAAAAAAGGGAGCCACCACATTTTTTGGCAGTAGTATTTTTGTCCTTGCGATTTTCGAACCCTAAAAACCAATATCTTCTTAATAATCTAATTTTTAACAGTTCGAATTTTATAAAATAATCAGATAAAACTACGATAAAATTTTTCAAAAATTATTTATGGCCGTTGGCGCAGATCAGAATCCGACTTGGCCCGGATATGACAGCGGAAGATCTGCAGTCCCAGTCAGGATCTCTCGGTATTAACTGCGCACACACGTGGCGGTTTTAACTGGATACACCAGCAGCTTCAATCTACTTTCTAACAACTTCTGTAGAAGTTGCCACAATGAGAAGGAGAACGAATGAGATTGTCAAACACCTCCTCTGTCAATCTATTTGAAGAGAGAGAGAGCCATCCAGATAGTCAGCCCGATGCTACGCAATCTGGTAGATTTGTCAGGCTGCGATAACAGGGAAATTAACTATTTTTATTATATTGGGGTAAGTTTCTTTATTGTTGTTAGATTAATTTAGTTTATATCGTAATTTTGCCACAAAAAAGGATATATGTATACTATATATGTTTTGTGACTTGTACCAATTATTTTGTTATTGTTTGTTAGTCAGTTTGACTTAAGTCGTAATTCTTAAAAAAAGGATATGTGGGAGGCAAGCATATCCTTGCTTCAATTAAAAAAAAATATTGTACACAAATTATAAGCGATATTTTGCGAATATTAACAAATTTATTTTTATTCTCTGCTGCTTAGTTTATTTTAAGCTATAGTTTTTCGGAAAAGGATATTTTGGAGGTACCTAAATCCTTGCTGAGGTATGAGAAAATGATCATTCATTAATTCTAAATTGTATGTTGCGACTTTGGAAAAGTTTTTGTTATTCCTTGTGGCTTAGTTTAGCATAAACATAATTTTTTAAAAAGGATATATTAGAGGTACAACATCCTTGAAAGGATTTTATTTCAATCTCTAAACTTTTAACAACTTGATGATGTAGAATATCATACGATTTTTTTAGTATATTTATTTATATATTTATTATATTTTTTGAACTTTCTTCGACTTCAAAACACTGCTCCGTGTTCGAAAATCAAAGCATGTCCAAAATCAAAATTTCATAAACCTTCGCATTTTTCAGAAAAAAATTTTTGCTCGAGCAAAAAGTGAAATTTAATATTCTATTATGCTTTGAACAAATGTAGATGAAAATTATATGGACCCACTAAAAGTGTTTGGGTACAATTTATTTCAAGAGGGTACAATTATTTAAGGCAGTTGGTACAATTTCAAAACTCCTAAATTCCTTCCCTGTCACACATATAAATACGAGTATTCCAAATACCATTTATGAAATAGGACTAGCAGAATGTCACAATATGAGTGAGTATATCAACACATATACGATATGCATATACATATAATTAAAATACTATGTACCACTTGTTTATACATAAAACATTTAATTACATTCACCTTCAATAGGACTTTAACAGCAACAACAATCATGACAACAAAATATTATTAAAGTAGGCACAATCGATTTAAAGAAAATGAATAAATTCACAAAAGGATATACGAGTACTAATGAAACATTCACTGCTTTGGCAGATGTCACTGGGTTATCAGAACAACAAAAAATTAAATATTAAACATTAAATAAACCCTTTTTTATTACCAGGATTACCAAGTAATGAAAGGATAACATCTACAGCACAACAGCCATTCACAAATTTTATAGACTACATTCAACAGCCATTCACTCCTCTCTACCACACCATTCATCCCCTTCTCACTCCAAGTAACATGTCTTATAACTTGCAGCAAGATGAGGCAGTATATAACGATAAGATCTATAAATCTATTTAGTAGTAATAAGAAAATAAAACTAACCCGAAGTATGAACAAGCGATAAGACATGTAGCAAAATGTACGCTCGAGTATACAGAATGTCTATAGAACTAACTCATCCTTTGCCATTTTCTTTTCCTAATGGCTGTGTTAGTATTTATGTGCAATTTCAACTGTAGTTCATTTTAATGTACAATAGTTGTTGCTACAAGGCACGTACTGAGGCCATCGTTTTTGTCGTATCAGCTTTTTTTTTTTTTTTTTTTTTTTTTTTTTTTTTTTTGTTAGAAACTATACCACTCACTTTATAAAACTTTAACTTAATTTTTCTTAATGATTCATATTCATTATTATTTCTATTATTATTTAATGATGATAAATTATTAGAAAAATTCAATTCACTGTTTATCAGTAGACCTTAAACACTCGCTAGAAGGCGATAAGAGTAAGCTGCTCTCAAGTCCTAAGCCTTGGGAGGGGATTGCCCTCACTTTTGATGTATAGCATTGCGAGCCACTATACAATCGATCGTATACGGCAACGTCAAGGACCCCTATCGTGGATAATGTACCATAGGAGCTGCTTGTACGAACAGGGTAAAAAATCAGTTCAGCACACCCCATGAGACTTCTAGGCTCTGCAAGCACATAGACTTACACATCTAGGCAATCGTATTTCTTTTTCAGCAACTGGATTGTCTCGGGGTGGTGCCACTGACTGAAAAGTTCTGGTTTGGTTCTCAAAAGCTTCAGTCCAAGAACTTTTGGTAACAAACGTTATCAAATCACGTATTGGATCTGTATTCTTCCATTATTCATTAATCATTTTACCATGGGCAGCGTGCTCTTGCTTCAGCGGCATCTGCATATTATCTTATTTGATTTATAAATAAATAAACAACCGAAGGTACCGCTGCTTAAGTCGTACGCCAAATTTTATACCATTGCCCCTATTGCGGTTCACCACTCAACTCAGTTTGGTCGTGTGAGAGTCAACCCAACTTATGCACAACCAAACTCTGAAATATACATCAACTGACACCACAGAAGTGGACCAAACACAAGAACGCTGATGATGAAAGTGTAGCGGCTTTCGAAAACAGCATGTTGTTCCGTTCTGCTAGTGTTTTTCAGAATGATTTACACATTTGTCTTTGTTGTAATTTGTTCTTTGATAACTATCACATGTAATTTGCCTTATAAAATATGATAAAGTTTGCTTTACTTAAATTCCTGAAGAAGAGAACCGATGGTGATCGAAATATGGAATAAAAAAAAAATAAAAAAAATAAAAATAAAAAAAATAAAAATTTAAATAAAACAAAAAAAAGAAGTTTTATTTAATATATGACCTAGAGCCGGAATAAAAATAAAAACAAACTCACTTTAGTTATTGCGATACACAATAACTAAAATGAGTTTAGTTGTGCATAAGTTGGGTTGACTCTACACGACAAAACTGAGTTGAGTGGTGAACCGCATGTGAGACCTCCCCCCGGAGGGCACGGTTTATACATCCTGTCTTGGTGGTTTGGTGTTGTGCTTCCTGGGGCATAGGGTTATCAGGTTTCCGGACCTAGGCCTTTTTGCTGATAACTTTTAAAAACTTGTGTGTTGCTACCCAATCCCTGAAATAACAGGGTAATGGGCGCGCATACAAGGAAATTAAAGGCAAAAGTGGGTTCGTTCGCTCGTCTGGATGGGTAATATGGTTTTTCCAGACCTTGATCTTTGGCGAGTTACCCATAGAGCTTAATATGTCATTACTTAATCCCTGAAATAACAGGGTAACGGGAGTGAGGTGCTACCGATACCTCAGGTTTGCACGGGACCTAAAATCTAAGTCTAAGATGTTCCTATCTGGAGCCATGAGAACCAGTAGCCCCTAGGACTTGTTCTAGGCTGGTTATTGGTAAGGGCAATTCGGGGTGGCTGTGGTTAAAACCCAAAGATAAGAGGGAAGAGTTATGGGTCGGATGAGTGTGTCTGCAATATGGTGTTAGTGATGCTGTTATAGATGCTCTCTTCAGGCCATATATCTCTATATGCTGTTGCAGTTCGACAGGGCGGTTCTTTTTATATTCCAATTCACCGATTTAAAAGATAATCGTAACTTCAGTATGTTGAGAAAAGTAAACTTTTTATGATTTTTTTTTTCCATAAAAATTAGTTTTATATTAAATTATGAGTGTTTATTTGTCACTGGAAATAAGCTCTTTATTTGTGGGGCATAACAAATTCACCAGTAGTTATGATTTCTTGTGATAAAATGATTTTATTACTTAATTATTTAAGAAAAATAATGTTCTTATGAATATTTAAAGAATTTTTTTTTTTTCATAAAAGGGGAGTATTTTTAAATCCTTTTTCACAAATATGTAGAAGTAATTCCTGTTTTAAAATTAAAACTTTGTCCAGGAAGTCGAAGAAATGTACTATTCTATCCTTTGGAAGCAATTAAAATGTCATTCCTCAAGTCAATTTCCACTTTTCTTCACTGGATTCTTACTGCGGTTGAATTTATTATGACGGAAGTTCGACGTTTTAAGAAATTGTATTGTGGTTGGCAATAACGCCAATAAGCAATAGTTTTTTATCGTGCTGTGCAGTCAGTACATGTAACCGGTTGACGATTTTAGATTTCAACTTCTAGCAGCAAGTCTCTTTAATTAAAATAAATATTTTTAATTTAATTTTTTTTTTTTTTTAATATTTTAGACTGGCATAATCAGGTAAATTTTTATTTCAATTAAAATAATGGACTAAAAATAATTAAAGTAAAAATTTTTATTTTTCAGTCGAAGTTTTCAAAAATATTTCTTCTTAGTTAAAGACACTTGCTGTTAGAATAAACCTACGAGTGTTTTCATAAATAAAATGGTCGAAGGAAATTTAAATATATAGACTTCAACTTCGATAGTATGTACTACGAGTGGATTAACGATCCATATAATTCAATGCTTAAAGATGATTTCATGTAAATGTAGACCGCGGATATGCCTCAAATGGTTCATACGCTGGGTCCAATTTTGGCATACTCGCTCCAACATATCGGCCGATATCTCACGAATAAATTCTTCAATTTTAGCTTTCAGTTCGTCAGCCGTTGCGGGCTTGTCCCTATAGATATGAGCCTTAACATAGCCCCACAAAAACTAGTCCAAAGGCGTTAAAACGCACGATATAGGCGGCCAATTGACCGGTCCCAAACATGAATTAAACTGTTCACCGAACTCGCCTCTTAATTGGGCCTTTGTTTCGCGTGCTGTGTGGCATGTGGAACCGTCTTGTTGAAACCACATGTCAGCCAAGTCTAGCTCTTCTATTTTGGGCACAAAAAATTGTAATCATGGCAAGGTAGCGCTCGCCATTCACAGTAACGTTTCTGCCTTCGTCGTCTTTGAAAAAGTACGGTCAAATGATGCCATCGGCCCATGGTCTACACAAAACAGTACATTTTTCGGGACGCATTGGCAGTTCTTGCAATGCTTCTGGGTGCTCTTCACACCAAACACAATTCGGCCTAATTGTGTTCGTCGCGTAACACAATTTTCCGATAAAAAAAGTGGATCTTCATCCAATTTTGCCAGCGCCCATTCACCAAAAGTTAGACGTTGTGGTAGGTCGTGTGGCTTAAATTTTTGCAGCAGCTATATTTTAAAAGGTTTTGCGCCCAAATCCTTCCGCAAAATTTTCCATGTAGTGGGGTAACAGAGGTGCAATTGCTGCGAAACGATCCGAATCGATAATGCACGGTCATCAACAACACTGGCGGATACAGCTGCGATATTTTCCTCTGTCCGCAATCTACGTATGCGTGGCGGTGGTTTAATGTCTAATAATGTAAATTTGATGCGAAATTTAGTCACAAGATTCCGAATGGCCGAGTCAGAAGGTCGCCCAAACTGACCATAAAATGGAAGAAGCGCAGAATGCATTAACCGACCAAGAATTTTAATTTAAAAAAATTCAATAATCTGTAATCGTTGTTCGTTTCGTCGATTCATGATTATATTATAGACCAAACTGAACTTGTTTAACAGTAACATGTTACACGAAAACAGCTGAGCTGCCAAAAAAGTGTTACCAAAAAGAAAGTTGACAAAAAACCACCCTATTGATCTCAGTGGGTGAAGTTTTAATTATACTGCGCAACATGACAAGAAAACAACAAGGTCTTAACGACTGACCCTGGTAGAGGAGACCAAAAAGGAACATATACTGCCTGGCCCACGATGTCGAACGACATCGTTCGCTTGCATAAATGCGTTTGAAAAAGCAACAAATTTTAAAATGTTGTTTTTGGTTTGAATGTATTTAAGCACGCGAACGATGTCGTTCGACATCGTGGGCCAGGCAGATATAAACGTGTATCGGCACGGATGTTTGGCTTTCGCTTTAGTGGGTTTTTAAATTTTACCTCTTTTAAAAAATGTTATAATAAATGGGCATCTTGTTACCTTTAGGTATAAGTAAGAACGAGGAACATTTTTGGGGAACATTTTAACCCCGTAACACTTCGCAGTATTGGATTTTTTTATCCCCTTTCTTGAAAAGGGACAAAAACCTCACTATAATCAGCGATGTAGCGGGTTAAAATGTCCCATAGAAAAATTTCTCATAAAATTTTACTATTTCATTAAATACATTAAAACTAGAAATTTAACTTGTACTGATTCTCATTTCATAAATAATATAAAACCAAAGTTTTAGTAAGAAAAATATTTTTCGTGTAATCCAATGGTAAAAGAGAAAAAATTTATTAATATTTTCAGGTAGCAACGAATTTTATGCGTAAATTTTAAGGGCTACAAAATTCACTATAACAATATGGAAAAGGGGGAAAATTTAAACTATCCCTAAAGTGCAAACCGGACGTGAGCGTTCAAAACTTCAAACAAACTCAAAACAAGGATCATTCGTTTGAACGTTGTTTGTTCTGAATCAAAAGAAATTTTCCGCGGATTTAAAGTTCATTCTTTATTCCATAAGGTTTTTGTTAATTAAGAATATTTTTTGTTAATGTGATAATTTATATAGCAATTGGGAAAAATTAAATCAGACACACGTAATAATTAAGATTTTCATTTGTGGCATTAGCTTGCAACAAGTTCTTGACTGTTTTTTTCCTTTTAATAATATCCTTTTAGGATACCCAAATTGTTATTATCTATTTTAACATTTATAAATTATGCATGAGCAAGTCTCCTTAATATTTACATTTGTCCGGCATTATAACATAAATGAATTAATTTGTTCAGACCCCTTGAACCTCTGTCAAAATGATAGATGAATCTAAGACGACAGCAAGAGTTTATTTTCAAATGTAAATTATAATAATAAATGTGGTTAAAGAACATAATTAATTGCTAGAAATTTTAATAACTATTTTGTTTTTTAATTAAAAGCTTTTTGCTTTTTCTGTCTACCATTTATTAATTCATAAATTATAATGTGATTATCAAAAGGAAGGACATGGAAGGCGAATTAGTACATGAAATTGTGATGGTGAACTGTGTTACCAGGGCGTGGAAGATAAAAATAATTATTCCAGTCACTGTCCGAGTCATGCACACTGGAGCTTTTGTTTATCTAATGATTTAATTCATTTTTTACTTATTTATTCGAATATATATGATTTCTCCCTTCCTACTTACACGACAAATTGTGATTTTTTTTATTTAGCCATGAAATAAATCCCTTAATGCTGGCCAAATAGTTTTTACGTTAAAAGAGTAAATGAAAGTGTGCAAAAAATCTGAAAGTGAATTTAATCGATTTGACAACTGAAATAATTGAAGCGTAAATTTGACAGTGTTTATTAACAAAATGTGAAAAAAGTTTTTATCTGCAATAATCAGATTTTATCAATAAAGCCGCTGTCGAAAGAAATAGAAAAAATATAGTTGTAGTATGTTTACAGTAACGTTGTCATGTTCTCTGCAAACAGTTTATGTTTATGATAAGCAAACTATTGTTAATTATTTGAATATATAAACGATTTATCTTATCTTCAACTCACAGTTTTATTGCCAATTTTTTTAGATCTTCAGGAGATTTTTTTAAATTTATAAATTGATTTATTTTCTGCTGACATTAACAAATAAATTACAAGAAATAATTTGAACCATTAATATAAATAAGTCGTTTTCATTTCATTTGGTATTAGAAATAAAATCTTAAAAGCAAATAACTTGTCACGTTTGTATTGAAACAATTGTAATTTTGTGAATTCAATAGATTCTTTGTTTAAATTTAGTTGCGAGGGATTGCAATAGAACGTAAATGTAGACCGCGCATATGCCTCAAATGGTTCATACGCTGGGTCCAATTTTGGCATACTCGCTCCAACATATCGTCCGATATCTCACGAATAAATTCTTCAATATTGGCTTTCAGTTCGTCAACCGTTGCCGGCTTGTCCCTATAGATATGTGCCTTAACATAGCCCCACAATTAAAAATTAGTCTAAAGGCGTTAAATCGCACGATTTAGGCGGCCAATTGACCGGTCCCAAACGTGCAATAAACTGTTCACCGAACTCGCCTCTTAATTGGGCCATTGTTTCGCGTGCTGTGTGGCACTCTCCTTTTTTTATTTTAATTCTGTTATTCAAAAAAAAAGACTTTTCTTACATTTGCTAATAAACAATTCCGCATTCCTATTAAAATTTTCGAAATCGCTAATACCCGAACTTTTGTTACACTTCAATAGGAGGTCGGTCCCAAAATTAGACCATCTAACGTATAGATGGCGGCAGTAGTTAAAAAAAAATATTTTGTTAAGAAGTGGCAACCTAATAAAACACGTTATAAGTCACAAGGTTCCACGTAAAATATTTTTTTTGTGGAGCCGAAGCTAGATTCTACTCGGGGGGAATTGGTTCCTTTATTTATTCCTATAAAATATTGTAAGTTTAAAGGAATCCGTACGAGCTGCCAATATTAACATCGTTATGATCTACCAATTAACCAAAACCTCACAAAATGGTATTAAATGATCGTCGGCTAAAGATGCGTGAGCTAATAAAGTGCTATACATCGCATATTGAACGAAAATTTTAAACTGAGAAAGCTGTGCGCCAGGTGGGAGCGCATATTTCAAAAAAGCGTTCGGCGAAGTTTTACTGTAATAAAGCTCTTTTCTTACATCGATTCGTAACCATGGATGAGATATGGGTCCATCACACTTTACACCTGAGGCAGAGGAACTGTCAAAGCAGTGCATTGGAATGGTTGCAGAGAATCGTGTCCAAATAAGCCAAAAACCGTTCCATCAGCAGGCAAAGTCACGGCATCTGTTTTTGTGGGATGCGCGAGGGATAATTTTTATTGATTATCCTTAAAAATGAAAAACAATCAATGGCGAATGACTTCTTGCAGCGTTTAAGTGATGAAATTAAGGAAAAGAAGCCACATTTAGCGAAAGAAAAAGTTCACACATCCACCATTGGGATGGCCAAAATCAATGAAATTAAAATTAGAATTGCTTCATCACAGACCTTGTTCGCCAGATTTGAGCTCCCTCGGATTATTTTCTGATTTCTTTTTATCTCTACAGATTACATTACGACATATCATCAGCGTTTCAGCGTTAAAAACGAGTTCGGCCATTAACGATCGAATAAAATCCGCGGAAATTGTATTTAATTTTGAAAATTTGTCCAATAGCGATTGTCCTCGCAATAGATGTTCATGGGTGTCTATCAAGGCGGACATTTGATAAGTTTTTATTGGGCTGAGTGATTGACGTAGAAACTACTCTGTAATTCTGATCCAAATAATAATGAGTAACATTATATTTCTGGCAAAACTACTAACAAATACTCTTTGCGGGAGAACAGACTTAGACTTTCGATAAATATTTTGAAATATTTATTTAATGTCGTCTTCCTTTAGTTTCTTATTTGATAAAAAAGTCAATTCCATGTAAATGAAAACATTGAAGAAATATTTCTTTCAAAACAGACTTAAAAAAATTATATGTTTGTCAACATTTTGTTCGTAAGAGTTATGATTTTCCCATAGTGCAGGGATACCCTTACAATCATAATGTTTATTATCATTTTATCTTTATTCCACAATCGCATTCATGTGCTGGCTTTATTTGCCAACATCGCTAAATTGCTTCAATATTTATATTTTAGTGGACAATATCGATTATAACCTCAGATTATTGTTAACATTCATAAAGCGAACATTAAAGTCCTTATTTATTTTATTATTATTTTTTTGATTTCAACTGCAGCTCTTTCTCTGGCTTCCACACTGTTGATAGTGAATGTTTAATATTTATCCCTTAATCTTTACAATTTACGATTTAAATTGTCTTTTGAAGGCATTTAATAGCAATAAAAGCCAACAGGGAAGAAAAGGACTTAAAAAACAACAAATATATAAATTATAAAATTATGAAGGAAAGCAACAATAAAGGAACCTGAAGATTATTTATAGACGTGTCAACAATAAAGAATGTTTTAATTTATTACTTTTTACACATAATTTGCATAACAATAGCTTTTGTGGTCGGAATGTAATTATTTATTTTCTTTTATCAGGATTACCAAGTTAGTAGCTCGGTCGTGTTTTAGCTCAGCAAGAAAATAACTTCCAAAGAAGTAAAGTAGGATCGTTACTAATGATTTTAACATTAACTTGTCATTTATTCCTTTTCCCCGCATTAGAAGTCATGTTAATGATGTTAAGAAAACAACATTTTTTGAAGTACTTCATATATTATTCGTGCCATTGTAATAAATATAAAAAGCTTTTTTAATAATTTTTTATCTTTATTTTTGTCGACTGCCTCTAGAACGGCACGGATTAGGGAATTTGCGAACTTTAGCCTCATATGCATTTACATCTGGAATGCGCAAAACTAATCCCATTCACACGTCTTGGATAAAAATAAACAAATCTGTCAGTCTAGCGAAACCAAAAAAATATTTATATTCTCGCTTGTCGCTTGATTTAAACTAACGGAGATGTGTAAGTTGAGAATATGAGAATTATTTTTCAACTTATTATTAGAGGGAGAGCTGAAAATAACCCACAGTTATAAAAGATAATAGCACACGTTTGGGGACCACTGTTTTTAAAATTAGCACTATCAGCTTTCAAAGAGCGTATTTTTAAAAACAAAGCAACTTATGTTTTGTTTGTTGTGGTTTTAACCGTTCATATGCCGACATTTCATTGGTGGCTAAACCAAATCGTCAATGAGCTCCAAGCAGTTTGAAAACATTCAACCTCGTATGTTTATGCCAAAAGAATAAAATACAATATGAGAATTTACCACTGTATATGAATCATAACAAAATACATAATCACAATTTCGCAAAAACTTTAATGGTTTTAACAATTAGTTGGGGGAGAATATCCCAAAATAATAAATTTCAATATTAAAATTTAAATGAAATTTCGGGTTTTATTGTAGTTCAGTTTTATAAATCGATATTGTTTCAATAACTTTTTTTCAATATACAGAATGGCGCAAAAGTAATGTCATAATAAAAACTGACCTTCGTAGACTAGTAGGTAGTGTACTAGACTCGTAGTGCGAAGGTCCCAGGTTCGAATCCTGCCGCAGAACTCTGGCAGTTTGTGTCTGATAATTAAAAGGAGCGCACAACAAGCCTTCACTGGCTTAAGTGTATGTCGTATGACATGGGCTATCACACCCCTGCAATCAACCTAACCTAACCTAACCTAATGTCATAATTTGAATTGGCTGCCAGTTTTACATTTGACATTTATGATGTAGACATATAGAGAATTAGTTAACAACAAGCCGATATGAATAGGAATAATAACAATAACAATAATTTTTTTATGAAAACTGAGCTTTTTTTCATTTATAACAAAACGTCAGCCAATTAAAATTTTGACATTATTTCTACGCATCGAAATGTACGTAGGACGAGTAGATAATTTTTTGTAATTTGTAACCAATTAATTGTTCTACCGATTTCACAATTTTTATAAATATTTATGTTCATTTCTATGTGCGAGTATATCAATTTTATTCGAAACAAAAATAATACGAATTTTATTCGCATTGACGTTATATTTTTTTTAAAAAACTACATTTTATAAAAACACAATTAAAATTTAGAAAACTATTTTGTAGCTGCACTTGAGTAATGAAACCCTATTTAATTTACAATTTAGTTCAAAACGAATTTAATCGTAAATAAAATAAGTCCTTGTCCAATATCCAATATCCATTACGCATTTTTAAAGTTATATTTTCAGATATTCTCTTTTCTTTTCGGAATATAATGTGTAATTATATAAACACCGTGCCGCCGGTTAACTTCACCAGAAACTTTATAAAACAATGAATAAAGAACACCATTTCCATAATACTGTCTGCAGGTTAAGCACAGATAACGCTGAAGTGGGCTCAGTACATGGAGCGAAAAACATTAACCATTTTTTGATCTTTGCAAATTATGACTGTTTTTATATTTGATTTCACATTTCATAATTTTTACGGTTGATTAAGTCCGTGATTTTTTTTATAAAATGCAGGTTCATTTTATTTTTCAAAATAGTCTCCTTTGAGAGCTCTATAGACTTTGTCCAACGTTTCTCAATTTTTTTCTATCCCTTCCTACGTATTTTTTGAGATGATTTCTCCAGTTCTGGAAGCAGGAAATAGTCACTCCGGGCTAAATCCGGAAAAAGGGCAGATGAGGGAGCAATTTGTGGCTTAATTTATGGAATTTCGCCATGGAAACCGCAGAAGAGTGTATTTTCGTAAGAGATAAAGTACTTTTCCGAAAAATAAAATACTTTTCTCAAAGCACTTCTTCAGCAAGCATCTTTTTGTACAAATAATCTTTACACAGGTACTTTTTTGACAAATCACTGTTCTGTACATTTATTGAATGGTATCATTTTATGAAATTGATAATTGAAAATGTGCCTTTTTGTAAAAGTACTCTGTTGTGAATCTATTTTTTAGATGTACTTATTGAGAAGCTACTGCTCAGATCAGATGAAATAATGAGGCTACCTGTTTCACACTGGTACTCATCTTGAGAAAAAGAAAACGACGCAACTTCTGAATTATTCTAAAATGCAGATTAGGCACCTGGTGCCTATGGTCACCGGACACTGCAAGTTCGGTAATCATAGCACACACACACTATGACTCTTGCGGCTATTTGGGTAGCAAATGCTTCAGTAGCCTATTCGAACTATAAGACAAGGGACTAAATGATATAAGCTCCTTCAGAAGAAATAGCGATTGGTTTGTGCGCTGACTCCCTTATACCGATTCGTGACCCCTCCTGCAAAAGGTTTTCACTGTCGCTCCTTCTTCATCTATATTCTAACTTCAACTTATGCATCTATTATCTTCTACGCCTGAGTCTATCTGTTTGTCTATCACTGGTCTTTCTTTACAACCAGGTTACACAAAAGAGTCATGTATGCTGCACCCAAGTGAGCTGACCAAATAACCCTACTATTTATCAGCAACTTGTAAAACTAACCTACACGTACGTTTCTTAAATATTTTTTGTGAAAGAACTTTTATAAAAAGAAAACTTTTTTAAAAGATGCCTTTTTTAAGTACTTTATGAAAAATACACCTGTTTGAAAATCTTGCAGAGATACACGTAGCACGAGTTTATGATTATTCGAGTAATTTATATTTGACCTCATGGTCTCAATCTTCGAAAAGCAATTTTTCTATTGATTGGATACAGATTTCAAAATCGAAAATTATAAAAATAATTTTGTTAGATGTATGAGCACCAGGTCAAGGAGGACTTCGTAAGTATTGTTTTATTTATTTTGATGCTAAGATGGCTTTTGTCCACACACCACTTTTTTCGCTAGGCCTATGAGTTGTGCAGCTGTAGTGCAAAGGAATGATTGAACTCAAGAGCAAAGGTTAGTGCAAAAAAAAAGAAAACAAAATAAACCAATAAAGCAACAAAAATGGAAGCTGTTTGAAGCGAAAATAGGAAAAAAAATATAAGATCCAAAACGGAAAAACTTTAAAATGTCTTGATTTGCCCCAATAATTTTTTAGTGCGTCATCCTCAAATCAGGTAAACATGAAGTATATAGAACTAAAAATTAAATAAATAATGTTGTCAAAATGCAGAGGGGGCGTTGTCTCTAGGCAACGATAGACGACAGCCCCATTATCCTAGACCCGATACAGCAGACTAATCATCTTCAAGAACCGATTACCGAAACTGATACAAGGCAAAAGAAACAAATAATAACGATGCGAAAACAACTGCAACAACAACCCGTGTAAAGATGGATATGCTTTGTAGAAGCCCTATGCTCCCCCCAGGAGTGAAAGGAACATATATATAGAACTAAAAATTAAATAAATAATGTTGCCTTGGATGGCACAGTAATTAATAACAACTTTTTGCAACTGTTGCAATTAATCTAAATTTATTTACTTTTGACCCAAAAATTTATAATGTGTAACGATTTGTTTGCTATTTGCGTAAATATATCTACCACGAAATATTTTTGTACTATTTATGCTTTTTATTAAAGAAATTTTAAAATATGGACCATAAAATAAGACAAGAATAACAGAAATAACCATAAAATGACACAATATAATTCATTTAAAAGTGTCCTCGCATTGTTTGTGTTCTTCAGTTTTTATATTATTTTTCTTTTATTACGATTGTGTCCACATTCTTTAAATTTATTTCCTGCCCTTAAAGCTTTTAACTGTTTTTATTTCCCGCGTCTTTACTACTGCGGTCACCTCTTGCCAGAGACTGGCTGATGTCGTCAGGCATTATGAATTCATTGTGGCGTGAAAGTGTTATACATTAAGAAAGTTTTCTTTTGTTTTTATGATTTATTTCTGTTTAAGAATCAAGAAACCGATGAGAATTATCAGAAATTATTATTTGTATAAAATAGAAAAATAAAAAGTTTTTAGAGGAGAAATATAAGGGTTAAATAATAAAAACTGTTTGTATCTTAATACACAAAAGTATAAGTCTTAGTGTAAAATTCGTATAAAATTGCAAAATATTTTCGACACACCATTCCAATATGGACACTTCTGAAACCTCCTGATAACTCTAATATAAAGCTCTAAGAAAGAAGAATTTTCGGCGTAATTGAAAGAGAAAAGAGTTTTTGAAATTTTTCTGCAACGATATCTATCGAAACAATGAAGAGATATAGACGAAATGACTCCATTCTAAAGCCTTTTCAAAGAAGACTTTTCGGAGATATTAGGGATAATAAAGTCTTTATAAGAATTCACAACAACGATATCTCTTGAACAAATAAATCCGTTTTGATCACGTTTGGGGCAATCGATGCAGTTTTTCAAGTTGTTGAATATATTTAGTTCTCTTTTTAGTTCAGATTTCATTATATTGTTGATTCGATGGAAACGGTAATTTAAAGTTTATTTCTAAATTCCAATTTCTTCCGAAAAATCTGAAAATATACTCTGTCGAATCGGTTCATATTCGCATCTCATCTTTTTAAGTCAAAATGTGCAGATTGCCGTTAAGGCTGGAACATAATGTGCAGCTGAGGCGTGAGGCGAGAAGTATACTTCTCTCTGTTAAAAGTAAAATACTTTGCTTCAAATGTATGCCAGCACAATGTAAATCTGAGGCTGACGCCTGAGGCGCAAAGTTCGAACAATTTAAATTTTTACAGCGCTTAACATTAACAGCGCTTCTTTAACATATTATGTTCGTTTACATTTTTTTTACCGAATATTTTTATTTTTCCACAAAACAATATTTTTATTTTTGTACAAATACATTTTTTTTTTTTTTTTTTTTCATATTGTTTTTATTTGCAATCTATTTTTCAATAATAAGCAAATTAATTAAAAATAAATATTGACATGAGTCTTAACCTACATTAAGGTTAAAACATATTTCTATTAGTACTTCTCTAATCTAAGTACAATTATGTATAAGTATGCAATTGTTTGCATACAAATTTATTTTTATATTTACATATTTTGATAATAATATAATAATAATAGTAATAATAATGTAATATAATAATAATATAATATAATATAATAATAATAATAATAATAATAATAATAATTTTAATAATAATAATAATAATAATAATAATTTTAATAATAATAATAATAATAATAATAATAATAATAATAATAATAATAATAATAATATAATAATATAATATAATAATATAGTATTTGTAATGACTATTTTAAATATTACATACTTATTTTCTAAAAGGAAGGTCAAGTACATGAACCCTTTTTAGCCTATATACTTCTTCGCTATCATCTAGTAAAATAATAGCAAGCGGGTTAGAATGATTACTAAGTCTTTCAAGGTACCTCGAGCTGTAAACGTTTATTTCATTTGTGATCTTTGATATATATAAATCTCTGTGAATCGTATCATTAGTTACAAACCATGGAGCATCTACTATCATTCTAAGAGTTTTTGATTGATATCGTTGAAGTATTTCTATATTGGAGATGCTAGCAGTGCCCCACAGTTGAATTCCGTATGTCCATATCGGTTTTAAAATAGTTTTATATAAAAGTACTTTGTTTTCTAGGCTAAGTTCTGATTTTTTTCCCAGCAGCCAATACATTCGCTTTGTTTTAATATTTAAGGAATCTCTTTTTGCTTTTATGTGTTGCTTCCACGTCAGCCTTTTATCAAGATGCATGCCAAGATATTTCACACAAGAAGTTCTTGGAATTTCTTCATTGTTTAGGAAAATAGGAGGAGAAATATCCTTTTTTAATGTGTAAGTAATGTAATTAGACTTTTCCGTGTTAATTGAAATATTCCATTTTTTAAACCAGTTCGACATCCTGTCCAGGTGATTTTGAACCTTTCTTGAGGCCTCTATTGCAGAAATATTACTTGCCATTAAGACTGTGTCATCTGCATACGTAGCAATAGTAACATTTTCATTTGACGGCATATCGGACGTATATAATGTATATAGAACTGGTCCCAGTACGCTTCCTTGAGGAATGCCAGCATTTATGTCACAAATATTGGAAATTTCATCATTTATTTTTACATAGAAACAACGATTTTGTAGGTAGGATTTGAGGATCAAAAAGAATGGTGCAGGGATAAGCATTTTTAGTTTATATAAAAGACCTACATGCCATACTCTGTCGAAGGCTTGTTTAACATCTAAAAAGACAGCAGAACAGTACTGTTTTGTTTCTAGAGCATTTCTAATAACATTTACGACTCGGTGACATTGTTCAGGTGTACCGTGCTTGTGACGGAATCCAAATTGATGCTCAGGGATAATATTTTTGGTGTTTAAAACTGGCTGCAACCTACGTAAAAACAACTTTTCAAAAATTTTTGAGAATGTAGGCAAAAGACTTATTGGTCTATAAGACTTAATATCACTTTCAGGCTTAGAAGGTTTATGAAACATCATTATTTCTGCACATTTCCATTGTGTGGGAAAGTGATTAAGTCTTAATATAGAGTTGTAAATTGTCGTTAGGAGAACAATGGCCTTTTTAGGTAAATTTTTGATGTCATTTGCACAAATTTTGTCATAACCGGGAGACTTTCTATTGTTTAATTTTGAAATTTCTTGTTTGACATCATCCGGGGATATGTGCTTAATTGGTAAGTCCATTTGACACGGTATGTCTAAGAAAGCAGAAGTAATATCAGCATCTTCAGGTTCGCACAGGGAAAACGGTGTAAAGATATTTTCTAAATACTGCGAAAAAGAAAAAGCTTTGTTGTAGTTCGATCTACACCAGGTGCCATTCTGGTCTTTTATAGGTACATTTCTTTTAATTGGCCTTTTTAAATATTTTGTGGCATTCCATAAATTATGTTCATTCCTTCTTCTATCGTATGAGGTAGTAAGGTTTTTCAGATAACAGCTTATTTGTTCATTTTTATTGTCATCTAACCGTCGTCTTAACTCATTTGTAGCTCGGTTTAAATTGGTTTTATCTGCTGGATGCCTTGTACGTTTCCATGTTTTCCGTAACCTTCTTTTGTCTCTTATAAGATTTCTGATTTCTGCGGATACTATTACCTTGTTTCGAGAATTTTCTTGAGTTTCAGTAGGGGTGGCTTGGAAACCAGCTTCATGGATCAAGTTTGTGAAGTTTTCTACGACATCGTCAAGTTCTTTTCCATCTTTGATTCGAATGTTTAGATTTATATTTGCTTCTATCCAGTTTTTAAAGAAATTTATATCAGTTTTAGGTGATATAATTTTATACTTTTTATCTATAGTTGGGCAATATGTATTGAAATTTACAATAAGTGCAGAATGATCGGAACTCAGCTCGTCGGTGTCTAGGATATCTAAAAGATGGCTTGAAATCCTTGAGTACACAACGAAATCAAGTAAATCTGGAATTTTTCTGTGGTCACTAGGCCAGTACGTTGGACTTCCTGTGGAAAGAACTGAAAAGTTTTTGTTGGTTATACTTTTGTAGAGTTCTTTGCCTTTTGGGTTAGCTAGCCTAGAGCCCCACCACGGGTGCTTAGCGTTGAAATCACCACCTACCATAAACTTGCTTCCAAGTGAGTCGAAAAAATTGTTAAAATCTTCACATTTAACAGAATGTCTTGGTGGGATATATACGGAGTGAATAGAATAGGTATTGTTGCCTGATTTAATTTCAATACCAGCAGCTTGTAAATGTGGCATTCTATAATTTTCGAGGGGAACGTACTTCAAAGAGGATTTTATCAAAATTGCGGAGCCACCGTGAGATCTTTCATCTGGATGATTGCAAGAAACTATATCGTAATCTTTTATTTTAAAGTAACTTTGTTTCGTAAAATGAGTTTCGGATATTAAGAATATATCTATATGTTGTAAGTGAATGAATGTTTCGATTTCTCTTATATGATTTAGAAGACCATTGGCGTTCCATATTGCAATGCGAAGATTCATTTGCATAGTTTTGAGATCAGCATGGTTATCATATTGAGAAGGTTTGTTAACATGGATTCAATTCTTTCCATGGCGATGTTATTAGTGTTATTATTATTATTATTATTATTAGCTTTTAATGCTTCTGAGTACGATTGATTATTGTTGAAATGGTTCGACTTACTGAATGTATTATTACTATTGATTTGTGGGAATTCATCAGGATGGACGTTATACTGTTGTCTATTATTATGGAAGCTATGATCCGGGTTTAATCTTTTTTGAAGTATGTTTTTGTAGACCTGACATCCTTTGTAATTTGCGGTATGATCTCTCAAACAGTGATAGCAGCGAGGTGGTGTATCAGCATTTTTATTGCAATCGACTGTCGGATGATTTAGACCGCATTTAACACAGTTAAATGGCCTTTTGCAGTAGGCCTTTGTATGTCCAAAAAGTTGGCATCTGTGACATTGAATTAAGTCCATTGTTTTCTTTGGGGCTTCAACTGATATTACAGCGTAGCTTATATGCTTGATATTATAAATTTCTTTGTTATTTGGATTAGGATCCAAATCAACATAAAACATCGGCAAAGGATTCTTGGTGAGTCGACTTCTAACATTTGTTATACTGCGAACTTGATGTCCTAATACTGATAACTCAGCTTTTATATCGGCAACCGGAGTAGAGTGGTGAAGGCCTTTAATAACTACCCTAAAAGAGCGTTCTTGCTTAAGTTGATAAGTGTGAAAACCTATTTTGTGAACATCCAAGTATTTGACTAAATTTCTATATGAGTCAACAGTTTTTACCATGAGCCTAACCTGATTATCTTTAAGTGACTTATATGTAAATAGATCTTTGGATATAATAGTACTTATATTACTTATCATTTTCTTGATATCAAGAACATCAGGAATGTATATTGGCGGTGGTTTGGGAATACTTGTTGTTGTTTCAGCAACTCCTTGATTGTCATCGTCATTGTTATCATCATCATCATCATTTTGAATCATAGCATAGCGGTTACTTGTGGAGGGTTTATCATCATTTTGCAATTGTTTCCGTTTATTTAAATATAACTTAGGCGATTCATGTTGATGTCTTTTCCTTGTAGAGACAATTTTTTGCCACTCAAAATCACTGACTGCTTCTGATACTTTTGTATCATCAGCCATGTTATTGTAACAGTGTAACAATAATTAGCTCACTAGAGCAGGATTGTTTTTGTAAAAGCAACAAAAGTTACTGAGGATTAATTTTAGGAAAGTTATATATTTTTATAATTGTTCTTTGTTTTTTTTTTTTTATATTATATTGTAATAAAGGAATATTACATGCGTAATATATTAAAGTCTTCCGTTTACTATGAATTGGAACAAATATTCAATTTGATTCTTTATTTATTATTTGAATTTCTTTTTTTTTCTTTTAATTTTCAGTTCTTTTTAAATTTTCACAAAAACGTCCGTTCTGTTTGACAACAAATTCAAAACTATGTACAAATACATAAAAAACTTTGATTATTATGTTAACATTGATTGTTAACAGACCAGATCCAGAGATGCCAATAATGTTTATCATTCATACAAATTCAATACATTTGTACATAAAATTTTTATTAAGTACAATTGGCAACAATGAACTCACGCCTCATCATTGTGTTCGTACTTCAACCTCCGCCTCAGCCGCAACTTCAGCTATTGCCTCAACTTCAGCCTCAGCTGCACATTGTGTTCCAGCGTTAAATTTTTACCGGCCGATGGTTATGAGGGGTTTACACACATACGCACGTTCAGCACCCCGTAGTCAGAATAGTGTCCTCGTACCTCAAAACTCCGAGATCTAATGGAAATCTGATTAAATCAGTAACTTCGCATGAAGTAAAACGAACAAAATAATATGTATATTATGGTGTTTCATACATTTTGAGACCAGAAAAAGTAGTAATCGAAAATAAGTTTTATTAGTTTTATTACCCAGTAGTTCAAAAGGCAAACTCACAATGGGGGATTGTATATATAAGCGACTTGAATTTATTTATTATAAAGTGCTAAATTTTCTGAAATTATTAATTCAACTTGAAGTGAAGCTGATAATCAATATGTATAATATTAATAAGCAAGACCAGTTAATACAACTTTAATTTCGAACTATTCGTACTCTTTAATCCTTATGCCTCTCATAAACTAATTTAAACTATTTCTGTTTTCATCCCTTCTCCACTCAGAAATTCAAATTGCGCAATATTTTATTGCTTTTTAAAATTGCTTTCATGCTTCAATTGATCAATTTCACTTGACTAAGTTTCGTTTCTTTTCCTACAATAATTCATAAAAAGGGGGATTTTTTAAATTTCAGGGTGCTGTGGGTTTAAGTAGTTAACACGTTGACTACAAAACAATTTATGACAGAGAACCTAGGTTCAATCCTTGATCAGGATACTTCGTATCAAGATCATGAGTTTTTCTGATTTACGTTAGCGTGGCATTATGTTAATTGTTGTTGGACTGATTAAGTGATAAAGGCACAGCACTGCTCACTGAACGTTATCGCCCGCGATTAATACTCTTTTATGCTAATGTTCACTACACAAAGGCGCCCTCTTTCGACGGTAGTGTTAACAGAATCGTCGGCGAAATAAAACAATTAATAAAATGTCTACACCTACATCTTAATAAACCTAATGCATCTCCTTAACAACAGAGCCCCAGCAATTCTGCTATAAAAACGCACACTAATTTAAGCTCTCTCTCTCCCTTTCTCTTCTCATTTCACCACCTATCCTCTCATACTATAACTTTTACAAACGAAGTAACACCTTAGTAGAAGGCATTCATTGCATGAGATTTACTTCTCTTAAAAAATGTTTAGCTTTATTTTAAAATTTTTTAGCAGCATTATGCGGCAGCAAAAATTTCTTTTTGCAATTAAGCTGAAAGTCCATACCATCCGTTCTATTCGTTGTTGCGTTTTATGCGTCTATCAAAAAAGTAGTAATTGTATGTAACCAGTTACAGAGCAAAATGCCTAGAACATATGTATATACGCATAGAACGCACAAAGAAGGTTTACTTTCTACTTTTGTATGCGTCTCATGCGTTATGAGAAAAAGGTGAAAAAAGGTCAGCTGTTTTTGTTAACCAAGGATGAGAAATTATATATTATTTTCAATGATATCGATTAAGAATTTGTGTGTTGGATTTTAATTTTCTCTTTTTTTGCATTAAACAAGTTTTTAATAAAAGAAAAACATAAAGTTTAAAACTACTTTTAGTAATAAAATATATTAAAGTTAAGTTTTAACATATTTCTTTCATTAACAACATTTGCGTTCCAGTTATCGATTACTTTTATGTACTGAGTGTCACCTGTGTTTTATTTATTATTTTTTAATCAACTACAAGGGAAGAGAATCTTATTGAAGCTGCAAAAATACCATTAACTTCTCGTTCAGTGGTCTTTTGCAGCTTTCCGTAGGCCCAAAGTATTATGTATATATACTGACTTTCATAAATTCTTTTAAAATCACAATTTCACATTCCAATTTTGGTGAAATTGGTTCTATATTTACACTACAGCTGATCAAAATAAAAAACTTGACGCAAGAAACGCATAGAACCCATACCCATAGAACGGATGGTATGGACTTTCAGCTTTACTTAAGATAGGCCGTACGCCTAATTGAGTGGATAATATTAAAAGGTGCAATAGTAGAGTTGCACAAGAAATAATCTCCCTCATTTCAACACCTGTCACCTCTCTTTTATCTATACCACTCACCCTTTCACAAAGAAGTAACACTATCAAAATCAAATCATCAATGTTCGAAGAAGTTGCAATTATTCAACGATTTCAAAATATTAATATCCTCAATTATTATCTCTGTACTTCTCGAAATATAATTGTATGAATTTTCAATGATATTGTTGTTATAAAACTATTTCGTAGCAAAAATACAACTAAAATTAAAGTTAATTTATTTTTAGTTGTACTTTGGTAATTATTTTTAAATATAAGTATGTCAATAACGCACTTAATAGCGATTAAAATATATTATTGTTTATACAACTCCGTTGAAAAATATCATTATATTTTTAGACACTTTCTTTACTGTGATGAGTAAGACTTTCATAATATTGTCCTTGAAAATTTGTGGTTTAAGCACAGATTGCGCTAAAGAAGGATACAACTATGCTCACAGGAAGTGAGCTTTCGCAAAAATCAATTTATTTCAAATTAATGTATTAATGTATTTCATTGCTGTTGTTACATTCTTTGGTGCCACAAAAAAATAATAATAAATAAATAAAAGAATTAAAAGAACTGCGTACTAACCTGAAATATAACCGTATTGAAAATTTTTAAAAAGCTTTGAAATCAGTGCTGAGATCATGGAGTTGAAGCTAAATTTAGGCATAAAATTACGAATAATATAACAACGGGTGGATCTGTAGCCCCTTATACTCTCCTCAACTCGCTTTCCTAACAACACAAGAATTGCGGAACTTTAATTGCCTAATGAAAAAAGCGTTTTTCTGTCCCTGTCCCTGTCCCTATCTCTCTCTCTCTCTCTCTCTCTACATCTCTTGATTCTCTTTAATAAATCTTAGGCTCCAGCGAGATATAAATGTATGTATATTTTCTATAAAGAGTCACTAATTAGCAGATTTAGTAACCCATAGTGGTTATTAATATCTAGCAGAATTACGATCTAAAGGACTAATCCCAGAGTTGCTAGGTCCAAATGCATGAAGAATAAATATAGAAATTTTGGAAGTGTGAGCCAACGTTTGCTTGTCAGTAGTACTGGGTCAGTATCAAATAAAACGTAGCATCATGTTGCACGAGCTTTTTACCAGCACGAAACCAAATCAATATGTTTTAATTCTACAAATAGCCCCCGGGACATTGATATAAACTACCACATGAGCTATTGTCGATTCAGAGACGTACTCTGTGTACGCTCTATATACAAGTTGTTTTAAATGAAAAAATAAAATCTAAAATCAACATGAAGTTTAGGAAATTTTGTGAAAACCAATTTTATTTATTTTTCATTTGCTATAAAAATAGAAAAACTTTTGTTGCAGAACAATTCTCTTGCACCAAATCATTTAATGGTTTAAATTTATATAAAACTTGTGTAGGTTTACTGGCATTTTTTTAATATTTCTTTCATAATCCTTTTAAAGTTAAAGAACCTGAATGCATGTGGTTTCTATTCCTCATTGTCCTTATTTGATGAGAAATTTTTCATCGTTTTTACACTCAAGTTCATTGGATATTTTTTATTTTATTTTCTTTTTCTTCTTTTTTTAAAAATGACTATTGTTAAATTTCAACAATTGTTTATTCTCTCTACATGGTCTTTTGTTTCATAACTATTGCATTTATTGTTGGTAGAAATTGTTTATGTGGGTGCACTTTAGTTTCCATTTTTCATTGATTTTTGCACTTTGGATTCATCCTTTTAATTGGTGGTATTGTTGCACTTTTAGTGGAAGTTATAATCGTTGTAGAGATTGAAGTCTGCTATTCTGTCTAAAGAGTGCTAAACTAGAGAATATCAAAGGAATTTGAGGATGTATTATATTTATTACGTACAATACATAACGGGTGGTCCAAATACAATTATAATTCTTTAAAATCAAATAAAATTAACCAAACTTATTCTCTTTTGGCATATCATGGCTTAAGTAGAAGTAACAACTATTCCCATTATATGGAGCACGATTTCATTCATGCGACTACCGCGGCTGGCTTCGCGCAGTAGCTTATCCTGTCAGTCCAAGTTTCCAAAATCTTATTGTCGGTTTCTTTCTCATCTCGCTGGCAACGTACTGATGATGCTCTGACGAAGATGGCTTAAACTATGCGGAACATTCAACGTTCCTGTTTAATGGCTAGAATACGAGTATTTAAAACATTTTAGACTCAAGAAGAATAGAGCAACGAAACTTTTTGAAACTCCTAGGATATCAAATTAAGGATTTACGTGTCCATTGGCCAGACACTCTTGGTTGGGTACTGCTCTCAAAGGACTAACACTTTCATACAATACCTATTGCTTTAGCTGTCATAATTAAGAGGAGTAGACGGTATACTATGATGCCTCTGCTCGGCACTGTGGATCTTAAATAATAGAAACCTCAGTATGCTGTAGAAATTATTAGGTTAAGTTAGGTTGGCAGGATAACTCAGTACGAGTATTGCGAGTATACTCGGAGGCCATTTTATTAGAAATAACACCACACTGACCACCAGCATTATTACCGCGTCTTTCTTACCCTTCTTTTGGATTTTAACACACTATTGTGCTATCTCTCTCTCTCTCTCTCTCTCTCTTTCTCTCTCTTGTTCTCCATCTATTTATTTCACTATATCCCCCTCTATTCCTCAACTATCAGAAGGATTTTAAAGCCAAATAAGGTGGATACTAGTTTATCCTACCAGCAACCTGTTAATCTAACCCAACTTTCTTGTTCTTCAGGTTAGTTTTACACTTTTTAAGTTCTTAGAAAAAGTTATTTATAAATTTAAAATAGTTCAAAAATCATTTGCTGACATCTGTCCAAAGCTAAAGCTTTTGAGAAAATGATACGAGTAAAGTTCAAAGGTCATATGGTATTTAGTTAAACAGCAAAACGAAGCACACAATAATATAAATAACAATTGCCATTGACCTACTTTTGCAACAATTTTCTAATAATAACATTTGCTAATACGTTCAGTGCATAAACTTATGCTAATCAATTTAATCGATTTCACAAATAAAAATGTGGAAAGAAATGTTGTTGCCACATTAAGCAGAAATAAAATACAAAGTTAGAGAAAATGTTTAATAAAAAAAATTATAATAAAACGAAAAGTTACTCAAACTCGTACTTTTAAAAGTAAAACAATATTAATTTAACGTTTGTAAAAATAAATAAAACACGCACGTGCCATCAGCAAAATTCTAGGTCAGTTGTTCGATAACTGCCTTGAAATGAGCACAAATAACGACCTTGTCATTACCATTTCAACATTATTTAAATGGTCGCAGTAAAAATGTTTTGAAATAATTGAGGATGAAATTTAACTCAATTGAATGAAATACAAATTGAAATAAAAAGTCATAAATAAATTATTAATCAATACAATACAAAGAAAAAGAAAAAATAGACTATAACGAATTCTATGAATATGAATTTATAAGTTTTATTTGCTACTAATAGGGTAGAGAAAGTTGGACCTGCAGTAAGACATACTTTGAGAAATTTCGCATATTTTCAGAGTTTTGAGTGCATATTTACACATTTTTAAATGCATATTTTAAAGATTTTTTTACCTAAATAAACTTAATTCAGGTAACTTGCTGAGCGCATGCGTTGCATCCTGCAGCCGAAGAAATTCAGTCCTACTTAAAGGAAATAAACTTAAAAAAATATAATTCTTAAAGCTCCTTTTCGTAATCTCCTGTTTAGAAAAAAACTCTATGTGCCTTTTTCACCAAAGACGATTATCACCAGTTGGGGACCGTGGTTCGATGTCGTCAAATATTACAAACAATATTATGATGAAATAAAAGCGGTTGTCAATATTTAACATATATGTATATCCTTTTTAAAGCACTTGCTGGATAACCTTTCGGAGTTGTCAGAGATCGGTCCAAGTGACCTTATCAGATTTTGTTAATGCTACAAGATGCATCTAGTTCCAATCGCAGGTCTTATCCTTGGCTGTATTAACATTAACTGGCTGACTTGGAGGAGTAATGGTTTTTGTCGAAACGCGATATTTTGATTCTACTTCATTCCTCTTCTGTATTTGGAGCAGCCACGTATACCAACCAACCAACCCCTTTATGTTCAAATTACATTTTGGTGAGAGAAACTATTGAATTATTTCAGATTTAATACTCTTTTCATAAAATTAAATTCGATTGAAGAAATTATTGAAAAAAAATTATATTGCGAAAGGTCCAATTGCACTCTGAAAAGATTCCGGAAACAGAATTGGGTTCAAGTAATTTAGAAATCCATTTTTCCTCCAATAATTTCCTCCAATTTTGTTTTATCCCTTCCAAAAAAAAAAAAATAGTTTTGTGGAGATCTTAGAGATCTTGTTTGTGAAATGATTGCAACGTTGGAGTCAAATCTCTCTCCGCGGTGCCTATCCTTCATTCAGGTTTGAAAACCACAACTAGTCACTCGGGGCTAAATCCGAAAATAAAGAGGATAGGGGGCATTTCATTGCCAAATTCAGAGAATTTTGCCATGGAATTTGTTTTTTCTTGGCCAAATGCGGTCGTTTTATTTTTTAAATCCTAATTAAATCGACCCAATAACTTGGCATATAATTCGCCCTTTTGAAGGTGTTGAATGTCCATTATACAAAAAATTTTCTATTAAGAACACTCCCAATATTTCCCCAAGTTTGCACGCATTTGCCATAATAATAATAATTACAATCTACTGTGATACGACGACATTAAGTAATTTAATGTTATAACAATGTTTGAAATTATATTTCATTTTATTAATTACAACAACGAGAAATGAGCATAATACACGCTTAGATAATTAAGGTCAATTGTTGTTAGTAAATCAACTTTAATTTCATGTCCATTTAATATGGGAGCGATTTATTTCAATTTACTCTATATAAAAAATGTTTTCGTTTAATTTCTTTGGTTATTAATTTATTGTAAATCTCATAAATTATAATTACAAATGCATTCTAACTTTAATTTCAAAAAACTTTAATTGCAATAACTTTTACACAAACAATTAAGTGCCAGAGATGGAAATAGAATATTGCGATTTATCCCTTTCCGGAGTTGCCAGCAAAGTTTAATTGAAGTACAAACCTTAAATCTTCCCTATCGAGTATATTTTCCCTTTTAACGATATTTTATTTGTCAATAATTTCTCTCGAAGACATAATATTTCCCTTATCGTGAATGGTTTTCCCCAAAAATGTTCCACTTTTTCACCTTAATGTGTGCACTTGGTATTTGCTGGAGAACTATAGAAATGTGTCATTAAAATAGTTTTCTTTTCTAATTAGAGAATAAAGAAAATATGTTTAGGACAAGATAATTTAATCAGGTTTGAAAAAGACCGGATTGCAGACTTATCCCAGAAAACAGCTCTCTGATAATATAGTGACCTCATAGTAAAATTCGTTTTTTATAACTTTTTCAATCATCAGAAATATTAAGGTGTTTATTTTGTATTTCACTAAAATGACCCCTTGCATTATTTTGGAATAGTTGTTCTTGTTTGGTGTTAAAAAAAACAAAAACAACTTACATCGAAATAACCCAACGTGAAATACAAAATTAAGCCTTAAAAAATAAACATCATTCTCTCTAATGGAAGCCTGGGGACTAATTACCGCAGCTGACCGCGAGCCAAATTTATTCGAAACTGTTTTTAAGCCTCTTTTTTGCATACCGCAGGTAATCTTCAAAGGCAACAGACATTTCATGGGAAATTTACACTTAAGGGAAATGAAAATTTCATGGATGGATGCCAACATTTCCCTATTTATCCACGACAACATATAATGAAAATTTCATAACACCTTTTCAGCTCATAAAGTATCAAATGTTTATCCTCTTTGTCTCTTCAACATTATTATTCAAATCCCATCTGTGAATTTAATATGAAATCAATTTGTGAGATAAAACTTAAATTTGTGGTATTTTCTCCCTTCTTATTCCATGCCTTCTAAATAATTTATCACAAAGTCATTTGTCATTTTGCTGGAAAATAATTGAAAGTGTATACGGTTAAGTTTAGCCACACATGCCATTTTTCATTTAAATAACAGTTATTTATAACATAAGTACGAGGGTTGCAATACTTAATGTTTAATTTTTGCTATAGTCGAACTGTTCTTTAAAATTCAATTAATAACCTCAAGAAAGAATCAATGTCATTTCATTCTCTTTCACATAAGTATATAAGTATAAATGGTTTTTCAAAGTGTTTTGTTTGTTGTGGCTTTATCTGTTCATATGCCGACATTTCATTGGTCGCCAAACCAAATCGTTAGTGAACTTTAAGCAGTTTGAAAAGATTCAACCTCGGATGTTTATGCCATACAAATCAAAAACAATATGAGAATTCAATATTAAGTATTTAAATGGTTTTTCATTAACTATAATTTTTGACAGCGGATGTTTAATCAGACGAACTGCAGTATTGTTTACATACATACGTACATATATACAGGTGCTTCAAAGTGGTTCTTATCTTTAAATATAAATTAAGAAAAGTACGACTATGTGAGAGATATATTGCAATTTTTTTACTGATTTAAGAGGCGTATCGATGCCATAGTGAATGAATTTTAACATCGTGAAAATATACGGGGAGGTTTCGCTGAGTGGCACGCATCTGATATGTCTAATTTTCTATGACTCTGGCGCATAAACCAGTTTGAGTTTGACCGATGGCAAGGGTTATGTTGGCTTTGAGGGCCGTTGTGGCTTGTACTTGGATAAGCCCACAAGAAGATGTCTAGCGAGGTCAAATCGTACGATCACCGTTGGCGGTGATGTCCTGGACAATGTTGTTCTAAAAAAAATATGAGCCGATGACGCCACCACCACGAAATACACACCCAACAGTGACTTTTCATTATGCATTAGACACTCTTGGATCTCATGTGGGTTGGTATCATCTCAACCTCGACAATTTTGTTTGCTGATGTATGCATTCATCCAGAAATGGAGGACGATAATGGCGACTGTGAAATGAGTGAAGCGCGTAACGTTGCCCGAACCGAACACTAATTTTGATAATAAAATTTTTTCATTTGCACGTGTTATTGAACGCTATATCCGTCCATGGTGGACACACAGCTTGTATAAATGACAGCCAGTTTGCAAGGAGTAGCTACAACCTTCAATGTTCGGAAAAGCCCCTATTGGAAATGACAGAGTGGATTTACTTATTCAAATATACATGCATATATATTTACAATTATACCGATTTCTGAGGACTCTGTTCAGCTAAGCATCAAAATACCCCAATTTTTGGCCCCAAAGCAGAGCGGTGATATTGTTTGCAACCCTAACGGTGATATTGCAATAACCATTTTTGTGTCGTGAATCATAAGTTATCACTGATCCTAATAATCTACAGTGCCCTACTACTACGGCTCGGATTTTCATGGAACTAAGAATTACCCAATGAAGCAAAATATAAGTTGTTGCAATAAAATAACGTTTTTTGTTGGTTTTTTTTAGAAAATTAAATTAAGAAAATCTCTATTATATTGAAAAAAGTATTTATATCTTAAGATTTACATGAAAACAGTATTTTTTTGAATTTTTAACTGAAACATTACCTTCGCATAAAAAACATACTTGTGATTATAATTTGCAAGTTTTTATCCCTTCAAGACTATTTAGAGTAACCAGTGAAAAAAATGGAAGTAATTTCTAAGGAACATTTTAATTACTTCCAAAAATACACTAGTACGTTTTTTCAACTTCCTAGGAAGTTAAGTTATCGCCACAGCCATTCCTCCACTATCGAACAGCTATTATTCAGCTGATAAAGCAATTTAACATTACGATCACTTGGGTGGTTACATTTTGTTAAGTTAACACTAACCCCATAAATCTGCAGTGTATTATTGCCATGTGACGAAACATAATATACAACCCTCGTATAATGTATTGATTCTAACAATATATGACCTTATTACGGCCTTCATTTGTACTAAATTACAAGAAAAGTACTCGTATATTTCCTTGAAACTGTTCATGTAAATATATTTTTAGATGTTGATTTAAAAAGAATTTTGGGGAGAGCACTGCGTGTTGAAATATTTATTTAATTAGGTTTTGTTCAAATAATTACTAATTGATAGATATTGTTTGTTTGCTTCTTATACTTGGCCAAATTGTAATTAAGCTTAAGAAGATAATTGTAGGAAAAGAAAGATTACATATCGAACACTAAGTACCAAATTAACGCAAGCGATATTTTTCCAAATTTCTTTTTTATACCTAAAAAAATTGTTTTGACTTTTCAATTATTTACAAAGCTTAACGAGAAAAGAAAAACGCTAACAACAACAAATATATATCTAACATCTAATGTGTTTTTTTAATGTCATGTGCCAGCTCAAGGGTCTTTAATAAATAAACGCTTGTTTGTTAAGTCGGTACCACTAGTATACAATACTATTTAAGCTGCGCATAGATCAGACCAGCTTTGTAAGCTTTGAAGAAACTTTTGAATTCATAAATATATAATCAACAGAGCTGTAAAAGAATGATTCATAATTCTTATTTAATTCGTCCTGAAAGGCCAACATTTGAATGCATTATTATTATTATTATTATTATTATTATTATTATTATTATTATTATTATTATTATTATTTTTTATTTATTATTTTTTTTTTTTTTTGAAAAAAAGGAATTCAATTAATATATTAATGCATTCATTCATAATGAATTAGGAATCTTTGAATTCACACATATTGTATTTAAATTTCAATGAATTCATAATGTATTAAAAAAAATTTTAATCATTCATTTAACAAAAAATTTCAATTGAATTAAATTTTGAACTAATTCTACACTAAAAATTAAAATTTAAAGAGAATTGCGGTTTTGTTTATCAAGCAAATTCTAAGAACTTTGTTGGACTCCTGAATTTCTATGCCTGTTTTAGGTGGAAAAAATTTTATGAGAAACAAAAACAAAATTTTACAAACTTTTTCTTATTTTTTTACTAAGAGCTTTCGGGTTTGATAAAAAAAACAAATAAAATTTAAAAAATTTATGAAATCTTTATCTGAGTCGATAGAACGCTCTACATAATTCAATGTTTAAGGTTGATTTATTTTAAATGTTGATCGCGGTTATGCCTCAAATGGTTCATACGTTGGGTCCAATATTGGAATACTCTCCCCAACGTATCGGCCGATATCTCACGAATAAATTTTTCAATATTGGCCTCCAGTGCAACAACTGCTGCGGGCTTGTCCCTATAGATATGAGCCCCACCAAAACTAGAGTAAATTCGGGGAATTGACCGGTCCCAAACGTGAAATAAATTGTTCACTGAACTCGCCTCTCAATTGGGCCATTGTCTCGCGTGATGTGAGACAATGGCATGTGGCATCACATGTCAGCGATGTCCAGTTCTTCTATTTTGAGGGGGAAAAATTTTAATCATCGCACGATAACGCTCGGCATTCATAGTAACGTTCCTGCCACCGTCCCATAATCCACACCAAACAGTACATTTTTCGGGATGCCATGCTTCTGGCTGCTCTCCACACCAAATACTGAAATTTTGCTTGCTCACGTATTCATTCAACCAGAAATGAGCTTCGCCGCTGAATACAATTTTCCGATAAAATAAGTGGACGATGATGCACTTTTTTAACCAAGCGTGAATTTCGACAATAAAATTCAATAATCTGCAAACGTCGTTCGTTTGTAAGTCAATTCATGGTTAAATTATAGACCAAACTGAACATGTTTGACAGTAACAGGTTACACGACAACAGCTGAGCTGCCAAAAAGAAAGTTGCTAAAAAATCACCCTTTAGTACATCACTATATGTAAGTATGGAATCAAAAAGTGCCATAAAAATAATGGATTTTTTCCATAAGCCGCATCTTTCTCGGCTCATACAAATAAAATGTCTGCGAAAAATTTCAATTTTTTAAGAAATTGTTCAAATTCTTTGGCAGTTGAGTATATGTATGGGTTATTAAAGCAAGATATGTTTCGTTTCATGTATGTCTATTCAAAATTTATATGAATTTGATAGAGGGCATAGAAAAATTTATTGAGGAAGGTTTCTCTTCTTAATTTTGTATGTATTCCATTGCTTTTAAGAAAGGAACGAAAATATAGACTTATCACATTTTACATTTCACTTATCACATTTTAACATTAGAGTGCTTTTTTTTATCAGGTAAAAGGGCCGTTTTCCTAATAAATAATTTAGTGCTTTATATAAATTGCTTTATATATATTTTGACAGCAATTCTATAGAATATCATTGAATTTTTCTATTTGAGATTTACAAAACATTAAGTGCAACAGAATTCTCATATAATATTTGTTGAATTTAGTATAAGTGTATAAATTTGAATGTTTTTCAAACATGATATCGATAAAGACTACTGATGTGATTTGACTAGCGCCAACGAAATCCAGCTAAACCAAGAAATTTTTTTGATAATTATTTTATAATTGTAATAAAATGATTAAGAGCTGTTTTTAGAGAATATATGAAGAAGTTAGAAAGGATCTTGCCCCAGAATTTGTTTCTTTTACTATGCATATGTGTATGTTCATCCATCCTTGAAAAGATGAAAACAAAATCTAGTACTACTACTGCAACTGTATTTTTACTACATATTTCGATCAACTTACTTTGTTCATGGATCTTCAGTAAACCTATAACTATTACCTATATTTTTAGATTTTTGAAAAAAAAAATTTATTGTTATTTGCAAGTTAGTTAAGCATTTTTTTTTTTTTTTTTCAAAAATCTATCTCAACATATGAAAAACCAAGAAACATTTAAAACATTGGGTTCCGTCGTTCTTTCTTGAACATGCAGCAAAGAATCTTAAGGTGGGTATGCACAGCCAACAAAAAGTCATGGGCAAAATTTTTTTACAATACACGCAATATCATTCACTTCTATTGCCATAAATAGGGCGAAACAATTTCGGGCGAATACTATTCAGAGCTTTCGGACAGATGCTATATCGATCTGAAGCAAAAACAAACTCATCTAGCAAAGAAAAAACACTGTGATTATGTATTTTGTAATGATAACATTCAGTACTGAATTCTCATATTGTACTCTATTGTTTTGGCTTAAACATACGAGGTTGAATGTTTCCAAACTGTTTAAAAAGTTCACTAACGATTTGGTTTAGCGACCAATGAAATGTCGGCATATGAACAGCTAAAGCCACAACAAACAAAACAGTTTTTAAAAAATCCTATTTCTTTTAACAATTAGTTTGGGAGAATATCCCAAAATAATAAATTTTCAATATTAAATGTAATTTGAAAAGAATTAAGTTTAAACCAACTCTTTTAATTTAAAAGACCTGGTGCTTAAACAATTAAATTATTCAACTAAATTAAAGATGGGTCGAATTAAATTATAATATATCAATAAAAAATTAAAAGCATATGCCTCTCCTCGTTCCCGGATATTTTCTTTAAAAAATGCAATACAATTATTTTTTCCACAATTATTTTTTCAGGTAGTGGCAATCGAATATTGAAATTGATGGAAATACACCACATATTTATGACCTTTTTTCGAAGCTCATTTTTGCTGGATATTTTACATGGTTGGATATTTTATGTATATAACAGATTTGTCTTTTATAACATACTTGCAATTATTATTTGACCCCATTGCGATAGACATTAGATTAAATCTATTTAAAGCTTAAATTTGTTTACCCAACCACACCGGAATAAAAGAACGAGTGTGTGTTTTAATGAAACAACCCTAAATAAATCAATACATTTATATGCTTTATACTCTAATTAATTATTTGTTTTTCATTTCAAATAGAAATCATGTTGGCTTGTTGCTATAAACTCTAAACTGTATGCAATTATTTGCCAAATACTTGAAGCCCCTAAAACTCTGCAATACAAACCATGTTACAATTATATACTGGCAACCAACAAAAAAGAATATATATTTCATTTTTTTTTTTTTAAATTGGTATACAAAAACCAACTGGAATATTTGCTAAATAAACATAAAACACAGAATTCAAAAAATGCAAAGGAAAACATAAAAAAGCAAATTCATTTAAAAGTGAAAGTAACGTTGTTTGACTGAAATTGGATTGCAGTTTATTATTATTGAAATGAATAAGTATTTTTTTTTTAATTGTTTGTTGTTGTTAATTTGTTAAATATTTGCTTTATAGTTAAACATATTAAAATAATTAAACTGAAGTTCAGTGTTGTGATTCCAGAATATTTAAAAAAGTTTATGTTTGCATATAGTGTAAAAAAAACAGAGTATGGAAGTAATTCTGCGATTTATTATTTAATCACTTAAAATAGATGGAACTAAAAGTGTACACAGTCAGATACTTAAAAACGTTATACAAAAAAATGCTTAAGGTAAACCACTGTGAAAACATTAATTAAAAATAGATTCGTTCTAAACAAAATCACTAACAGCCGAAGTAATAATGAAATCTTATAGTTTTATATCGTATTTCAAATACAAAAGCCTATAAAGCCTTTCATAAAAATATGTTTTCAGTGTTTTTTTTATTTTTTATTTGTGATTTGAATCGTGATGTTGCAAAACATTGGTAATTAGTTCTACCATACTCCCATCTCAAATTTTTTTTACTGAATACAACAGAACTAATCGTATGCTTTACTAAAGTTAAATTTTCCTTATTGGCTTTGAAACACTACCTCATGTTTATTTCTTTCCTAATTACGTTACGAATATTGGCCAATTAATCTCGACTAATAAAATTGTTTTATTAATTGAACAATTAAAAAATTCGGCCCATAATTTGTCTGTGTAGAAAATTTATATCACATACGAACTTTACATTAAAAACAGAAATCTATAAATTAAAAATTATTTGTTTCATTAACTTGTCAATCGATTGTAAATGGATAAGATTAACATCATTTCGATGTTCCATTGAAAAAAATGCTAAGCCTGTCACCCTGTAGGATGGAAGGTATTTTAATAGTCACTCTAAAATTTTTTTTCCATTCCTTAAATACAGTCTATTTTTTTAGATGTATGGTGGTAATGGCGAGCAATAAATTAGCACATAAAAATTAAAAGGTGTAACCCGTAAAACACTGACACTTTTCCCATCATAATTATTTTGTATGGGTCGGAACCTCGCCTTTAGCGTATGTTTGTAGTTGAAAATCTTGAGGTTGTTGGTATTATGTTGTTGTACGAGGGGAGTTCAATGTATTCTCGGTATAGGTATGAAAAAAAAGGCGGAAAATTCTGAAAAATTTTATTTTTCAATACACTCCCCTAACATCTCAATACATTTATTTGTTCGTGAAAGTAACTTTTCAATTCCCTCTGAAAAATATTTTTCCTCGTGGCCAGAAAAATGTTCGTTTGTCGCTCCCTTCAATTCTTCATCGTCCGAAAAATGCTTTCCACGAAGGTCTTTTTTAAGATTAGGGAATAGATAATAATCACTAGGGGCCAAGTCCGGGCTGTAGGGTGGATGATTGATTTCTTCAAATCCGCATTTTTGGATATTCTTCCCAACTAATTGTTAAAACAATTACAGTTTTTGCAAAATGTTTTGTTTGTTGTTTGAATTTAGTATTGCATATGAATCATAACAAAATACATAATTATATTAGGTTTAAAATGTTTTTATTGAAACAATACCATAAACAATTATACTCAACATGAGTCTATTTTATTTTTCTTGTCTTTAAATCGCATGGCATAAAAATCCGATGTTGAATGTTTTCAAACTGTTTAAAGTTCCCTGACGTTTTGGTTTAGCGACCAATAAAATGTCGGCATATGAACAGCTAAAGCCACAACAAACAATGCATTTTATATATAATTTTTTTATAATAAAGAAACATATATTCATACGAATGATTTTAATAAAAAAATTGGTTTTGAGTTTTGATGAATATGTATAAATATATGTATGACTACTATTTAAAAAATTTTATAGAACCGATCTTGGTGTAAAAGTTTGCTTTTCTGAACTTGATTTATTTGGTTTTTTATATAATATTTATTTCTTCACGAAATAAATTAGAAAATCTTAGAAAAACCTTCGTAGACTAGTAGGTATTGTACTAGACTCGTAGTGCGAAGGACCCAGGTTCGAATCCTGCCGCAGAACTCTGGCAGTTTGTGTTTGATAAATAAAGGGAGCGCACAACAAGCCTTCACTGGCTTAAGTGTATGTCGTATGACATGGGCTATCACACCCCTCCAATCAACCTAACCTAACCTTAAGTAAATACTCAGTTATTTAGCATTCTCATAATATTATTAATATTTAATTATAGCAAAAAAAAAGTTGTGAATTCTATCCCTAATTTCAAAAATTTGTTCATTTTTGCAAAACTAACGGCTATTCTTTTTCTGTAATTTGAAATAAATTTGTTTTGGCGCACAATTGTAAGTATAAGTTTTTTTGTACTTATAAATATACATATATTACGCATGCGTAACGCAGGGAATTTGTAAATATGATTGCAAGGTTAATACGTGGCCGTATGAGAAGTAATTTCAATTTCATATCAAGTATAGGCATAGAGAATACATAAGAATTTAATAATTAAAAGGAAAAGGAAACTTACTTTTATTCAAGTATTTTTTAATCCCAGCCATTCAATTAGAAATCAAACATATTCATTCATTAGTAAAGTATTCTCTCTGAAAATAACAAAAAAATAAAATAAATAATAAAAATTATAAGAAATAAACCAGAAAATAATAATTTGAAGTAAACCAAAATTCATCTATATATTACGTTCAATTCGAATGTACCGACCAAAAATTAAAACCAGGACTGCGAAAACTTTCAGGGATTTGAAGCTCTATTTTTTCAAAAATTTTTTTGTATCAAATGAGAATTTGTAACAGAACTTTTCACTAAGCAAATTTTTAAAAATTTCTTACAACATTAGTGTTTGTTGTGGTGTTAGCTGCGTATATGCTTGCATTTCATTGGGTCTAAACAAATTAAACAGTACACTTTACCCGAATCATGTTTGCAAAGCATTCAAACTCATATAGTATATCTACAGAAAAACCCATAATTATTATACAAGTATGAAATTTTTAATGGAATTTAATAATATTTTTGTACTTGTGAATTAAACAAGAAAACAATTATAATAGTTTTAGACAACTTTTATACAACACAACACACCAAACAATTATATTTGACTTGCGTCATTTTTATTCTACTTGCACCTTTGTACAATTATTTAACAATAAAAAAGTTGCTGAAAAACTGTCCAATTTCTAAATTGGGACTGAATGAAAACATGTATTTGCCTATTAATAAATTAATCAGGACTAGGCATTTGCAAAAGTACAAAAAACAAGTAATTAAGTACATCCTCTTTTTTTCGTTTATTTATTTTTATTGTACTCTTCTCTTAAAAAAGCAAATGGCTGTTCTCTTATAAGAAACAAGCACAATAAATATTGTGTTTGTACCAAATAAATACGGCAAGTGGTAGAGCATAGGAAAAGTAAGCAAAATTAATAATAAGACATGCACATGCTTGGAGTTACGGCAAGCAGTACTTAAACCATTTAGTATAAAACTTGGGTATTTTTGTAATTTTTATTTTATTTGTATGAAATTACATTTTTGTTTAATTTGATTCTAATATCAAATTATCAACATATCTACCTGGAAATCGTCATCTAAATTTACAAAAGTCATATTTGCGTTGGAAAAATTTTACAGCACTTGAAAAACAATTTAAAAAATTGCTTAAACTGGAAAAAATTGCAAGTTTTGATTTTGAATGAGTTTACAAATCTTTTTTTTTTTTTGCATATCTCCTGCAATTGCTCGCATCTGACTTATGACTTTGTAAAATCTTCTACAAAAATTATTCCAAAGAAAAGTAATAAATTATGTAACCAACCAAAAAAAATTTTCAATGCTTAAAATACTCATATGGTAAAATAAATACTTAGAAAAACACTTACAGCATATCAGCAAAAAATTTGTTTTACTTTGACTTGCTTATAGTGAGCAAGAATGAGTAAATATAAATGCTCTAAGCGTATAAAGATAATAAACTTTATTACTTAAATTTTAAATGCACTTTTGCTAAAGCCTAATCAGGTCTAAGAAAACAATTGTGGCAATTGTGTGGAAGAAAAATAAAGTTTTAAATTTCCCCAATTTGGCACTGTTTAATTCGATAATTTGAAATTTGTTTTCAGATCGCATAAAAAATCTCCGATAATTCACAAGAAATTTCAATTTAATTTGGCCCTTCTCTATAAATTTAAATCAAGAATTCAACCCAATTATGAATTTCCCCAGGGAAGCTTTCCCCTCCCCTATAAGTTTTCTCGGAAAAATTCTTACTAATTCTAACTCGGGGAATAAGTATATAAAGGAGTAGGAAAATTTTTGGTTTTTTATTTTCTAATAATAAAAGTAGCTTCGCTTCGCAGAGGAATAAAGCAAAAAATTTGCAAAACGGTTGCACATGTAATGCGTAACAGTGGACGCTTGCAAAATATTTATTGCTTTCTCTTTAGAAATGGACTTAAAATTGTATCGCACTTTTATTAGAAACACACCGAGAAAGTTAAAAAAAATGTTGAAATATATAAAATATATCATATTTATATAAATATGTCTTAATAATTTATATTTAACCACCTGACCCCGTCCGCGTTGCTGACCCTAAGCAAGCATTAGTGTTGTATTACGACACGATTTAAATTGAGCGTTTAACGAAATTTACGGCCTTTAAATAAAAATCCATGGAATACATATCAAGTTTTAAAATTTTGATATTGAATCATTATTAACATAGGTTTTTTGTAAATATCTTCGGAACTACATAACCGATTTAAGAGTTTGACATCTCGTTTTGAAAAACATGACAATGGCAAAAATAAATATATGTATATGTCATTGGTGGTGCAATAAGAAAATTGGATTTTGCCACGCCCCTCCGCCCGCAGACCGAAAATAAAAAATCAGACTTCCCGCCCGAGTATTCGTCAAAATCGGCGCAGCCGTTTTGGAGTCATTACGTTACATACATACACACATCCTATTTTATATACATATATATATATAGAAGATTAATTTATATTAAAATGTCTTAGTAATTTATTTTTTTAAAACATTTTAAAGCAAATTTTATGATCTTTTTAACATAAATCTTATATTTTAATATTTGCTGCCTTCAAAATCGTTAAAGATTAAACTCTCAAGAAATTCGAATATTCAGAAAATCGACTTCTTTCCCCTCGAATTTTTTCCCATAAAAAAGGGGAAAATCCTAAGGGAATTTAAATTCATTACAGAACGAATTGAGGAAGGAAAATTTTTCCCATTGTCGTGTCGTTATACACAATTAAGCTGATAATTTGGGAGGTTTCCTCATACTTTATAATTTAAACTATTTTGATAGGATTGTATTGGTATCCTTTAAATAATAACAAATTAATTTTTTATGAGTTTCTATTGTACACAGTTGAGACCAGCAACAGTTAAAATTACATGAAAGAACTCTTTAAATGAAGCACGTACTTTGTATGATAGAATTATTTATGAAGTAGAAAGCCAATGGTTCGAAATAAAACAATAGAAGTTACAATCAAACTTTTATTTTTTTTAACTTTAGTCACCTCCTCCTTGGTTATTGGAACTCTTATAATTTTGAACTCTCGGCTGTTTGAACCTTTTCTACCGCCCCCTCAGGTTTAAATTGTAGGAAATCCACTGCACAAATAACTATGTCTAACTAGTTTCTGTTGCCTATTATTATTCTTTCCCGTAATAATAGTTTTAGTAACAACATCTCCGTTACAAATGTTTTGATAGAAATTGTGAACTAAATATCCAATTAACTGGTCATTTGAGAGTCTAAAAAGCTAAACAAAAAGTCTGGATAACAATAATGAAAACAGTTTGGGTCATAAATCAACACAAATATGTATGAGTTCTTTAAGAGTGTATGTACCCAGTTGGGAAAACCATTTTACATGACAATGTCGCTAATGATTTCGCAATGAAACTGCTCTCTATTAAAGACAAATAACGACAAGATGAGCGAGCACGTCTTATAGGTTGTCAACATTTAACCCAGCTGACGACAAGATGAGCGACACAGCCAAGATTGTTGTCTTGCGCCAACTTTTATTGATAATAAAGTGGGTGATAAGGTCTTGAATGTTTACAGAAAATTAACGTTTACGATAAATACTAGTGACAACTTTATTTAATATTGTCCTCTATTAAAAACATTAATGTGTTCATTGTTGTCTTTAATAAATAATTTCTTAAGGGTATTACGATGGATGACGTCTTATAGTTTTGTCTTCTATTAAATTTTGTTTAGGACAAAATTAGCGACAATGTCGTAGTTTTTGTCTGTTCTGTGGCCTAGGCAGCCTGTAAAATAGCCGTATTTCTGTTAGATGTCTAAGAGAAACTTCAACAGAAAAGTTAAAATCGTATACTGAAGTCCTCTAAAAGTTATAACACAAGAACTCAGACAGATTTGTCATATGAAATTTGTCATAGTTTTCCGATAGAAATCTGAGGACAATGATGGGACTGATCGTACCGATTTTTTTAAGACAACATCCGGTGAAATTTGTGCAGATCTCTTGCTGGAATCTAATCGCATGTTAAGCCAGGTCAAGTTGACCAGAGGAGAATGCTACTCATGCCAAAAAGACATAAATCTAAGCTGGTAAAAAGTCCGTTGAATGTATAATTGCTATGTAAATGGCTTCAAGGATGTCTTAAACACATTTCCAACTAGGTATTTGTATGTGCGAGAGTGTCACTGACAAATAAAAAATCTAGTCATTATTATCACACAAAAAAGACCATTAGACTAAATATTTACTTACTAGTCAATAATGTTATTTAACAAAGGCAATAACAACAACAAATGAATCTTAAACAAACAATCCAATGAAATTAGTTAACGAAAATATCCTTGAACATTTTTACACAGAAACAATGTCATGTAAATACGAGTATGTATGTATGTATTTGTGTATGTATGAGTAGATGAACTTTGGCACACATTGGGAAAAGACAACTGGTAATAGACACGAATGGGTGCTAATTTTTGAGTGCAATGAAATTAATTTTGCTTGGAAAGGAAGCATTTTACGTTTCTGCTTGATACTCTTAATTAAGCAATAGTTGAAAAGCTTTTGTTCACGCTGCAGAATAATCAATTTATAATGAACAACAGGCATCTACGAAATTAGCACATTCTAATTTAATTACAAGCTTAAATATTAAGCTTTACATAAACACTATTGAAGATTTGGTGATTAATTAGTAAAACATTACCAAACTAGAAAGCGCAGTAAGTAAATTACTTAAAGTATTTTCCACTTTCACTTTTTCCAATTGGTAGGATATTCTTTAAGTACTCCCTTTTTTTGCATTTAACAATTTCACTGAAAATCAGTCGAGAGTATAATTCTATGGGCCAGTTTTTGGGTTGGTATTTAACTATTCTTAATTAATTTTAATTTAAATCTAAATTGTTTATAAGTACGGTTTCTGTTCTTCAGTCATAAATAATGCCTCTTAAGATGGATTCCATCATGTGTTACGTAAAAAAAAATTTTATGTATTTTGGCGTCTCTCTTTTTGAGAGAAATAATTTTATTCTGACATTTCTCAGTTTGAATTGGCTTGATTTTAAGCGGTATATACACAATCAAAAGACTGGCCGTCAAATTCATGTAGATATTGCGGCTGGATGTTACAACATAAACGTGCTGGATGACTCGTCAAGCGTTCATTTTGAGAATCATTTTATGTGGCAAAGATCATTAACTGACGAATTGCTTGTAGCAACTATGGCAGTGTGATTAAAAAAAATTTATAAAAAATTCTTTGTAAACGTACATACGTACTTATGTAGTTCGACCTTTTATATTGTTTATAAATTATTCAAGCTTAAGGACTTTTTGTTTATAAAAAATTTATTGATATATTCTTTTATTACTTAATATTGAAAATTATTATTTGGGATATTCTCCCCCAACTAATCGTAAAAACAATTAGCGCTTTTTGCAAAATGTATTGTTTGTTGTGGCTTTGGCTCTTTATATACCGACATTTCATTGGTCGCTAAACCAAATCGTCAGTGAAGTTTAAGCAGTTTGAAAGCAGTTTGAAAAAATAACGCCAATAGACTATTGAAACTAGTGTTTAAACTAAATAATTCATGTAAAATAAATATTAATAAATTTGTTTCTCCTGTAACTCGTGTCAAATTAAATTGGTATAAAAATATAATTAGGCATACAAATTTTAGGTTCGTGTTGAACTTAGCGGAGCTTTTTTGACGTTACAGTAAAACTATTTTCGACGTGCTAAATGATTTACTTTTTTATATCAAACTAAAATACTATCTATCGTACTAATTGTCCCTTTGTTGGTATAATAAAAATTTTATATACATACAACTTTCACAATCAAATATAAATTACAGTCATCAATTACCAAATTATTTTGTATTTCGAATACAAATAATTATAACATTTCAACCAAAAATGAGGTTCATGATAAAAACTATACAAATTTGTTTCACACGGAAACAATGATTGCATGCGATTAAAGGAAAAAAAAAACTTTTAACTCGATACGGTTAGTCAAGGCCAAACAACATTAAATCGCTGCGGTGCACTGAGAACGCAAAACATTCGATGAGGAGAAAACGAAAAATTAAAAAGTAATTACAGCTACAGTGCCTTCAACCTCCTCTAAAAAATCCATCCAAGAAGCCACCTGATCTCCCCTGCTCAGGAAAAAGAGAATAAGGTCACGACAAAGGTCAGGCAGCCACAACCCCCAGGGGGAAAAAGGTAGAAATCAAAGATTAGCAAGGTTCCTCACCACTACAACAAATACATACAGAGGGCAACGACAGATGGTTAGCCCCATTATCCTAGGACCTGCTACAGCAGAAAAATCATCTACTTAACTAGAACAACAGGAAAGCAAAATAACAATAGACTGGATAGATGCTTTGTGGAAGCCATATGCTCCCAAAGGGGGTAATGGAGAAGAAAAAACAGGTACAGAAGTCTTGTTCCACAATCCGGAGCTAATCAACATATGCCTTAAATTTTATTTTAAAACGCTTTTTTAACTTCAGTTGTATTCAATTCTTGAAAGTCAATTTTATCACAATTCTAATTGTCGAATCGAAATGAAATTTTACATGTGCGAGTACATATTACATGTCGTTTAAATGGCAAAACAATAATTATGTAGAAAAGGGAAATAAAATAACTATTGATATAAGAAACACCTACGCTTGATGAAATAATTATGGTTTCATAAATAAATTGGCAAATAAAGACAAATAATTTTTTTTGTATTCGTATTCCAAAACGGCAGGGAATTTATCGTCGTTTGTGGACCTACGAGGAGTGGTTAATAAGTCACCCTCTTAAGTGAAAGGTGACACTGCTCCTGTGAAGACGCAATTGATTGCTGTCAAACAAGCTGCCTCGTTTGGTTTGTATTTGACAGCCACTGGTAGCGAACTACAGCGTGATTTGAGGAGAAAATAGCAAATTTGAATTTTGTGTGCTCATTAAGTATTATTATTTTGCGGGGAAGGACCAACTCCCAAACTTTCAAAAACATTCTATGCTGAATATTACGTGCAGTTTCCATGGCAAAATTTCATGAATCCACCCTGGTCTCCGGAGTGACTATTTCTTGTTTGCAGACCTGTAGAAATTGCTCGGGTTGGAAAGAGATTTGACTCCAAAAATAAAATCATCTGACAAATAAATACCATTTTGATGACGTCGACAAATCTTATTTTTTGGAAGCTATAAAAAAAGTTGAGAAACGTTGGACAAGTTGTATAGAGGCAAAAGGAAAAAGAAAATGATTTTTTGTGCAAAAACATGTGTTTTATTCAAAAAGTTACGAACATACTGACTGTTGGAGCGTAATATTAAATAGAAATCAACTTGTAATTAAATAGAAATCAACTTGTAATTAAATAGAATTTAGTTTTTAGTTTATACATTTAGAATTTAGTTTATACATTCCATAAATCTGAACTGTTATTATATTTCTTATTATACTTACTATAGTTTATACATTCCATAAATCTGAACTGTTATTATATTTCTTATTAAAAATAATCAAACTTAATTATTAAGTAAAATTCCTCAAAATACTGCTATTTAAGTGCAAACATATGTACCTATATATTATAGGTACATATGTACCTATTATATAAATATGCACCTAGTATATAGATAGTTAATGACCTTTGGTTAAGTATAAGTAAACAAGTAAATAAATAACTAACTGTCCTCTCATTAAGTCTCTCTGAGTCATAAACACCTGGAATAAATAAGAAATAAACATTGGAATGTAATAATATAAAAACAAGAATGTAAACAATAAAGTAAGACAGTTTGTGAATATACGGAGATCGAAATAAAAGTGTTATTATTTTAAATCCAGTACCCAAATTTTTAATAACAAAACTCATAATTTATTTGAGTTTTGATTCGTTGCCTTAAAAACTATTAAGGCTAAACATTTTGGCGCCCGAGCAGGGACTTGATTTAAATAATAATAATAATTATAAAAATAACATAAACTGATAAATTACTTCAGTTTATACAATAATTAAAAAACTTAATTTAAAAATTAATAAAAAACTGAAAAACTGATAAGTTACTTCAGTTAAACAAATTTGAGAAAAACTGATAAATTATTTCAGTTAAACAAATAAAATAAACTGATAAGATACTTCAGTTTAAATAAATTTATAAAATAATTAAAATTTGTTAAAAACAAAATTGTTTTTGTTGCGTGTAAAAAGTGAAGCATATTTTATTAATCATCATAAAAAGACATATTTATGTGCAATTGAATTTGAAAGTTTGATCTCCATCAACAATCCAACAGATCTCCATCAACAACAACAGATCTTCATCAACAATCCAACATATCTCCATCAATTTCACATTTGGGAAATCTTCATAATCGTGTCCAGATGCCCCGTTGCCGTTGCCTGTGTAGAGCTGAACCTAAGAAGGGGAGTAATTTCGATTCGAATCAAGAGGTAACAAGTGTCCAAAATATTTGTGTTTTTCTACCCTTAAATTTGTAATTTAATCAAATTTAAGAGATTTTTGTAAGTTAATCAAAAATTATTCTGCATTGCAAGTCAAACACAAATACATTTTTACACTTGAATTTTGTGAAACAATTTATTTATTTAATATTTATATTAAACAAATTCCACCCTTAAAAGTGAAACAATTTGCAAGTGTTTATATTTTTATTATTAACACATTCGTACACAAACAATTCGGTCTCTTTATTATTGAGAGAAATTATAACAACTTTCGTTTACCGCCGGTACTTCAATCGCGTGAAAATTTTTAAGTGCGTTAAAAAATTAAAAATTTCGCTATTTATTAATTTTATTTATTGTAAATAAATAAATAAATATTTTTTGCAATTTATTTTATACATTTTGGGTTATCTTTAATTTCTTAAGATCAGTATTCCATTCCGTGCGTTCCTATACCAATTGTAATAATTTGCATACAGCAGCTGTAACAGAATAGTGCGTTCACACTAGCTTCGGAAAGTTAATTTTCATACAAAGTGAAATTATAAAGTCGTTCGTGTATTCACACTAGCATCGAAAACTTGTTTCATATAATTAAAAAAAAAAAAAAAAAATTAATTGCTTGATGTGTGTACTCGCACGGCTTATGTTTTCGTACTTGAAAAAATTAACTGAAAGAGATTTCACTTGGTAAAGGAACTCGAACTATTTACCAAAGGCTGTTGATGGTATTTTTGCAAATTCAATAAGGTAATTAATTTGGAACAAATTTTAATACTGCTAAACTCAAAAATAGTATATATAAAAAACAAAAGTTACGAATATCGTATATCCGGCGAGAGATTTTTATAAATCTTTTTATCTAAATCAACTTCGATATTCAATTATATTTTGCCAATAATTTAATTTGGCAATTTCTGAATCCGAGTATTTAAGGAATTAATTTGATCAAATATAATTGATATGACTGGCAAAAAACGCCAAGATTCTCCTTCCAAACCGGAAACTTTGGAGAAAATAATCTTAAAAAAGGAAAGAGTCGTAAGAAATATAATCCGAATTCGACAGTCCATTAAAGATAGGACTATTTCGTTCAATCCTATTGAACTAGAATGTCGATTGGATATTTTGAAAACTTATATTGACCAAGCAATGAAGCTTCAGTCGGAGGTGGATAATTTGGATCCCGACAACGATGATAGAGCTGAGCTTGAGGATATTTGTGTGACTACAAAATCACTGTTGTTAAGCCTTCTAACAAAAAACAAACAGTCAAGTGTGCCTGAAACTTCATTCAGCGTACAGTCACATCAGTCTCGACTTCCGAATATGAAGCTTCCCAAATTTACTGGGAAATACAGCGAATATAAGAATTTTATGAGCTTATTTGAAAATTTAGTTCATAATGATCCGACGTTGACAGATATAGAAAAGTTCAATCATTTAATATCATGCTTGTCCGATTCAGCTTTAGGTACAGTGAAAGCTTTTCAGATTTCTGAAGAAAATTATCCCAAAGCACTAGCCAGCTTAAAAAAGGTTTATGACAATGAATGTCTTATATTTTTCGACAATATATCGAAACTTTTTGATTTACCAGAAATTACAAAACCTTCGGCTTCTGCTTTGCGAAGCATGATTGATACTGTGTCTGCCATTTATGATTCCTTGTTATCAATAGGCGATGACAAGAAAATTACAAATGCTATTTTGATACATTTAGTGATGTCAAAAGTAGATCCAGTCAGTAAGTCCAAGTGGGAAGAACAGCTTGATTTTGAAAAACTTCCTCTATGGTCTGATTGCGAAGCCGCTTTAAACAAACGTTACCAGCATATTTCAGCTGATGAATCTTCTGGTTCAAGGCTGAGGTTTAATAAAAATAAAACTGAGAATGCAAATAATAGAAATACAAGGACATCATTAAATTGTACAAAATCAAAGCAACCCGTTGACAAATGTCTGTTTTGCAAATCTACTCAACATATAATCAATAATTGCCCTTCTTTCACTTCTGAGACTGTAGCGAAAAGATTTCACTTTATAAAATCTGTGCCAGCATGTATTAATTGTCTAAAAAAGGGACATACAGTAGCACGATGTTTGTCTTCCAAGTGCCGAATATGTAACGGTTCTCACAGCTCGCTACTTCATCGATTCAATAATGGTTCTAATGACGTAAATAACTCTTCTGATCAGCCGTCTATCTCTCACGCTTCTGTAAATTATTCATCTTCGGATGAAAGAATCATTCTCGCGACAGCTATAGTAAGAGTACGAAATAGTTCTGGCCAATTTATTCCAGCTAGAGCACTGTTAGATTCCGGTTCGCAACCAAACTTGATTACTGAGGAACTTGCGCAGCTACTCAGATGAAAGAGAGAAGGAGGTAGATTGAATTTGAATGGCATCAGTGAAACAAATTCGGTTTCAAAATCATGTATTAATTTGACTGTCTCGTCGAGGGTTAACTCTACCCAATTCACTTCCAAATTTTGGGTATTGAGCTCAATTACAAATTTGCAACCTGATCGTAGATTGGTCACAACGAGCTTAAATATTCCCAGAAATATAGAATTAGCTGACCCACTCTTCCATAAGCCCCAGAAAATTGATTTGTTAATTGGGGCAGAAGTGTTCTTTGATTTAATGTGTGTTGGCCAAATCAAATCTGGCCCATGCCTTCCTATTCTTCAAAAAACTTCACTTGGCTGGATTGTTACTGGAAAGTACAATCAATCAAAGAGCTTGAATAATGGCAAAGTTTTTCACTTAAGTACTTCAATAGAAAACGAGAGCAATATTGATTCAATTGTCAGAAAATTCTGGGAGCTAGAAGAGCTTCCAAATGAATCATCGAAATTGTATACTGAGGAACAACAACAATGTGAGGCCAAATTTAAAAATTCAGTACGACGTTTGGAGTCAGGCCGATTCGAAGTCTCGCTACCGTTCAAATCTGATACAAAATTATTGGGTTCATCTTTCGAAATTGCCAAAAGACGATTCCTATCTTTGGAGCGAAGGCTTTCCAAAGACAATGTAATGAGACAAATGTATCATGATTTTATGAAGGAGTATTTCAACTTGGGCCATATGTCACTCCAGGACAAAATGCCAGATTTTCCTCATTATTTCATTCCACATCAGTGTGTTTTGCGACCTCAGAGTACAACTACTAAACTTCGAGTAGTGTTCGATGCTTCGTGTAGAACTTCTTCGCTTGCATCACTCAACGATCTGTTAATGGTCGGTCCCACAGTTCAAGAAGAATTATATTCTACATTGATTCGTTTTCGACTCCATAAATACGCAATCACTGCAGATATTGAAAAAATGTATCGTCAGGTCTTGATTGATGATCAAGACAGGAGCTATCAATTAATCCTTTGGAGGGAAAATCAATCTGATACTTTAAAGATTTTCCGCTTGAACACGGTGACTTATGGTACAGCTTCTGCTCCATTTTTGGCCATAAGATGTTTGATCCATTTGAGCGATTTATACAAAGAGACCTTACCTATTGGTTCGAAGGTTATCCGCAGTGATTTCTATGTCGATGATTTGCTCACTGGAGCTGAAAGTTATCAAGATCTAGTCGAAATTCGAACTCAAGCTACTGAAATTCTAAGTTCAGCTGGTTTTAACCTCACGAAATGGGTTTCATATCATCCAGATTTCATAAGTACTTTACACGAGGAAAAATTGTTGCATAGCGATGCAGATGCTACTAAAGCTCTAGGTATACATTGGGTTCCGAAAAATGATACATTTAAGTTTCATTTGGAAGATAATTTTCAAGAATTGAAAGCTACGAAAAGGAACATATTGTCAATTTCTTCCCGATTATTTGATCCCCTCGGACTTTTGTGTCCATTGGTAACTAAAGCTAAAATGTTATTGCAGGAACTATGGAATGAATCAATTCCCATGAGCCTAAATACTTTATGGGAAAATTTCAAGTTGAATTTACTGAAACTCGATTCAATCACAATCCCAAGATTCGTAAACACAACTTCAGCAGCAAGAATTCAAATTCATGGATTTGCTGATGCTTCAATTCGAGCATATGGGTGTTGCATTTACATTCGAAGCTCCGAATCAACCAAATTTGATTCGAGACTACTTACGGCTAAGTCTAAAGTTGCTCCACTTAAGACAAAATCTCTTCCGAGACTTGAATTATGCGCTGCACATCTACTGGCTAAGTTGTGGAATAGAATTAAGCTAATGATAAACTTCGAAATTGAGTCTGTTAATTTTTGGACAGACTCCGAAATAGTTTTATATTGGATAAAGACGCATCCATCCTCACTGTCCACGTTTGTTTCAAATCGTGTAGCTGAGATTCAGGAATGTTCAGATCAAGTTTTTTGGCGGCATGTGCCAACTAAACAAAATCCAGCTGATATCGTTTCCAGGGGATGTGATGTCGAAGAATTGAAAAATTCGATTTGGTTTAAAGGACCTTCGTTTTTGCTAAACGATAGTCATCAGTGGCCTGTTAACGAACATTTTGAGTTAACAGAGAACCAAAAGTTTACCGAAATGAAGAAAACAAACGTATTGTTTGCGGTAAAGGACTCAGAAAATTGTATGCTGGATCTGATAGAAAAATACTCTTCTTATAATAAGTTGCTGCGAGTTGCTGCATATGTTTACCGATTCATTGACAGCATCAAAGGCAGAAAAGTAGATAAAGATACTATACCTACAACAATCGAATTAAAGTGGTCATTCTTTCGTCTTGTAGAGATAATCCAAAAATCTCATTTTCCCGCAGAGATATTGCGGATACAAAACTCTCTGAGTTTGCCGTCAAATATTCAGAGATTGACACCATTCATCCACACGTTTACCGAAGAGAAAAGAACATTTTCACTTTTAAGGGTAGGTGGGAGACTGCTAAATGCAGATTTGGAATACAATACCAAATTCCCACTGTTACTACCGAAAAGAAATAGCTTTGTTACACTTTATTTGCGGAACTTGCATTTCGAAAATTGTCACGCTGGCACAAAAGCCCTCATAGCTCTGTCACGAGAGAATATTTGGCTGATAAATGCGAAAGAAGAATGCAATAGAATAGTTCGTAAATGTGTACATTGCTTCCGCTATAAGCCTAAGCTTATGTCCCAAATAATGGGCAATTTACCCACTAATAGAGTGATAGCTGCGCGACCATTCTTAATAGTCGGCGTAGACTTTTGTGGTCCTATCAACGTCTCACTACGTATTCGTGGTAGACCACCGGTTAAAATGTATATAGCGGTTTTCGTGTGTTTCACTTCTAAAGCTGTACATTTAGAATTAGTATCGGATCTATCTACTGATTCATTTCTTCTCTCTTTTAAAAGGTTCACTGCAAGGAGAGGTCTTCCCAAAGAAGTATTTTGCGACAACGCAACGAATTTCGTGGGAGCAAGCAGAGTCCTCAACGAGCTACAGAACGCCTTCAATCAAAATCGGCAGGCCGTCGAATTATACGCAGCGTCGTTAGGGGTGAAATTCAACTTCATACCACCTCGAGCGCCGCACTTCGGAGGACTATGGGAAGCAGCCGTGAAGCAGGCGAAGTTCCTACTTCTACGAGCAGTAGGCAATGCGTCGCTCACGCAAGAAGAAATGTGTACAATGCTCGCAGAGGTAGAGGCGGTACTCAACAGTCGTCCCATAGCACCGCTGTCTCCAGACCCCAACGACGGAGAAGCGTTAACTCCGGCTCACCTACTAATAGGAACGGGTCTGCGTTCGCTGCCACTAGAATCAGGAGAAGGCGTGAGAGGCAAAGAGGCCAACTTATCGAAGCGATGGCGACTGCTCTGCGTTCTCAAGCAGACATTCTGGCAAGCCTGGTCAAGAGACTACATTCTGGGACTTCAGGGCAAAGCGAAGTGGTCGAAAGAAATGCCCAGTCTCCAGGTCGGTCAAGTGGTAATAATCCACGAAGACAATTGCCCGCCACAACAATGGGTGACCGGGATAGTCGTAAAGGTCATCGCAGGCGACGACGGCAAGGTCCGTGTGGCGGAGGTCAAAACCCGAAATGGCATATTTAAACGTCCAATACACAAATTAGCACCGCTTCCAGATGTTTGAAGACTTCCAGTCCTTCAATGGGGCCGGAATGTTGGAGCGTAATATTAAATAGAAATCAACTTGTAATTAAATAGAAATCAACTTGTAATTAAATAGAATTTAGTTTTTAGTTTATACATTTAGAATTTAGTTTATACATTCCATAAATCTGAACTGTTATTATATTTCTTATTATACTTACTATAGTTTATACATTCCATAAATCTGAACTGTTATTATATTTCTTATTAAAAATAATCAAACTTAATTATTAAGTAAAATTCCTCAAAATACTGCTATTTAAGTGCAAACATATGTACCTATATATTATAGGTACATATGTACCTATTATATAAATATGCACCTAGTATATAGATAGTTAATGACCTTTGGTTAAGTATAAGTAAACAAGTAAATAAATAACTAACTGTCCTCTCATTAAGTCTCTCTGAGTCATAAACACCTGGAATAAATAAGAAATAAACATTGGAATGTAATAATATAAAAACAAGAATGTAAACAATAAAGTAAGACAGTTTGTGAATATACGGAGATCGAAATAAAAGTGTTATTATTTTAAATCCAGTACCCAAATTTTTAATAACAAAACTCATAATTTATTTGAGTTTTGATTCGTTGCCTTAAAAACTATTAAGGCTAAACACTGACCTCCCCTAATATTTTGAAAATTATAATTTTTTATATCACAGGGTATTAAGTTATAGAGTTAGACCCATTTTAAACAATATGTGTTAGGACCAGGAAGAAGGTTACCCCCCACGCAAAGCAATATTTTGTTCGAATTATTTTTACTAAGGAAGAATTTATTATTTGGATGCTTCGTACTACTTTCTTAATATAAATAATTTGAAAAAAATATTAATCTGAATTGACAAATTCAGTAATCGAACTCGAACCAGACTTACTAATTCCAATTTAACGAATATAGCGCAAAAAAAATTATGTAAATTTATTTTACAAATAATTATGCCATTTTGTTAAGGAATGTGAAAGATAAGATATAGATTCCGAATTTAGGCTTTTTATATACGAAAATTATAAGTTTTAAATTTTGGGAAAAAGCCATCGGAAGTAAGAACAAGAGATTTTGGTAGTTCATTTCAAACAAGTTTAGTTCTTCATAAACGCAGAAGTATTATATAGTTAAATGAACCTGAGCAAAATAATGGGTAGATTGTGGACGGCAACCGAACTTCCATTAGGTTGCTATTCGACAACCACAAATTTCTAGTTGCCGGTCTCAGTTACAAGTAGACTTCTGCATTATCATTTTGAAAACTGCTATATGAATTATTTTATAGTCTGAATTATCATTTTGTACCCTGCATTATTATTTTTAGCATAGACATTAGCAGAGTAATACAGTTTGTCAAAAATATATTAGCATAGCAAAAAAAAAAAATTTGGAAAATTACATTTTCATTTAAGAATTTTAAGAACAAATTATTTATATTTAAGTTCTTTTACACACATTCCGTTACCGTACTTCTTCAGGACTATAAGACGACAACACAGTAAAAGACAAACATATACACATGACAACAACAACAAAAACTGTTGTTTATTCAATATGAATGTTGTTAACAAAATCTTGCGATATTCAGCCTAATTACGAGTGTCGTTGTCGTATTTCGACTTCGACATTTTTGTCCTAGATTAAAGAAGAACATTGCATGTTATCTTTAATCTATTACAAAATTGTCGAAGTCGAAATACGACAACGACACTCGTAATTAGGCTGATTATTTTTTTATAATTTTTTTAATGAATGTTATTTCATGTGAAAAAGTTTGAAGAATGTTTATTTACAAAATAATTATTCTATGTACAAGCGATCACAAAATTAAATTTAAAAAAAATGCGAAATTGCCACTATTTTCAATCTAAATATAATGACTGTATAAAACGTCATATCCCTTGTTGAAACAGATGGAAAGCTCAGAAGGCAGCGATTAAAAACCAGAATATTTACAACCATTTACGATAAATTGCAAACCAGCACAAGAGAACTAGAGCTCTTGAACTTAACAACGATTATGAGCTGAGTGTTTCACATGAAATCATCCAAAATGTGTTTTAAAAAAAAATCAAAAATGCTCCTAACAAGTACCCAGAAAAAACCTCTGCTTTCAGTGAAACGTACTGAAAAACGGTTTAAATTTGTTACAGAACACAATTAACCCTCTCGAGAGTACTGGAATTACACTACTTCTTAAAGATGAGACGAAAATGATGATGTGCTACCATGATGGACCCCAAAAATTTTAGTGAAAACTTATAACAGCATCAGACAATAAAATTTAAATTCCTACAGTAAAGTTTTGAAAACTGTAAGTTATGGTGCAAAAATTTATTTGACAGCAGATAAATCCTCTTTTTAACATCCACGAGAATATTTTTCTTGAAGTTAATTTTTTTTATTTATGACATCTAACCATATATAAAAAAATACTAAAATTAAAAAAATTTATAATAAGTTGGCTATTTGAATTGGAAATTAATGTTTCTTCGGATTTACTTCAAATGCAAAGATTTTTTTGACATACTGTACATGTTTGGCAACTGGCAACCGAAATGAAATTCAGTGCCCATCCATAATCAAACCACAAATTTTAAAAATAGCCCTAAAAATTGCTTTTGGAAATAATATTGTGTACAATAGATTATATAACAAGTGTTTTGATTGTAAAATTTTACCTGATTTAATTAAAATGTTCATTTGTGGTATACATGTGTCTTCAAACTAAATATATTTTTACATAGATGAACATACATATGTTCTTGTATACAAATGTAATTTTAAGCACAATATTTCATGAACTTGTCAAACTTTTCTTCTATTTTTAGGTTAGGTTAATTGGAGGGGTGTGATAGCCCATGTCATACGACATACACTTAAGCCAGTGAAGGCTTGTTGTGCGCTCCCTTTAATTATCAAACACAAACTGCCAGAGTTCTGCGGCAGGATTCGAACCTGCGACCTTCGCACTACGAGTCTAGTACACTACCTACTAGTCTACGAAGGTCAGCTTCTTCTATTGTTAATTTCGTTTTTTTTTTCCTTATTTTAAGCGTTAAAGGCTACACATGCTTCTTGTAGAATATACATAAATACTGCTTTAATAACTATTAATATTTTGTTGAAAAATGTAGTTCTTATTAAAATTTTTTAACGATTCCGATAAATCAATTTATTCTCCAAATGTCAGGATTTTACCCTTAATTTTGGCAACTATGTATGTTCATATCGCTAACCGTTCATTTACACAATTAAGAAGGCATAAAGAAAAGCAAAATTATATGAAAAAATTCCTAAAACAATAAACAACAAAAATACTGACAACATACAATAATGGTTTTTAAATTGCAAAATAGTGAATTGAAAAAAATCAGCAAGAATACATACTGTCAGACTGTTGGAAGAAATAAAAAAAGACCAACAGTTCTGATTTTCATATAGAAAATAAGTTATTAAATATCTATTTGCAACACTGTTATACAGAACTACAGGGTGTGGGGCTGCAATTGAGATTGTTTTCTTACAAGTGTAACAGTTTATTTGAATACAAAACAACCACCACCATTGGTGTTCATGTGTGTACTTGAAAGCATCAATCAAAAGTTCTTTGTTTTTGTAAAAAGAGACAATAGATATGAAACATCTCTAAGGATTTTGTGCTAAACATCAGCCACATCAAACCGTCAGTCACAAAAACAGCCTTGAATTTTCTTAACGAGTAGACGAGTAGAAAATGAGCACAAATGGCAAACAAGGAGGCGACAGAGGAAGAACTAAATACGAGTATGATATGAATGAAATTTAAGGTATATTTCTTAAGAAATACTTTAAAAATAAAACTATTCTATTTTTTTTTTCAAATGTAGTTTTTAAGAAGCTTTTCGTAGAAAATATACAAGTATGTCTTAATGGTTTTAAGTTATTTTTTTAAGTGGTAATTTTCCATATGTATTTTTTTTAAATGTGTTATTTTAAGAACTACTTTCCAAAATCTCTCCTTTAAAAGTTACTTTCTTTAAAGGTACTTCCTTAAAATAAACTTTTTGAAAAGTTACTTTTTTAAAAGTTACGTTTTTAAACAATGCTTTTTCAAAATTTACTTTTTTAAAAACTACTTTTTTAAACGGCATATTTTTGAAATGTACTTTCTTAAGAGGTACTTTATTAAAAGCTACATTTTTAGAAGGTATTTTTTAAAAAGTACCTTTTTAAACGGTACCTTTTCGAAATCTACCTTTTTAGAGGTACTTTTTTTAAGAGGAAATTTTTTGAGAGGTAATTTATTAAAAGGTCTTTATTAAAAGCTACTTTTTTAAAAAGTTACATATTAAAAGGAGATTGTTTAAGTTATTTTTTTATAAGGTACTCTTTTTAAAGGAACTATTTCAAAAGGTACTTACTTAAGAGGTACTTTTTCAAAAGGTACTTTCTTAAAATATACTTTTTCAAACGACACTTTCTTAAAACATATGGTTTTAAAAGGCACTTTATAAAAGATACTTTTTTAAATGTACTCTTTTAAAGGTACTTTCTTAAAAGATACTTTTTAAAAGATACTTTTTTAAAGGTACTTTTTTAAAAGTTACTTATTAAAATGTACTTTTTGAAGTTATTTTTTTATAAGGTACTTTTTAAAAGGTGCTTTATTAAAAAGCTACTTTGTTAAAAGGTACTTTTTTAAAAGTTAATTTCTTATTTGGAGTCTTGTTGAACCTTCGCAGTGAACAGACGTGTTAGCGGAGTTTTTTTTTTCACATACTAAGCAAACAAAAATACAAACAAAAAAAAAAAAAAAATATTCGTAATAAGTACTGATTCGTAATAAGTACAGTTTTTGTTAAATTTGCTTTACTTGCATTAATAATATTTTTCGTATAAACTGAAACAACAAAAAAACAAAAAACACAAACAAAGTTTTTTTTTTTTTTTTTTTTTTTTATCACGCTAATATATGTTTATTGTATCTTCAAATAATTGAACTAACAATAAGTGTTCAAATCTTAAATATATAAATAATTATTAGGCCCAACCAGTGTCGGACATAAACTTAGTGATAATAATTAATAATACATAAAATTCATGTTACGCACAAAAAATATTTTCAAAGAATTTTATCTGGAGAGTTGCGTATTAATGCCGTAGTGTCCCTCTTTTTTAAGCGGATGTGTCCAGGAAAGTTCAAGATGTTACGAGCAAGGGGATTAGGATGGAACTCGAGTTTTGTTAAATATTTTCCAGCATATTTTGCAATTTCAGCGGTCACAAGTGGCATATTTAAATCACGATGTAAAATAGAATTTTTCAAGTACCATGGAGCCGTAGTTATTAACCTTAATATTTTGTTTTGCATTCGTTGGATTCTCTCTACATTGGAAGCTGAAGCAGTGCCCCATAGCTGAATTCCGTAACACCATATCGGCTTCAAAAGCGACTTGTATATTAAAAGTTTACAATCTAGACTGAGGGTAGAATTTCTACCAATCAGCCAATGTATCTGGGTTAATTTAAGCTTCATTTGTGTCAGCTTAGAGTCAATGTGGTGTTTCCATGTAAGCCGTCGGTCGAGGTGAATACCAAGATATTTCACATGTGAATGTTGAGGAACAACTTGATTGTTGATTTGAATGGGGGAACAAGTATCTCTTCGTAGGGTAAATGTAACATGAACACACTTTTGTTCATTTACTTTTATTCTCCATAAGTTCAACCACAATTCCAACAGGTTAATATGTTGCTGAAGATAACGGGATGCCTCGTGAGGGTTTTCATGCATACTAAGGCAGGCTGTATCATCGGCAAATGTAGAGGTGAGGATATTACTGCTCAAAGGCATATCACAGGTATAAATCAAATACAAAACTGGCCCCAGTATACTCCCCTGAGGCACCCCAGATGAAATGGTTTCGGGCACACTCATGAAGTCTCCTTCCACGACAGTGAACTTCCGGGCAATAATGTAACTTTCCAAAAGATTTACAATGTTTATTGGTAGATATGTCTTCAATTTTAGAATTAGGCCTTCATGCCACACTTTATCAAATGCCTGAGAGACATCAATAAATAGGGAAGAACAATACTTTCTTTCTTCAAATGTTCTTCTTATGAAATGAACCAATCTATGACATTGTTCAATGGTGCTGTGCTGACTTCTAAAACCAAATTGATGGTCCGGTATGCATCCATTATCAGCTAGAATTGGGGACAATTTTGTCATGAGAAGTTTTTCAAAGAGCTTCGAAATTGTTGACAGCAAACTTATTGGCCTATATGACTCAGCCTTGGTAAGATCTTTACCCGCCTTTGGAATCATTTTGACCATGGCAAGTTTCCAGCTGTGTGGGTAATACTCCAGTCGTAAAATGCCATTAAAAATAAATAACAGGATTCTAATAGCAATACGAGGCAACTGCATCAGCATTTTATTACTAATTCCATCAATACCCGGGGCCTTCTTTGGATTGGTTTCAGCAATTAGTTTTTGTACATCAAGCATCTTAAACTTTATAGGTCGAGGGGGTAGAGCAACTACGCTCGGCAAATCAACAGCACCAGTACATGTGTTTGGGGTAAATACGTCTTTTAAATGACCAGCTAATATGTTACCTTTTTCAGTATTAGTTCTTGCCCAACCTCCGGTAGAAGTGCGCAGGGGTGGTTTAGACTCAACGGGTGTTTTAAGCTTTTTAGCAGCGCGCCACAAGGAGTAATTAGATGCTGCAGTGACATCGAGACCTTCCAGGTAGTTCTTAAGAGAAGCAGATTTTTCAGCTGAAAGCAACTCTTGGAGTCGTTTAGTGCATTCTCTAAGTCTGATTTTATGTTGGGGCGATCTGTGCTGTTGCCATTCCCTTCTAGCTCTTCTTTTTTCACATACGAGACGTTCAATGTCCGCAGAATAAATTCTATTAAACCCAGTCTGCGGATGGGAGGTAGTGGCATGTTTAGCAGCCTGTTTAATATTCTCGGTAAGATTGGCAATGTTAAGTTCAATATCATCGGGAGTTCTAAGCCTGATGTTTTCCGTACAATGACTACTGAGATATTTTTTGAACCCCAGCCAGTTAACACGATGTATCATCTTCACATATGGGTCAGGTAAGTCACTTCTTAGTGGGCTACAAATTGTAACGATCGTGGGAGAGTGATCGGAGGAGAGATCATGTGAAGCTTCAACATGAATTAAATCCCTAGGGATATTTTTCATGACCCCAAAATCTATAACATCCGGAATTTTTTGTATGTCAGTAGGCCAGTAAGTGGGCTCCCCACTAGAAATGACATCCAAATCCATTTTTGAAATTGTGTTGAACAATGCTCGACCTCTAGGAGTAATAAGACGCGACCCCCAGAACGTATGCTTTGCATTGTAGTCTCCAGCTGCTACGAAACAAGGGCCAAGAGTTTTGTAAAAATCCTCGTATTGATCTTCACTGATTGAAAATCTGGGAGGGGAGTAAACTGATGAAAGCACAAGATTTGAACAAAAATTTTCGATGCAAATATTTGTTGCTTGTAGATGGTCTTCACAAGTGTTCTCAAGAATATAGTGCTTGAGTCTTGACTTTATTAGAATTGCTGATCCTCCACATGCTCTTCCTCTCGGGTCCTTTGTATCATATAAGGTGTAGCCACTCATTTTAAAAAGGCTTCTCGAAGTCAAATGAGTCTCAGATACCAACATTACATCAATATTCTTCACCGTGAGGAAGTGCTCTAGTTCGTTTCTATGTTGGCGAATGCCGTTAGCGTTCCAGAAACATAACTTTAACGTGTTCATGGCTTGTTAACTAATGCTAGAAGCAGAGTGTTCTGCATTCGCAGCATTTCTTGCATCATGCTAGTCATATTTGTCGTAAAGTTGCTTATAGTTTGCACCAGATTATCAATAGTAGCTTCAAGCCGATTGAAATTAAAGCTTGCATTTGCGTTTGTTGTATTGTTTGGTGGTGACACTTTTTGAACGGGAATAGAGTTGATCTTCACAGCGTCAGCATACGATACATGTGAAGTGATTGGTTGGGCCATTAGGGGATGAGTAGCGGAGTACGTATTTCCTGCTTGAGCTGGAGATACTTTAGGCTTTTGGGTCATAGCTTGTTTCACAAAAGAGAATACAGGACATCCTCTGTAGTTAGCAGTGTGATTACCTCCACAATTACTGCACTTTTTTTCCTTCTGGTCCTTCGACTTATTGCAAATAGCAGTGTTGTGTAATTCACCGCACACAACACAAACAGACGGTAATTTGCAATAAGTTTTCGTATGGCCATATTCTTGACAATTATGGCACTGTACGGGTCCTGAGCGCTTGTGTGGTTCTTCGGCTGTAATTTTCCGGTATAACAGATATTTTAAAATATAAATTGGATGGGTCTCATTTTTCTTCAATTTTATATCATTCGGCTCCAATTCAACGCGAAATAAGGGTTGGGGGATCTTCTCCCTGTTTATTATGTTAGAGACATTCTTTACCTTAAATCCCTGGAGGGTGAGAGCATCTTTAATTTCCTCAGGAACTACATAAGAATCTATGCCTTTCAATACGATCTGTAGGCCTTTAGCACTCTTAAGCTGGAATGTGTAGAAACTTGTTTTATTTTTTTCGAATTCGTTAACCATTTTGCGGAAGTCTTTTTCATCATATATTTGAACTTTTGTTTCATCAATGTTACCACGTTTTATTGGAACAATGTGAAATGACTTTTCACCAATGGCCGAGATTAGTTTTTTAATAAGTGTGTTCGAGTTTTTTTGTCTCAGATAGATTGGTGGTGGTTTTGAAGTTTTTTTTCGAAGATTCTTCGGGTTTATCGCTGTCATCTTGTAATATTTTAAACCGGTTTTGACGATTAGCTGAGGCGGCGTCGTTGTCTCTGGATATTTTCGGAACAGATGAGATTTTGGATGAATTTGGGCTTCGCCCGCGCTTTACTACCGTTACATATCTGTCCATTCCGACAGGCACTTTAGGTTTTTGAATATTATCGTCCATTGTGATAACTGGGTTAAGTGATGAACACGAGCCCAGAGCGGATAATGGCGCTGACTTAAATAACGATGAACTAGGCAATGGTAATATTACCGAATCACTACTTGGCATCGGAGTAAGCGAATTTGATCGCTCACGTAAAATTGGCTTTGCCGTTAGAAAAAGACTGTCATCCAATTTTTTCTTTTTATTGTTTGCATTAAGAACTTCAGAACTCACAGTAAAATAGGCATTTCTGCCGTTAGAACTCACTTCACAATTTTTTGTTAACAAGCCATGAACACGTTAAAGTTATGTTTCTGGAACGCTAACGGCATTCGCCAACATAGTAACGAACTAGAGCACTTCCTCACGGTGAAGAATATTGATGTAATGTTGGTATCTGAGACTCATTTGACTTCGAGAAGCCTATTTAAAATGAGTGGCTACACCTTATACGATACAAAGGACCCGAGAGGAAGAGCATGCGGAGGATCAGCAATTCTAATAAAGTCAAGACTCAAACACTATATTCTTGAGAACACTTGTGAAGACCATCTACAAGCAACAAATATTTGCATCGAAAATTTTTGTTCAAATCTTGTGCTTTCATCAGTTTACTCCCCTCCCAGATTTTCAATCAGTGAAGATCAATACGAGGATTTTTACAAAACTCTTGGCCCTTGTTTCGTAGCAGCTGGAGACTACAATGCAAAGCATACGTTCTGGGGGTCGCGTCTTATTACTCCTAGAGGTCGAGCATTGTTCAACACAATTTCAAAAATGGATTTGGATGTCATTTCTAGTGGGGAGCCCACTTACTGGCCTACTGACATACAAAAAATTCCGGATGTTATAGATTTTGGGGTCATGAAAAATATCCCTAGGGATTTAATTCATGTTGAAGCTTCACATGATCTCTCCTCCGATCACTCTCCCACGATCGTTACAATTTGTAGCCCACTAAGAAGTGACTTACCTGACCCATATGTGAAGATGATACATCGTGTTAACTGGCTGGGGTTCAAAAAATATCTCAGTAGTCATTGTACGGAAAACATCAGGCTTAGAACTCCCGATGATATTGAACTTAACATTGCCAATCTTACCGAGAATATTAAACAGGCTGCTAAACATGCCACTACCTCCCATCCGCAGACTGGGTTTAATAGAATTTATTCTGCGGACATTGAACGTCTCGTATGTGAAAAAAGAAGAGCTAGAAGGGAATGGCAACAGCACAGATCGCCCCAACATAAAATCAGACTTAGAGAATGCACTAAACGACTCCAAGAGTTGCTTTCAGCTGAAAAATCTGCTTCTCTTAAGAACTACCTGGAAGGTCTCGATGTCACTGCAGCATCTAATTACTCCTTGTGGCGCGCTGCTAAAAAGCTTAAAACACCCGTTGAGTCTAAACCACCCCTGCGCACTTCTACCGGAGGTTGGGCAAGAACTAATACTGAAAAAGGTAACATATTAGCTGGTCATTTAAAAGACGTATTTACCCCAAACACATGTACTGGTGCTGTTGATTTGCCGAGCGTAGTTGCTCTACCCCCTCGACCTATAAAGTTTAAGATGCTTGATGTACAAAAACTAATTGCTGAAACCAATCCAAAGAAGGCCCCGGGTATTGATGGAATTAGTAACAAGATGCTGATGCAGTTGCCTCGTATTGCTATTAGAATCCTGTTATTTATTTTTAATGGCATTTTACGACTGGAGTATTACCCACACAGCTGGAAACTTGCCATGGTCAAAATGATTCCAAAGGCGGGTAAAGATCTTACCAAGGCTGAGTCATATAGGCCAATAAGTTTGCTGTCAACAATTTCGAAGCTCTTTGAAAAACTTCTCATGACAAAATTGTCCCCAATTCTAGCTGATAATGGATGCATACCGGACCATCAATTTGGTTTTAGAAGTCAGCACAGCACCATTGAACAATGTCATAGATTGGTTCATTTCATAAGAAGAACATTTGAAGAAAGAAAGTATTGTTCTTCCCTATTTATTGATGTCTCTCAGGCATTTGATAAAGTGTGGCATGAAGGCCTAATTCTAAAATTGAAGACATATCTACCAATAAACATTGTAAATCTTTTGGAAAGTTACATTATTGCCCGGAAGTTCACTGTCGTGGAAGGAGACTTCATGAGTGTGCCCGAAACCATTTCATCTGGGGTGCCTCAGGGGAGTATACTGGGGCCAGTTTTGTATTTGATTTATACCTGTGATATGCCTTTGAGCAGTAATATCCTCACCTCTACATTTGCCGATGATACAGCCTGCCTTAGTATGCATGAAAACCCTCACGAGGCATCCCGTTATCTTCAGCAACATATTAACCTGTTGGAATTGTGGTTGAACTTATGGAGAATAAAAGTAAATGAACAAAAGTGTGTTCATGTTACATTTACCCTACGAAGAGATACTTGTTCCCCCATTCAAATCAACAATCAAGTTGTTCCTCAACATTCACATGTGAAATATCTTGGTATTCACCTCGACCGACGGCTTACATGGAAACACCACATTGACTCTAAGCTGACACAAATGAAGCTTAAATTAACCCAGATACATTGGCTGATTGGTAGAAATTCTACCCTCAGTCTAGATTGTAAACTTTTAATATACAAGTCGCTTTTGAAGCCGATATGGTGTTACGGAATTCAGCTATGGGGCACTGCTTCAGCTTCCAATGTAGAGAGAATCCAACGAATGCAAAACAAAATATTAAGGTTAATAACTACGGCTCCATGGTACTTGAAAAATTCTATTTTACATCGTGATTTAAATATGCCACTTGTGACCGCTGAAATTGCAAAATATGCTGGAAAATATTTAACAAAACTCGAGTTCCATCCTAATCCCCTTGCTCGTAACATCTTGAACTTTCCTGGACACATCCGCTTAAAAAAGAGGGACACTACGGCATTAATACGCAACTCTCCAGATGAAATTCTTTGAAAATATTTTTTGTGCGTAACATGAATTTTATGTATTATTAATTAGTATCACTAAGTTTATGTCCGACACTGGTTGGGCCTAATAATTATTTATATATTTAAGATTTGAACACTTATTGTTAGTTCAATTATTTGAAGATACAATAAACATATATTAGCGTGAAAAAAAAAAAAATTTCTTATTTCTTTGCTCCTACAAATATTTGTTTTCCATCAAAGAATTATTTATTTATAATTATATAATTATTTATAGGAATATTTTTTAAATGTTTCTCTGAATATTTTTTTCTGTTAAAAATTTCATAGGTTAGGTTAGGTTAGGTTGATTGGAGGGGTGTGCTAGCCCATGTCATACGACATACACTTAAGCCAGTGAAGGCTTGTTGTGCGCTCCCTTTAATTATCAAACACAAACTGCCAGAGTTCTGCGGCAGGATTCGAACCTGCGACCTTTGCACTACGAGTCTAGTATACTACCTACTAGTCTACGAAGGTCAGTTAAAATTTCATATATAATATGAAAAAATTACATCAAAAAATTTGTAGTAAATATCATTTGTCAACCTGTACCTACTTATGTACGTACACATATATGCATGTGTGAATTTCGTATAATACGAATATAAATCCATGCTAAATGTGCGTTCAAATGCATACATTTGTGTATTTATTTGAATACATATTTGTAATTCCATCAGATTACAACGTTTTAATTTTCCAAGGAATTTAAACCATTATTGCCCACTTGATTCATTTTCTGAGTAAATAAAAAGCATTCTAGTATTTTAAGTGAATATTATTGAAAATGATTATTTGTTTTTAAACATGTAAGTGTGTGTGAGAACCAAAATGTGTTCGTATGTACAGAGATTATAGCTTAAGGAACTTTAACTCACTGAAGGAGAAATTTTAAATATATATCCTTTGGAAATCAACTTTACTTTAAACATCATCTGCAATGCATTTATTGTAGTTTCACATACGGAAAAATAAGGAAGACAATTTTTAGTCTATTACAAACAAAGAGGCATATTAATTTTCTTTTGCTTTCGGCTTTAAATTGAACTGTTTCAATTATATTGTTGAGGAAATAATTTCGAAAAAAGAAAAACTTTATTTAGATTCAACATTCGATATCAAGCATTCATAGCGCGTGCAGTCATTTGAAGTTGAAAAAAAATATTTACTCGTATTAATAAAAGAAATTCAAAAAAAAAAATTTTTCCTTTCAATAAAATTAAAACTAACGTTTTAAAATTAGTTCCAATTTCTTAGGAACGATTGTTTAACAGCTAATCTATTTATTATAGTCTAATTCTCATTACCACGTTCGTTATCTTTCTTGCTTATTCGCTACGTTTTTACAAATATACGGATCTTATAAAAAAAATTAAGTAATATGGCCTCCGGGCCTAAATATCTTGGGGACAATAGATTTGCCCTATTGTCACCGAGCCCAAAGAAATCAACAAAATCACACCTCTTCGTGATGGCGGTTTTTAGTTAGTGTTTTTCTTCTTATGGGGTTTGTTTGAATCTGGAACGAGTTTCTGTTACCCTACGTCAAATTTGGTTTGTAAATATAGACCTGTTTCGGCTATATGCCATCTTCAGTATTCTCTTTCTTACTAAATCGTTTTCCTGTACGCGTAGTAATTTGTAATTGTTAGTTCCTGCCCCCCTCTGTCTAGGGTGACCCCATCGGGCCTATGCCTAGTTCTGTGTAAAAATTTTCCCGTAGTTCGAATATCATGCCCGATGTAGTGTTTATCCGTTAATTTATCAATCCTCCGTCAAATTGTCCCTGTTCTTATCTCCCTCTGTTTGTATGTCCTCCAATACGTTTAGTCTTCGTCCTTTATTTTGTAAATGCAGCAGTTAGCCGATTTCCCAAATGTAAGCCGGTGTACATTCCTTGTCATATATGTGGTCGAAACCTGATTCTGATTCCCTAAGTTTTTACGTGGTCCCGAAAAAAAAATTTTTTGGGTTGTCCGCTTTGCGTGAAATGCGCATTTCTTTGAAACCTAACCCACTGTGCGATATTATTACATCGGTATATACTTCTTAAAATGCCACGAAATATTTTTTTCTTCTTAACCCATCAAATAAATTAATAGCTCTGATTAATCATTTAATATTTGAAGTACATTTGAGAACACTTTATTCCACTTAATCATGGGTATATTCTATAATTTCAACTCCTGAAATATACTCTGTTCAGCCATCAGATCAAAGACTTATGAAAACAAAGTCTAAAGAAATTCTTCTTTGGCGGCTCGCATTGAACGAATAAAAACTAAAAGAAAACGTCAGCGAAAATGCTTCTGAACGCAGCGACATAATAAAAAACAAAATAAACCACAAACAAAAAACTGTGTGAATTGAGTGTTTGCAGTATCAACGTTTTACATCGTCTTATAACATTATTTTTTCTATTTTGTTCCTCTTCCTGTTTGCATTGTTCTTTCATTTTTTTCTTCTAACATTTTAGTGCATAAAACATGCATTCAATTCTATGGCAAGAGTACATAATCAGGAAAATTGGCTTGTTGTACGTGTATTCATACGTGTGATGCACGAAAAGTAAATACATTATGGGGACATTGCGTGATATTCTTTTGTAGATATTTTTCTTTATGTATTAAATAGATTGCATTTTCTCATCGGTGTTTTATTATTTTTCCTTCGTAAAGCTCTTAAAACTTCTACTGATGGATTAGTGGGGGTACGAAGCGGCTTCTTGCACATGTATTTGATATACGAGTAGTGTTGCACAGTGAAGAACAATACAATGAAAGTAATTTGTCAAAAATCACAAGTGCTTTATCTATGAGTTTGAACGTTTTCCATAAAAATCTATGTGAACGAATACCAGAAAATCGGACTAGATATATTAAACAACTCCATTTTTCTATGAGAGCGATACAACATTATTTATTTAAAAAGACAGAAGAAGAGGAAGCTTTCGACACGATCTGGATGATACTGCTACACACTTTTTTAAATGTTGAAGAAGCTACTAACACAAGGCGTACAAATCTATTGGAACAGCATTGGATAGAAAAGGTTTTGCAGGACCAGCAAAGGTTAGGGAGCTCTTTTAAAGAGTACTCCAGCTCTTTATGACAAGATGTGCTGTAATAATTATATAATTATATTAAAAAAGCACGCAAAAATATTCCTTTTTTGGAATGGTGCTCTGTTTAGAATATTTATAATAAAAATTCCCGAATTCGCTCATTATTTTGACTTTGTTAAACTTCTGATTATATCTGATGATATTACACAATTGACATCGCAGCTGCACAATAGAAAGCCGTCTTTGATATTGTATTTTCAACCCTGTTATCAGCTCTAGTAAAGTCTGCATTCTTAAAAAAAAAACTATGAGCACATAAATGTGCTCCTTTAATGCAACAAACGTAAACATGCAATTGATGATTTAAAAAGTTTTACTTTCATACCCCAAAAGTTTTGCTATAACTTCTCTTTAGCAATAGATATGATGATGATTTTTTGCAATAAAATATAAAGAGGATTGAGGAATACGTTTTCCTCAGTAACTTAAAAAATTCAGATTTTTTTTATATGACTGTGTTGTGTCTAAGAATGGCTTAATTTATAGGCCATATGGGTACTTTTTGGCACAACTTCAGCTTGGCTTCATATATGATTCTGATTTCTTTATACGAGGCCTGTTCGAAAAAGCTAAATTTTGAAATTTCTCGGGCTACGTGCGTTCGATTCGCGATTTTCCTTTATTTTGGCACACTTTTCTCGAACACATGTTCTTAGTTGAATTTGTTTGTGTTTAGTTTAGTTTGTTTGTGAGAGGCGATTGCTTGTTGGGCGATTTTCTGCTGTGGAAAGAAATGGATTAAAAAATTTGCATCAAATTTTGTGTAAAAAATGGAATTACGACTGCTCAAAAGCACTTGAAATATTGAGAGTGGCATATGCTGAATGTTCTCTGAGTCAGAAAAATGTTTACCAGTGGTACAAGCTTTTCAAAAAAGGTCGAGAAGGTGTACATGACATATACGACGCTCGTGCTGGAAACTCCATCATATCAGAAACCGATGAAAATGTCGAGTAAATGAAGAAAATTATAATGGAGAATCCTCGAATCATTACTAGAGAAGTTACAGAGAACTTCGGCATATCGTTTGGCTGAGGTCATACAATTTTTTCGCAAATTTTGGGCATGAAGGGTGCGGCAGGGAAGCTCGTTCCAAAATTACTGAATTTTGAATAAAAAACCGCCGCATCGCAATCGCTTAGGAAATGTTTAATGAGGTTATCGACGATCCAGATTTGCTTTAAAGGTTCATAACTGGTGACGAATCATGGGTATATGGTTATGTCATCGAAAACGAAGACCAACAGGAAAAAAGCAATCCAAGTTCGATCAAATGTCAAGGTTTTGCTAAGTGTTTTCTTCGATTACCGTGGCGTAGGGCATCATGAGTTCTTGTCACATGGTCGTACGGTTAATAAGGAGTATTATCTTGCAGTTATGTTCCACTTGCGAGAAGCAATACGGAAATAACGCCCGTGGAATACAATTAATGGCTTTTGCATGACAATAATGCACCTGCTCACGCGACATACCCGTATTTTACCAAATTGGACTTTTTTGGATTTTTATGTACATATGCATGTACATATGTATATACTATTTGAAAATTATTTATTTGATAAATTGAACTCGAATTTTAAAAAATTTTTAATGTTATGTCTTGTTTTATTTTATATCTTTTATTTATGAATGTATGTTATGCATTTTGTATACTGTAATAAAAATTAAATTGTTTGAAAAAAGTTCTCTCTTTTGCGGGCTTTATTCTCTTTTTAACGTAATGTACTCTTTTTTCTTGAGCAAAGTCAGAGTTCCCTAACCAACGAGCTGAATACCTCAACTTATGACGTCCAGAGTTATTGGTTAAGGTTAGTTTTATCATTGGTAATGTATTTGACCTCCCATAGACTCCTTTTTTAATTACCCACGCTCAATTACCACTCACGATGATTTACTTCGCTTTTTAAATACCCCTTTTTATATCCTTTATCTAACAAAGTCCATGGTTAATTAACCTTCGCCTTTTTACCCAATTCGGGTAATTGCCTGAAATATTTTGTGCAGAAACCAAAATTCATTCGATTAATTACCCAAAGTAATTATAGGTCGCAACACTGCAACCCATTTAATTGAAACGAATGATTACTATTTAATGAAACATTTAACATAATAACCCTGCTTCTGTTGTTTGTTTTCGTTAAATAGTTTTTCAATAGTATTAAATCGCATTCATTCAAATGCTTTTCCCCATAATTACCCAGAAATCTTTCACAAGTCGTTGAAATTTGAATGAGGTAATTAACCGGGATTACAGTACTAAATTTTCTTTGAAATATTTCCAAAAATTCCTCAATGTGATTGATATCAGTCATAAAATGGGTGGCAGACTTACTTCAGTATTATCTAATATAATCTTTACCGAAAGCTAAGCCACGATTAAGTCCCTTTTGAAATAAACACAATATCTAAGCTAGTCCGGGAGAGCCGGACATCTTCGAATGATTTGGCAACGCATCCAAACACCACCTATATATGGGTGCACAAATATGTGACCAACTCGAGCAACTGTACAGCTGATGAAGTAACCAAAAAGGAGACCTTTCACCTGGAATAGATTTGTCTTCTGCTGTATTTTTCCATCGGCCTGTAATCAGCAAATTGTAGGTCGCTTCCGGAACCTAACACAGTCCAGTGGTGGATTGTGCATTTGAAGGACATCGTCACAACAATAAAAGGATTCTTCAAATTTGGCTGCCACGGTAGACTTTAAGGTTTTATGTCAAACGAATTCTGCAGATGCTGTTACCTCAAGGGGAAGGAGGACACATTCTTCCATGTTCTCTGTGTCAGTCCTACAATAAGGACACACCTAAAATAAGCTCCTTCGCTGGCATCACCGTGAGAGCCCCGGCAAAGCTCAAAAGACTTCAACTTCTTCATCAGCAGCAGCAGAAGTTTAGACACTTGAACCGCATACCGGCACAAGACTGCCACTGAACTGAACGTGAAAACACAGGTCAACGAGGCCACTGTTGCTTACTACAGGTGTAGAAAGAAGTTTGGTGCAAATGAGATTTAATGTATCATACAGTTGTGTGTCCAATCTTGACTCACGGATTACTAAAAGAAAGAAATATTTACTGGAAATAGAATCCAAAGATCCGTTTGCATCGACGTCACATGTGTATACTGGATACAGGCGCATACAAGTCACAAGGTAAATGTGGCCGTGTTACACTGCAATTATTTATACATTACAGCAGGGAAAAACTGTTTTAGTATCATTTTAATTTGATGATGTCCAAATTAAAGGGGCCAAATAAATGTGCGTAGTGTGACCAGGAAACGAAGCTCACTGATTAAAAAAATGTATTCAAATATGAAGAACGATCTTATTTCAATTAAGTGTCTCCCCCATGGTTCCAATTTCATTTACCATGTCTGTCTGTTTGTTTCAATTTCCTGTTGTTTGTTGTCTGCTTGTCTATTTATTCCATTAGTCTCATCTATTTTGCGCATGATTGATTTGATTTTTATAAAATAATTGTTTTCTAAATTTAAAACGTTCGTTCTAAAAAGTTTATTTTCTCTTTCAATAGTAAGACAATTTTAAGCTTTTTTATTTGAGCAGCGTCATTATCCCCTTTAAATATCTTAACAAGTGTGTATATGAGTGGGTGTTTCTCAAAAAACCGCCTTTTGATCTTAAAAGGAATTAACGTTAACGAACTAAAGGGCCATTATTTAGGATTTGCATACACGAGTGCAGAGATAGCGGAAAAAAATTAAAAAAAAACAGAAGAGTATAACAAAAACGGAAACGGAAGCAACTCAAGTTAAATCAAGTGCTGAAGTATTTAAATACTTTTTCATACTTGCACTTGTGTCAAAAGATTAAACTTAATGCATTGGAAAGTGATGGATGTAAAAAAGAAAGAAACGCTGAAAATAACCTCAATAATACAGATAACATACTTATGGGTATTTTCGTAAAGAAAATTAATAATTAATTTTCCTTCAAAGAATATTTCGAAAGGATATTCATACTATGAGTGAATAAATAAGACATGAAAAAACGACTTTTTGAAATAATAAAGCAAAAACCAATTCTCTATTTCAATAGTTTTTCCATGACTCTACCGTCACACAGTGGCTGAAAATCGTTTTTCATTGGCCAAAAGTCGAATTTTTTTTTGTCACCGATTTTTAAAATTTTTACGCCATTTTGGAGCTAATATATCCATATTAAGGTAGCCAAAAAAATAGGTTAAACTATTGATAATTGTGGGCGTGGCATGCTGTCAAACTCAACTGTTTTTTGTTATTTCAGTAAAAGGTGTTTTTTTATCAGTTTTTTGTCAAAAATTAATGGTCACTACTCGCAAGCTATCATCGATAATGGCCTGCGGTCTTTTTTATAATGTTGGTAGGATTATAGTCTTTAGTTGTTGTAAGTGGTTACCGCTCTAGCGTTTAATATTAGAGGTGTTATGAAATATTTATGAAACTACTATATTTTTCTAAAATTTAAATTTTAGTGGAATAGAACTTCTAGGGAACAAAAGGGAACAAGAAACGTATACCACCCGAAGAAAGGCGAAGGTGTCTTCTTTAACCCCATATATACTTTTGCACCCGCCACGACCCGCCGGTAGGACACTTTTTTAATTTTAATGAAATTACTCCAAAAAAATTCAAATTACTCTAATTTAAACAGCCCTATAATTACTCGTATACAATGGTGTATTAAATTTTCACTTTTTTGCCTAAAGGTTTACGTTTTTTACTTTAGACTACGTAAAACTAAAATAATTAAATATAATACCTGCGAAAGGGTTTTATGGCTTTGTTTTGATCAGCAAAAAATCAGTAATAAAAATATCACAATAGGTTCTACAGTAAACATATGATCTCTATCTAATATAACTGTTAGGGTCAGCCAAAGTCATAAACAATTTTATAATAATAATCGCGACATTAAACCACTGAAGAAAAAAATAACCCCATATTGGCGAGATACTAATTAATTTTACCTGATATTAAGGTATGGATAACAAGTGCAAAGTCATAAACAAGTGCTATGAAATTGAAGATCAATGTGTGAATAACATGTATCAAAAAATGTATAAAACTACGGATTCGATAAGGGATTACTCAATAATAAGTTAATCCTTTACGTGTACGTACGTATATTTGCAAGTGATAAATCATAACAGAAAAATATGGAGAGCTTCGGTTATAAAAAACTGGCCGAAGAGTATTTTTGAAATAAAAACCAGGAAGATGTTCTTACTTAAGTTAAAATAAAATTAAACTTAAATTCGTGTAGCACCGAAATACAAGAGCAATTATCTAATTTTGTAAAAGTACTAAAAAAACGCTACAAAGAAGTTAGCTACAGCAAAAAAAGTCTTATATAAAAAGTGAAAAGTGGTTAGAAGGCCAACTTACTGTCGCTGCAGAAACAGCAAAGCAAGATAAGGTTGGAAGACCACGCAAATCATTGGACAACTGCAGCGATAGATCTAAGAGGTGGAAACTTAAAGATATTAACGATGAAATTGGTTGTACAAATATAAAATAATCTTTCCTACACCAATTACGATCACAGAACCAATTAACAAAAGTGGATATCATTGCAAAAGTTATTAAAGCTAGTCCAGTGAGAACAAAACGAATTCTTAAAAGTATACCAACTCCGAGCGATGCAATGCAGTACACAAATGAGGAGGCATTAGCCTTATTTCTGGATTTGAAATTAACAAAACAGCAATATATTAAGCTCAGATTGCGTGCGATTGAAATGGGCTCAAATATCTATCCAGCATATAATCACATAACTGCTGCTAAAATGGACTGTTTGTCATCAAAGGATACTATTACAATCACACCAATTTCGGCAGAGGTACAACTACAATCTCTACTTGATCACACAGCCGAACGCTTGCTACAATCAATGCCAGGAAATGCGTTAAAGAAATATGGAAACACAAAGCTAATTCTTTTTTGCAAGTGGGGATGTGATGGTTCTTCGGGACATAACCAATACAAACAAGTTGTATGTGAAAATATTTCGGACTCGGATATGTTCATGGTATCAATTGTACCATTGCGATTGAAAAAGATTTTGGAAGATTCAGAGCCTTCGACTAGTACAATGCAAACAATGGATATTTGGAAAAATGAGACACCATCTTCTACGAAATACTGCAGGCCAATCAAATTTGAATTCAAAGAAGAAACTTGTGATGCCATTAACAAAGAAATTAGTGATATCAAGGCCCAAATTGCAACACTACCATTAGCCATTACAATTACAGTTAGATGGGCAGCAAACTGAAGTAAGCTACCAATTAGTCCTTACAATGATAAATGGAAATGTAGGTCAGGCTTTGACTAACACGAAGGCTGCATCCAGCTGCATTATATGCCAAGCAGCATAAACCCAATTAAACCAAGTTCCGACAAAATCATTAGATAATACCGATGCATATGAATTTAGATTATCACCCCTACATGCAAGAATACGACTTATGGAACATATACTAAAAATCAGTTATGATTTGGATTTCGGGTATTCAGGATCCATAAGAAACAATGAAACCAACAAAGAGTTAAGAAGTACAAAAAAGAAACATGTTCAAGATGAATATCGCAAAATTGGATTGATTATAGATCAGCCAAAACAAGGGTCAGGCAATACAAATGATGGCAATACCGCACGAAGATTCTTTTCAGATCCAGAAACAGCATCTGAAATAACAGGAGTGGATTTAAACCTTATTTTCAGATTTAAAATAATCCTAGAAGTACTTGCGTGCAATGAAGAAATTGACTCTAAACAATTTGGAGATTATGCTAAGGAAACTGCAAAAATATATACAACCAACTACCCATGGAGAAATATGTCTGCAACAGTTCACAAACCCCTTTATCATGGAGAAGATATCATTAAATATCATTTGGTGCCACTTGGAGATCTATCAGAGGAGGCTCAGGAAAAAAGGAACAAGGTTTGCAGATTTTATAGAGAGCACAATACTAGAAAAATTTCACGAAATTCCACAAATGAAGATCTATTTAATATATTATTGGCAACGTTAGATCCGTTCATCTCCAATATTCGAAATAAATGGAAAGTGGAACATGGGGATTTGGATGAAGAAGCCAAAAAACTACTAAAGAACAGAAATAGCACAGAGCAAAACATAGAATATTTGCAATCAATATTTGTGTCAAATGAATAATAATTATAATTGCCTTTCATTGCTATTTAAGTACGAAAACCATAGTATTAGTAAAAAGTAATAATAAATAGAACCTACTTTGACAGCAAAAAATAAAAAATTTTTCTGTGGTAACAGCAAAATCAGCAAAATTTTACTATTTTTTTGAGTGTAAAAATTTTTTTGAGTGTAAAAATTTTTTTGAGTGTAACATTAAAAAAATTCCATTATCCCAAAAAATAATTACAATTATTATTAAGTTCCAAATATAAAATTTTTTAATATGCAAAAAATAAACCCATATTTCACTCGAAAAGTTAAAAAAAAATCAAAAGTTCAACTTTGACCTAGAAGTCCTTAAGAAGTACTCAATCAATTTTAATGTAATTAAAACTGAGTCAAGCTGAGCTAAATATCTATTCATTAAAAAAAAATTACTTCAATATTTTGATCGGTTCAAAAGTTACAGAATTTTGGCCAATGAAAAACGATTTTCAGCCACTGTGCGTCATATGTGTGGAGTGGGCCATATGTTTCATACAAAATCTTTGCAAGCATTTAACTTTGAAAGTGTTTTAACTTAGAATACAAAAATATGTAAAAAAAAGGAAAATGCCAAATTTAAAAAGACACTTTACATGCACTAAATGCTTGACTGGGAGTAGTAACATGCTGCACATTAGCGTTCTGCAAAAAAAAATGTAAATATTTTTTAGCAAAACTTGCAAAATTTTGTTTCTCATATCGGGTGCATAGTTAGAGATGTATTTTTTTTTTTAGTTTAGGTTTATAATACTAATCAGAAAGAACGGTGAGGGTTTTCGCGTTTACGAAAAAATTTCTACAGATGCCTGAGGCTGCTTTTAGAAAAAATAAAGAACAGCCCTTACCGCGGCAAGGCTTAAGTAACATACATAAATTTTGATTTTCCCTTTTTAATCGCAATCGATAATTTAATCACCATAATTAAATCTGGAAGTTTTATAACCCTTCGAAGTGGCTTCACAAATTTAGAGCAAAATCAATTTCGCAATAACCATACAGTGTAGTACAAAGGCAGTTAACAAAAACAGTTTCCCTGTAAAATTTTGTATTCGTCCCTTAAAAAGCACGTTACGTTAATGAGTTAAATTTTTCTATAGTTTTTTTTTAACAAGAATAAAAGCACCATATCTCGTGTGAGACATATGAATGATATGTACGTATCTTTATATAGTTTTATTTTTACTGATGGAGCCTTAATGCTTCTTGCAGTCCAGGACGAATTCATATTGTTTAGCATTAAACATTTTCACAATTGAAACTCTAAACAAATTCAATAAAATGAACAGCCTTGATTTTTTTTATTAGTTCAAAAGATTCCAAAGGCGGGCAAAGATCTTACCAAGGCTGAGTCATATAGGCCAATAAGTTTACTGTCAACAATTTCAAAGCTCTTCGAAAAGCTGCTCATGACAAAATTGTCCCCAATTCTAACTGATAATGGGTGTATACCGGACCATCAATTTGGGTTCAGAAGTCAGCATAACACCATTGAACAAACTCATAGAATGGTTAATTTTATAAGAAGAACATTTGCAGAAAACAAGCATTTTTCTTCCTTCTTTATTGATGTTTCTCAGGCATTTGATAAAGTGTGGCATGAGGGACTGATGTTGAAATTGAAGACATATCTACCAATAAACATTGTAAATCTTTTGGAAAGTTATATTCTTGGACGGAAGTTTACTGTTGTGGAAGGAGACTTCATGAGTGTGCCCGAAACTATCTCATCCGGTGTGCCACAGGGGAGTATACTGGGTCCAGTTTTGTATTTGATTTATACTTGTGATGTGCCTTTGAGTAGTAATATTCTCACTTCTACATTTGCCGATGATACAGCCTAACTTAGTATGCATGAAAACCCTCACGAGGCATTCCGATATCTTCATGAACATATTAACCTGTTGGAACTGTGGTTGAACTTATGGAGAATAAAAGTAAATGAACAAAAGTGCCTTCATGTCACATTTACCCTACAAACAGACACTTGTTCCCCCCTTCGAATCAACAATCAAGTTGTTCCTCAACATTCACAGGTGAAATACCTTTTATCCACCTTGACCGTCGCGACGGCTTACATAGAAACACCACCTTGACTCTAAGCTAACACAAATGAAACTTAAATTAACTCAGATATATTAGCTGATTAGTAGAAAATGTAACCTCAGTCTAGATTGTAAAATTTTAATATACAAGTCGCTTTTGAAACCCATATGGTATTACGGAATTCAGCTATGGGGCTCTGCTTCAGCTTCCAATGTAGAGAGAATCCAACGAAGGCAAAACAAAATTTTAAGGTTAATTACATCGGTTAGTATGCAGGTAAATATTTAACAAAACTCGAGTCCCATCCTAATCCCTTTGCTCGTAACATTTTGAACTTTACTGGACACATCCACTTAAAAAAGATGGACACTACGGCTTTAATACGCAACACTCCAGATGAAACTTTTTGAAAATATTTTGTGCTTAACACGACATTTATGTATTATTAATTACTATCATTAAGTTTATGTCCGACACTGGTTGGGCCTTATTATTAAATCTATACTTAAGATTTCAATACTTATTGTTAGTTCAGCTTCGAAGATACAATAAATAAATATTAGTGGAGAAAAAAAAGTTTACATTACCGAGAGTTTACTGTATCTAAAGAAGAAATTAAGCTCAAAAATATATTATTTTTGACTTGCACTTTTATGACTGACTTATGATAAACTATTTTCATCTATATAAATGAAGCACATACAAGTACACAAAAATTTTATTTCAGTACAAAAAATTAAAATTTTTTAATGCTGCACAAAGTTGCTAAAGGCTCTCTGTTCATTTGATTGTAAATTTCATGTACATCTAATTCGGTTTCAAATTTATAAGTTTCTAATGATGTCAAGATACCAACATTAATTAAGTATTTCTTCCATCCATTTGATTTTGACATGCTTTCTATTGTGCGAGTATTATTGGTATAATGTACAGATTTAACACTATTTTATTTATTCAATTTTAATATTTATTGCTTTATTTTCTGGTATTAATTTTGAATTCTAAAAGAAAACCGCAGAGGATTTAATTGAAATGCTAATTTATTCTTGTTGTTATTTGCGTACTCCTGATTTAGATAAAGCAACAACAAATATCCTTTTGCATAATTGATGTAAATAAATAATTTATATATTTTTCCATACGAGTATAGTAAAATTTATTAGGGCGACACATGTTACAAGAAAATAATAACACTTTACAAATTGTCATGTTTATAAAATAGTAATGCTTAGAATTTATATATTTTGTATTAATGTTTAAATTCTTTTGATGAAATTCGTTTGCCAGTCATTTAAAGTCTCACCCTAATTTAATGTAATACAATTTAAAACCTTTACAAATGAATTTCTATAATTTAACCGCAAAACCACAGCATATTCAATTTGAGAGAAATCAAATAAATATTGAAACGAAAGTGCTAAATTAAATGTTTAATTGTTTGACAAATGAAAACTAGTGTATTTAGAATTTAGAATAAAAAATAAAAGCTGTACACTATTTGAAAATATTTATTCTATGCCAGCGATTTACAACATAAACATAATTATGCGTCCCTCTTCAAGAAAGGGGTCAAATAAGACCCATAACGCGAAGCGTTAGAAGGCTAAAATGTTCCTTATAGTATTTTACATAAAAGAATTGAATACACCCTATACCTAAAACATAAGGGTTGCAAGACTTCATATGCCAAGATTCACTACAAAAAATTTACAAAATGGGAGACTTAAACTCTTCATAAAATGTAGGCCAGACAAAATCTTTCAAAATGCCGATACACGTATTCGTTTTTTGCTCCCCTCTATTAGGAATATTAGTTGTTATAATTTTTTTGTTGCATAGTGTAATTCATTGTTTTAACATAAAATTTTACACACAATTTCAACACCATTTCTTCCCTTTAAATTCATATAAAGTGTTTTGCAATAATCCACGCCAGTAAATTTGTATTAATCATACGCCCTGCTGCTCGCTGTCTCTTCCATTTAACACATGATTTTTTTATTTCCTCTTTTGTAAAAGTTGTCATACGCCTCGTTGAATCTGGCATAAATTATTGTAATTTTTGCACCATAAATTATCGTACGTACTTTCGGTAAAAAGTCGTCTGCTCAAAACTTAAAGCAAAATGCAACAACTATGTTAAATTAAATCAGTTTTCTTAAAAGTGTATTCAAATTATCATCACTGAATCAAGAAAATAATTTTCAATTTCCTTACAAATGCTCGCATAAGAAAATGTAAAATGTTTAGTAAAATGATTTTGCCAAAATCAACAAGGAAAATATACTTATAAGAAAAAACTTTAAACGAAAATTTATTTGACAGCAGTCGGAGTTTTGCTGGTGTTTGTCTGTGTGCGTGTAGTTTTGTATGTCCAAAAATAAAAATTATTACAAAAACACATCTTTGTTTGTATGTTGACAACTGGCAAATATGTATATGCCAAGACAATAACAATTATAGTAACGAGAATGTGAAAGCAAAAATTTTATAATTCTTATATACATGTGCATGTACAAAAGTGTGCCAACAAGTTTGAATTTTTAATAAGAGCTGAAAATAATAAATGTCTCTGTCCTGCTCCTTGTAAGAAGCAAAGGAAGGAAACCAACTGGTGTCGTATAAATATTTTACAAGGTAGAAAAATTGGAATGACAAAATATTTAAATACATTTTGAATAGTAAATTACAAACTGATTGTAATAAAACATAATAATAATGAAAATATGTAATCTAATTTAAATATTTATGGAAAAAAACCTTAAGCTAAGTATACACGAGGCAACTTTGAAACATGTATATGAAACAGTGTGGCCAGAATTGCTTCACTCTATTATTAGTGAAGCAATTCTGGCCATAGAAGAAAAGAATGAATATAGAAGAAAAACTAGCTAAAATTTGCTAAAAGATGGCTAAAATATTATTAATATTAAACAGAAATAACAGAAGTAAATCATATTTTAGTTTTTACAATAAATTGGCAAGTGTGTTAAAGCAAATAAAAATTAATAACTTTTACTTGAGGTATTAAAAAAAACAAACAAAATTACCCAATTGAGAAGCGTATTCGGTGAGCAGTTTATTTCTTTTTTGGGGCCGTCAATTGGCCGCCTAGATCATGCGATTTAACGCCTTCAAACTATTTTTTGTGGGTCCATGTTAAGTCTCATTTCTACAATTTCAATATTGAAGAATTTATTCGTGTGATACCGTCCGATATGTTGGAAAAAACATAATAAAACTGGACCCAGTGTATAAACCATGAAATCATCTTTAAACATTGAATTATATAAATCGTTCTATTGACTCAAATAAGGTGCCCCTATTGCGGTTCACCACTCAACTCAGTTTGGTCGTGTGAGAGTCAACCCAACTTATGCACAATCACACTCACTTCAGTTATTGCGATACACAATAACTAAAATGAGTTTGGTTGTGCATAAGTTGGGTTGACTCTACACGACCAAACTGAGTTGAGTTGTGAACCGCAATAGGGGCAAGGATTTCATGATTTTCTCTAAATTTCATGCTTTTTTTTTATCAAGTGCGAAAGCTCTTAAAAAGTCACCCTATATATGTATTTATACTTCTTTATTTAAAAAAATCATCAACATCATTGTTGTTTGTATCATATGTGTTCTTTGTAGCTAAAGTTTTAAACAACTCTGAGGAATTTCATAGTCATAAAATCAACTATCGGATCTTTTCCAGTATAACAATGTAAAAGCGACTTTCACATTACACCTATCCCCTGCTTTACATGTTCATAAAACTGAGCAAGCCGAAAAATGAATTTTTATATGCAAGAACCGTATAAAACGAAAACGACTGCAAGCAAACGAGCTTTTTCAATACGAAATTGTCATAAATAAAAAGTTTAAAACATGTGCGCAAACAATGGTGAAACTCGATCTGTTGCTTAAATTCAACTTAAAATGGTAGAAACATGAAAATTTGCCAGGAATATTAAAAGGATAAATCCTATTTAATATATTTTTTATTTATAGATTTTTTTGCAGTATATGTATTACGTGTACGTCTTAAATGTTAACAGAATAATAATTATGGAAAAATAAATTCAATTGCAGTAAAAATTAGTAATTTTCTAAATCTTTTTCGTTTGTTTTTTGATTTTAAAAGCCGTGTAAAATCGAAAACATGGAAAAGGAGTAGAGTGTAAGACATGGGAAAGTTATATTGATAAAATCGAATTAATTGTTATTAAATGGAGTTTGTTTCTTATTTTATTAATCCTCTTTACTTTTACAAGGGAAGAAAAGCAATTGTATTTTTTTATTATTTCATTGTTGTATATATTAATCATTACAATACTCTTCTTGTATTTTTGAAGCAACCTCGAAAAAATTGCAAAAAGAAAATTAATTTAAATAAAAGTGGCTAAAAAAATGGCTAATAGCTAAATTGAAAATGGTGGCTAAATTTAGCCAGATAATGGCTGACTTGGTAACATTGATATCAAAGAATGTTGCTGCTGCGACTGTTGCTTTGTATGTGTTGCAACTAGCGCCCTGCTAGAAATATAAACATATTTTATGTGTGCTGTTTGCCTCAAGCATTGCTTCGTGTGTGCTTCAATTAAAAAAGTTTATTTTTATTTCATAGAGTGAAAAGAAATTACTAAGGCGCCAAAATACTTTCCACGTGTTTATCGAACAAGCACGTTTGTTTACCTTAAAATATTGCTTCAACAGTTGGCTGATAGATTTTTCCTTCGAATCATGAGAGCAAACATTATTGATAGTTTGCAATTATAATTGCATCAATCATGTATTTTCTTTGCGTGCCGAAATATTTTTAAGATTGTAATGCATATTCAATATGCAAAAGACACATTTTTAAAAGATGTGCCTGGTTTCCTTGTAAATAACGTGATCTTGAGGAAAAGGGCAAATCTTGTTAAGTCTTTGTTTGAATCAATCACTAATTTTTTATTGCATTTCTATTGAGTTTGCCAAGCCAATAACTAAATGTCATTGGAAAAGGGATGAATAATGTTGCATAAAAGTTTGACATGCGAGCTAGTAACATGTTGGCGGATCAGCAAATATCGTTTTAAGAACTATTGTTTGCTGGAACTATCCTTTTTCCAACTACTCAAAAACTAATAATGTAAAATTATTGAAATTTTACTAAATTTGAGTTAAAAATGGTTGTTGTTTGGCGCCCAACTCGTTTTCACTAGAATTCATTAAAAAAATTACCTCGCTGGCAGTAAAAAGATTTTAATTAATGTAAATAAAAAAAAATCTTTATTTCATTAAAAATTGTATTTAAGTAAATTGTTCACTAAACTTTCTGAAAATCGTTTGAAAATATTCGCAATTAAAGAAATTTTTTATAATTCATGACATTGTTCGACTTTTATCTTGATTAATTTATTTAATTATTTATTGAGCTTTTTTAACAATATTTAATATTTATACACCCCGTGGGTGTCTTCATCATGAAATTCAAAAACAAAACAAAAAATTAAATATATGTAAATAGTAATTTTTTTTTATTATTTTCAATTGCAGACGTTTGACAAATGAGGAAAAGAATAAAAAATTACAAATTTTCTATCGAAAATTAAGAAATTTAAAAAACCAAAGGAACAATATATTTTTTTAGTTTCCGTTTCTGATATTGTAAATTAAATGCTTATAACTCTGAATTAAAATTTAGCATTTTTTTCTAAATTTTATTTTATGAATTTATGTAACATTATTAGTGTATTTCTTTGGAGGAAAAACGGGAGCACAAACACGGGATCAATGTTTATTACTGATCTCTTTAAATCCACAATAAAATGCAGAGTCAGATCAGAATTTCTTTTAATTACAACTTCTATACTCGAAATCAATAATTTTTTCTTAAATTCTATCTAAAAACTATCTTTTATTGGAGGAAAAATGCAATACGAAAACATAATTAAATAATTTAATTAATGTAATTTTTTACGTTAAGGAATTATAAAAATCAGTTTTAGTTCAACTTATACCGTGAGGGGATCGAAGCAACAACTTTCTGATTAATAATTTAAGAGTTTTACCCTCTCGTTAATCGAAACATTTTACGACTCAATGAAATTATTTATTTTAAATCCAGATATGAAAATATTTAACTTTAGCTCCAAAGTTCACATTATGGTAGTTAACAAACACTTTATGGCTAACAAACGTTTGCTAAGAAATCATATGCCAATCACTGATTTAATTGTTTTATGATTTCCGAAATTTTAATTGCTAAGCAGTCCTACTTTATAGTTTATGATGTACAAAAAACGATTGCAATTTCAATCGAGTAGTCAAATATGTAAAAAATTATTTGTTGTTTTGAAGAAAAATAAATTATTTTCAAAAATTATGATATTCTATTATAATAGAAGAACACTTTACAAATGAAATAAAATCAACAAATATATCATGAATAAAGAACAAATCACAAGATTCCTTTTTTCTTGCTCTATTTTATCTCTCTTACCCAGTGAAAAAAATGGAAGCTGTCCTTGAGGAATGACAATTTAATTGCTTCCAAAGTTTAATTTTTTCGACATCTTAGGAAGTTCAGTTGAGAAAATATTGCTCAAATTTGAAAGAAATGTTTTCTTAAATTTTTAATTGAAACTAAGTATTACTTTCATATTAAAAATTAACTTTTTTACATAAAAAGATTTTTCTTTACAAAAACAAGAAAAAGTCAAAAATTTACTTTTCTTAATATGTTGAGGTTATTTTTATAATTCAGTGAATAGCATTATAAAATGTGATTTTGTATTGAAAATCTTGTGTTGAAGTCAATTGGTAATGTGTTAAAATCGCAATTTTTGTTTATAAAAATCTCAGTAGTTTCATGACTTCTTAGAAGCTCTTTTTACTGAGTCACACCCGAGGACATTTACTCTCACAGCTGTTTTCTAAACACCATATAAACTTAATGCCGTTGCTATTTTAAACACTGACTTGGCTGAAATAGTTAAAGCGTTACCTGTTAAATATGTCACAATGAAATAATATTTCCAAATAAAAGTTTGAATTCAGTCGGCAAAAATAATCAATTAAAAAATTTTGTGTGAACGAAAACTTTGTGTAATTAAGGATGGTTTTCATATGCGTTAAAATGCTTATAATATGCCGTGGGTGGAATAACATTTGCAGTACTTCCAAAAAATCGTTTTTCATAACATCTTGAACATGACTTCAAATCCGATGAATAGGATCCAAATAAAAGAACATCATTCAATGACCAACCTGAAATCATTGAAAAAGATCCGAGCTTTCGTTACTTCCTGATCACAAGTTGTACATCTTATTGACTTTTTTGAAAGGTCTTATTTTACTGGGCATGCAATATTTTTTTGTGTATTTTAATTAAACTGTACAATTGAGGGACATTTCTCATCGAACGAAAGAAATAATAAACTTAAACTAAGACTTTAAACTTTTATTTGAGGTGGAACATTAATCCCTGTTTGCTGCACTTATAGACAAGATATTTTAAGTATAAAATGATAAATCGAAAATATCAACGTAAAGGAAGTCTAAAGTTGGTTTAAGCTTGCTTTAAATTTTTCATAACAGATTTTTTATTAAGTTATTAGTTAGGAATGATTTATAAAGCTGTTCTAAATTTTATGGGACTTTACTATTTCGTAAGTCATGAACTAAAGTAGGGGAAAGTATGAACTGAAATCGAACACAACCATTTACAGTTTTGTTAAGTATGTAAAAATTTTTAAATTATTCGCTAATGACATAAATTCCTAAAATCTTATAAATATTTAATAAATTTTAGAAAATATGTTTTTAGTCAGTAAATTTTTCGTGAGATGTTTCTTATGAGAACCTAAAAAATATTTTATAGACCAATTTTTATTAGATTAAAAACGATATATGTATATAGTTTTTGTAGTTTTAAGGAAATTTCACTTAAATTACGAAAAATTATAAGCTAATTTTAAGTAATTATTTTTAATGAATTTAGCACATTTTTTCAGTGTATGCATCATGTACAAAATTGGCCAATTTTGTGTCTGACGGATAGCGTGAAATGTGTTTCAATACTCTACACTGGAATATGCTTAAGTGAAATCAACAAACTTGTTTCCCGTTTCCAAAACACGTCCTTGATCAGCAGCCAATTCGTTTGTGGTTGATTGACCAGCGAGTCCCACTACGCATTACAGAAAAAAATTAATTTTTTTAGCCATACAAACCCTATCGCACAAGAAAAGACTTTGCAGTTACTTTCAGTATAGGAAATTTTAAATGGAATATCCACACACGCTACTTCCTCTACTCCCATTAAGTATTTGACCAGAAGTGTTTCGCTAAAAGCTGGCTCCATAAAAAAATTAAAAAACTGGATACGATGCTCCAACACAATGATATTCGCGTGTAGCAATTATCCATGCATGTCATGTCCATGTTCGTCATTACATATAACTGACATGCTTTAGACTTGTCAGATGTTTTACTATTTTCCACATAAATTTTATTTATAATCTGCCAAATATGCCCGCCCGCATATTTCGATATGGGGGTGAGAAATAAAAACAAAATTAAAGATTCAAAGAAGCATCTCATGTAATTTAAACACACATTTTTTTCTCTTTCATTTGGCAGAATAAACAACAAACAACAATAAAAATAAAACGTACATACATACATACATATGTATGTATTAAAAGCTAGTGCTGACATAGGCGATTTTTCTAATATTTTCCATATTAAAATGCAATAGAATACATGTGAATTGAACCAACTTGAAACTGAACCAAACAGATGTTTGTTTTAAAACTAAGAGTCCAAAAATGTTTCTATTGCAAAGGCATGCTGCTGTAGCATCCATGCCTGCCGATTCCCAGTCACATGTAGTCACAATACACAAACATACTTATATTGAAATATTTACTAAACAATAAGAATGCAAATGAATAAATATTAAGGGGATTCAGCTTATAAAGAAGGATTTTTTTTAACTTAAAGAAATATGTATGTACATACATGCATGCAATACAGAAATATTAAAAAATCCGGTTACTAATACCATTTTTAACAGAAATTAATTAATATATTTATATTTCAATGTTGATCAAGAGTAATTTTTATGTATGTCTTATGATTTTTAATGTATGTCTTCACATATGTATCGCAAAGAACGACATTTTTATTGCTTCCAAAAATCCATTAGATCAATTTTTCAACTTTCTAAGATGCCAATTTGACAATTTCTTTAAATAAAAATTACTTCTGTAAAAATCAGTAAAACTCGTTTTACAGATTTATATAAAATAAATAATTTTTTCTTTAAATTTACATGGCAATAATATTTTTTTCAACCAATAAATGATAAAACTACTCTCGAATAAGAAAAAAGTAAATAAATCGAAATTAGTGGCGAATTCCTACGTCCTTCAGATGTGAAATTTATTCCCAGTGCTAAATAACCAATCCCAAATTGATAAAAAAAATATTTCCTTTGGAATAAAAGGATAAAATTTTTGAAAAAAAGCTTTTCAAAAGTTTGTGTGCAATAAAATAAGAAATAATATATCTATATTTTTGAACTTTTTTATAATAATTTGGTTAATATAATATTCAAGCTTGGGGTCTTTTATCGTTTAACAATTTTATTAAAAATAATCGATAGTTCGATACTCAATGATTATAAATACTATATTAACCAAATTAAAATAAGAAATTATTAGTTTTATAGAGAAAATTAATCTCCCTTATTATGATTGTCGACGTCGACGTTACATCAAGTCGACAGTAAAAAAAGACAACAGTTCTGAACTCGTTGTATGCAATATTTAACTAATATTGATGGGCAATTGTAATTTTATAAGCAATAGTAGTAGTAATATCCTATCAATAATATTTAATAGTTCTCGATAACGATTCCACAATTGCCAACATATTGATGTCGACTTGGTGTGACGTCGACAATCATAATAAGGGGGAATAAAACATAATGACTTTTGATTACAAATCCCTGAATAAACTGAACAAAAAATTCACGAAAAGTCCGGAAATATAAAACTGAATTTTAATGTCATAAAAACACGTTAGTTCAAATTAGTTATATAAAATAAATAACTAACGTAATTAAGATTAAACCTGGCCAAGAACAGAAACAACATAATGAAATGTTTAATTTTCTCAACAAAATGAAGAAATCTTTCAAATACATAGGTGAATATGAATCAGTCTTTTCATAAATTTTTTGAATACTCTTTTTTTTACTGAGATATTAAAACGGATATAACTTTTAATAACGAATTAAATATTTAATTTTATTCAAATTTGATTTTGTTACGTCAAAATATACTATAGATTTAATAATGAAATAAATTTAAAAAGAAAAATTAAGAATATATATATATATATATATATATATATATATATATATATATATATATATATATATATATATATATATAGTATATTTTTATCAAGCCAAAACTCGGTTATCCGTTCCGGATTCAATATATAAAAAACAGGTTTTTGAAGAGACAAGATTTTTTTGATTATGTCTAAAAATGAATATGTTGCACATTGAAACGGCAGAATTATATATGTATATTTGTATACATATATATGAAAAGAGCTAAACAAGTTGATATTTTTTATATAAAATCAAAAAAATTATTTTATTATTTGAATTTGTGTAATTTTTCCTTCACCAATTTAAAATGAAACGATTAATTTATGACCAACAGATTTCTTCATTTAAACGTTTTCATATCATATTTTTTTTTTTTTGTTATTCATTTAGCGAGCCACCCTAATGTGTTTTACCCGTGCTAGAATTATTTATACATTTTTATGGCCAACTGCCATCAGAAATTTTTACAAGTTTTGCTACAATTTTATGTACATACATACATACATTGTTGTTAATATCAAAATGCAATCAAGCTGAAATACAATTTTCTTTAATTTTCATAAATTTTTCGTCCTGGATTATACATATTCCTTTCATAAGCATATAAGACAATGTTATTTTCTAGTACTTTTAAAATTTTATACTTAAAAAGAAATTGTTGACCAAACTAAACCTTAATCGAAAAATATTAACAAAAGATAGATAAACTATATAACAGACGTATGTAAGTATATTGGAATATTATATACTATGGAACAATATAAGAGGGAAAATGCAAGACGTATTCAGTTCTGTTCTAATTATTTATTAAAAAAATTTTTAAGCAATACAAGAGTTTTGAAAACCAGTAGTGGTAGGAGTTGTTATTTGAACTGGTGGTCACCCAGTGGCCGATATTTGACCGTAATTATACAAAAATGTTTTTCATACATTTTTTTCTTTACATAATCAAGCTCGATTTAGTGGGAAGACCAACTCCATATGTTTGCTTCGTGCCATATGGGTGCTTCATATAACATGTATGCACTATATATATATATATATATATATATATATATATATATATATATATATATATATACATATATATATATATATATATATATATACATATATATATATATATATATATATATATATATATATATATATATATATATATATATAGTGCATACATGTTATATGAAGCACCCATATAACATGTATGCACTATATATATATATATATATATATATATATATATATATATATATATATATATATATATATATATATATATATATAAAATAAAATAATAAAAAAATACAAATGGCAAAGCTGGTTGAGCTGATGAAAATTAATCCGGATATTGGCCGAGGCAAGCTGCCATTTGGATATAACAAAATACAGCTCAAGGACAAGTGGGATCATTTTACTGAACAATTAAATAGCTTGGGACAGTCAATTAGAAATATTAAAGAATGGCAAAAACTTAGTTTTTAGAAAAGTGTTCAGTTTTTGTATCAAAAACAAGAAACGGATAATTTTTATAAAACAATAAATTATGTTATTGTAATCCAAATATTGTAATAATTTTTGGTTTTTTAAAAATTATATATAGATACTTATTCTATATATGGTAGTTCCAATAGATTTGAACTGTCTCGAATTCTTTCGCGAAGACGTGCCATTTGTGTGTGTTTTTTTGTTGTTCTTTTAGTTATTTCTAACAAAATATAGGCTTCTTTAATCTTTCTTTAACAGTTTATGGCAAATAAAATGCAACTATGTGACATAAACAACACCTAGATGTTGTAAACCATAATCAAAAAATAAATTAATGCTGTGCTGTAGCCGAAACAACACAACATTTAAGTGTTGTAAACCATAATCGGGGCATTTGTTATAATTTCCCAAAATATCGATTTAGGGTCAAGGGGGGAAATGTCTTATTAAAATCGAAAAATTTTATAAAAAAAATATTATAAGAAAATGTCTAAAAATCTTTACAAAAAAAATTATTTCAGAAAAAAATTAAATTTCAACAAATTAAAATTTTATGAAAAGTTCACCAAGTCCAAAATAAAATCGCATGGAATAATAACCAGCCAAATTTTTATCACAAATTTAAACAAAATAAGTTAAAGTATAAATCACTTTCAAACACGCAGAAAAATTTACGAAAAATATAAAATTTACCACAAAAAAATTAAAAGGTGTTAGTTGCAATTTTTTTAATTTGTAAAAAACAAAAGTAAAAAAATTTATTTTACAAAAAAATTAAATTGTAGTAATAAAAGAACTTCCAGCAAAGTCAATAAGATTAACAACTTGTCGTTTTAACATTGTCACTGCAAGATGGTCGTTCCCTTTTTTGATAATTAAAAAAATATTTTATGGATATACTTAAAACAAATATATTATATGAGGGCGGGTATAATAAGTTCGCGTTTTTTTTTCAATTGTCCACCTCTTAACTGAAAGGACAATACCTCTGCTGTCAACAGGCCTCTGTCAGTTGACTTCTGTCAAAATTTGAACAAGCTGCGACATTTAATTTGTGTTTGACAGCCATTGATACCAGACTACCGCGTGATTTAAGGAGCAAATGGAAAAAGATGAATTTCTTGTGCTTATTAAGTCTTAATTGTTGCGGAAAAGACCATCACTAAAACTAAGCCTAAGCGTGATTGATAAATACACGTACTATGGGAATTCTGCACCACCAATTTCAATGGTACAATAGTAAAATAGTTTTATAAATTTCGTTGTGGCCATACAGAGACAAAAGATGCCGAACGTTCTGGACGCTCAGTTTAGGTCCGAATCAATTTAAAAAAAATTCAAGTTGTGGTGTTGAACGATCGATGATTGAAAGTGCGAGAGATCATGGACGACATAGGCATATCATATGGCTCGGTGGTTTCAATTTTGAATTATCACTTGGGTGTATTAGTGAGTTTTCCGCAAGATGGGTGTCGCGCTTTCTTACAATCGACTACAAACGTAATCGTGTGACATCTTCGCAAGAGTATTTGGTGTTGTTCCACCGCAATATGGGCGAATTTTTGCACCGTTTCGTAACCGTGGATCCGCAACAATTCACCAGAGACTAAACAACAGTCAAAACTGAGGCTTTCTAGGGATGAATCTAATCTAAGGTAGGTTAGGTCACGGCGACAGTTTTTTGGTATGCACGCGATATAATCCACATTGACTATTCTCAAAAGGATAAAACAATCAATGGCGAAAATTGCGCAACTTATTGGTTCGATTTAATGATCATTTGAAAAAAGAAAAAGCGACCGAATTTGGCCAAGAACGTTCTTTTAAACCAGGACAATGCAAGGATGTACACATGCACAGTTTCCATAGCGAAATTCATTTAACTAGTTTACTATTCTTGTTTAGTTTACTATTTCTTGTTTCCAAATAAAAGAAATGTGACGGCTTAAAGAGACTCCACTTCAACAAACAAATACTTGTTTCGCTCCACAAATAAAAAATTTTGGAGCGATAAAAAGATTGGAGAAACGTTAGGGAAACAAAGTGTATGGAGCTCAAGGAAGACTACATTGAAAAAAATATGATTTTTTATCCAAAAACCAGTGTTTTATTCAAAACGTTAGGGACTTATTAACCTGCAATCGTAGTTGAAAAAATCAAAGTACTCTGCGTCACCCCCAGGACATTAACCAAGCAAGCTGAATTTGGATAGATGATGGGCATTCCTACATTGTGCCATTGACTTGATATCTCCTAATGTCCTTTCGAATAGAGCTGTATTACTTTGACTCTTTCATGTTTATAAAATATAATAGTTTTCTTTGAAGTGTGGAAGTAAATAGTTTCAGGTTCCGGAAGTGCTCAAGTGTTCAGTATCCAAATATTGGTACTCTATTCTTTTACAACAATAAGTGGATATAGAGTTTATTTTAAAATCATAAACAACAAAACTGATAACCGACATGAAACTTCTCCATTTATTTTATATCGAACAAATTTCTTTTCAAGTAAAATTTTAAGAAAAATTTGTAAAAAGAAATATTTATTCAAACAACTATTTCGGTAATTATTATTTTTTTTTTTTTAATTTGTAATATTGACGAGTAAATAACATTTGTATATATTACTATTGTTTAATTGGAAAAAATTTTCTTTTTTTTGTAAATTAAAATTGTTTCTTCACAAACATTCAATTGTTTATAAATTTCAAGATATTTGTTTTATTTATTTTGATTGCAATTAAATTTTATTTTTACTGCAACATTTCATGTCGGTCCAAATAAATCTTTATTTCATTATATTTTATTTTCTACTGTTCATTTAATATCACTTTTTTGTAGGCGTTTGTATACTTCAATTGAGAAAATAAAAATACCAAATATCAATTAACCAACAATTAACGTCAACTACAAAAATATTAATAAATTAAATAGAAATGTTTATACAATTAAATTACATTAATCGAACAATAAAAATTGACTGGCAGCAAGCAAATTTCTGTATATCAAAAAAGAACTCAAATATAAACCTTTAAGAAATTTGTTTCGAAAAATTTTAAAACAGAAACAAGAATGTAGTAGTGAGTCGTAAAACACTAGGCAACAAAATTTTGCAAGAATGTGGTCATTTACAGCGTTTAATTTTGTTAAACAAGTAATGGAGCTCTCTATCCGGATAAAATTCGCCAATCCGAACAAAGTACACATCGCACACCACGAGTGCGATTAATTCAAAGTATAGTCAAATAGCGCTTCTCAGTCGATTTGGTGTTGTCTTGACGAAGAGATATTTACTAATTATTCAAGTGTGGACTTTGAATTTGGTCACCAAACATTGCAGAGTAAAATTTCGAAACGTCGTCTCATCTACGGCAAAAGGACAAGCAGCGTTTACACCAACAAACACTAAAAATGCTCAACTAGTCGATAAATACATATGTACATGCATACATACTCCAAAGCAGCTCCAAATGTAAGAAATACACATGGTCCATTTAACACTAAGATGTCCTCTGGCAGGACCCTTTCTGCATTACATCAGATAAATCTCAAAAATACTCCTTGTAACCAGTCAATGGACCGTCCACAGAACAACAATTATAGTCACGAAAACATGAAGGCGTGTGGCAATAACTACTTGTTTGTCTCCGTTACCTTTTAGTTACACGATTGTTTATGTTGCAATCACTAAGCATCGTCCACAAAAAACCAGAAAAAAGTGTTTCTTGCAAGGATTGTGTTCTTTAATTTTATTAATTCTGTTGATAGAGACCAAGTTGAGCTGCCTAAAAGTACAATCCAGTAGACAAAAAAAAAACACTAATAAAATAAAATATCTGATATCACCTGAACCGATCTCCGATAACACCGCAAATTCGCCTAGTATATGAATGTCACAAATACTTTTGTGTCGAAGAGTGCTATACCGGTCATATTGAAACTAGCCTTTGCGGTACCTTCCACACAGCTAATACGGCATTGTGGCATGTTTGCTTATGGTCCCATGACCTGTCAACAACACAGTGAGTATAGTGATATCGTTAAGATTCGTTTTGTTTAATTTTATTGGACGCCTATCGAATTTTCTTTGCGATATTTTAAGCCATCTATCCGTCTGCAGCTCTCTGACGACAATGTTTCTAATTGAGTTAAAAGATATTGCGACCGATACTGTATCGGCGACATTTAAAGCTTAATTTTCAAGAAAGTTACTACATGAATTGATCTAAATGAGAGAAATGTAAGTCCTGATTTGTACAGCACGTCCTGACATTGGCCAACTAAAATTGACGAAACGGACTGAGGTCTTAAAGACGGAATTGTTACTTCCCTAGTTACCAATACTGCCTGGAATACACTTGCCTCAACGGGAAGACGAAACTAATGGAAACGGCCACTACGTGTAAGTCAATCGGAGCTTAGTTCAGTATAACAATCCGAAACGTGCGTAAGCCACTGTAGTTGTTTAATCAATTAAAATACTTATTTAAAAATTAAAACAACTATCTTTATTAAATTTATAATTATTAAAATGAACAATACTAATCAAAATTATATATCAGAAGAATCATATTATGAAAGAAGTTTTTTGAAAATATAAAAACATGATACTTGATCAATTCAAAAATATTTAAATTAAAACATAATTTATAACAAGTAAAATGTACATGTAGTAAGTTGTTACATTAGTCCCCCACCAGTAATAACATCATTCTAATCGTGTATTGTATTATTGAATATGGAAAGTAATATTTGGGTTTTTAAATGTTTGATATGGTTCTGTTAGTTTTTCAATAAAAGCAGGTTTAAGTAAATCAATGGAACAAGTTCTAATATTATTACCACATTCAACTTTAAAAGTGTTCTTATTCCTCTCTAAAACCTTGTAAGGTCCTTCGTAAGGACATTCTAGCCCATTCGGTCTAAGTATTTTAACAAAAACATATTCACAATTCAATACATCTTTAGGAACAAAATAGTGTGTTTTATTATTATGATGAATTACTGTAGTCCGTACCGTATCAAAATGATTTCTCAAAGTTTGTAGCACGTACTCATGAGTAAAAAAATTATTACTTTTAATTACCAGATCTCCAGGTAATCAAAAAATCTGTCCATATACTAATTCAGACGGACTGCATTTAAGTTCTTCCTTGACACTTGCACGAATTCCCAACAAAACGATCGGTAACTGTTCAGACCACTTTTTAACATTATTACTAGCCTTAAGGGCAGTTTTTAACTGTCGATGAAAACGCTCGACCATACCATACAGGGCGGATTACATTTAATAGCTTTATTACCGAATTTTTGGTGATATCAACAGAGTTTGTGTTTTGTACTATTTTTTTATAGTTGTTAGTTTTATATTTTGAGTTATTTTTAATCTCAAATAATTCATGTGATATTTTATTTATATTTTCTGATAAATTCGAGGTAACTTTAACTAGATTCTGAAGTTGAATATCTATATTTGTGGGAATTGAAGTAGAAAAAGAAGATATTTGAGATTTGTTTGACAACTCGAAAATTTTATCTGCTAAAGCTATCTTTTCTATTAAAGAAGTTAACTGAGATGTTATTAAAGGTACCTGAACAGTAGGTGGAAGTTTTCTCATTCATTATTTAATTAATAGATCGTTATTTATGAGAGAATTATTAAGAGCAAGTTTATTTAAATCATGGAAAAACTCAGATAGTTTTCTATCTCCAATGTCTGTTTCGTTAAGTATTTTTTCAAAACGGAGATCTTCGTTTAAGGAAAAACGTTCAATAATGATTTTCTTGATATAATCATATTAATTTTCTGTGGGTGGATTATGAATAATAACTGTTAATTTCCCTAGGACATCCTCAGGAAGAGAAATAATAACAAGTTGGTATTTAGTTGTGTCATTTGTGATATTTTTAAAGTAAAAGTCAATTCAGTTTGAATGAATCAAGTTTCAGGACAAGAACTCCAAAACTGTGGTAATTTTATTGAAACTTGGGATGAATTACTCGTGCTTGGATTATTATGTGAAGAAAAGTTAGGAGTTGGAACAGATTGTGCATCTTGAAACTCGTTATTATTTTCATTGGTATTTGTATTAGTGTCGTGTTGTGTCATTGAGCGTGTGTTAACCATTATGAAATTATTAAGTTACTGGTAAAGGATTCACAAATCGAAATTAACGACAATTGATGTATAAATGTAGTATAATTTGCAAAACTTACTTATAAATTGCCTTAATAAAAATATTAATATATATGTAAATACCAATACATGCGGGGATATTCCAAGACTTCTTAATATAGTAGAATGTTGATTTCACAGAAAAGTTCTAGATTTCTTCTGGTTGAATTTCAATAAAGTTGATATTTTTGATTATATTTCTTGATGATGCTTTGCATTGATATTTTTTTACGAATTTTTAATGATTAAAACAAAATAACTTGATCCAAAACCGTTGGATGTTTTTGGTATTGATTGATGTTATTTATCTTCAGATTTTCAAATAGCAATTATGAATAATGCAGCTTATTATGTTGGTTTCTTGAAAGATCAATTTAATTTATTTGTTGTCTCAAGTTCGGATTTATTTGTATGCAGGATCGCCAATGTAGTTGTTTAATCAATTAAAATACTTATTTAAAAATTAAAACAACTATCTTTATTAAATTTATAATTATTAAAATGAACAATACTAATCAAAATTATATATCAGAAGAATCATATTATGAAAGAAGTTTTTTGAAAATATAAAAACATGAAACTTGATCAATTCAAAAATATTTAAATTAAAACATAATTTATAACAAGTAAAATGTACATGTAGTAAATTGCTACAGCTACCTTTCATGATATTGCAAGCAGATTTTTGTAGAGTTGAACCACCACATATTTCACTCCTGCAATAGTCCATGATATAGTGGGCACACCCAGTAAAATAAACGAAAGTCACACTCAAGGAATGACATTATCATTGCTTCCAAAGATCCAATAGTGCATTTTTTTAACTTCCTACGAAGTCAAGTTGACACGTTTATGATTAAAAATATAAATTGCTCGCAATTCTGTTAATCTGTGAAACGCTATTGAGAAACTGTTTTTTTTTTATATAAAAAAGCACTTATTTCTTTAAATCACATAAGGGAAAGGATAACGTGACTACAGGCGGTAAACTTGTACTACTTTCGGGTGCGAAGTTCATTCAGATGCGAATAATCAATCCTAATTTATTATAAAATTATTATCTTTAAAGAAAGAACATTAAAGGTTTAGTGTTCGTACTATAACAAAACAGCATCGAAATCTGTGAAAAGGAATCAAAAAAAAGAACATGCTGTAATGACAAGTCTACGTTAAAATTTTTGGAAATTATACGGATTTGCACTTTTATGGCTTTTTTGGCACCTTCCTGTTTTTTCCTGGGTAGTAACAGTAACACACATCCTATCAAAAATTGTGTCTACCTGTTGCGATGCAAAATACAACGCGTTTCAAGAAGGAAAACATTCTGATAATAATAAAAACCTTCTCAATGACAATAATTTACAAAGAAAACGAAATTCTTTGTCACATGTACATGTATTTATATATATTTATATGTGAGATTGAAGGGTATATAAAAATCGAAAATGCAAATATAAACCTCTCGTCAATAAGTAATTCAATGATGTGCAAACATTAGAATTTTTCCGTTTCGAAAGCCAAAATAAAAATGTCATTACAACGAAGAAGTAAATAGATATTTAAAGTCTTTTAAGAATTATAAATGAACTTAACTGAAGTAAAACACTTGAATTGAAAACCTGTCGACTTTAACAATGGAAAACATTGTTCAACAAAAATCAATATCTGAAAATGATTCTCTCTTTGGTTTTCCTTTTAATGCCCCAGCATGTAATGAAAATGCAGAAATAAGTTTGTTTTGCTGTAAACAGCATCCCTTCAAGTTAAATTGTGTGTTAAACTTTAAAATAAATTTAAAATGTCTTCTTTTTCGAAATATATAGCAATTGGTTTATTGAATATTTGTCCTTGTCAAAACAGGATACTGAAATGAAAATATATACTGTCTGCTTGCCGCACATTTGTTGAAACAGCAGTTTTTATTTAGAGTTGCAGAATTTGCAAAACAATTTTGGGAGTAATTCTGGTTCAATAATTGTCTCTTTTTCGTATAATCACTTTTCGCCCTTTTCTTATTTTATTATATCTTAGAGGTGTGATTTAAAAACGAAATAAAATTTTTTGATAACCTAAGGATAATAACCTAATGTTAATAGTACTGTGAAAAATTTTTCTTTTGCAAATTTGTGTTTAGTATTTCCTTTGAGTTTCCATATATTTTTAACTATTACTTTTTTAAAGGCCGACCAGAGATCCTATCTGGTGCCACGGGAACCAGTAGCGCCTCGGACTTGTCCTAGACTAGTTATTGGTGAGGTCCCTTTGGAGATCATGTGGTGGATGTGGTTAAAACCCAAAGATACGCGGGAATGAGTTATGGGTCCACAATATGGTGTTATTGATCCTGTTGTGGTCGGCCTCGTTTTGCTCGTTCGACTGAGAATATTGGTGTAATTGCCGACGATGTCAGAGGGAATCCACAAACGTCAACGAGGCGACGATGCACATAATTAGGCATCACAGCAAACGGTCAGGGCAACGAATTTTCTTGAAAGATTTTAAACATTTGAAACTGTTCAGGAAGTTTAACTAACTGCCCTATTCTGTCAAACTTGGTGCGCCAGAAGAAGACGATTTCGTATCAAAAATCATAATGAGCGACGAAGCATTAATAGAGCGCAAAATACCCACATGAAATGCATGAAGAGCTTAAAAGTGACTGTTTGGTGCAGCATTTGCAGTGAGTAAGTTATTGACACCATTTTTTTTTTTAAATCGCCGATATCACCAACGCAATTATGCATTCAATTATACACTTTCAAATAAACGCGTCATGAAAACAGAGCTATTTTTTGTCATTTATAATAAAATTGCAGCCAGTTATAAATATGACATTACTTTTGCCCCACCCTGCTCTTACGATATTACTTAAAGTCAAATTTTCAATTACCCTGCCATATAGATGCTGCATTGAGTGCACGTAAAGAAAAAATATTGCAAGTTATTCCCAAGGAACAACATTTTTATTGTTTCTAAAAATCCAACAGCGCATAATTTTAATTTGAAAAAATTATGTTGAAAAATATTGATTGAAAATAGTTTCTTTTTTATAAACAAAGAAATAAAAATGTATTTCTTTAAATCTACATTTTTTTCAATCAATAAGAGATAAAATTTCTTACACATAAAGAAAAATAAATCGTGTCTACTGGAAAATTCCTACGCCTTCCAGATGTGAAGCTTATTCCCAGTGGCAAATAACTAATAATATTTTAACTTGCCGTTAGGGCGCAGCTGATCCAGTGGACACAAGCGACAATAATATTATTATAGTTTTTCCCCATTAGATGACTCTTTTTTGAAACTTTGCTGATTTGCTCAATTTGATACACTGCGATCGCGACTGTTATGTTTTATAAATTCTTAGAAATTTGTCGCATGAAATACATAGTTCTACCACAACTCCGTCAAAGAAGTGAAACCAAGACTGGCATCAATCGAAATCTTCAGCTTCAGGTCGATAGAAGTTGTGAATAAATATTAACGATAATCAACGTACTGGAAAAAAGGAAAAGGTGTCGGACCTACACGACCGCTCGAAGACTGATCAAATATATATGTAAAGTATTTTCCAATAGGGTCTTTGAGCTGTGACAGTTGATAACGGTTAAATCTACATCTACATTTGGAATAAAATCCATAAGACGTCTTTCCTGTCGCTCCCAACGTAGAGATCTTCAAGTCGAATGCCCACAAACACTAGTAACTCTATATATAACCAATTTTCCTACGCATTACATGAGTAGGGATCATTCCCTATACTGGAATACTGGCCATAATAATAAAATGAAATAATACATCTATTGAATATATTCACTTTATAATACATACATGCAACAGAGCATAAATTTTCAATCTGATTATTATAATAATCTTTAAGACAATGTTCTAGAAAAAATTTAAATCAAGTGTATTGTGTAAATTTTTCCATGTCGTTGTGATACTCATTTAAAATTATTCATTATGAAAGCCAAGACATGTCTGGCATTATCTTAGATCCTTCTTAAGGATTTCATTAAATTTTTTCGACAGAACATTAGAAAGAAATGATTTCGTTTTATTGCTTTTATGTGCTTACACAGCAGCAAAACCTCATTAAAGAGGCACACAAAAACAAACTGATACAAAACAGAAGCAGACAGACAGACACGTGAAAAAGACAACATTTAAAAACTTGAATGTGTAGGAATTCGTGTAACAGCATTATTATTAAAAAACTCTATATGCCACAGACAATTCATGTGCGTGTTTGTCACGCACTCTCTCAAATTCTTACGACTTAATGAATTAACCGGCGTGTGTGACTGCTGAGGGTTCAATTACTTACCTTGAACTACAACCACATAATTAAATGATATTATCGTAATAAAGTCATTAATTAAGGACATATTCATAGAATCATAATAATTTTAAAAAATATATGCAACAATTATTTTCTCTTATTTAAAATGTTTTTGATATTGAGAAGGTTTCAGTGTGTTTACATTGCGAAGTTTTTCTTGCATCAATTTTTCTTTCTCTTCTCTAAACTTGCATTTAAGTCTACAAAAAGAACTGTTTCTTGCTCTGGTCTTATATTGATACACGCATGAGAGAACAAAACGAATTCTAGGTATAGGCATGTCTGCACTTGTGTCACTTTGTCTTACCTCCCTTGCCAAAAAAAACTAGGAGTCCTAATGTACCCGTCATGTTTAAGTATCATTCAAACCTATTTCTTTTTAAAATTAAAATATATTTCCTCACAAAGTTTCACTCAGATCTTTCCACCAAATTTAACCCATCTCAGACGTTCCTGAAAAACATTAGTCCCTCATAAATTAGTGGCATCGAATGAAATTACCTTACAATAAGAATTTTGTTGCAGACATCCTTTGAATCTTCAAATACGGACACTTCTAAGCTTTGACAGTTGACAGGGGTCATATTGTTGAAGCAAGCTACATCTGTAAAATTGTCTGTCATTTATTAAGTCAGCCAAATCATCATGGTTGGATATAGTGTTCACCAACAACATATGCGAATGATTTTACATTCGCCATAATCCTGATACCGAGAGCACAATTTTTCCACTGTTTCAGTAAACAATAAACCAACACCCGTTCGACAATGTTTGCCGAAAACATCGACACTGTCCGTGAATGTGTGCAGAAGAATTCGAAGTAATCGATTTCGCGTCGCTCATAAAATTCGGCATTTCGCATAACATAACTTGGCGTATCCTGCGTCGTGACTTCGACCGGCTTGCAATCATGCAAAATTCAACTGACCCAACAACTGTAGAACGACGCATGTTCGTTGAATACGCTCTGGAGCAATTAATAACTGGTTGTAATTTTCAATTAAAAAATCATCTTCAGCGATTAAGCCCATTTCTGGATGAATGGAGGACGATACCAATCAAAATGAGATTCAAGAACTTCCAATGCATCCCTGTTTGCTGGGAATTTCAGGCTGGTGGCGTCATCGGTCTATATTTCTCATGAAAACGACGTTTTATCGAACACCAACGACATATGGTTTCACCAGGTCGGCTTACAGGCCACCGAGATCGATTTAGACTTCTTCTTATGAGGTTTTCTTAACTCGCAGGTGTATGGAAATAAGCCAATAAACCCATGCCAAAAAAAAGCCAACATAACCCATGCCATCGTTCAAACCCAACCTAATTTATCCGCCAGAGCCATTGATAATTGAACATTTCGAATGAGCGCCACCCAGCGAAGCAGCGGCGAACATTTGCGCATTGTTATATTTAATACAATAATGTCATCGATAAGCCTTCCAAACAAATGAAATTTTTTATCACACCTCGCATACAGATCGTTTGATTTAAATTTAAGGAAAGGAAGCGCTTAATGAAAAATCTTTGATGTCTAAAACGCAGGTACTTTTTGAAAAAGAACCTTTTAAAAAATATCTTTTGAAAAGGCATCTTTCACAAGAGATCCTTTCGAAAAAAAGAACCTTCAATCAGTAATTTCTTCACTTCTATTAAACTATTTTGTATTTTCATACTTTAATTTCCATTTAAAGACATGCACACGTTGCAATTTACTAGGGTAATGAAAGCGTCAACTATTTCTTTGGCCGTCTAAATTTCAAAACCATTACCAAAACCATAGAATTGTTTGGTTTTTGGTCTATTTTTGCCTTTGTATATTACCTACACACATACATAGATACATATGTACGCACACATACACATACATTTATAAACTTTCAAGACCTTATGGGAACAATATTTTATTTGAATAACAAGGATATACAAACACCAAATGTGAACTTATCACAATATTAAAAATATATAAACAAAAAGCAGTCGCAGTCACTTTGAAATTTAATAATTTTTAGATTTTTTGTCAGCATCTGTCATTTCACATAATTTCTGATGTGTTTGTTGTTTTATAACGCATTATCAGCAGCTTCAAAGTAGAAGACAGTGTTGGAAAAAATTATAAGACCAAAAAATTTTTTTTTAATTTCTTAAAATGTTTATAAAGAATCACAAATAAATAAATATTAAAAACATTCATTGACTTATGGCGATTCCTTTCTTTAAAAATGTTGCTTTAAAAGTGGGGGATTATTTTACGGTGTTACCTACACCATCACAAAGTGATGGTTTTTGAAGCTCACAAAAGAACAAAAAAATGCTTGATGTCACATTTAACAGTAATGCATATTTAGCGTTTTAAATATGGAATCAATATCATGCATTCTTTAGCAATGTTTACACTGTTCAATCGATTCAAAACACATAGTTACATGGTTACAAAAGATATTTTAGCATCACAGATAATAATTCATAATCCCCCTTATTATGATTGTCGCGTCGACGTCACATCAACTCGACAGTAAAAAAGGCAGCAGTTCTGAACTCGTTGTAGGTAATAATTAACTAATATTGATAGCCAATTGTAATTTTATAAGCCATAGTAGTAGTAATATCCTATCAATAATATTTAATAGTTCTCGATAACGATTCCACAATTGCCAATATATTGATGTCGACTTGATGTGACGTCGACGTCGACAATCATAATAAGGGCAAATGTATTTGAATTTATAAATAATATTTCATATGTAACAACAATCCTGTAATTATTGTGAACATTTTATGTGAAATACATTTACTACATCCGCTGTTGCTAAAAATTTAGATTTTTCTAAATCATTTTGTCCCAAATGCAAATTTTTCAACACATCAAGTTTTGAGTCTTGTTTTTCTACTTTTATAATCCCTAGAGTTCAGCTCATATAATAAAATATCTATATTCATTCGCTGGATAGATTTCTAAGACCAAGATTAAATTGGTAGCCCTAGACCGAACCGAAGCATTCAGTTGATGTATTACATACTTCATCTCAAACTCTAATGTACAGCAGACAGAGGAGGTGTCATGCATAGATCCAAGTATTCCTTCAAAGCCATCGGTCTGATGCTGCGTGATTTATACGCTTGAGTCATGGAAAATTTGACATTTCGGATGAGCGCCACCTAGTGAAGACACGGCGGACATTTGCACAATGTTATATTCCAAACATAATGGCATCGATGAGTCTTGATATTTCCATGATGGTATCTCTCACACACACACTTTGTTTTATTTAAATTTGAAGGTAGGAAGCGCTTTATGAAAGAACCTGTTTAAAAGTTTTTTTTTATTAGAGGCAGCCTACATAAATTGCTGCTGAGATTAATGTTGTAGTTGCAGCTTCAACAAAGCCAAGTGTCGGTTTGCTATACGAAGGATCATAAGCATGTTGCCATTGATAATGGCAACCGTTGCCTCCGATTGGCAGTATTAAGACAGAGTTTATGAACTTTAACTCAACATCTACAAAATAAAATAATTTTTTTCCAGCCACACACTGACTACAGTATTTTCGGAGTTCCTTGAAAAGTCATTTTTCTTTTTTTCAAATGTACGTTACCGTACACTGTTTTTTTTTTCGTTTTCAGTTTTCTATTTAGTTGTTGTCTAGGACCAAACATTTTCACAACTTATTTATTTTGTTATCTTTTCTTTCCAATACATTTTGGTATGTTCTTGACAGCTCGACAATATACTTGATAAATCATGTACGTATTTGGTATTGAATGAGGCACAGTGGTACCCAAGCTAATAATTTACCGTTTATATCAGTACGAAATATATAAAAAGAAGTTTACAATATATTTTTAAAGATCTCTGTATCACTGTGTGTCAAAGATTATATTTGATCTAAATGTTTGTTCGCTAGTCATTTCAGTTCCACTGTTCAAAGTTTACTTGGTGTTATTATATTTCTTTTGTTGTTTGGTTTGTTGTTATAAAACATCATTAAATAAACGTTATTAGAAGCCTATATAACCCTGAGATTTGGCGTCTGCCCGTATCCCAATCTGTTTGGGTGGCCGTTTGCTTTAATGTCTGTCAAGACAGAAGCTGTTGTTTTATAGAAATTATCAAGGTTTCCTTTGATATTATACTTAAAACGTTTCTTCTTCTTCGTTATTTTTCTTTCTGCTCGGTTGATGTCAATATTTTATATATAAACGTATTTATTTTCATATGTTGTAAACTTTTAATAGCTAGTTAGTTATCTCAAAGGACACTAAAAATATTTAAAATTAAAAATCTTTAAGCTTTTTAAAGTTATCAGACCCTTAAATCGTCAATGAAATAAAATTTTAATGTGCAACGTGGGTCGTGTGAGAAAAATATTAGAAAGTTTCACAATTTTGAATAAATTAAGGAGTTTTGAAATGTCACTAATTACAGAAACAATCCTGACGCATACTTTAAGTTTTGATTTATTTCGAGCTTTTACGTAAAATTTAAAATTTTTGATATCCCCAGAGCCTTATGGTGGAATTGCATGCCAAACATTTTTACCCTCTAACGATTAAACTTGGGGGTCTTTCTTATCTACAAGAAGAGTTAGAGAATTAAAATATTCTACAAAAATTATCCTCGTGATTTTTTTTGTAAGTTCTTTTAATACAGCCTTTACATAAAACAGCAGATTCGTGTGGTTTCCTATGCCGATTAACAATAAACATTTGCAAAAGGGGGGAGACTTTAATCTCCGAAAAAAAACACCTTTTGGTCTCCTCTGCTAGAATTCGTTGTCAGAACCTTGTTATTTTGGGAAATAATTGATTTGTAAAAAATTTGATTTTGTTTGACTGTCTTTATAAATTCAAAACATTTGCATTGAAAACAACCAGAGCTGTAAATGAATGATTCTTTTTTGAATGAAACAGCAAATAATTCAAACAATAAATTGTAATATTTTGAACGCATTATTTTTTCCCAAAACAAAAATTATTTTAATAAAGATATGACTGCATTCGCAATGAATTAATTATCATTGAATTCAGTCATATTGTGCAGCAAATAAATTGATTTTAAATTGAAATGTATTCACGATGAATTAGAAATTTTTGAACATTTTACAGAAATTTTGGAATTTACTCGTAAAACAAAAATTTTACTTATATTTTATTTTCAGTGAACAAAAACTTTAATTTTGCCTTAAAATTTTTTTGGTGTATGATAAATTCATTCAAATTTTAATTCAATTCACTTTCTTAAGAAAATAAATGCATTCAAGGATTGTTGATTCAATAATTCCTTTTCTTTTGGGAAGAAAAAAGAATGCATTCAAATTTTTGCCATTCATGTAACATACTTTTACAGCTCCCATTAAGCGCTTCCCTCTCTTTAAATTTATATAAAACAAAGTGTGCGTAAGATATCATTAAAAAAATTATCTATTAGAAATGCCTACTAAAGCCATTACGTATAACATCGTGCAAATGCCCGTCGCGGCTTCGCTAGGTGGCGCTCATGAGCCCTCAAATCGCTCGTGCAGACTGTCCAATGTGGCATGAGTTGTGTGGCAATTACGCCGTCCTGGTGAAACCACATGTTAGGGTATACATCGTCCAATTCAGGCCAAAAGAATTTGGTAATCTATAGCACTTTCCTGGCCAACGTCCACTTCAAAGAAATGTGGACCGTTTATGCCGCCAGCTCCAAATGCACAGCAAACAGTAACTTTTTCGGGATACATTGGTCATTCTTGGATCTCATCGAGACGGGTACCTTCCCAAATTCGACAATTTTATTTCTTGACCAGCAATGGGTCCCATCGCTCAAAATGACTTATGAAATTGCCTTTTGGAAAACCCAATTGAATATTTTTTCAATATAAATGTTCAAACGAAGGGTTGGCAAATAAACGCAGTCCATAATTGAATCGATGGGAGTAGCAAGTGTCCTCCCATTTTGTTGTTTTATATTTTTGCTGGACAAAGAATTTATGATATTTAATGAAATTATGGTAACATTGTGGAGAGAATAAGTGTCTAAAAGTGAGAAAATAAAACACGACTACTTTCTGGGGCAAATTTCTTGTCAAATTATATGAACATAGTGATGTCGATTTAGTGCTGTTTGATCATTAAACACATAAGCACAGGGAGGTTTATTTAATTTCTCATACTCTTAGTCAACGATTATAATCTTAACAGTTTAACATTTGCAATAACAGAACTTATTATTCGAAATCGTTGTAAAAAAGGCCATCTAAAAGAAGAAATGGGTGTAAATATGCACGTTTTTTCATCCAATTAGTAATTGTTCCCTCAACTTCATAATAAAAATGATTTTAAAAATTTTATGCGTTCGCACAAATTTTTAATTATTGCCCCGATTATGGTTTACAACACTTAAATGTTGTGTTGTTTCGCCTACAACACAAGATTAATTTATTTTTTGATTATGGTTTACAACATCTAGGTGTTGTTTATGTCACAGTGTTGCATTTCATTTGCCAAAAACTGTTAAAGAAAGATTAAAGAAGCGTATATTTTGTTAGAAATATATAAAAGAACAACAAAAACAAACACACACAATCGGCACGTATCCGGAAAAGCATTCGAGACAGTTCAAATCCATTGGAATTACCATATATAGAATAAGAATGTATAATTTTTATAAAATCAAAAGTTATTGCAATGTCTTAATTACGATAACATACATTATAGTTTTATAAAAATTTTCCGCATAAACAAAGATGTTTTTTTTTTTTTTTGATACAAAAAAAGCACTTTTCTAAAAACTAACTCTTTGCCATATTTTAATATTTCTAATTGACTGTCCCAAGCCATTTAATTGTTCAGTAAAATGATCCCATTTCTCCTTGAGCTGTATTTTATTATATCCTAATGGCAGCTTGCCTCGGCCAATATCTGGATTAATTTTCATCAGCTCAACCAGCTTTGCCATTTGTTTTTTATTTGCAATTTATTTTATTATTTTATATTTATTTATTTTATTTTTTACAGTTCTGTATGTCTTGCAAAACAAATTTTATATGCATACTTAAATTTTTTTAATCTATTTTCGATTTTCAACTTGTAATGTTAATAAAACACCACCTAATGAGCTGTTGTAGATTTTTGACAGTGCGAACAACACATACTTACAACAGTTGTAAACCATAATCGCATTTAAAAAAATTCAACAACAATAAAGTAACAATTGTTGTAAACCATAAACCAGTAAAATATCAGACATCAAAATTAATCTAAAATCCACTCACACAAAAATTTATTAATATATTATTAATATTAATAATTAAAAATAATTATTCAAATTCATACTGCCAACTTCTATTAGTTTTGTTTTATCGAAAGCACATATGAACAAACAAAAATAAAAATTTATCTATCGTTTTTTCTCGGAAATCTAATATCTTTTTTAATATTCACACATCTTACAAAGCACTTGAATTTTAATTCAAATCGACCAATAATAGTGCCTATTGTTTTTTTTTCTATTTATAATATTCATATTTTCGATTAGACTTTATTATTGTTGATTTTGAAATTGAGTCGTGCGTGTTTTATTATTTCAATTGTGAAAACAATAGATCTACAATAAGAGTGAGTTATAAATAAAAAGTTGTTCACGTTTCCATTAATAATATGCAGCACGACCATATTTATATTTCATTTGAAATAATTAATTAAATGGGGTCAAACATGCAAAAAAAGTTTAAATTGTTTATTTTAAATTTGTTTATTTTCTAACATGCGTATGAGCATCATTTAATTGCGTAAAAATTTATATGACGTATACGCAGTGGTATACTCGTATTTCTTTAGCAAAGTACAAGGTGGCGCAAGAGTAATTTCATAATTTAAATTGGTTGCCATTTTTGCAGATGGCGCAAATGTCACTGGGCTTTAAAATTTATGATGCAGATATATAGAGATTAAGTTGTCAACCAAACATGGAGAGAAATATGTCTCAAGAACTTTGAATTATTGTTACCGCTTATTTGACAAGTTTTCAGTCTGGTGTTTTAACGCAGCATCGTTATGAGAAAAACGATATTCCAAGTGATCGATCGCCTCGTGTCAGCTGGATCCATTACAGATGTCGCAAGAAGTTGTCGGTTTGATATTGCTCGTTCGACTGATAATATTGCTGCTGTTGCCGACGATGTAAAGGTGGAAGTACATAACACGCGTTACACGCGTGCGCGCGTTGACACACTTGTCTCGAACATATGTTCTTAGTTGAGTTTGTTTGTGAGAGGCATAACAGTTAGACGTGTTTTGCTTGATCAAATAATTTGCATAAAATTTTGTGTAAAAAATGGAATTACGACTGCTCAAAAGCACTTGAAATATTGAGGGTGGCATAAGCTGAATGTACTCTGAGTCAGAAAAATGTTTACAATTGGTACAACCTTGTCAAATAAGGTCGAGAAGATGTGAATGACGACGCTCGTCCTGGAAGCTCCATCACATCAAATACCGATGAAAATGTTGAGAAACAGGAGGAAAATTGTTGTGGGGAACTGTTAAATCTCTATTAGAGAAGTTGCGGAGGTTGGCTCATTCCATACGGAATTAAGAAAAACAGTTATGGATTTTGCGTCACAATAATTCACTTGCTTACTCATCATTGCTTGTTCGTAATTTGTTGGATGAAAACAATAATATAATCAAGACTCAGCCACCGTATTCACCTGATTTGTCCCCCTGCGACTTTTTCATGTTCCCAAAATTCAAGAGACCTATTAAAGGACGGCATTTTGCGACGATTGAGGAGAGAGCTCAAGGCCATACCAAAAGGTGAATATCAGAACTGCTTCGAGGATTGGAAAAAAAACGCTGGCACAAATATATTATATCTAAGGGGGAAGCAATACTTTGTAGGGGACAAAATAGAAATTGATGCATAAATAAATATTTTTTGAGAAGAATTAAAATTCACCTTTTCTATTGAATAGACCATGTATATGGAATTATCTCCCGGTAAGTCTTTTGTATCACTTTCAGCTTGATAAAGTTCAAGTGGAATGTGCTCAGACACTACACATTCCATTCTCCTTTCCATAAATGGTTTTCGTAATTCCAGCAAAATGCAAAGAAGGAGTATTATTTTAAAAAAATGATCCATCAGGTGTGCAAATTAGACCGTGAACTATAGGCGCAATATGCCGTATAACACAAACTAAAAACGACGGAAGTTTCGAAGTGGCTTTAGAAGACACTAGGAATAAATCGCTGGATTTGTTGCAAGATGTGAATACAGTCGTACGGTTTTTTCATGAAATTAATGACATGAAAACGATGGTGTTAGAAAAGAAGATAAGAATATCCAGGGTATTTTTATAAATGCTTTTGTTCCTGTTGATTCACTATTACTCAAACGGCAAATAAAACAATTTTGTGCAATAATTTTTCTTAAAAAGATAATGTGGTGATATAAATCTAATATTAGAATAAAATTTTATTTATTTCCTTTTTTGATCACACTTGTGTAAAATTTAATCTGTCCGTATTTATTTAAGATTACATTACGTATTGTTAGTATAATCCTTGAAATGTGTGCCTTCTCTCTTTCTACCAGTTTTAATTTATTTACTTATTTTTTGCTCTTCCTTTACTTATTGTGATGTCCTGTTGTTATTATTTTATTTCTATTATTGTTGCTGCTGCTGTTAATATTGTTGACGTATGTATTTTTTTAACACATTCTTTAGCAAAACATAAAATAAATTTAATACACGGCAATAAAATAAAACAATACAATTATTTCTAGATTACATCTCATTTCATGTAACTATAAATACCGCAGTAGGACATGATTTATAATACAATATGTTTTATAGAAATGAAATGATTTTTTATTTAATCTGACGTGCATTGGAATTATTTTCTCATTTTTTAAATAAAAATCTTAAATATAATGCTCGTAAAAGAAATCGAAGGAAGATGGCTCTCAAGCTACTTCATCTTTCTATTACTATTAGAAATCTTGAGTATGAGAAAAAATAAAATGAAATGAAAAATGTCTTCGAATTGTGTACCAACTTAATTATTAATATTATTTATACTCTATATACATATTTAAATACCCTTTAACCGCATATGGCATGGTATGTGGCAAAAATAAACACAATAAACATGTGGATTTTAAATTATTTATCCTATTGCCAAATGAGGCAAGCAAAAGTCCTAGGGAAAAGCCGCGGCCGGCCGCGGCCTTAACAAAAAATCTTAATAATACAATCAGTTTGATTAGCGGAGGAGCCTAAAAATCTTTTACACCACATTATTTCGCAATTAAAGATCAAAATGAATTGCTTTTGATTTTTTGCAAAAAATAAATTTATACAAAAACTTTCTTTAAATTGACTTTGTTTTAAATTGAACCAGCTTTATTTTAGTGGGTTAATAATCAAATGCAGAAAAAGTTTGCATTTAATCAGGTACAAAATATAAACAACTGGTATTTCTGAAGCGCTGACCGTTCACATTGAGAATGGCAATGCCAAACAAAAAAATATAGTTTCAGCATCTTCTGTAGTGATCATCTTTAAGTTTCTCGTATTCGGCTATGATTCAGAGTGTCCCTCCTTAATTTCTCAATTTCAAAATATGTGCCCCTTTTTGTTAACAATGCAAAGATTTTTAAGTTATTTTCAAATAATTTTCAAGCGATTGTCGTTTGAGAAGAGGTTAATTTCAAATCATACTCAATTTTAAATAAAACGTGCAGGTTTGCTGGGTTATAACGTTCATGTTCTTTAAAAAAATCACTATATGCTCGTCCCAGCACAACAAAGATTAATTAAAGGAAATAGTTTCGTAGCTTTAGTTAAGCTGTAATTACTACAAATTACTTCTTCCAAAATTACAACTTTCTAACAACTGATTGTGGTAAAAAGGACCAAAAAACAAAAAAAAAACTCCTTAAATGGGGATATAGCTGTCTGAATGACCTTAAAAAATGTTTAACATAAATTCTATTATCAGTCTTCTAATACACCAAAGCTGAATATTCATCTTGTAGGCCAGACTCAAGATGTGTTTAAGGGTTAATTTCTCACTTATTCACAATTCGTGCAAAGATTATGCCAAGAAAAGTGGATTTTAGAGGAAAAGTTTGTATGAGCAAAATGCAAGCATAGGGAAAAATGATGTAAATATTATATTTCCCAGTAATAAAAAAGATTTAAAAGAAGACACTAAGATATTTTAACCTTTTAACTCTAAGCGGCATGGGTCTATTTTCGCCCCCTGTTTTACTATTTTCTGAAAACGGGCAAAAAAACTCTCCTTGAATAGGGATATAGCTGGCTGAATGTCCTTATAAAAATATTTAACATAAATTCTACTATCAGTCTTCCAATACAAAAACTCAAATTGAAGGCCAGAGATGAGTTAAAACTCAAGATGTGTTTAAAGCTTTTAAAAAAGTCACTAAAGATCCATAAATTGTGATCCGGAAGTATTGAAAATTAGGACATTTTGCAAGGATTTTAACATAGGTTCGACGATACAAGATGTTCTGGTTTCTTTTTTAGATCCAGTTCAAGATTTTAAAGAAAAACGATATTTTGGAAGTACTTTAAATGATATTCGTACCACCCCATATTTTACATTTACTGTATATGAATTTCTGAACCCAAACTGGGGAATAATATTTCATCAAGTCCTGCTTGACCTGAACCACTTGAGCATATAAAGCACTAAATTAATATATACAGACAGCAACTGTGAGAGTTAAAACTTTGAGGACATAGTTAAAAAGGCCTTCCTAAGAAGTCATGAGAATGCAGAGATTTTGATGTAGAAAAATAATAATTTTGCCCATTTCCAAATTATTACATTACGAAATTCTCTCTTATCCTTAACTAAATTACAACATTCTATTTACTCCTCATTATTTTTAGTATTTTTTCTCATAAGTTTCATATTTCATAAGGAACTAGCGGACCAGGCGAACTTCGCCTCGCCCCAATTTTAAGCCTTCAGACAAACTTTCTATTTTTTTTAATTTGAAAAGCCATTAAGGAATAATTTCAAACAAAATTTCATACAAAAACTCGATTTTCAATTTTTCCAATTTTCCGACTTTTCCGGAGGAATTTTCCAAAATTTTCTTTCATAAAAACCTTCTCCTCGAAAATACGAACAACTGACAAAAAGTTTTACAGAAATCGGGTAAGCCGTTCTCATTTTATGAATTATTGGATTTTGCCACGCCCCTCCGCCCACAGACCGAAAATAAAAAATCGGACTTCACAGTGTCACCCGCCCGAGTATTCTGAAGGTTCCCTGAAAATTTCGTCAAAATCGGCGCAGCCGTTTTGGAGCCATTACGTTACATACATACATACATACATACATACATACATACATACATACATACATACATACATACATACATATATACATACATACACACATCCTATTTTATATATATAGATAAGAAATAGAAGTAGAAAAGGGATACAAACTTGGCAATAGTCACAGTTCGTGGAAGTCATATACCGTTTTCTTGTAAAAAAAGTACTTTTTTTTTAAATATAATCAACATTTTCTCAACTTCCTAGGAAGTCAAAAATATGCTTTAATGGATCCCAAAGTATCCATGTAATGAGTAAGTCATTCCTTTAGAACAACTTCCATTTCTTTCACTAGGATTATTAATAAATTTATAACGTTTTTTTTTTCGTCTAAGTCGAATTCTATATTGATATAAATATTTATATAATTTCTGGTATAGAAAAGTTTTACAATATTTCCTTTAGTAATTCAATGTGTAAAAAGAAGAGGTCTTCAACTCTTCTAAAATAAAGGCCTGATAGATGTAAACTCCCAAGACGCCGATACATTCATTTGCTACCAGAATCAGTCTTTTTCGTTGCAAGTTGTAATTTATTTTCAATTTCATGATATAAATACTTATTACAACCTCATATTCAATTGTAAATAGTAATAATAAATTAAAAAAAAAAAATTAACGAAATCTAAGAACTTTTTCCTGACATATTATTAATCTAAAAACATTAACAGAAATAAATGTTAAAAAAATATTCTTTTGTGGATACAGATCCCTTTGAAATGATTAATGGCTCTCAAATTCGTAAGAAAATTCACTTACATTGAAGGTTTCAGCACAATAATAATTTCAAAAATATCCCAGTAATTGTTACCCACACAATAAAATTTATGTGGTCTTTGTACACGAAACTTTTAATAGACCACCGCAGTGATAAAAGCTTTTCTTTAGAATACAAAGAAGACCCCCACCCCCATATGACATCCAGAAATGTCTAATGAAGGGCATATGAAATACATTTTTTATTTATTATTTTATTTATATTAAAACGATGACCGAAATTGCAATTAAGCTTGAAATATTTTTTACGCAAATCATCTCGTCAAAAAAAAATTTGATTATAAATTTTATCAACGCACTGTGGTACATTTAGCGATAAGATGGCCAAAAGCTAATTTATTATGGTCATTAGAAAACTTAAATACTTAAAAACCTCAATTTAAATTAAGTGTGGAAAATATTATTTTATTACATGGCCGTTGTTGCAGGAAATAGAGAAAATATAAGGCTTTAAATTTATAAGTATAATATTGTTCAACATCGAAGCCTCATAGATGGAGCGATGAATGAATTTTTAAATGAAAAGAGAAAATATTTGAGCATGTGATAATAAAATTGCCCGTAATGGTCTCAAATATATAATTTAAAAAAAAAACGACTAAAAATACGTTAATAAAAATATATACCTAAAGAATATTTGTTTTACATTGGTATGGCTCCCAAGACTCTAGACGAGATGGGAAACCAGCAAACATCTGGAGACGCCAAGTTGAAAAGGAACTTCAACAGAATGGTGTATCCTGGAAGAGAGATGAGGGATCGTGCTGCTGATAGATCCAAATGGAGAGCATTTTTAATGGCCTTAAGTTGGCATCTTTTACCAAAAGCTCTATTGCACCCAGAGAAAGCGTACAAAGACTTCATTTGGTATGTCCTCCACATTGTGTTTCCACAAGGATTATGCCGACGCGAGAATACATACTCTCCTTTTGATAACATCACCGACGTAACAATTGTAAATTTAAGCAGAATCTTTAAATTCGTAGGCATGAGCTAATGGTTTCGAAAAAGTTTATTAAAATTCAAAAGGACAACTTAATGGTCCACTAGGTTAAAAAATCACCACAAATATATTTATTTATTTACATTAATGCTATAAATTTAAAAATCTTTTTTTTACGTTTCGTATTTGTATTCTAATGTGATTAAGGTTTAGACTTCCTCAAATCGATGCTGTGTTTATGTAAAACAAATGACTATTTGTATAAAAGGCAAAAATTCGTACAAAATGTCTCACTGTTTAACGTACTCTGCTTACGTTTTTTTTTCAATATTAAAAAAATTATGTACATACATACATATGTACATCTCCATTCAGGGGCGATGTGATAAATCAGACCAAAGTAGAAAATTCATGATGATATGTACCCGTATGTTATGACGACATTAAAAAGGATGCAGTAAAATGTTTCATTGAATAAAATATAAATTTGATGTCTTATTTTTATGCGAATCATCGGTTACTTTTCTCCATACTTTATATTCTCCTTTCACAGCCATTTTTGTAATTTATTATTATTTTACAGATGTCAAGGCTATTTATTACAATATTTGATTTCGCCATTTTATAACAAACGTGTCCATTGTTTGCAGGAAATAGAAATGGATTACAAAGCAAATTGCATAAATGCTTTATTATATTCATACGAATGCATGTCTATCTGTGTGTGTGTTTGTGTGCAGGAAAATTAAATAATGTTTTTTATTCCTTGTTTCAATTTGTTGCTTTATATTGATTTATGGGTTCAACTACATGTTTTTAATATTAAAACAAAAACTTGAACGAATTTTTCCTAAATGCTTTTCTAAAATTTAATGTCAATCAATTTCAATAGGTTGCTTATATAGTCAAATATGTTGGTAGTAAAACAAATGAGTAGAGTAAAATTTTTTATAACAAATAAATTAAATTTAAAAATAAAATATGAACTACAAATCTCTCAAAATCCTAACAAACTCTTCAATCCCTAAACCAAAATATTTTATCATCATTTCTTAGACGTATAATGATGTCCCAGCAAAAAAAAAACAGTTATATATATATATATATATATATATATATATATATATATATATATATATATATATATATATATAGTATATATATATATATATATATATATATATATATATATATATATATATATAGGTATAGAAGTCAATAATATCCGAAACTTGTGATCCGGGAGTAGTGAAAATTCGGAACTTTTTCAATGATTTTAACATAGGATTGTCCTTGCAAGTATTTTATTTTTTGCATCTGAAGACATGTTCAAGATGTTGTGAATAACCGATTTTTTGAAAGCAATGCAAATGTTATTCGTTCCACACCATATTCTACATAGAAGATGTATATGAAAATCGCCCTTAGTATAATTCATTAAATTTTTTTACAGATTTGTTTATTGATATATTTGTTCACTGGACTTGAATTTGAACTTGGGAATATTATTTCATTATGAAACATGTCGATGCGTTTACGAGTACCATCTTAGACATATAAGCACATAAGTTAATATATAAAGGGTTAATTTTTAGCAACTTTCGCTTTAACAACAGCTGTTTTCGTGTAACATGTTACTGTTAGACATATTCAGTTTGGTCGATAATTTTACCATGAATCGACTTATAAACGAACAGCGCTTGCAGATTATTGAATTTTGTTATCAAAACTCATGCTCCCTTAATAAAGTGCATCATCCATTATTTTCTCGGAAAATTGTGGTCAGCGGTGAAGCTCATTTCTGGTTGAATGAGCAGTGTTGCATCCCGACAAATACACTGTTTGGTGTGGATTATACGCCGGTGGCACCATTGGACGGTCCTTTTTGAAATACGTCGAAGGCAGGAACGCAGGAACTGGAGTTCGGTAACATGTGGTGCCACATGCAACACAGCACGCGAAACAATGGCCCAATTGAGAGACAAGTTCAGTAAACAGTTTTTTTCACGTTTAGGACCGGTCGAAAAGATCGTGCGATTTAACGCCGTTAGACCATTTTTTGTGGAGCTATGTTAGGGGACAAGTCCGCAACGGTTCACGCACTGGAAAGCAATATTGAAGAATTTATTGGTGAGATACCAGCCGATATATTGGAGAGAATATGCCAAAATTGGATCCAGCGTATGAACCATTTGAGGCGTAGCCACGGTCAACACATACATGAAATCATTTTTAAACATTGAATCATATATATATATAAATATATATATATATATATATATATATATATATATATATATATATATATATATATATATATATATATATATATATATATATATATATATATATATATATATATATATATATATATATATATATATATATCGTTCTATCGACTTAAATATAGATTTTATATATTTCTTTAAATTTTATTTGTTTTTTTTTATAAAAGCTGAAAGCTCTTAAAAAATTACCCTTAATATAGACCCTTAAATAAGACTCTTACGGGATAGCTTCCTTAGAAGTCGTGAAAATACAAAAATTTTGATGCAGAAAAACGCTAATTTAGCTCATTTCGAAAGGAATGACTTCCAAGGATCGAATTAAAAAAAATCATTTAAATCAGTCCAGCCGTTTTGGCTAGAATTAATGTTGACCGCGAAAATGGTAAAATTAACTATAGTGCATTAGTTTAACAAATTAAAATAATTTTGTTGTTTTGCAACTAAATAATGGAATGGATTTGAAAAATCAATTTATGAAAGCGAATCACTTACATGGTTACGGATCTAAGCTCTACTCTGCGATTGCTTTTATTCACAATAACTAATTATTGTATTATTCCGCAAACAAATCGATTTTGTTTATTTTATAAATTTAATAGAAAAGAACTTTTTTGTTGAAGTCTGTAGCAGGCAGCAATTCTTTTTTGGATAAAAGTAAATTGATTGGCTGCAATGACGTAAAATAGCACACAAAAAATTTAATAAAAAAAGCACCTGAACGTAGTTACAACATAAATCTTTAACTACTTTTTATTTAAAAATACTAAAAATGTATACAGAGAAAGAAAAGCATTTACAATTGAAATCAAAATCGAAAATTCGTTTCAATTCGTTTCTAGCCCAGAATATACCCAGAGTATAATAAATAAAAAGGATCAGCAATACTAACATTTACCTACATATTTATGTATACATATATGCTCGTATATGCAAAACATATACATTTACTATTGTCAAGAGTGTGTTTGTGTGTGTTCTGCAAACAGAACGGATACGAGCATAGTTCAGCTGGGTTCCACAAACGTTGTTGTAAGACAAAGAAAAAAGTACTTTGCAATTGTTTTCAACTTTTCTGACCGTGATTTTTCATAAGTCCGAGAAAATATTTTTGATATTGTTGATAAAATGTTCTGTGAACTAAAAAACTTCAGAATACAAGACAAGACAATTAATGTTATTACATCGCCGCAGTACGCAAAAATGTGGAGGAGAACACGAGGATTTGATTGCCTAGTTCTGCAGACTTCAATTTGTTGAAATTTATGGTAGCGTATTGGGCCTAGACAAAGTCCCGCTGATCCAGAAGGCCAAAATTACTGACCATAGACAGCACCATTTGTCCGGCTGCGTTTCAGAACGTTGTGAAAGTAAGTAGCGGAAAATCTTCGCATATGGAAAAAAGCAAGAGTTTCAGGAGGAGTATTTAGTGGAAATTTTTTGGCAGCGCAATCAGTGATCCCAACTTCTTCAAAAACGAAGTATATGGGTGTCTCTGTCAATGATTTATATTACAGATTAGTGAGGGGCGCACGGTTTCAATAAGACGGCGCGCCGCGGGTCTAAGTGCCATAAAGCAAATACCACAACAAAAAATTGTAAAAGTATGTTTTATATCTTGGGAATGGGACACCCTACAAGTCTGCACTACTAGGAACATTAAATTTACTCTCTTTCTCTCACTCTCTCTCTCTCTCTCTCTCTCAAAAATAGAGACATCAAACTATATATAAAAAAAGCGTTCGGAACGTTCAGAACGAATGGGTGATTTCACCTTAAATGCTTTTCTTCGTTATGTTTTTGTTGAAATTTTTTGGCATATCGAGTCATTAATGAAAAGTTCATATATGTACTGTATATCTTTTTTGGTCTGCTCTGTCAGTACCTGGTTTTTTCTTGTGTTTACAGTGTGACTTCAACGATGGCATGTTTCATACGCAATGACCTACACAAAAAAAGTTCGTTCGGATCATGCTTTTTGAAAAAAAGATGTTGTGGTTTATATACATTCGCCTATCCCTGGTGTCATTAAAGACTGTTGAGGGAATCACTGCCACAGAGAAATCAATTGAAGTATGTATAAAAAACATTATGGACACATGGCATGGTGTTGTCAATTTATACTGTAGACGTTCAAATAAATATCAATCGCAGACTCCTCCTTTTTCGAGTCTGCTTATTCTCTTGTTTGTTTGTTTGTTTCTTTATTTAGTCTTTGTTTCTTTATTTAGTCTTTTCAAGTAGAAAAAGGATTATAATTCAATTTTAAGGGAGTGCATGGAAGAAAAATTCCAACTTTAGTTTTGGTCACTGAAATATATCAACTGCTGGACGAGATCATAGGACTGTAATAGTTTTTGTATGGATTAAATGTTTAATACATTTTTCACCGACTATTCATCAATTTTTAACAAAATAACATGCCACAAGCTTCACAAAATATTTACCAATGACCTTGTCTACAGAAGAAACAATATTTTCTGGGCACAATTTCCTTCTCTCAACAACCATTTTGTTTTATTTGTATAAGGACATGATACATACTCAAACAGAGCTGGAAAAATACATAATATTGTAAAATTAATGCTACCGCATCAATAATAATACATAATGGAGATATTCAGAGCTTTTGAGAAAAATTTTTTTACTTGTGTTACTTAAAAGCTGACACCGGAGCTAGATCCTTTTATACTGTTTTTTTAAAGGGTTATCTTATCAGAAAGTACCCAATAAAAAGTCAGGAATTTGTTGAAGTTATGATCTGACTCGTTCACTCTATCTTTCAAGACTTTCAAAACCGTCAGGAAAATACGAAAAATTATGATCCGGAAACAAAGTCAATTTAGATCATTTCAATGGATTTTAACACACGTTTGAATAATTGTCAATTAAAAATAGTTCCGGGAAAAGCGCCGACTTCAATACAAAGAATCAATCGAACAGATTACAAAACCGAAGAAACTGTGGGTAAGTTTAAAACCCGATGTAATCCCTTTATAGTTGATATTTTACTACAAGGAAAAATTGAAACACCTTCTTAAATAAGAAAAATTTTGCAAATAAGCCCATAAATGGAGGAGCTTTGTTATGAGCATCATTCCGATCGGCCACTTAGTTCATCCGAGTTCCAGTTAAATTTCAGTGAATCCAAACTCCAAGCTAAACTTTTAATTAAAAAAATTTTTCAAAATGGGTACATAAATGGGTCAGTTATGCGACAGTCCATTATTTCAGGGGGGCAATTAGACCAAATGATTTTCGAAAGAAAAAAATAATGGCGATAATAAATATTTCGGGCGGGCAAAATATAAGCAAACACTTGCAAAAAATGCTCTACAATTTGCTATCAAGTGTTCCATCGACTCCTCATCTTCACCGCAAAATCTGCAGAGTTCCGTGTCAGATAAGCCCATTCTGTATATATGGGCTTTACAGCTGTAATGGCCTGTGAGCGGCCCTACCAGCGTCCGTAGGCTTTTCCTGTCCAGTCTTAGAGCCCGATCCGCTCTCCCAGCGTCAAAGCGTAGGAATTTCTTGGAGTGACGTAATCCATTGATGTCATTCCAATGTTGTGCAATCCTGGACGATGTCCATTTCGAAATCTCCCTCTTAAGGAGACTTGTTGAACCCAAAAGAAGGGGTGGGTCCAATGAAGTTCCCCTCAGCCCCTCCTCTCGCACAGATGTCCGCTATCTCATTCCCAGCATGCCCCTGATGCCCTGGTACCTATAGAGTAATCTGATTATGAGTCGCCAGGTCATTGAGCCTTTTGTGGCATTCCAGTAATAATCTCGACATGTACGTACAGCCTCTCAGGGCCTTAAGAACCGATTGGCTGTCCGAGAATATTTTAACCCGTATTCCCCTGTGTCCTCTCTCGGATAGGATCCCCACAGTTTCTAGTATCGCGTAAATTTTTTTTTATTTAAAAACCGGTTAAAATAACATTAGAAACTTCAAATAATAGTTACAATATACGATTGCATATTATTTACTTAAGAAATGCAACACTGTATTATTTAAAATATAAAAAAACTATTTTAATTTACGAGTATATTGATCTCTGGGCCTTACTTCCTGTAATCAGTTTATTTATAGCCACTTTTTTTATGCAAAATGAAGCAAAAAAGTCAAAGATACCACATACTCATCCTGCGAAAAACATAGAAGAGGACATATGCATGCGAGACGGAAGCTCTTGCAGGAAATCGAACGAGAGCAAGCAAAATATATACACACGCATAAAAGTATATAAATAGAATACATACATATAAAGCAAATAAGAAAGAAAGTGTGACCTTTATTTAATATTACAAACCTTCTAGTGCAAAATTACGGACACAACACAAGCTCATCATATTGTAGCAATAATGCTTTGCCACGCAATTAGAAAATTTTTCTTTTTAAATTTTAAAGTTTTTTCTTATTCTCTATTAAACTAATCTAACTTTAAGGACTAGAGTGAGAGACAAATATATATAAAATAGTTGCATGCATTTCAGTTGAGCTGCACATACAATAAATTGTGAACCAAATGAACTCAATTTTTCTTTATAGGCTCGGTCGGGTTCAGATCTCGGTGTTTCATAAATTTGAAACTTGCACATGTTACCACACACATCTGCACATGAGTTTACGACTTAAGGTTTTGTTCACACATCTTTACTATTTAAACTAAGAGTTTACTGGAAAAAGAATACGAGAAGTTTTTATTCTTCATCACTTACATTTTTTTTTTTTGTTATGAACGAAGTTTGTATACCATGCCAAAGCTTCCTCTACTTATTCCTATATTTTTTCATATATTATTTTTCCATTAGAATGTCTCTTATTGACTAATTTTTTTTAGTGCCAGATAAGAGTATGAGGTAAATGTTATTATTGTTGCACGGTTCTGTTATTAAATATTCATTAAATTCCAACTCAGTATTTGTATTTATACCAGTCCCTGCATTCTATTGAACTGTTGCATTCATAGTAAATCAAATGAACATAATTTGTCCTGTCAGTTCTAATCATGGAACAATCCAGTATAAAAAAAGAACTTCCACAAAGTGTGACCCGGAAGTAATGAAAATTCGAATCTTTTCCAATGATTTTAAGGCAGGCTTGTCATTGCAAGATGTTCACTTTTTAGGATTGTATTAACTGGATTTAAAGCCATGTTCAAGACATTATGGAAAAACGATTTCCTAGAAGTAGTTTAAAAATGGTATTCGCCGCACTGTATATTATATGCATTATAACGTATACGAAGACCATCGTACATAATTTTTTTATTCACAAAATTTTATTTTTCAACTGATATTTTGGTCGACCGGATTCTGACATGCACATACTACATACATAATCGTGATATATTTAACACTAGATTGCCTAAGGCAGTCACTTTGACTGCTTTTCAATTTCAATTAGAAAAACAATTGTGTATAGAATGACACAGCTTCTTAGAATTTTGTGACTTTTTGTACAACATATAAATGCGTTTATTAATCATTGTAGTTGCCTCCTCCCCTGTTATACCTGTATTTCCCAAAAGCAGTCATTTTGACTACTTGGAAAATTTTAAATAATAATCAAATGACTTATTGTTGCATTGAGTAAATTTTGTATATGACCAGATCAGCTTCCAATTCGCATTACAGTTTATATATTTTTTGATAACCGTCACTTGTGACTTGTTATTCGAATCTTTATGCCAAGCCTGCACAACAGAAGCAACAATAAGTTAATATACAGGGTGGCGGAAATGTGATGCCATATATTGATAGTGTCAAAACAACAGACGGAAAATTTCTCAAATAAGCAGTACCAATAATTGCACGTTCCAAAGCTTGTTGACACAACTAATTCTCTATATATCTACATAACAATTGTCAAAGTACATTTGGCGCCATCTACATAAATGGCAGCCATTTTAAATTATGACATTATTTCTACACCTCCATATATATAGTATCCAGAGTTGCTGCGAAAGAAAATAGAGGAGACTCAGTAAAAAGAGCTTCTAAAAAATTCAGAGATTTTCGTGCAGAAAAAGTACGATTTTAGTACATTTCCAAATGACTATATCAAGGGTTTTATTTGAAATAATTATCCCTTTTAATGCTTTCAACTGAATTATGAGGTAAATTAAAAAGAGTATATTACTGGCTTTTCTTTTTTTTTAATTAAATAGTTTAGACAGATTAAAAACTTGCTAATAGCTATAGTTTTTTTTTCTAAAGGTGAAAGTAATGCATACTTAGAAATAAAAATTTAAAAAAGAAGAAAAAATATTTCTTTTGAACTTGGGCAATATTTTCTTAACTTTACTTCGTAAGAAGTCAAAAAATGCGTTAGTGGTTACTTTGGAAAGCCATGAAAATGTCGTTCCTCAAGATCAGTTTCCACTTTTCTTCACTGGGACACTAAAAATTAATAAACATCATTCTCTAATAGAATCTAATGAGATTTAATAAAATATTGAAATTTTTTTAATTTCTTTCGCCTGAAAGATCAGGCTAGTGGCAAGTTTTTCTTAAAATCAAACATATTTAATGAACGCATTATCTAGAAAAAAAAAACCCTGAAAAGAAGCCATCATTCATTTTAATTTGGATAAAAGAGCCATCAGAATTGCGAGGTATTCGATTTAAAACAAATCTATATTTATTTCCTTTCATTTTTTATGTGAAAATTGCTTTTTTTAATTTAATTTTCTTAACGTCCTTCACTGGAAAAAGCAACAAAATATGAAAGTGTGTGATACTTAACAAGGAGCTTATGTATGATACACTTAAAAACGTTAAAATATCTAAAGTATAATATTAAAAATGCCTTCCAATTTGCTAAAAATAAATTCTATTAAAAAATCGACAGTATACAAAACGCTGCTAGAACATCGTAACTCTAAAACACAATTTTTTTTAAGCTGAAAATGGTATTTATATAGAGTAAAAAATTTCATAAAAATATCGTGTACACCTCTTGAGAGTAGAATTTATTTTATTTTTCTATAAAGTTCTATGTAAATTTAGAACTCGTTGAAATTAATTTTCTGAAAAAGTAGTTTTTGAGTTATGACATCATTAGTTTTGATTTTGGTGATAATTTAGTGATTCGATTATCTTGGGCATCGTTATTTGAGACAGTTATCACACTTATACCTCTCTAACAGATCTCTTTTTGATAAATGCATACCTAATAAGGTAATCCTAAACTCAGGTGCAAGGGGTTCTACGCTTCCTAAGGCCCTCTATACAATGATCAACTGATTACCAGTGGTTCTACTGAAATGCTCAGTAAGATTACAGTAGTACGACCAACGACTGGTGGCGAAAATAATGCAAAACGTGCAATCTACCCAATTACGCTACACCGGCAAACTCGATATCTGAAGAGGATTACAGCGATGGAGGTCTATGGCACATATACAGACGAATCCAAGAAAGAGAAATGGCAACGGCGCCTTCTTTGAAGAACCAAGGGTGGAGTGCAATTGCACGCAGCAAAAGAGTATCATCCCACACGAAGAAGCCAGGCAAATATCATTCAATTTTATGATAATCTACCCGAATCCAGTGATAATCTAGCACTCTCAGCGCTTTCTTTTTTCGAAGAACTTAACTTATCTCTCATAGAAAACCCGAGATATTAGGAGTACCCCAAATTTATGGAGCTATCTATAACAGAACAGAGTTGGATATGGCATCTACTTTGAAGACCGAAATATCAGTGACAAAGAGGGCGGCTTGCAACTCGCATAGATATTGAAGGATATTCAATGTCTATATCAGAATATACGTAGATAATTAGCTCTCTTAGGGACCTCATGGGAATACCTGAGAGGGATGAAAACAAATTCAAATATCACCCTCATAACTCGGTTAACTAAATAAGTAATGATAAAGCCAAAAAGTACACACTACTTCCGGATTATAATATCAACGTGTTCTGCTATTCCTCTATTGGCCTGTGAACAACAAATAGAGGATTACTGACACAAACCAGTGACTAAGTTTCCAGAAAAGGCATTACAAAAATATCGTTACAGTGATCGTCGTACACTGCAAAGTTGTTAATAACGCCGGACTATTAGATCTTATGCCATACTACTTCTACAGAAAATGCCAAAGCGAAGAGAAAAAGGAGAACATTTTCAGCCCTCTGTGCCTCTGACTTTCACTAAACACGCATTGACAGATATACATACATAAGTTATGAATCCTTCCCCGCCTGCGCCGAAATAGCGACGGCAAACATCCGTGTGGGTTCGAGATTATATTGTGCCATTGCATTTGGAAAATTTCATAAATAAATTACAGGAAAACATTCCTTGAATCGTAATGCTTGCTACTCGTACGATATTATTTTACATTTTAATATGAGTAATTTTTTACCCTCCACTGCACTGAAATGAAATGTGCATTTGTCTACTTTGCTTTGGAGTATTTATGGCTTTCAAATTTTAATAAATGGCATCAATACGTACACTCGTATACATAATATTTGTATAAACATTTAAAGAATGCAAATATGCATGTATGTATATACATGCAACACGAGTAGTGGTAAAAAATGGGTCATCAGCTGGTTATTGGTTTGTTTAACAACTGTCATCACAAATGTCAAGAACAATATGTCAACTAATTGATGTTACACTTCCGTTGCACACAAAGATAAATCATTTTGAATGTGAATTCGTAAGGACAACCAGGAAAATGTTGACAAATTATGAATATGTTGCTAAAAGTAAAACTTATTGAAACATAACTGTGTTCATTAATGCAGTCATTTATAATAAACTGGCCCATGAAAGCTGTTAAACGATTGCTTTGAAATTCTTAAGATGCCATAAAATGTCTTCTATTAAAGTATTTAGAGTTGTTATGCCAAACACATTTTAGGAACTTTAGCACTAAGGCACTTGTTAGGACATAGTTTTCATTTAAATATTTTGATTCATTATTATTTGATGAAATCACAGATCTACATATGTATGTACTCGTATGTATGCATGTGTGTATGTACAACAAAACACTGTTTACCGCAATAGAGCGCAAGTGCAACTGGAGCTTTAGAGAGAGCAAATACGGGCATTAAATTATAACAAAAATGACAATAAAAATAATAAATATTTTATTTGCACAATATTGATGCCGCGTTTGCTTACAATCAACCACAAACGAAATGAGAGTGACTATTTCGCAAGAGCATTATGGACGAGTTTTCGCGCCGTGGACGAAATGTACAATACACCAGAGACTAACCAGCATTCAAAATAGTGGGTTTCTTGGGGTGAATCGGCACTAAAGAAAGCCAACATGTAAGCCCGTGGGACATACGAGAATTTAGCCCCAAGTGACTATTTCTTGATTCCAAACCTGAAGAAATGGATCGGCGTAAAGAGATTTGACTCATCTCACAAACAAATACTTATTCGATGACCTCGACAAATCGTATTTTTGGAAGGGATAAAAACAATTAGAGTAACTTTGGAAAAGTGTAAGAGCTCAAAGGTGACTATGTTGGAAAATAATGCCAAAAACCTATATTTCATTCCAAATTTCACGCTCTCGTATATTTTAAATAAAGCAAACTCATAGCAGTTAGAATTGAAACCGCAGTAGATAACTTTTTTCTAAATTTTTTGTTAAATTTGTTTGATTTGTTTTGATTATTTGCTTATTTATTTTGACTACCTTTGCTTTTGAATTGTATTTTGCTGTTTTTTAACGTTCTCCAACGAGAGGATTGAATCTGTTTAACTGATGACTTCACCTGGTACGGGTATGCATTCGTCTTGATTTAGATAAAGAAATTGTATCATTACAAGTAGAATTGCTTCCAATTTAAATTAAAAAGTAGTAAAATTGACTTCTTCGGGCGAGTGTTAATACTCAATTTTAATAATCGTAATCTTTTGAGACCATAAAAACAAGATTAAATGAAAGAGAAGAAGAAAATAACAGCAATTGATTTGAAAAGTACTTGCCGCTGATAAAGTTCCGTTTCGAATTTCCCGTTATAAACGTACATTCATGCGTACGTATCTAAAAATTGATTTCAAATCAAAATTCTTTATTACACCCGGACTCCCTTTTATTACTTATTCAAGATGTCGCGTGGCTGGGGGAATAAATGGGGAATGTAGCAAGAAGAATTTAAAGAATTATTGATTTGCAACATTTGTCAGTGACAAGGTTTTTTCTTTCGTTATTTTTTTCACAATTTATTTCAGTTTTCCCCATAAAATGCCGATAATTTATGTTTGCGTGAGTAACAAGGGTTTGATTGAAGTGGCTGTGTAAATAAAACTGAATGAGCTTTGAATTTGTTTTGAAGCATTTCGTACTGAATTCCTAGGAGTCATACGAACAAAATGCACACATACAGACGCGCGCCTGCACGCACATAAGTACATATATTACCTTAAAAATTGAGCAAAGATGATAATGGTGACGGCAATGGTTTGAACAAAGATTTAATAAGACAAGGATTTTATAAAAGTTTATGGCATAAATTATTAAATAATATTGGGGTATTAAGTTATTGACCAGTACTTACAATAAAAATCCATTGAAAACTATGTGCTCGGTGAGTCTCCCTCTCCTATGGGTGATGCTATGTTGCTATCTGATGTTGAAAGTGGTCGACAGATTCCTAATTTGGTGACGCCTAGCGGCATGCCTTTAAGTATGGCTACTGCCTCGTCAAGATCTAGTCCCTGCAGTGAATGGTCACCTACACTGACTAAACGATCGCCAGGAAATATTTCGTTGGTGGTCTCGGCCGAACCTCCCCGTATTAGACCTCGTATTACTATAACACTGCCCTCAGGATCTAAGGGATCTTGATAGTCTAGTATCGAGAAACCAAAACCCTGTTCGGTCTTTTCAATTTCGACAATAGTTACATCGGAACTCCAAAGAGCCAGGCCAGATACATTTTCCAATGACTTCGAACGTTGTTGATCCGTCAGAGTGGCAGTGCTAGAGGTATACAAAGAACTTTCCGACTGGGCTTTGGTCATCAAGTTTTGTAAACTTTGATGACCGCCGGGCAGAAGACTTCTCGTTTCAAAGGCCTCGGGATTTTGGGAAGTATTTATAATAGACGGCGCCTTAGCACCTCGAACACATACCAGTTTGACATGTGAAGGCAGTTCTTTAAGAATTTTCACAACTTCGGTGTGCCTGAGACCTTGCAGTTTGTATTCATTAACTTGCAATAGTTCATCGCCGGGTTTTAAGATGCCCTGCCGCCCCACCGGTCCGTCTTCCAATATCGACCTTATATAATGATGGGGTCGTTTCTCAATGCCGCGCTCTACATCTACAGTGCCTTCTAGGCTGATTCCTAGACCTGAAAGTTTATTTATTTCTGCTACTATAATTTCACTTTCGGGAAACTCACTTTTCCAGGCAACCTTTAACGCTTCCACACTGGGGCAATAATGTTCAACTGGCGTACCAGAATTCGCCACCAAATCAGTACTAAGTTTCAGTGGTCCCACGGGTATCAGCTCGGTGTACTGTTTACCCACCAAATCTGAGAAATTGTCTATGGTGGGCGTTTTCGACCCTAGCGAACCATTGACGGGCTTATCTTTATTTGTAACAACTTCCACGGCATCGTAGGCATGAATAGCTGTGCCATTAGCTAAGGCAGCCGGCTTGGCTTCAGGTGTAGTTAAGGGTGTCTTGGAGTTTTCTGCTGGCGATACAATAATGTGATCACTTTTATCCAGCACATAAGACATTTGTGAGTCCACCGTTTCTCTCGAAGGCAAATCACCGAAATCCATGATAATAGCACCGCCATCAGTAGCTATGGAATCGCCATCAGACCTAGGTGGCAGCCACGATAATGTGGCTATTGACGGCGAGGGTGGTAGTGAAACCTGTGATTGTGAGTCCACGGATATTTTCAATTCCGTTAAGGCTACTTGTAAGTGCTCAAATTTACGTCCTCTAAGGAAACGTTCTAACGTTAAATGCACTTCTATATCAGTGTTACGCAATATCTCCACGGCCTGATGATTCGTCACACCACTTAGGGTCTTGCCATCCACCTTAACTATGCGATCATTTATTTGTATCTGGCCACTCATTTCAGCAGCACTACCTTCTATAATACTTTTTACAAATATGCCAGATAAATCTTCCTCTTCGCACACATAGCCCGCCACCGTTATACCCAGGCCATAGACATTTTTTCTTAGCTTAACTTCATACGTTTCGGTTTCGGGAGAATCCAAATAATTGGATGAATTTATTGAACAACAGTCCTCATTGTCATCGTTCGATAAGGTGCCAGTAGTTTGCGTAGTAGTTATACCAGCTATCACAGTCTCTATATGGTCCATTTGATGGGGTGTACTAATACTAGTTTTCATTATGGCTGCCGTTGTGGGAGGTTGAGGCAAAGGTGGTGATACTATGGAAAATGGTACTATATCCAAGTCTTTGGGATAGTTGCGCTGCGCAGCCGCCGACGTGGTCAATTCTTTGGGTATTGGAGGAAGTGGTAAATCTGCCAATTCGGTATCGGGTGTGGGAGGAAAATTGAGGTTTAACGTTATGGGGTGCTGTAAAGGGTCATGACTGGATGACTTTTTATGGTTAAGAGGGGAGTAATTTACAGATAATCCACTACCTCCACCACCAACATCACCACCGACGCAAATACCAGCCGCTGCCGCTGCCGCAGTCACCTCTACTGGATTGTTTGAATTATATAGATGCCTCGCCAATTCTTCTGGGTCGGAGAGGAGCTTAGTTGGAATAATTGGTGCATGACTAGCTAATTGATGTTGAAAGTCAGTGGTTGTTGTCTCCACCGGTCTTGCTACAATCAAACGAACCTGAGCTCCAGTCTGACGAAGAACCGTGGCAACCTGTTCCGAACTAAATCCACGTAAATTCACATCACCAATTTGCAGCACATGATCGCCGCACTGTAAACGTCCATCACGTTCCGCTACACCGCCGGGCGTTAGAGCCTTAATAACCACACCGGTACTACGGCCACCTACCAATATAAAACCCAAACCGTTGCCATCATTAATCAAGTCAATAACTTCTACCTGTGACCATTCGGTGCTTAATACCATATTGGCATAGAGCGGTTCCGGTTTGTGTAGGTGGGGATATTGTATTCGTTGTTGCAGTTGTCTTTTGGCGTGATATAGATGATGGTGATGTTTCTGATAGTGTTTTTGTTGTTGTTGTTTAATATGCTGCGGACATGTAGTAACATGACGTGTACAAACCAGGGAAGTTCTTGTTGAAGTCGTTTCAAATGTGGGAAATGATTTAGTGAAATTTTTCGTGACTAAATTTCGCGAAGCTAACTTATGATGTTGATGCAACTGATGATATTGCTGGTGTGTTTGATGATATTGATGTTGTTGTTTTTGTTGTTGTTGTTGTTGCTGCTGCTGCTGTTGTTGTATTTCTGTTGCTTGCCGTTGCTGTTGTTTTATTGTACGTCAAATATTTGCTTCCCTGGTTGCGTTTGTTGTATTTTCCGCGGTGTTTGTTGAATTTTCCACAACTTTCTGTTCCTCGTTTTCCGTTTCCTTCAGATTTTCACAATTATGTATGCCGCTATTATTACCGTTGTTATTATTGTTAGTTACATCTGTTGTTGTGTTTGTTGTCGCTATTGCTTGTAAATATTCAACAGACATAGTATTTTGTTATCGGCACGTTTCACGTTTCTTGTTTTATATTCGTTTCAAAATCGCGCTACATTGACACGCCCTTTAACATACAAGTTCATTATGTCGTTTAAACGGGAATACCGCAACTTTTTAGTTTCGTTTTACAAAAGAACATTTCGAGATTTTCTTTTCAAAGAGCTCTTTTTTCGAATGAACTCTTGACATTGCTTTTATTTAAGGGTTATATGTATATATATACGAGTACATATGTATGTAAAACCGCAGACACTTTAATCCCGTTGTTATTCACTTCGATCATGATTTTCTTCGCTTTTATTTATTTTTTTTTTAATTTTAACAAAAATCACGCTTTTTCTGTGGATTAAAAAAAATGCCATTAACATGTAAGAAACTCTACCAATTTTTTTAATTTTGTTTGCGAATGGCTGTTGCGGCAGTTATTTTTTTATAAAATTCTTGTGTTGTTTCTGGTTTTCTTACGATAATAATGTTACTTTTACACAAACATACATCCTGTCGTAGTTTATTTTCCCTTCAAACTTTTCCGTTGGCTTTATTACCACTAAACACTCTTTCACTCATACTCCTAGTTGTTCACACCCTCGTTCTCGTTCGCTCTTCCACTTTAATTCTCTTCTTATAAAGATTAGCATGTGTGTAATGGTTTATATGAGTTTTTATATCTTTAATGGCTGAGTATGTGCATTTGTATTTCGGAATTAAGCTTTATTATAAGCGAAAATGTGTTTTAAACACTAATTAGTTCTGTGACATGATTAAAGAATTTCATTATATTCTTTATCATCGTTATTTTTCTTTTAATTTTTGTGGCAACAACAAAGACGGCTTATAGGTAAGTAAATTTATGTGTCATTGGTAGCATTTTTTTCATTTACACCCCATTGAGATAAAATGATATTAATCTTGTTGTTGTCGCCGCTGATACATTATGATATTGATAATAGTCCCGCTGTAGCTTCAAAGTATCTTATTAGTTTTATTGTTTAACTGCTAAAAGTTTGTGAAAGCGTTTAGGTTTTTAGTTATTCTTCCCGTTGTCTGAATGCGATAAACTTAAGATATAATTAATATATTTATCTCCTGCTCCTTTCCTTTCGTCTATTTTGCCAGGCGAGTAGATTATTATGGCCAGCATGTTTTGCCAATTTTTTTTATCTCCCCTTCCAATAAGTTATGAAATTTATTTTCAAATATGTAATCTCTTCTAGGATAATGTTTGAACCAGCTGTTTAATATACGCCATATACATACTTACATATATATAAGATTTTGTTTTTTTTTTTTGGCAAATGAATGTATTCCAAAATCATAATGACAAGCTGTTTAACATTATGGCTCGTTAAATTCCTTTTATACCAACAAAACAAGCCAAGAATACTGGTGGGTGAAGTTTTTTTTGATATTATTAATTATATGTATGTATGTAAATTGCAAAATGATTTTGGCAAGTTATGTGTTTTGAAATCTTCAGTTAATTAAAAAAAGAAAAACCAGGCCATTATTATTATTATTATAATTTTTTTTTTTTTTGATATGTAAGTAAATATCAAAAATTTACCTTTGACCTCATAAAAATATATTGTACACATTTACATACATGCAACACAATGAAAAAATACAAAAGAATTCAAAGGGTGTGTATTTAAATATACACAACAATGGAAACGATTTTAAGCTTTCACCACTTTAATTAAAAAATTTCACATTCGGATTTAAAATATTGATTTAAGACATTTTATTTCGTTCACGGAATTTATTTTTTTTTACAATTAATATATTTCCTTTTATCATTTATTTCACTATATTACTTTTTAGAATACAAATTTTCCTTTTTTATTATTTTTTCTTTTCTTTTTAATACATTTTTAATACCACTCACTTAAATTTCCTTTAACTACGCGCGCTTTAAATTATAAAAAATTCTTTAATATTTTTAGTGCATTATTTTAACACAACTTTAAGTTGGCTCGATTATTACCGTGAACGTAACGCAAAAATCCCAACACCCGCACGTCACAAAGTCTCTTAACCGTTTAAATTTCTGGTTGGTCGTTTGAATTAATTTTCTTGTTCGGTCGTGTCAAAGGAACGTAATTGTAACAGTATTTCCTTTTATTACATACTCTCTATTCTTATATTTCTCATTCTCTTTTTTAATGAGTGTATGTAGGTTTTTCAACTCTGTTGCTTTTCATTTGTTTGTGCGCAGAATCCTGTTGTGACATGTTTTGTTTTGTAAGAATGTTTTCTTTTTCTTGTTATAGTTTATTTACACGCGAAGTTGGTTGCAGTTTATTTGTAAGAGCGATAGTGATAGTAAAAGTTTTCTTTTTTATGTATAAACTTATAAAAGCTTTTGATAGTAAAAGCTGTAAAATGACATATAAAAACACATGTTTGAATTCTCGAAACAGTCAGTTGTTGTGGGAGGATGGTCTCAATGCTACATGTGAAATCAACAAAACTTTCTAAGGCAAAAAAGTAAATATGTATGTCACAGCAAAAAGTTCAATCACACCATCAAATTATCAATATTAATGATATACCGAAAATTGTATCGTAGATGACGGTTTTAGCACTTATGTATCTAGTGTTGCTTTTGTAAAAAAGAAGAATAGGGAATAAATATGCTGAGGGCCTTAATGTAAAGTAAAGTGTGTTTTCTTACAACCGATTTAAAATATGACAGTTTCTTTATGGTTAGTTTCGTTTACCATTTCGTAATAAAAAGACTCTGGCAAGAACAACGCTTGCAAATTGTTACATCAATTAATTTATTTAGAGAAACATTTGATGAACGAATAGTTTCAGATAATGGTTCTGTTAATAGGCGATTTAATTTCATTGGATTATTTTCTCAAAATAATGTGCAGTCATATATGTATGTATGTATGTATCTGTCAGCGTAAATCAAAGTTGTGTATTTTTTACATTTGCAAATGTGATGAGTTTAGTAAATATATAGAAATAGAATCTCATAATAATGTACATAAAGGGTGATTTTTTAAGAGCTTTCGGACTTGATTTAAAGAGATCATATAAAATTTACGAAAACGTATGAAATCTTTACTTGAGTCGATAGAACGATCTATATAATTCAATGTTTAAAAATGATTTCATGTAAATGTTGACCGCGCCTACGCCTCAAATGGTTCATAGGCTGGGTTAAATTTTAGCATACTCCCTCCAACACATCGGTCGGTATCTCACCAAAAAATTCTTGAATATTGGCTTCCAGTGCGTCAAATTTTGCTGGTTGTTCCCTACAGACTTGAGCCTTAACGTAGCCCCACAAAAATATGCTAAAGGCGTTAAATCGCACGATCTAGGCGGCCAATTGAACGGCTCCAAACGTGAAATAAACTCCCCTCTCAATTGAGCAATTGTTTCGCGTGGCATGTGGCGCCGACTTGTTGAAACCACATGTCAGCCAAGTCCAGCTCTTCTATTTTGGGCAAAAAAAAAAAAAACATCGCACGGTAGCGCTCGACATTCACAGTAACGTTGCTTCCTTCCTCGTCTTTAAAAAAGTACGTTGCTTACAATGCGGTTCTTACAATCCTTCTGGCTGCTCTTCACGCCAAATACGGCTATTCCGCTTGTTCACGTATCCATTCAACCAAAAATGGGCTTCGGCGCTGAACACAATTTTCCGATAAACAAAAAGGTGGACGATGTAGTTTCTTAACCGAGCTTGAATTTGATAATAAAATTCAATAATCTGCAAACGTCGTTCATTTGTAAGTCGATTCATGCTTAAATTATAGACCAAACATGTCTAATAGTAACATCTTACACGAAAACAGCTGAGCTGCAAAAAAACAGTGTTGCCAAAAAAGAAAGTTGCTAAAAAATATCAACCTTTATGTTTAATATTCACACGTTTTACATACGATTTATTTACAATGTATTTTCTTCAATAATTGGACATTATGGTCCATTAAGGTCTGGCAGCATTGTTTCTCCTAAACAAGTTAGTGGTTTAAATACGTATTTGTGTGTGTAAAAATATTTATGCACGCAATCGTGTGTATTGGCTAGATTTCTATACACATAGAAATCTATTGTTTCGTTTTCAATTACGAATAGAAATAAAACAAAATTTGAATAATTTAAGAGTATCGTTTTATAAAACGAAAAAAATTTTAATCATTCGAAATACACATCCATAAGTAATTCCCCGCTTATTTTTTACTGGATTTTAAAATAAATTTTCATTACAAAAAATTTCGTTTTGTTTTGCAAATATAAAGCAAGTGTATATGGACCAAAAAAAGTTGTACGAGTACATCTATTTATGGTAGTTATGCTGAACTGAGAAGATCGCATCCATTGGTATATGAAGCGCCGAATGAATGCATATTGCAGTCAGACACATCGCAGGAGGCTCAATGGTCTAGGGGTATGATTCTCGCTTTGGGTGCGAGAGGTCCCGGGTTCAAATCCCGGTTGAGCCCGCTTTTTTATTATTTTTTTTTTTATAAAACTGCTTAATTAAATTTATTTATACTTTTGTATCACTTGTTAACTTGCAGTTTTTTTTTTTGGTACAGTCAAATATTCCGTTCAAAATTTCATGCGAAGTGCTGTCAAAATCCATATGCAAAAAATTTCATATAAAATATTAACGAAATAATGTTGCTTGAAGTTATGCTCTGTTCATATTTAAAAAAACAAATGAAATGTATTTGACAACATTTAAGCAAAATATTTTTATCCTGTGAAATAATCCATCTGATTATTATAGTCGCGTCGATGTTACATCAAGTCGACAGTAAAAAAAATACAACAGTTCTGAACTCGTTGTAGGCAATATTTAACTAATATCAATGGCCAATTGTAATTTTATAAGCTATAGTAGTAGTAATATCCTATCAATAATATTTAATAGTTCTCGATAACGATCTCACAATTGCCAATATATTGATGTCGACTTGGTGTGACGTCGACGTCGACAATCATAATAAGGGCAAATATGAATCTTGCTTTTTCATACAATATTTAAGCATGTAAATGTTGCTGTTAATATTTGTTGAGTGCATCAAAATATTTTTAATAATTGCACCGCCACTGTGGGAATGATCCCCACACCTTATGGTCTGAATTGTGCTAGAAAAATATATTGCGGAAGATTGTCTGTGTCGCAGGCATTTTTTTTTTTTTTTTTTTGCTCTGAATTGAGTGGACACAGCTAATCACGTTCACGAAACGGAATAAAGAAATCAAATTAAATAATTTATTGTTTATTGTTAACTTATTTAAGAAATTGATTACGTCTTGTCGGCTTATGCCTGCATTTCATTAGCGCTAGCCAAATCATCAAATCATGTTTGAAAAGCATTCAACAATATAAATATATCTTAAATAATACTTTTGAAGAATATCTCGAATAATGAATAATTAATAAATATTGTTTATCGTTAACATAAAAATTTATCCGGTGTTTGTTATAAGACTTTTTTTAGTTTTGGACTTTCCATTTTATTTTAAAGAAATTTAATGTTATATTTTACGTAAATATTATACTCGTTTGCTCTTGTTCTTCTAATCATGCGGAATTTTTTTTATTCCTACGCCAACACCCTGTAACTTGACTAACGGAAAATATTACCATGAATCATTTCCATCTATAACTTAAAGTGACAACATAAAGTTTATTCCCCTCAAGTGCAAATAATTTTCAATTTAATGTTCCTTGCGGTTCACTGGTTAATCGACCACAAAAGAAAGGACTGATAGGGCAAAGCTCGTCAAACACAGAAAACATATGTGTACGGGCAACAAGAGTTCCCTGGCTTTATCCAGATTACAATCTACTACTGTAATGATATAACAGGGGAATATAATATGTTTATTGAATTGGAAACCTCAACATGTTGAGGTTTTTCATGACAACATGATATACTTACGTATACAATAATAGAAAATAACAAGATTCTAACAGTTGTTTATGATAAAGGTTATCAAAATATTGTCGTTTTGAAAGTTCTCTTCTAGCCTTTTTTTATGATGAGTTATATTTCCCCTCTGCTCCTATTACACATTATTATAATGAATCAGCATAGAATATGTTGTAACACTTAAAATTAGGATTTAAACATATTTGGGAAGGTGTACTTATATTTTTGTGGGACATTTTAACCCCTAACTCTGCGTCATGTAGTTGTTTTATGAGTCTTTTTATAGGTTTACATAGCCTGCTGAAATGTCAAGGTTCAACTTGAGCGCCAGAAATACATTACAGCTATGGGTTAATTACATATTTTCACAATCGGTGCCAATATGTCCAAAAACATGCATTTTGGAGGATAACTTTCTATGATAAAAATGTCACAAATATAATTTTGCTTTAGGTCACAATACAAAAAAAAATTCTACACAAGTTACAATATTTAGTAATAAAAAGTTGAGAGCATGATGCATTTATTGCATTTTCCTTAGAGAATTACTACTTCCTGACCACAGGTTATGGATCTTAATGACTTTTTTTGAAGTTGGTTTTTAATGGCTACAAATGAAACAAGTATTCCAATAATTTTTCCTGGTTCCTTATAAAAGTTTAGTGATGTGCTGCTACTCAAAAGCGTAATCATAAGTGTTATTGGGGTTTATCCCTCCGAGTTATTTAAAATTATTGTGGGGATTCTTCAACAATAAAATTGTTCTACCATTTTTTATATCTAAAAACGATGACAATAAGAAAATGACTACATTCAAATTTGAAATAAATTTCAATACAAATTTAAAAAAATTACCAAACAGCTTTGAATGCAGTAATTCGTAATTTGTAAATTACTTTTATAAACCTTCAATTTCAACCATTAAAGGATTTCCAAATGTTAATTTTGTCATTTTCACTCCTTGAGCAGTTGAAATTCGCTAATGGATTTTTGGAAGCAATGAAAATATCGTTAAGAATAAATAAGGATGACATTCACTTTTGTATTGCATTTGAAAGGATTTTTTATTAAAAAAAATTTATTTGCTGTGGCTTCAGCTAGTCCATGTGCCTAAATCTTTGATGTTAATGGAGGCATATATGGTAGACTAGCTTAATTCACAACAAATAAGTTTTTGAAAAAATAATTATGGGAAGAACATCTCGAATTATTTTCAATGAATTTGCTTAGGTTGTAAAATTTCATTAGTGCATTCCGTATTATACATATTAAATATCGGAGAATTTAATTTGAATTTATTCGATTCAAAATGAAAAATTTTTTAAATTTCAATATTTTTACATTACAATTCGTTTATTTTTTTTTTAATTCTAATTATGCAGTTAACCACCCGAAGTTTGTATGACCCTATGGTTTATACGTATACAAAACAAAAAGCGTGAAGCTGAAGTGTAGCTGCCGGTGTCGCCCAAAATTTTAATAGAATTCAGATCTTAGTATCGATCGAAATTTGAACAGATATTGAAAACCATAATTTACTCCCTGGTATTGAAAATAATAAAACGTTCCTAAAAACAAATTCCATTTAACAAATTCCGCTAATTGTAATTTCACACATAATGTGATTTTAATGGACGTATGAAGTAGTAGTTGGCATTATAAAAATTTTTTAATGTAAAAAGCATTGTTTGTTGTGGCTTTAGCTTTTCATATGCCGACATTTCAATGATCGCTAAACCAAGTCGTCAATAAAGTTTAAGCAGTTTGAAAACATTCAACCTCGGATGTTATGCCATACAAATGAAATCAATGCATTTGCAAAAGCTCTAATTGTTTTAACGACTAGTTGGGGAGTATATCGCGAATAATAAATTTCAATATTAAATTAAAAAAAATCCTTTTTAAAATTTTGGGGATTTTCATTGAATATTTTTTCATTTGTTTTGAAAAGACCCTAGCAGCCTTGCCCGTAACTAGGGTAATAGCAACAACATAGAATGAAAGATACGCATTCTCTCCCGCTATAGAAAACTAAGTTATTAGTTGGTGAGGCTAAATGAAACAAAATGAGCTAAAGTTTAGTTTAGTTCTCTAAGAATTCTTAAATACCCAACAACGTCCTTGTAAACGAACCAAGTGTGATTTGTAAAATATGGAATGGATAGCATAATTATAACAACAACAACAAATAGTTGCAGGAAAAACTGCATATATTATTAAAAAAATGTAATTGATATATTTTTATTCCTGTTTTTATTTATTTTATTGAATTATTGGTAACACCTGCGTTGTCATAGTTCCGCGTTATGAATCAATCCATCATATACTTTAATAAGTGTTACAAGTTTTTGAGCAAAAAGTCTAATCGAAAAGTTAAAAAAGTGTATATGTATGTATACATATACATAAGTATATACACATACATATGTATATAGTAGAAATCAGTATGTGTTTTAGTTGTCAATTTAAAACAAAATGAAAATTTATATTACAAAACCTAACAAACTGACTGACTGACTTTTTTTCTGCACATTGTATCTTAAAAATAGAAATTAAAAAAAAAGTAATAAACGAAACTTACCTTTAACATGACGGATACAGATAATTCGGATGATGAGCGTTATGCCAATGAATCTTTCGATAATGAATCGGACACAGAAGTGCCGGAAATGACGGAATTTGAAAGTGTATCAACTGAGAACAGTGATGATGATAATGGAACTTCGTCTTCAGTTAAAATTAACACAGTAAGTTGTTTCTGAAAGGAAAGGATTCAAAAATTTCAGGATATTAAATTTATCTATTGAAAAACAATTTTTTTATACATATGTACATATGTATGTATGGCATGTACATAGATATGTATGTATGTGTGTATACATGTGTATAGGCATGTATGTGTGTATAATAAAATATTGTCAAAAGCGGAGAATATTTTCTATGCAGAAATTTTATCGAAGACCAACGTTTTCTATATAGAAAATCCTCCGAAACATATTTTTCAAAAACCGACAGCATATTCTATATAGGAAATCCCCGGAAAGACCGACATTTTCTTAATATAGACAATCTGATCAAAAGCGAACAATTCATTTCATGTACGAGATCGGCTCGAAAAGCTACATATTCATACGATATTCTATATAAAATGTTCTCAGTTCAAGCGAAAAATTTTTTCGCCTTGTAATTTAGGATATAGTACATACCTATATTAACATACATATGTATATTTTTCACTATAGGGTCCTATCAAAAGGAATAGTTATCCCAGCAACTTCATCACCGTAACGAAAACTGACGCGATCCCATACGACTCGTCTTCCGAAGAAGAAGATGAAGTTATTGTTGGACAAACTTTGGCAGAAATAAATACACCCTCAATGTTTTTTGACAATGAGCCACCAGCATCAGCCGTATGTCTGAGTAGCGTAGATGAAGAAACGAAAGAAAGTTCGGAAGAAATAAGTGAAGAGGAAGATGACGATGACGATGAAGAACTGAATAGAATAAAAGATATGGAACAAAAATATTTGCAACAGAGATCAGCCAAAGCAAGAGACACAAATATTAAGTCCACTGAAAGTCCAGAAGATAAGGAACAAACAAAAGCAGAAGAAAGTTTGGAAGATGAATCAGAAAATGACAGCGAAGAGGAAGAGGATGGAAAGGAGAAACAAGAATATGTATCCGCTGAAGAAAATTTGCAAGAAAACAGTTGTGACGACAGAAGTTTGAAGGCCAGTTGTAGTTCCGGTTCCCAAGAACTACGTAAGGATAATGAGAAAGAGTCTATAGATCAAATAAAACTAGTACAAGTAATACAAAGTTCTTTAATGAGTATTAATGTTTCTTCTATCAATGATAAAAAAGACAATCTCTTAGAGGTTTGTCAAACTTCTGTAATGAATGAAATTAAAACACAATCTGTTGGTACGATCGATGCCGAAACAATCGCCATGGCCGTTGTACAGGCTTTAAAAAGTGTAGGTTTAAAAAATTTTGAAGTAAATGATCCTGCGAAGGCTTTAGAAACTAGTGAGGAAGTAATGAAAGAAATTGAAGAGAACGATACAGACGCTAAGAAGCGGGAAAACGGGGCTGGCAATGATAATAAAATTGATAGTAGCGAGGAAAACGAATCTCAAGTTGTTCCATATGGAGATGACCATGAGAAGGAAAGCAATGTTGACATGGAAAAGATTCAAAATAACGACAACTACGATGATGATCACTATATTTATTATGATGGTCGTATAACTAGTAAAACGCCCACTAGTTTCAATTCCGATGACTATATATTCCATGCCAATTTCATAAAACAATTTCATCGAACGAATTCCATAGATAAATTGAGGTGAGAAATTTTGCACAAAAAAAACCAACTCAATCATACTAAAACGTAATTAAAATAAGGACATTGACAAATTTTGTACAACACATACATTTCAAGGCTCATTTATAAGATCTATGCAAAGCAAGAATGCAATTGTCGTCAAACTGCACTTTCATATATGGAGTGACATTCATCTTACTTATCACCTGGGGACTTGCATAGACCTTATTAATGGGCCTAGGAATCTGCCGTGTTTTCTATAGAAAACTTTTTCTTTGAAAATATTTTACAAAGAATAAGTAATTGAAAATAATTATTTTAAAATTTTTAAAGAGAAAAATCGAGTACAAGAAAATATTGGGGAACCAGGTCAAGGTCAAGCATACTATTTTGATCATCTTAAACTAGATATTTATATCATACAATTTGTAAACTTTTATTTTCAATATAAGAAATACTTATTTTTTTGTGTTTTTTTCGAACGAAAATAAAAGTTAATTATTGATTAAATTTTTTAAGACAAATTAAAATAATTAAGTTTAGTTCTCACTAGACTCAATTGGGTACTATTAAGCAGCAAGAGGCATTCAATATGAAAATGTTTAATCTTTCTTGTACACTTGTGCCGCTGGTATAGAGTGTACAATCAAGACGAGTTGTATTACACACGGAAAATGTTTTTTCACTATCCCAATACTCAATAAGGTATTCATCAATATGTAATACTATATAAGGATATTAGAATCAATAAAATTAAAATTTCTGCCTGAAAAGTTATAATTTTTACGGTAACAGCAAAAAATATCGAAAATATATCGGACCTATTTTAATAAATCGCGTGACTAAAGAGACTTCAAACTACATATAAAAAAGCGTCCGGAACGTTCAAAACGAATGGGTGAATTCACCATAAGTGAAATTTATATGAGGAAAAAACCTAAAGCTTAAAATATTTAATTTCTTTATGTTGCTGTTGCTACAAATAAACCAATGATCATCAATAACAAGGTGCAAGCAATAGCCAAGATGATAGATTGTCAAACTGCATAAAAAAATCTCTCCGTCAACTTTTTTATAAGGAGTTCGGCGATTGCATTCTCCAATTTGTTGTAACCAACTCACCTTGCGTATATGTACCTTATAGATGGGCCGTGGAATAAACGTATAGAAATTCAGACGTTGTGTCGATAAAAATTTTTTTTAATTCGTGTAAAAAAACAAAAACACATTTTTAAACTATGACATACTTAGATATTTTCTTTCTATTCCCCATATAAGTTTCACTTTGGTGATAGAATTTACAAAATTAGCCCATAACTTTTTATACATATATTTGTAACTCTGGACGTCGAAGAAATCCCAAAGTAAATGCTGGTTTCCAGAATATATTAATATTTCAAATCCATTTCCCAAGCAACACATGAATCTCGATAAAAAAAATCTATTAAGATCAGAAAGCAGTAACATATGTATACATACATACCTTTGAGCCAAGAAATACATTGGCCCACTGTATGTCTACCTAGAAATGTTACACTACCATTCACGCAACCAACATGATAATCGTATGCTCTTGGTCATCTAAGGATGTAGGTTAGTTGTCACGTCCAGTTATCATGTCTGTCATACTACAGGTTTCAACGAAATCGGGGACACAATGAATACGAAGAAAGCGTATTGCGGCACAGGAAGACGCAACTGTTCTAGGCAATATAATTCCATATGGAATTTTATTCTTCATACCTACAGATAGTTTAGAGACTGAAGTTATGTCTACTTATCTAATTAATTAATAATTTCTGACTTCAAACAAATTTATTAGTTCCTTACATACTGGATACCAACACATTTAGCCAGTTCCTCCACAATATTACTACATTCAACTATTTCAGCAATCAAAAGTAAAGAGAGTAGTATCATGAGCATTCTCCTTTAAAACGATGAATTTGCTTCTATGGAGAAGTTATCTACGTTTATGGTTGACAGAAGAGCAGGTATTAAATTCTGAAACAATCTTCTTCAGAACTTATGAAATTTTTTCTATAAAAAACTTTTACTCGTATTTGATGAAAATATTTGTGAAATTTTAGGACTACAAAAATTTGTACAGTAGAATCTTAAAAAAGTTAACCAAAATTTCCCAAGGGGTATTAACTTTTTCAAAGTTTTAACTTTTCTAAGCGGTTTTTTTAGTCGAAAAGAGGAATAAATAAAGTATGTATGTAATATGTAAAAATTTTTTTAGATACCAAATGTTATATTTTTATTAAAAGACTTATATAATACTTTTCATTATTACAAAAAAGAAACTTAGGTTTAGTTTGTACTGGGTGTCCAATTTCACAGTCCCGCTCAGTTTTTTTGTTCGCATAAAAATAGTTTATAGAGGTTTAAAGAAGCAGTCAAGGCTTGTTTGTTTCTTTTCTTTTGTATAATAGGTCTTGATCATTTTCGTGCGCATATTGATTAGGTCTGACACATGATTTGCATCATTGTTGCTCTCAAACCATTTTAAAACGCTATTGATGCTTTCAACTGCTTTCGAGAAACCGTCTTTAGATGTATACGCTCTAAAAAGTTAACCGAAAAGTTAACTTTTTAGAGCTGCACGTGGATTATGAACAACTGTTAACTTATCCGCGTGTTTAACTTTTATGAGAGTTAACTTTTCTAAGATTCTACTGTATCTCCTAAAATCACGAAATTTAACTCTGTAGATCTGTCTATTCCCAAGAGCAATTTAACTAGATCACCTCCTTTTAAATGATATATGTATATAAAATTAATTTTCAAAACAATACGAGTTAGTATTCAAAAAAATAAAAATGATAATAAATGTGTTAATTTTCTTTTAGAGCAAAACCACACCCACGCAAGAGCATGAGTTTCTCAAATGAACGCATGCGGGAGATCGAAAGACACAATCAAATACTTTTGCGAAAAATTTTAACACAAAAACCTACGTACACCCTCAAAAGTAAATCATCACAATCGTCTTTAGAAAAGGTAAATTTCTAGATAATAAAAAATTATTTCCAAAAGATCTAAAAACCACTACATTCATTTACTTTTCCAGCAAAGCTCACAAACAAACACGCGACTTACCACCTCAGCAGTAAATCGAAAGAAACAACAACGACAAATTGATTTGGATAATCAAGTACTGAAGCGTAAAATCGAGGCCATTGCATTACGCAGGCGTCCGTTTATTACATAGAAGGAAAAGAAAAGAAATGAAGTTGTTAGAAAGTCAGTTAATTGGTGTAGTAATAAATATAAATATATTTTTTGTTAAATCTTTATAAATCATTCGCTATTTTTGTCATTTTTGTACTATAAATATAAACAATAGACCAATAAAATTCGTACATGTCAGCAATTTTATCAAATTTCAATTTCTTTTACTTTTTCGGTAATAAAATTTTCACCCAAGGCCTTAACTGCTTTAAAAGCAGCTTCACCATTTTTCTCTATAAATGCTGCCTCATTTTCGTCTTTAATTTTGGCCCGTTTTTCCAATTCGCGATAGATCATTTGACCAATCTGCAATTGAATAAAATCTTCAAGTTTAATATATTTCCAAAAAGCGACTCATTCATTCTTACATAGACATCTATGGCGGCATACATAAGCTGATCTTGATCCAGAGGAATAACATGCCATTTACTCATACGCACTTTTTTGTTTTTATCAATAGCTTTTCCCACCTAATTTTCGTGAATATACATTAGTACATTAGGCAACAGGTTGAAGGCTGTCAAGGAAATTAAATAATAAGAAAATCATTTTCTGTACTTACCACATAATTAGCTAGGCGGTCTAAGCTCCAACGACCACCAGTCTCACACACCTCATTACACCATACGCCCAAATCCAAACCATTAACAATAAGATCGTCGGAGTTTATTTCGGGAAAATCGCGACCTAGTTTACGGAAATCACTAATCCATGATGGCAGTGGTAAATATTACAAAATTATTACTTTTTCTCAGTTCATTGAGAAATTTATTAAAAAGTATACATATACGTATAGACCCACACTGATCATAATCGAAAATATTTTTTTTTACTTTTTACAATGATTCATTTAAAAATGCTATATTTGAAATTTTTTATTGAATTCTGATATTTAAAATGTGTTGCTTTTAAGAACTTTTGTGTTACGTATGTATATATAAATATAAATTGATTTAAAAAAATATTAGCTGCATTCCTGTTTCCAGTGTTTTTTATTTAATCACCCTTACAAATAAAATATCCCTTTTCCCAAAATTTTATAGCCAATTTTGTATTGCTATATTTCTATACCATTTAGTTAAATGTGTTCCCTTTTTTGTTTATGACAAGTAATTCACTTAAAAACGTTCACTTCTTAATGATAAGGGTAAAAATCACATTTTAAATCATACCAGGTGTATACAAAAAGTTTGGAAACTGAATTTTGCTGGATACCTGCAGTTAGTAGAATCGTCTCGGACGAATGTTGCAGGCATAAAACTTAGAAATGTTCCGCTATTAAAAAAATAGATATCAAAGAATTTGCAAACAATTTTGTTAAAAAAAATTAAATCAAAAATTCCAAAACATTCTAAATGTTGATAGCGCCATACGGTAAGTCTACTACTCTGATTAAAAAGTTCTTTCAAGACAGCTGAAAAGATGAGACGCACACGGTCCATAAGGAGTATCACAATTCATGGTTCTTGCATCACAATAATGCACCTGATAACTACCCCACCCAACGTTTCTTGCAATTTTTTTAGCCGGAAACAACACAATAACCATGCCTTTCAATATATTTTAATGCCCCCTCCACATTTTCCTATTAGCAGTACTGGAGACATTCACGGAAGGACGGAGACGAGATAAATACCGTATCGCTACACGAGCTCAATGTATTTGAAGCAATATACATTAAAATATTGATTTTTTATTCCGAATGCCAATTTTCTAAAATATATTAGTAAGCGAAAATGCCAAAATTCCAAACAAAGCTAGTTTTCCAGAAAATATACCAAGTTTGTCTAGCACTTAACCATTATAAGAACGTATGGGTCTGATTTCTATAAATTTACGATTTTCACTTACTTTTTTACATTAACGCCATGCAAACGAACACGTTTATGCTTGAGTAAAGCCACAAGAGCTGCTGGTAATTTCTTGAGGTTACTTAATTGAAATACATAACAAGTCTTTTCTTCAGCACATATTTGTACGACAGCTGATTTTCCGGGGCCAGTTTTAAAAGAAAAGGGCCATTCCATATCAAATGATAAGGGCACTAAGCCATCACCAGATTGTTTTTCTACCCACTGTCTAAAATATACAATAGAATAATACCCACATACGAAAGTATGTATGTACATATATACATAGATAAATTAAAACGTCAATCCTTCTTCGACTTATATTTAAACCTACATTATATTGTCTGAAGCCTCTGCAATTTCATTCCCATCTGTGTAGTATTTAATAGCACCGCGATATTTCACGAAAGGTAAAGGTTTCCTGGACTCTTTTTCTAGAGAAGCCGCTTGAAGACCTTCTTCGGCCATGGAGAGAGTGTTGCGCGTAGAG